>OZ022251.1:11486191-11508691 GCA_963978915.1 Caenorhabditis parvicauda | reverse complement strand
CAGTTTCTTTCATGACTCTTTGAAACGTACCCGAGCTTTTTTCTTATAATTTCTTATTTAGGCCGCTTGCGACAGTCCGACTCTGTAACCGTGGAGAACGAGCTAAGAATCCCCGGAAAGCAGAAAGTTGTTAGGCAAATGACGTCATTTTCTGCCGGAGAGTTCAGGTATAACTTATCCAAGTCTAGGAGAGGGACACAAGATCGGACAAAAAAGAGGGAAACATTTTAATTTTTCACTATTTTTTCGTTGAAGCTGATGGAATCTATTTTTGGGGTTATGATCCGACAACTGTATGGTAGTTAACTTTTCCATGTTTTCACGTTCTGGATGAAGGGGGCATTGTTCAGAATACTTGTGAGACACACATGTGATGGGAGAGTGGAGCAGCGATTTTATATGAAGAATACTGTTTTAAGTCAATTCTGTTCAGACAAAACTCGACAGGTAGCTTCCCAATAAACGCTTCTCCGATCATGACCATGGGCATGCCGAGTAGGGCGAAGTCCCACCTTGGCTTCGTCCCAGAGATTGTGGTGACCGAACACCAACGACCGCCATCTCCGCCATCACGTCTTCACACACTCAGTCTGACATTGACACCGAACACGATCATTAGGAGGAGTAGCTTGTCCAGGTTTGAGTTTCCTTTGACCGTATTACGATCCAATGTATTCCAGGCAATCATCAGTTGGAAGTTACAACAGCGGTGTCCTCTCTGCAGCTGTATCAGAAGACATTGTTTTCGAATTCCCAGACTGTAGCACTAGTACAGGCTCTCATGACTCACCGCCATACCTACCGTAATAGTGTTTTGCCATTTTGCACAATCTTACGTGATTTCTGACGGGTTATCATCCTTATAAATTTTGTCTTTTCTTACTGGTCTCTCACAATTGGGTAAGATACTCCAGCAGATATATTTCACTTGTGCGAAACAAAAACTATAGTTTTATAAAGCATTCAGAGAAACATGAACCGAAGAGATTTTAGGAGTTTTTTCACTAATGAGATGTAAACAGATCGACATGACATAACTCAACTATAGAAAACTTAATCACGAAATAATAAATCGACGAATCTGAACGAGAAAAAATCAAAAACTATAGTTTGAATTCCAAAAATAAAATTAAATCGACAACGCGAACGACACTCCAGCTGACACAGCTTGTTTTCTTTGCAATCACGTTGTTGTTATTCTTCTCTTTCTTTTTTTCACGGTTCTTTCTCGTTTTTCGTTTCAATTCCTATCGTCTTGCACTTACCAATTACCTCAAGCAGTTGTGTCTATCACATGATTGTTAACGAATCTTTGTTTCAAGCATCTGCGGGGCGCTCAAGTTGGCGTCGCTTTATCGGCGAAATCTCTTGACTTCTCTGTTAAATTTATAGGTCATTGGGGAAACTGTCGCTATGCCAACGCAGTCGTTATTTTTCAGCTGTATATACCGATGATCTGTTTATCCGACAACCGTTTATCGCAAATCTATCTCACTTGGCGTTTATTATTACTCGCAACCACCGTAAACAAATAATTTTTGCCAACAAAAAGCACACCAATACACGTCCATGTGAGTATGTGACCAAAACAACAATATCGATTTGTTTGAAGCCAGGAAGAAACGAATAAGCTCGTTTTGCGCCCATGAATAAACTCACCTGCTTTTGTTACTGATTCGATTTGTCAGCACTAAATTTATGTGTAACAGATTTGACACGAGACAAGTCATTGCGAAATTTGTTTTTCTTTTATGACAGAGTAGAATTATTCATTTCTTGTGATTTTTCGACAGAACCAATAGTTTGGTTTTGTGAAGAAATAACATAATAACTTCATTTTCAACATCTCTTATCATTCTCGTGACGAATTTCGGTTTCAAATAAACACCTGAGCGTGTCACGTGCCAGTTGTTTCTTGTTATTGATCAAAAGTCCACTTTAACTTTTTAAAAATAAAATATTTAGATAATCGCAGTGTGACCCTTACAGTTGTTAAGTACCGAGTTCGGTTTAGCAACCTTTATTTGCTCTTTTCTTAGTTAAACATGCTAACTTTCCACCGTTCTCGTGGTCAAAGTAGACTCGAAAGTATTTTAAGCGTTCCTTATCATACTTTGACGTCTTTTTCAATGTTTACGTCGTTTGGCATCCCAAGTCGTTAAATTGCAATATTATTGATTGCAGTGAAGGGTTTTCCCGGAATGATGTGAAAGTCACGTCGATGTCTTCATTTTTCCTATGTTCACGTTTTTTTTTTAAATTTTATCAGTAGAAGTATGATGACGAATTTTTCTTTTTCATCGGAAATACTGACTCATCGTGACTGGCGATCATTTTCTTTCAATTCCCATTAATCTTTGTGTTCGAGAGAAAAAAGATCCACTCTAGTGTTCGGTGTCCACACATCCCGGTGACGAACAACAACAGAGCTCATGCGAATCCGGTGTAAAGTTTAGTCATATGATCGATTTCAGTCGGAACACCTTTGACTATTTGATCAATCTATTAAAACTGCGTGTGTTCTATTCTGCCGCTATTGTTGGACGGTATATTCGAATAAAAATAATTTGACGATTAAACGATAGAATTAATCATCTTACAATGACAATTAACTAAATCCAAAATGTGGCAGACCACCTTGGTTTTAAAGGCTTGGAAGAGGTTTTCGTGCTTCGAGCTTTTACTAGGCCTGAAAAAGGAGATCTTCCACGATTTGGGTTTCAACTGTTGCCTCTTTTCATTTTCCGATTAAAAATAATTTTTGCGAAATTCAATTGTTTTCAATTATTTTCGCTAAAGTGTATATTTATAAAAATTGGTCCTTGTCCACTTATCTTTCTGTCGTTTTTCTACACAATCCTTGTTTTACAGATAGGTTATCGCTCTAACGGGGGTTGAATTATCAATGCTTGCGAGCCGGTCGAGACACTTTTAGTGGCCTGTTTTTTTCCTGTTTCTCAGTTTAATATTTCATACAACATGAAGGGTATAATTCCCCTGCCCCAGTCGTTTCAATGCATTTCAGCTGTCTCGTTATCCAATTCAGAAACACTATGTGGCGGCAGTGCAGGGCACTAGTATCACAAGATTCCCCTCATATCGATTTCTTATTGCGAAATTTTATGCAAAAGACTGTGGATGATGATGATTCATAAGCATATCGTCGGTATAAGCTCCTCCTACCCTCTGTATCATTTTGCTTCTTGCTGGTTGATACTGATACGATTGTCTATTTTCGCTCAATGGCTCTTTCCAATCTCGACGTTTGTATACAAAAATCAAGCTGGAGGCACTTGCTATTACTAGGCATAAATATACGGAGAATTCAATAATTCTGTACTGAGAAACTCTGAACAAGTTAACTCTCTCTCTCTCTCTCTCTCTCTCTCTCTCTCTCTCTCTCTCTCTCTCTCTCTCTCTCTCTCTTTCTCTCTCTCTCTCACACTCTTTCTCTCTCTCACTCTCTCTCTCACTCTCTCTCTCTCTCTCACTCTTTCTCTCTCTCTCTCACTCTTTCTCTCTCTCTCTCTCTCTATCTCTCTCTCTCTCTCTCTCTCTCTCTCTCTCTCTCTCTCTCTTTATGCCTTTCACCCTCCAGTTGATAAAATGTTCACCTTACAGAAACGAAGACTTGATTCTGCATTTCAACCCAAAAAGAGCAGAAGAATGGGCCGATCGAGCCGTTTCGGGTTTTTATTGGCTACAGCGACCTTCTTCGTGGTCGCTGTTCTCACCGCTCAGCCGGCATTGGTCTCGAAAAGAGGTGAGTTGAAGTTTTTTTTGGAATTTTCAAGATGAGGGAAAAGCACTTGAGTCGAGCATTTTCTCATTTGAAAGCATATGTTGAAGGTATTGAGATCGGTAATTTGTGACTAAATTTCTTCACGAACAGGATAATTGTTGGACCGAACCTACTTATAAAACAACTTACGGCGAAATCTCATAATTTCCACATTAAAAGCGTTATCTCATACAAGGCGCTGCACTTTGAATCCATCTGACCTCATGCTGCTAGTACACAAATTATCAATTTTCTGGAAAGACGCCGATAAGCTAATGCTTGATATGGTCGAGCAACCTGGTGGTAGCTGGTACATGCTACTCCTACCCAACGAAGTCTGTCATAGATACTCCTCTATCAGTTTGAATGTTCGGTTTTCGTGGAATGAACGAGGGGTTCCTAGGTGGTGCTAGTAGATAAATCGTGAAAACGCAAAGTGAATACCTTTCACGGATAGGTTTTTACAACTCCAGTTGTTAAAGCAAAAGAAAGAAAGATGTTTTTACTGAGAAGCACATTCAGTGAACGGAGACGCTCCGCGCAGACTGTACACGTCGCCGATTGTAGACAGAGGTGAACTATCATGTGTTTTCTCTGTTGTAGTGCATGAGGTCATTGACACTTTTTGTCTGAAAGCTTGGCGTTTTGAGACGAAATTTATGTGGAATTAATTGTTTAGAGCCGTGTTGTGTCGTGTTGTTATTGACGTTGAGTACCTACTTGAACACATCAAAAACGAACAATCAGTGTTATTCCTTTACAGCGAAAGAGAGTTCATAAACGGTCTCGCGCATGACCCGTAGCAATGACTCACTTGTTTGTGTGTCTCAAAAGTACTCTACGACGCTGGTGCATTTGTATGTTTGCGCGTATGCACTTTTCTCGTGTTGTTTTGACAAAGGAAATGAGTGTAAGATGGTGATGAAACTATGAAGAGCTTGTTGTGAAAGAGTCGAAATTTTAAGAAATAACGAGAGACGGAAGGTATATTGTTGAACCGTAGCGGTGAATTGAAAACCGTTTTTGTTCGAAGTTATAGTCAGTGATTTCAGAATAGCTGCCTTCAATGCATAAGAAAACAAACTGAATGTCGGTTTTCATTATTAAGATTGAAAAAAAGTTGTTCTCATAACAAGAGTTAGATGCATGATAGCGATGTTCGTTCAAGATGTTTACTTGTTGTGAAGACCTGTACCACTTAATTATTCAAACGTTGGGAATTTCAGTGTGCCACTCGAACGAATCGTTCTCGTGCAGCGACGGACGTTGTATTCCACTCTCCTGGAGATGTGACGGCGACATTGACTGCAAGAATGAAGAAGATGAGAAGGATTGTCCATGTGAGTTTTTAAATGACAATTCTGACTTTTTCATCATCTTCTGTTCTTTTTCTGAATTTTCCTAAGGACTTACCCAACCAGTTCCGAGAATTCCAACTCTTCCCAAACGTATCAGACAATTTTTCTCAAAGAATTTCTCGAAAAAAATAAATAGCAAATTCTCCTTACGTTCGAAATCGTGGTAATTATGAGGTTCGAAGTCCTTCGCCTCCAATGTTCCATTTTGTTATCATTCCTCTAAATCGTTATCATTCCTCTAAATAGATTCAAAAACTTCGCCAAAAACGTCTCTTGAAAAAAAAGCGGATTGGACAGCCGATTTGTCTTTTCTATTAACCTTATGAGCAGTTTTTTTTTGTCCCAATTTGATCACCCCACGGGGCCCCACACTGTTCGCGATCAATGAGTTTGCTGACGGAAAAAGACAAACAGGTGTGTATGTGGTGGTGTGCGCTGATCGCTACTGACCAAAAAAGCTACCAGTTTGAAATCGCGTATGTGAACTGTGCAAAAACACCGTTGGCTCGGCACAGACACAGACAGAGAGATCGGGGAAGAGAAATTCGGGTCCTGTGTTGTGTTGATTCAACTGAGTAGGAGGATGGCTAACTGAGTTGTGAGAGCTGTTGAGGAAGAGAGAGGGAGTGAACGATGGTATGGAGTATCAGGTTTTTTGTATGTAACTGATAATGTAAAAGGAATAATTTATTTAAACTTAATGAGCACAATTTGACAAAATTATGCGTTATTGCACGGATAAAATAAACTGATTTTTAAAAGGATTTTTGAAATATAAAGTTGAAGTAACAACTTTCATTTGTAAGATCATGAGCGTGTTCAAATTTGTCAACTGCTGAATTGATTCTCAACGCCTTATTTTTGAAATTTTCCCATTTTATCTATTGACATCGAAAATTCAATAATGTGACCGATTCGAGTGTCAGCGAAATCATTTGCTTCTCAATTGAATCCACCCTATAGAAGTGGTCTATCAAAATTTTTCTTTAAGGGCTGCTTTCTTTGAGACTCGGGTCCGTCTGTGTCTTGACGCCTCAGAACCTGCGTATTATATCTCTCCTATATGGGTTTTTAAGTTCCCATAAAAGCAGCTAAATTTTTAGTAGTCGGCTGGGAAGGACTTAACCCTATTCATTATTATTATTGTTTCAGCCGAATGCCAACCAAACGAGCACAAGTGCGGTGGCGAGAGTAGTATCAAGACCCGTTCCATGAACCTCAAATGCATCCCTCAACGCTGGGTATGTGATGGTGAACAGGATTGCGAAGATCTCAGCGACGAAAAAGGATGCAAGGGTGATTTTTCGTTTTCGTGTTTCATACAATATTTGAATCATGAAAGTTTCATTTTACGTGTTGCGATAACAGCTCGTCATCTTGAAATTAACAAAACGAAAAAAGTACACGGAATCATGAATCATTTTCTAACATGTAAGCTTACAAGGTGCGAAATTTTTTCTGATAATCAAGTTTAAACTTCCATTAAATTTTAGCTTTGTACCTCACTAGTGCTTTAGATCTAAACTTAAAATTTGAGGTGTCGACAAAGACAAATGGCGTGCAAAATGTTTAACTGACTCAAGTTAAACCGACTGAAATAGTTCGTAAAAACAACTAAAAGTTCGAATTTCATTTATTTCAAGCTTCTCATTCAGATGTCAAATGCGACGGAGTCACTCAGTTCAAGTGCGAAGAACTCGATGGAAAGTTCGAGCTGTGCATCCCACGCACATGGGTATGCGACGGTCAACGTGATTGCGCTTCGGGCCACGACGAGAAGAACTGCTCGACAAAGTCGTGTGGCGATGGAGAATTCAAGTGCGACAACGGAAACTGTGTGTACAAGAGCTGGACTTGCGACGGAGAAGACGACTGCAGTGACGGAAGTGATGAGGCTGTTGGATCTGGAGCCATGTGCAACAAGACTTCTGCCACATGTGACGACAAGAACATGTTCGAGGTTGGTTTGTTCAACTTGTCGCACTCGTTTGTAAAGAGCTGGCGCACAGGATCCAGGTTGTACTTATATGAACAGTTTGGGTTAATATTGCAGCCAATAACATGGTAGGAAACAGGTCGCGTTCTACGACCTGTGTTGTTTAGCGCATTACCAGTTCCAACGACACATGTGAGATAAACTCTAATTTTGACAACTTCTTCCAACTGATCAAAAATAGCTTCGAACGAAAGCTCCTTTGAGCTCGACAGTGCTGAAGATCTTTTGATGATATTCATCGAAATATCGATACAATTGCGAAAAAACGAAAAATAACAAGGAATCTGAATGTTATAGTATCCCTCAATACTTGCTAAAATTGTAATTCTAACACATTGATTTTTCCAGTGCCGCTCTTCTGGCCACTGCATCCCAAAATTGTGGCGCTGCGACGGCGAAGTCGACTGCCTGGATCACTCGGACGAACGCAACTGCTCAGCCATTGCACCAAACCACTGCAAGCACGCTGATGTAAGTTTTACATGAAATTTACTCAAATGCAATTTACTTTTTTTAAGGAATTCTCATGTGTCTCATCATCCCACTGCATCAACAAGCTGTGGGTATGTGACGGAGAAGAAGACTGTCCAGATGGATCTGATGAGTCTAGCTGCAAAGACGCTCCAGTTGAGTGTGGAGAAGGTTTGTATCTTTCTGTATTGTGAAGGAAACGTGACAAATCTAAAGAAATTCGCTTATTCAAGTTCACTGAAGGTGGAAATCCCGAAACTAATAGAGTTTGCCTCTCTCTCTCTCTCTCTCTCTCTCTCTCTCTCTCTCTCTCTCTCTCTCTCTCGGTTTCTGAATTGTACAAAAATTAATTCTAATTGAAAAATGCAATCTTTCGATTATTCCATGTTTACTCAATTGAAAGCTTGAAAAATAGCTCTCACTAATCGTCCTTCTGAAGATTCTTGATTATTTTAGATTCTACTAAATTTCCATCCACTTAAACATGAATTTGTGCGATTGTTACGGATATTTCTCTATTCAGGACTGAGAAAATGCCAACGATCACTTTACGAACCGGCTTCATCCAAAGGCGTTTGTGTTCCCGAAACATCTTGGTGCAACGGATTCGAGGACTGCCCAGGTGGTGACGATGAAAGAGGGTGCAACAACACCAAGATTGGTGAGTAGTTTTTGTACGTAGAGAAAAGTTGAGTTTCGTAATTCAACCATAACTCCGAGTTTTTCGTCATTTTTCTTCATAATGTCTCAAATTGTGAAGCGTTCGAACCGGGGATGCCTTTTTTGCAAGATTTATTATATCCATTTGGATTAGTCATACATTTGACTCGCTCCTTTCCCCCTTAATTTAAAGATTAAGTTCCAGATGAATGTCGTGAAGGACACGAGTACAAGTGTCCATCAACCCCACTCCAATGCCTTAACTACACTGATTTGTGCAAAAACTCGAAATACGACTGTGGAGATGGAAACCTATCAGTGTGCAACAAGCAAGACAACATGGGTGAATTTTTGATTTCCATGCCAGACGCCCGCCGTGTTATTACCAGTATTTTCAGTATTTATGTGAAACACGAAAAATGAAAATATTGAGAGATAGTTGGAACCAGGGTTCCGGTTTTACCGGCCGCCGGCCGCCTGCGGCCAAATGATATCGATCACGCGGCCAGACCGTAGTGTCTTTGTTTTTCAGATTTTAGTAGCTATAACATCAAATAAATCATGTTCCCACGTTTTTCTAAAATTTGGCCGGCGGCCGGGATACTTGCGGCCACGGCCGGCTGCGGCCGGGACACTCGCGGCCCAGGCCGGCCGCGGCCGGCCGCGGCCGGCTTCAGGCTGCCGGTTGGCCGCAAATAAAATTTTGGCCAGAATGTGAATCAAACATATCAGGATACCGTTTATGAACACCTCACTTAATTCGACAGCTTTTTGGGTCAACTTTTATACTTTTTTATTTTTCGATTTTTAAAAGTCAATTTTTTTTGACTTGTCAGGAATTTCACTTTTTTTCTTGTGAAATAGCTCTAGTTTGTCTAATCTATCAATTTAATAGTCATATCAGTCTTTTGAATGGCTCTCAAAAGTTGTAAATCCCGCCCGGCCGCCGCGGCCGGGACGGCCGGGTTGGCCGGGGGCGGCCGTAGCTTCAATTTACTGACCGACAGTGATAGAAATGTTTTTTTCTTGGTTTTCGAACATGAATAAGTCTGATTCCATCAAAAATTCCAAGTAGTATTGCACGTAGAGCTCCGCGGCCGACCCCGGCCACCCCGGCCGGGCCGGCCGGGACGGCCGGAGGCGGCTAGAGCTTCAATTTACTTTTCGAAAGCAATGAAAATGTTTTTTTCTTAGTTTTCCAACATGACTAAGACCGATTCCATAAAAAATTCGAAGTAGTTTTGCACGTAGACCGCTGCGGCCGATCCCGGCCACTCCGGCCGGGCCGGCCGGGACGGCCAAGGGTGATATACGACCTTCAAGAGCCACGAATTTGACTGATATGATTATTCAATTGGTAAAAACTACAAACAAGAGTGAACTGAAACGAGAAGAGAAGTAAAATATCTAAAAATGAAATTCTCTGAAAAAAATAATAATTTTTGTTACTGTAGGTTGTGCTATTTTCGGGGTAGATCAAAAAAATTGAGTGTGGTCGAAACGGTCGTTTGGGCATAGGAATGGGAATCATCAAATTTATTGGTGTATAGTGTATCTCTTATGTTCAAGGAAGAAAGTTAATCAACTTTTTTGGTCCTGCGACCTCCTCGGAGCTTCTTACACTGTCGCGGCCGCCCCGGCCGCTCCGGCCGGGGTGGCCGGAACCAGCCGCCACAATCTACATGCAAAGATAATTCGAAATATGTATGAAATAAGATTCCGTCATATAGGAAAACGTAGGTAAAAGTATTTTCATCACTTTCGAAAAGTAAATTGAAGCTCTAGCCGTCTCCGGCCGTCCCGGCCGGCCCGGCCGGGGTGGCCGGGGTCGGCCGCGAAGCTCTACGTGCAATACTACTTGGAATTTTTGATGGAATCAGACTCAATCATGTTGGAAAACTAAGAAAAACACATTTTTATCACTGTCGGCCAGTAAATTGAAGCTACGGCCGCCCCCGGCCGGCCCGGCCGTGCCGGCCGCGGCGGCCGGGCGTGATTTACATCATTTAGGAGACGCTTAAAAAGCTGACTCAGCAATTAAATTGTTGAAATAGACAAATAGAAGCTTATTTACGAAAAAAATTGTATATAATTCCATAAGAGAAAAAAAATTTTTTTTTCGAAAAATCAACGACTAAAAAAAGCAAAATATGATCTGAAAAGCTGTCAAATCTGAATTAAGTGTTGATTAACGGTATAATGACATGTTTAATTCACATTCTGGCAAAAATTTTTTTCGCGGCCAACCGGCAGCCTGGGGCCGGCCGCGGCCGGCCGCGGCCGCGAGCATCCAGGCTGCGGCCGGCCGTGGCCCGAATCGGCCGGGCTGATGAAAATGGGCTTTAAAACGTTTTCTGTGATCAATTTAGAGTTATTAGAGTTAGAAGGAATCATTATCACGGTGAAAAAAATTTGGCCGCGCGGCCGTTCCCGGCGGCCAAAATCGTGGCCGCCTGCGGGCGCCGCCTGAAAAACTGAACCCTGGTTGGAACTATCCGATTGCTCTGAAAAAGGTTAGACACAATCTGTCCATGTTTTTCTGACTTGGGAATGGTAACCACTGTCCGAGAATCTGTGATGTCAGAGTGGGTTCTAGGGTTTTCGACTATGCTGAAAATGATAGAACCGGTTTCAAAAAGTGCTTTCTCGACCTTGTTTTAGAGTTATTACCCAAAAACTATGTAAAAAGAGAATTTTGAGTGTTTGGGACATCTTTTACACTTCTAAAGTACCCCTTTTCATACATTGAAGCGAATAAACATTCTCTGACTTTAAACCGCTCTAATTTTCGCCTTTTGGACAGAAAAATTTAATTCGGAATATTCACTGAAGAAAGCGTATTGAGTGCTGAAAAATCTATAACACGTACACAAAACCGAGCAGGGGCCATCAGTGATATGTTAACACAAAAATTTTGTGTTGCCGGTGGTCAAGTGGTTAAGCCGTTCAACTTTTACTCTTTTTTGTCTTTTTTCACGTTGGTTCGAGTATTTTCGTGACCAAATCATTTTTGCATGTGTGTTTGAAATTTTTTTTTGTTTTTTCTTAAAAATATGGGTCTCTGTAATTGTTATATATTACAAATAATCGTCAAATTTTATCTTTAGTTCTCATTATTAGACATTCTGACAATAAAACAGTGTTAAAAGATTAACTAGGCGAATGTTTCGACGATTACATCATGAAGATGAGTACTGGGTAAAAGCAAAAGAGAATGAGTCAAGAAAATACTCGAACCAACGTGAAAAAAGACAAAAAAGAGTAAAAGTTGAACGGCTTAACCACTTGACCACCGACAACACAAAATTTTTGTGTTAACATATCACTGATGGCCCCTGCTCGGTTTTGTGTACGTGTTATAGATTTTTCAGCACTCAATACGCTTTCTTCAGTGAATATTCCGAATTCAATTTTTCTGTCCAAAAGGCGAAAATTAGAGCGGTTTAAAGTCAGAGAATGTTTATTCGCTTCAATGTATGAAAAGGGGTACTTTAGAAGTGTAAAAGATGTCCCAAACACTCAAAACTCTCTTTTTACATAGTTTTTGGGTAATAACTCTAAAACAAGGTCGAGAAAGCACTTTTTGAAACCGGTTCTATCATTTTCAGCACAGTCGAAAACCCTAGAACCCACTCTGACATCACAGATTCTCGGACAGTGGTTACCATTCCCAAGTGAGACACCGTCTTACACTAAATGCAAAAATTTAGAATTCTGTACAAAAGGATCCGACGGATGCAATTGCCGTAACAGCTACGTGAAAGGAATCAACGTGTGCCACTGCCGTGACGGCTACATTCTGAAGGACGGAAAGTGTCTTGACATCAACGAATGTGACGAGCCAGGAACTTGCGATCAAATTTGCCACAACACACCGGGAAGCTACGTGTGCTCGTGTCATGTCGGCTACAAGCTCAGCGTCGACAGTTCGCGCCCAGGAACCGTTCCAAGCAGATGTCGTGCAATGGGAGGAGACCCACTTGTCCTTCTCAGCAACCGAGCCACTATCCGCCAATTCGACCTGGTTACCAACACTCACATGCCATTGATCTCGAGTCCTGGAACTGCCGTCGCCATGGACTTCCATTTGACGAATGGAGTGAGTTTTATGAAACTATCTCTCAGAAAAATAGTAAATCACAATTTGTGCATAAAAGTGATTTATTAAAATTATTTCATAACCGAATGTAGATTGGAAAATAACGTAATTCGGATTTAAAAATAATGAGACAACCACCCAATTATCAAAAAGAGAAACTATTCGTTTGCAATGTGTTCTCTCAAACATTTCTGTCTTCCAGACTCTTCTCTGGTCGGACATCTCAGCAAAGCAGATACTCATGTGCAGAATTGGCAACGACTCTAACCCACACCACATTTTGACCGGACATAAGGTTAGTATCTTCACATAAATTAACTTTTCTGTCTCTTCATGAGTCAAAATGTAAACTTTCTACATCTGATCAAATTTCAGTGTGATGAGAACCACTCGGTCGTCGTTGGGGACAAGATTAACACACCAGACGGTCTCGCTGTCGACTGGATTCACAACTTGCTCTTCTGGACTGACGGAGGATTCGATCAGATCAACGTGATGAACCTCGACACTGGAAAGCGTCGTGTTCTCTTCCACGATGACCTCGAAGAACCACGTGCTATCGCTGTCGATCCGGAACTTGGACTCATCTTCTGGACTGATTGGGGAAAGGAAGCTAAGATTGAAAGATCTGGTATGGATGGAAGCAACAGAGTTGTGAGTTTTTCGATTTTATGTAGTAGAAAACTGACAGAAACAGCTGAAGTAATGTATGCACTTTGATTGTTTGTGAATTGATAGAGGTATCAGATTTTTGGGTTCAAGTTTGACTATCATTTTATTAGATCTGATTTTTACTTTAGCTTTAAATTGTCTAGTTAAGTACAAATTCGTATATTTAACTCTCTATCCGGAAATTTATCTATCAATCATTTATGGAAATTTTCAATCAAATATTTATCCAAAAAATTTCCAGACAATCGTCAGGGGAGATCGCGTCAAGTGGCCAAACGGTCTTGCACTCGACTACGTCGACAAGAGAGTCTTCTGGGCTGACGCCAAGATCAAGAGCATCTACAGTTGCGACTACTGGGGAAGAGACATCAAGGTTTTTTTCTAGTATAAAACTAGTCTATGTCCTCAATGACATTCGCTTCCTGAGAGTTCTGTTATGGCTTTACTCGAATGAACTTTACACTTTTATGCGCATCTCAAATCAAACTTAACCTTCCAGACTGTTCTCCACTCCCATGACTACCTCCGACACCCGTTCTCCATGTCCGTCTTCGAAGATCGCGTCTACTACACTGACTGGGAGCACGATGGTGTCATTACTGTTAACAAGGTTTGTATTATTATTTTTTTTATCAGTGAGTAAACTCGTTTGGATCGTGGCTGAAGGGAAAAATAGTTGCCACTTACCTTTCCAAAAAAAATGCTGTAGAATGTTCTTTCTCTTTCAGAGAACCGTTCTTGTTTAACATTTCAGAGATTTCAACTAGGATTGTGTCATTTTTAACGCAACCCGATTTTCAGTTCACGGGTGCCGACGTGAGAAAGGTTATGGACAACGTGGTCTCGCCAATGACCGTCCGCATCTACCACAAGCAAGCTCAGCCTGTGTTCGAGAACAAGGTTCGTTTTCAATTTTCAATCAGCTGATTTCAATGCAACTATTCTTTATTCAAACAAAAAAAACATAATAATCGCTATGTTATCTTTTCGAGTAACCCGATTTGCAAAAAAAAATGCGGAATTAACCACATTTTTTCCAAATTCTTTTCACATATTAAACGAAGGATTGGAACAATTTTATTGTTTTTTTTTAATTAATAAAATGTGAAACACGAATAAATATTTCCTATCATCCGTTTTGAATTTAATAAGAAAGTTCTAATTTTTGTATCTTCTCAGTTTCTATTTTTGAATCCAACGTCGAACATGGTTCTGTTCGCCCCCAATTTTGAAAAAAATAGAAAATTTCAATTTTTCAGTGCGCCGATTCGTCTTGTGACCAGATTTGTCTTCCACGTGCGGTATACCGTGAAGCAGCGAAGAACGACGAGAAGCTATGGCACGATCATCCATTCACATGCGCCTGTGAAGGAGAACACGTCAGCGACATGTTCGAGTGCATGGGTAAGGTTTTTCAGCCATTTGTGCAGGTTGTGTATGAAAATTGTCATTTATCGTAGGTTTCTGCAACAAGAACAGTCACAAAATCTATGCATCTTTCTTTGGTGGTAAAAAACGTTGTTTGTTGCTCAAAATATCAACTCTTTCATTTTATACCGTCTATGAGTTTTTGCAGCTATTACATGAGAAATTTCGTTCAAATTGCGAGAAGTTGCTCAGACTGGCTCAATCTCATACAAAAAACCTCTACAAACCATATTTGTTTTTTCAGTTGAACTGGTCGAACCGCCAATCAAGTTCCCCTACTTCTTCTTTTTCTCTGGTATGATCGTCTTAGTTGGAATAATGGTAGTGAGTTTTTGACTGTCTAGACACTAAAAAAATACAAACAAAATAGTTTTTAAAGATTTTTACCTGGGAAAGACAAATCTTCTTACACTTTATCCACTAAAAATCATGTTTCCGAATTTATTTTTTACTGATCCAACAAAATCAAATCCTTTCTATAACCTCGAAGAAAGAATCAAAATATTACTCTATAGTAGTGAAAAAACGTTTGACACAATAACTTAATCTCTAAAAAGATCTAGTTAGACCCGGTAGCAAGAACTGAACTTTAATTTTAAATTTTGAAATTTTTACCCACATCAGATATCAAACCGAACTGTCCAGATCTGATCAGATTGTTCTGAACAGTGGAGATCATTTATAACTTGTGCATTGTAGGGAATTGCGTACTCGAGGAAGAAGGACGATTCCACCAACTTCGCCCCACTCCGCTTCGATAACCCAGTTTACCGTCGTGGTGACGGTTTGAGCACTGACACGGAGATGGATGACCCATTCTCGCCTCCATCAGTCAGCCTTGCACCGGGACAACTCCCAAGACTGATCATCGCCGACAATGATCCAGAAACGAGTATTCATAACCCGGTGAGCTTTTCATTTTGTTAAAACACTTTAGAATTCTATTCAAAGTTTCATCTTGTTTCTGATGTTTTTTTTTAACTAGAAGTGCACAAAAGCGAAATTCTGTAGAATGTCGAGTTTTAAAGTTGGATACAGGAGTAAAAGTTTCAATACGAACTTTTGAAACGACATTATTCAAAATTTGCGTTCAAATGGAAATTAAGCATATGTTTTTGATAATTAACCAATTCGAAGATAAATGAAAATTTAAAAACAAGGTTCTCCGTTATATTGGGTACCACTTTCAAGCCAAAACGGGCGTACTTGGATCTAAATGAATTTTTATAATCCAATCCAAACAAGATTATCTTTACAGGTGCTCAACGCCTAAACAGTGGATGAAACACGTTCCCCCTCTCCATACTTGTAATTATTGCGTGTACCAAAATACATTTTTTTTAATCCCCTAATTTTCACCTTCAATCAATGGTTGTGTGTATCTTTTCCTTCCCTATCCCTTACTAACCTTTATATTTTGTCCAAAAACTCGAATTTTGTGCAATTTACTTGTCGAAATATTTGTTTTATTGCGATTTCCCCCTCCCCCTCTCGCTAGTTTTAGAACGGTGTAGACTCTCATGTCGAGCTTGAGACGGTTTTCCGGGTGTGAGAGGTAACTTTTGGATGCTTTGGCGTCGAATGAGATGTGTTTTGTGCATTCACTCGACCCAAAAATGCACCAATTACACCTGGGAGAAACAGTCAGTTGCCACAGTGCCTTCTCGTGAAACTCGTCAAAGTGTCCTCTGTGTAAAAGTTCCGTCTCCCGTCACACATATTGGTATAACTCTGAATAGTCTGTGATCCGAGAGCCGTGTTTCCGGGTTCACTGACACATTTTCCCACGCTTCTATCTTCTAAATTACCAAAAAATACTGTATACCTGTAATATCAAGTGCTCACGTTTTATTGAATAAATCATAGTGAGATTGTATGTGTACTTGGTGTGACAAAAATGTTGGTAACACATTGAAATACATACGACCGCACTTGACTACACGCGTTGCAAGGAGGAATTACAGAAGAATGGAGTACACTGACAGGCTGAGGTTTGCAGTGAGTTGCTCGAGTAACATGAACAGAAGTATGGAGGCTCATGGAATTCTGAAGTGAGTTTTTGTTAAAAGACATAATCTTAAATTTGTAAGGAGTTTTTGTCTTATTCTTATTGAACTTGTTTCGACCCTACAGTAACGGGAGTCTAACTGATACAGTAGCTTTTTTTGCACACCTACAGTAATCACTCTAAATTGTAAAATGACAACACATTATAGAACGATTTATTATAGAAATGATACGACTACGAGCTATGCCTGTTCAAAGCTTTCGGGTCACGTTTCTTGTGAATGACTGAATTTCATCTTTTACAGAGACCGTGATTATTATAGAAGAAATTGTCCCATATTTAAAACCGTGTTTCACTCTTCAATCCAGGCAACTGAATACGAATGCATAACATGCGCATGTTTTTTAATGTCGTGTTCGTCCGGCGTTTTTACATAATCAGATATCGCTACCTCAGAATAGAGATAGTTTTGTGATCCAGATCGATATTGTTTCAGAAGATCATAATAACATTAACTTCTTTAGAAAACGAGGTTTCAACATTGAATCCTACGGCTCCGGAAATCAAGTAAAAATGCCAGGACCTACAGCGGACAGGCCGAACTGCTACGAATTTGGACCGACAACCTACGACTTTATCTATAAGGATCTCAACAGGAAGGATAGTAATCTGTGAGTTTTTCAAATTATAAGAAAGGATTGGCTATGGAAAATTTAAATTGTCTCACTTTGTCCAAACTGTTTTTGATATCGAGATATAAAATATAAAAAAATAGATTAAAATATTTTTCAGCTACACAGCAAATGGGCTTCTCAGCATGGTGGACCGAAACAGACGCATCAAGCCACGCCCACAACGGTTTCAGAATGAAACTAGGGAATTTGATATAATCTTGTGCTTGGAAGAAAGGGTTTATGATCAGGTAATTTTGATCATTCTAATGAAAGCGGAATTATTTACATGAAAAATTCTCAAATTCTTCTTTTTTTTCAAAAATTCGTCTCTGATCCCTTTGAATGAAGAAATATAATTAGAACTTTTTTAACTTTGGATCAAAGTTGATAGAATAGGAAATTCCATTTTATGAGAGCCGGAATACAGAATACTTCACCAGCAAAATAAAGGTTCCATGATCATTTTCCAGGTAGTTGACCATTTGGCCAAAAGGCTGGGAGTTAGCGGGAACCCAGTGCACGTTATCAACATTGACATTGAGGATAACGCAGAAGAAGCTACCATCGGAGCGTTTTTTGTAGCTGAAGTTTGCACCAAAGTGAGTCTTGTGGAAAAAGTAATAAAACTAAATCAGCATGTATTGGTGGATAATGGAGGTAGAGTGAAACATCATTGTGCACTAGTCTACTATTGGAAAAATAGTAGTACTTTTGATTTTTTGCTGAAAGGTTTGAATATTTTGTTAGATTAACGTTTTAAGGCCAATTTGATGAGTTTACGTTTGAGGTTAAGGTATGACGGGGGAATCATTGTTTAGGTTAAGTAAAGGTTTGCGGTGAGCTAACTTCTCGAGAAACTGTCATGAATTTGATGATTAGGCTATAGGTAGAGTTAGGATTTTAAGATCTAGGATATTTTAGGTTCTTAAGCAGTAGGTTCAGAGCAGGAGGCACCTCATGACAACGTGAAAATTCGCTCCCAAACTCACAGAAAACTCCTTGTTTCAGTTGGAAGAGAGCCTGGACGTCGACAATGAAATCGACGATATCCTGACGGAATTCGAGTTGAAGAACGCGAAACGGAATATCCTGCATACTGTATGTTTCTATTGATCTCAATCACTCTTCGTTTTTGTTACTATTTATTGGTTTTTGAATGAAATGTGAAAATTCTCAACTTTTTCGGATTTTTTGACAAATCAAATGCGAAAATTCTAAAGAACTTTTTAAGTTCGACAATCTGGAATGAAATCTTTAAACAAAATTTAATTTTTTCCCATCTATTTTTTACTATTATTTTTTTTTCAAATCAACATTTTGAAATATTCACAAACTGACAAATAAAACCAAATTATACTGTTTTGGTTCTTTTTTTTCCTTTTCTCTATTAGACGTTCATAATGTTCTGGCCACTGACTGAGTCAGTCAGAAAAGGTTCATTGAACAGACAAAGTGGCTATTTTCAGTCAGAAGAGAGGATGATTCCAGAAAGTCCCGCCCCTTTTATGATTTCCGCCAACGCATCCACACGGATGTTCTCCAGAGAGTTTGCTAATGACTGTGTGATTCAGAGGCGACGGCAGGAGCTCGCAATAATAGAGTCTGTTGTTATCCCAACCCTGTCATTAGTCGCGAGAGAAGCGGTTTTTATCATTTTTTGAGTTAAAATTGTTTTCTTTAACTTTCAGGTTGACTATTACAGTGTTAGGTGTTAATATTTGAACTGAATTTGTTCTGAGAATTTCGTCTTAAAATTTGAAGACCAGATTATTTTTTTTCAATATGAAATGTGGTATCAAAACTTATTTATCATGGTTCAAGAAGTATTCTTAATCTGGGAACGGCGTTTTTATTTTTTTAAAGTTCAAAAGATTTTTTCTCATAATTGCCGTAAACTATGAATACCGCATAAAATGGACGAGATCTTTTGTTTGGCCGGAGAAGTAATATCCTTATTGTTCACCCGGTATTACTTTCTATTATGTGCTTTGTCATTGGAGTAGTCTTTCTGCTAATTTTCAGTGATACCTCTAATCATAAAACCATAGAATAGCAGAGAAAAAACAAAAATTTTGTGCAGAGATAAGGATCGAACTTAAGTTGCGTGTTTTGCAAGTGATACCTCTAATCATAAAACCATAGAAGGTCCATAAGGGTTCCTGTAACCATAGAAGGTCCATAAGGGTTACTCCTGAAAGAAACGTGTGTACGACCCGAAGCGGTTCCCAGAAATCCATTTTTGTTTTCCGAACTCATCTTGTTACAACGATGCTTCCATGAAATACCCCTGATTGTTTTCAACCAACCAACTTCACAGAATCATGCTCGAACCGTTCGGAAACCAATGTGTTCGCCAAGATCGTCTGGAGGCGATGACGTCATGGTGGGTGAGGGGTCACCAAATATTCCTCATGGCGATCTCCCTTCTGACAAATTTTCTAACTGCCTATTCGGTTGTCCTTCTGCGACGACGTCGCGCAATGTTCGGAACGTCTCGGTCACTCATCCTACTGGTACTTTTCTTTGCAGAATTTTACCTCTTCATTAAAGGCATCACAGAGGTACACCCGACCGTTACGCTTCTCAAAATCCGCGACGCTTCAGGGTCTCAAATTCTACAAAAGCTTTGCCGATGCAACAAACCCGTGTGGGATACAATTCACTGCGATTTTCTGCAGACCCCTGGTCTGGGCTCACCTTTCGTCTTACTTCTGCTTGGTTTTCAGTGTCACTCTTCTCGTTTTGAAGCAGTGAGTTTTTTAGTGTGTGCACAGTTTGGTACACGCGACGACAATGTGCACTAGGAAGAACGCAGTGCAGTAAAATAATATACACATTGTGTAGCATTACTCCATTTTCAAAATCGTGTGAATGCACATTTCACTAGACTTTACGACAATTTACACAGTTAGGAGTAATATACCTTTTAAAAAACTCAACAGGAGTTGACCTTGAACGTTATTGGGATCCAGAGTTGAGACCTAGCCAGATGTATTAAGCAGGTCGAATAATGAAGTTTTCATGTAGAACATTTTTGCGCGTTTTTTGTTTCAAGAGAGATATTTTGCTTTTAGTTCCGCAGATAATCTATTTTTCAAATAATGCACAGTTTTAGACACTTTACGAGAAATCGCCCTAAGTAATGGCAATCATCGGACAGAAGGATATCCGCTCAGTACCATTTCTAAACCGCGATGCAGCTCTCTTCGGACAGAGATCTATAAAATTCCGAGATCCCAAAATAATCTCAATCTTCAATGCTTATAAGTCAGAACAGCTGAATTTTAACTTCTGCAAAAATCGAAAACAATCAACAAAAAATTTGTCGGATTCGGGGGACTTCTTGACCTTCAGGAGCCTCAACACTTTTTTCAAGACGAACTTTCTGACGACAGCGACGTCGACATTCGTTGGATACATTTTCATTGTAAGTCTGTTGGAAAATAAAGCAACGCTGGGCTTTTGTTTTTTTTTGAAAATAATTTTTTTGTACCGGGTCGAAATTCTGTTGAAAAACGTATTGTTCTCCAGTATACAAAATTTTAACACGATTCGTAAATGTTTAGCTGAGTTATGACGTTTTTATCAAAAAAAAGTAGTTGACTAATCGCGCAGTCACAGGTTCGAACACCCGCCGTGCACCAAGTTTTTGCACTGTCTCCAAAGTTAATATGTTTCCAGCTTGTGCTCGGCATCACCCATACAGCCTACGTCCTTGAAGAAGAGACCTATACGACGTACGTACCGAACTGCACGCAGGTCCCGCTCATAACAGCCAACGGATTCTTCGAGAAAACAGTCATCTTCTCGATTTTGGCCTTCTTCAACTTTTTCCAGAGCTCATTGCTGTTCTACTGGTCCATGTGCGTCGCGAGAAAGTGAGTTAAGGGTTTTTCATGGTGTTTTTGACCTACATATTGTCAAAATGGAAAAATATCACAAGCTTGCACTGATCGAGACAAAAGTTTTGTCCCGCTCCCTATAGAATTTTTTGCACTTTCTGTCGACCTTACTAACGAGGCTCAGAGAGCTATGCCATTGTGATAAAGGTTCTAACACCGAACTTTGGCCGAAAAAGTAGAAAAATTGACATTTACAAAGTCTTTGGGCTGGTTGTAACATATAATTTACAAACAGAGTGTAATCTGAACTTCCGATTGATCGATCAGGCAATCAGAAATACGCAACATGATATATCAAGATACGTACGAGTTACGGAACTTCCCTAAAAAACTGTATCTAGATATGCCAAATTAAGAACGAGATATGGAGAAATTTCGCTATCGAGTGGCAAGAATTTTTGTTTGATCTATGAATTATTTTGATCTGTTGAATGTGATTCCAATATCTCGGAATTTATACAAAAATTTTGTGACATGACGTCACAAGTTCGGTTCCTGCCCTCTTCCATCTCATTTTTGCAAAAATAGTCTTTTTAGTGACAGTGGAAGTTAATACGATAAGAACAGATACTATCGTTTCTCCTAGTTCATTCCCAATTTGTCCGAGTCCAACCTCGATCAGTCGCGGACCCGCCGCTGGTTGGAAATGTCGAGATGTTCCAAGATATGTCCTGATACGTTCTAAATTTCATCGCGCAACAAAACTTCCATATCCTGGCCCTAACTCTAGCAATTGCCTCTGTTTCGAAAGTTATGGAGAAGATACGTAAAAAATGGCCTTTTTACGAATTTTCTGCGTTCTTCTGATTGCCTGAGTCAAAGATATAAAGTACGTTTTTTTTCCCGGTTTTTCCATTCTGGGAAAAAATTTGTTTCTTATTTATTTCTGGGAAACCGAGTTTTTCTACAAAATTTTTCAAGAATCCACTTAAGATTTCACCTTAACTTCTGCAAAACCGTTCTCTAGCTCTATAGATCAGAAAAGCAAGATCAATTACTTCCGGGATCCCTTTGTTTACCGACACTTATATCACTTTGCTTAATCATCAAACTCTCCGGGGAGGCTGACTGATGTTGTTGACCGCTTCCAAGAACCTGGACCGAAATAAATTTTCGTGATAACTATTCGTCATTATTGTTACGACTAGGAAATGACGTGGAGATGACCGGTGACTTAATGATTACTGGCACGTTCTAGACCTAGGGATCGAAGTGTTTAGGGCCATTCTAAAGTTCATTGTTTCTTTCTTTAAATACATATAAATTTTCCAGAACCGCAAAAACCTTCATGATGGAGGCCAAGTTCGACGCCTACGAGAATCTGATAACCTCCAAAGCAGTTTGTCTCATCACCTTCAGCATCATTCTCTTCATGAGTATGGCATGGGCGTTCTTCTATCTTATGTTCACTTCTAACACTGGTCTAGAAGGTTACTGGCTGCATGTGTTCG
>OZ022251.1:11468691-11481191 GCA_963978915.1 Caenorhabditis parvicauda | reverse complement strand
TCATAACTCTGTTCAAACAGCTCATTTTCTCAAAATACTCTGCAATCATAGTGATGTGATCACGCTCAATCGATCAAAATAAAATTTGTCAAAAATTATTGATTGATTTTTTGCGCAGTACTTTTTTGTCCATAACTCACTTCATTCGCAAAACCTATAACATAATAAGCCTTGACGGTGCTTATATGTCATGAAGTCTCAACATGTCTGTGGTAACCTTTATTGTCGACAAGGTTGGGGTCTGTGAGACACCTCGCGGCATCTGCACAGAGACATGGAATCATCAGGGCCAAGATCACAAGGGGGCGTGCACCAGGTGTTTACATCCAAAAGGTCATAGTCATGAGAGGGTGTGATACGCAGGGTGATCAGATGTTATATCCCCGGCTTTCACAAGTTACGTGTCCCTACGTAACATACAAAAAAGATGTTCAAGTTAAACAATGCTTATAACTTGCTTCCTCTCGTCTAGATGACGCCAACCCATGTTCTCCAGAGTAGTAAATGTCGGAAGTAGTAGAAACAAAATAGGGGACGTTGTCGTGTGAAGCTGCAGGGGGACAGTTGGCCTTGTAGCAGGCAGTCAGCAAGGGGCAATCGGCTCTCTCTTGCGACGTCACGGGCGGTTCGCACATCGTGAATACAGGGGGACATCAACACGGGCCTTTGGCTCTTCGTGGATAGGGGGTGGCAGCTCACAATACAGAACGTTCCTTCTTCCTTCCTTCTTGTCATTCAACAAAGTTCTTCTGGGTGGGTTACTTCTTCCTTGTGATCAGGACTTGGTCTTTGTCGCGCTGCTGGGATGTGTGGATAGTGTAGCGGGTCAGCAGGCGATAGCCGAGTTGTGCATCAGATAGTAGAATGCACGTGGGTCACCGTCGCTAGATGGTGGACCCCTCGGTGGTACCTCCATATAACATAATAAGCCTTGACGGTGCTTATATGTCATGAAGTCTCAACATGTCTGTGGTAACCTTTATTGTCGACAAGGTTGGGGTCTGCACAGAGACATGGAATCATCAGGGCCAAGATCACAAGGGGGCGTGCACCAGGTGTTTACATCCAAAAGGTCATAGTCATGAGAGGGTGTGATACGCAGGGTGATCAGATGTTATAAACCGCATCTTATTTTCTGGTTGTTAGATGCAAAAAAAATACGCATTGATCAGTAGAAAAAATCGAGAAAAAGTTTCCCGCAACAATAAGTTATGAGTCTTTGAAAAAATCATTTTTCAGAAATGGCAGTCAAAAGTGGTTTTCGTGAATTTTTATCATTGTTATCGTTTTCTGACATCAAAAAAATAGCTGAGACCAAATTTGAAAACAATAGTTATCACGGTTTTTTAGATACAGTACTCACTTATTTAGTTCTTTTAAACTGACACCATTCGATGTAAAATTATTTTCATATATTAAAAAAGTTCCAAAACATCAAAAAAGAACCAGATTGAGCGAAATTACGGGAAGAAACAGCGAAAAACGCATGCAGAAAAGAAAGTAGAAACGAGAGACGATTACTGTAAGTTCGCTCTTCTCGTTTCTCCTTTGCTTTTTCAATCCGATTTCTTCATTTCTTGTCTAATTCCGCTTAATCTGGTTTTTTTTTTATGTTTTGGAACCTTTTTAATATCAGAAAATAATGTTACATCGAATGGTGTCAGTTTAAAAGAACTAAATAATTTTTAAAGACGGAATTTGGCCATTTTTCATAAATTTGCAGTTTCATTATCTGAAAGTAGGAATTTTCTGGTGGATTTAAGTTCACCCTCTCAGAATAGCCTGAACAATTCTATTTTCGCAAACCAAATGAGTATTGGAGACTTTTGAAGATTCATAACGAGGTAAAATATCATCAATTATGTGGTTACTTCAAACCATTATAACTTTCTTATTATTGCACGGGATACATAACAATTTTGATAGTGCTGTAGAACTAGGTTCAGGTAATGATATTGAGTTTAAAAACAACTAGTTTGTTCTAGTAGTCTTTGAGATAAGTCCCCGTAAACCTGCTCAAAAACGGGAAAAGTGAGTACTGTATCTGAAAAACCGTGATAACTATTGTTTTCAAATTTGGTCTCAGCTATTTTTTTGATGTCAGAAAACGATAACAATGATAAAAATTCACGAAAACCACTTTTGAGTGCCATTTCTGAAAAACAATTTTTTCAAAGACTCATAACTTATTGTTGCGGGAAACTTTTTCTCGATTTTTTTCTACTGATCAATGCGTATTTTTTTTGCATCTAACAACCAGAAAATAAGATGCGGTTTTGCGAATGAAGTGAGTTATGGACAAAAAAGTACTGCGCAAAAAATCAATCAATAATTTTCGACAAATTTTATTTTGATCGATTGAGCGTGATCACATCACTATGATTGCAGAGTATTTTGAGAAAATGAGCTGTTTGAAAAGAGTTATGAACATCTAAACATTGAAAAGTGCCGAGTTTGGGACGGTACTGCCAGAAACTGGCAGGATCCATCAAAGTGAAACTGACATTTTTGGATTCAGGGTACTAAAATCTACTAATTCACAAAATTAGAGTCCAAACGGTTCACGGGGAGCCTAGCGCACTTCCTGGTTGATTCTCTCGCGAAACGTCTCATATTCCAGCAATACAGATCAAACTCAATCCGCAAAATCATTTATTCTAAATCTGCTTATATTTTATCCAAACATGATTCTTGTTTCTAAATCTTAGACGTTGATCTGTTGTCTGGCACTGCAACCGGGTCGAGCTTGAGCAGCTGTAGCCGGCGTATTCGGTGGAGCTGGTGGAGCTGATGGAGCTCGTGCAGCCCGTAGGGCACTTCTCCTTGTTTGAACTTGAGCAGCTGTAGCCGGTGTAGACGGTGGAGCCGGTCTAGCTGATCTGGAACTGCTTCCTGTTCGATCTTGAGCCTGTTGATCAACCTGAAACCGAGCTTTATTCTGGATTTTTATAGGTTCACAAGCGCACGCTTCCTTGTTTTCACTATGAGAGTGAGCGCAATCGCTAAGCGCAAGCGCAGCGGCAAGAGAATGAGATGAAAGAGTGTGCAGAATCTTCACCACGTCTTGTTCAGGAATGAGCTCGTGTTTGATCTGAGACTAACATAATGCTACATAAAAGTTTTGCGTAACATGAGAAGAAAATTGAACATATTCAACCTACACGAATGAGAACCGAGCTCACACAAGTAAAATTAGAAGTCCCGCGGCTGAACCACTAAGCAACTGAACATACGTTAATCGTTAATCGTCAAAAACACTCAATTGACACGTTTTCAAAAAAAGTAAGCAAAACGTGCGCTAGGCTAGATCGATCTAATTAAAACTTCGTGAGTAAGGAGAAAAAACTACACTGATTGAATGCTATCTACTATGGCTCAAAAACAATAATTATTTACCTGTAGCAAGCGCCTAGATACCGCGGCAAGACGTAAAGGTGTTCTTCGATTTTCCACATGAGCAGGATTAATCGTCACGCAATTCTCTTGGACAAATTGTAATGCACTTTGAAGTCTCAGAACTTCCTGAAACACTATTTTTGTTATTTCTACATGGACAGTGGCACCAGCTGGACGTCCTTGTTGTAGACATCCCTGTTATGTTGAGCTTCTTTCATGGATCGTCGCATTGAGCGAAACCTTAAATTCACTATTTTTTGGGGACAGAGTATTTTGCTTACTTTTTGACAGCCCTTAAAAAGAAAGCCTTCTTCTGCATGTTTTGTCTGTCTTGATACATTTTCACAGCTCTTTGGAGCACCTGGAATGATTATAGAGGGAAAAGAGAAAGAGAGAGAGAGAGAGAGAGAGAGAGAGAGAGAGAGAGAGAGAGAAGAGAGAGAGAGAGAGAGAGAGAGAGAGAGAGAGAGAGAGAGAGAGATAGAGAGAGAGGGGGGAAGAGAGAGAGAGAGAGAGAGACAATGAGATAGAGAGAGAGAGAAGTCTGGAAACTCACCACTAAAGCCATCATCTTATACTTTTCATCATTCCGATAATCCTTCAAAAATCTGTTCATTTCATTTTCTCCTTTGTTGAGCAAGATTTTCGTGGACGCGACGGCAATCAGCAACGAAGTGGTCAGAGATCCCTGGAATCGGCAAATCACCAAAGAGAATACTCGCAATTGATCATCTGCTCGTCTGAAACTCACCAAAACGACGGTTATGCAGGCGACTATCCGACCGGGAATCGTTCGTGGTACGACGTCACCATAACCAGCACCGGTGAAGGAACAGACTGAACGTAGATCAAATCAGCTACAGTAATACTCATTGACCTACCAATGAACCAAAGCGAGTTGATGTAGAGGTATCCACTTTGAGAGATGGAGTCAGTATAATAAGGTCTGCAAAAATGTTTCTCTTTCAATAGAAATAAGGTTTTCACAGTATGTGTATTACTTTTGACCATTCCAAAAGTGGGCGGGGCGACCGAGGATGGTCGGTCAAAAATCGCTTACTGGCAAAACGATCAAAACGAGTGCTTTATTACTATTCCGATATCGATACTTCCTTTCTATGCGGTAGCGCGCGGACAGAGTTTGAAAATGGGAACGGTTCTGCCACTAACCGTTCAATGGTGAAGAACATCCATGCTGAGAAAAGGTTAAAAACTCCGGAACCTATTACAATGACCAAGATTGGTTCTTCGTCCATCAGCGTTTTGAAGACATACGCGAAATTGATTTTTATTCTTCGAAACGACATGAAGAAGAACAGATCTGATTGCTGTAGGTCAACTTTTTTTTTGATTACTGTACTTGGAACCTACAGTAAACAGCTTGTTGTCATACAGTAAGTATCTGCACGCTAGATATGCTCGAGCGAAGAACATCACGATGGTTATTGCGCCGTTCAATGGAAGCTGAAAATTTAGATGAAACTTCGTAAATCGGGGAAGAAGGCTACGAAAAAACAGATTTCCAGCAAAGTGAGTATCTGCATCCAAATCTGCTCTATCGGAGTTTTTTTTGGCTCATTGCCAAAACCTTTCGTCTAGTCAAAGTCGTTGTGTTCACAGCTTCTGTATACCATAGTGGAATTTCGATTTCATCTGATGATTAATTCATATTATCCATAAAGGAAGTACCGCTCGTTGCTCCGACTACTTTCGAGAAAACGCAAAAAAAAAATTCTGAGAGGTATTTGAACCCTGGACCTCCCGAATGGAATTAGGCATTGGCATATTGCCAATGATTGGCAGTCGATTGGCAATGTCTCTTTTCCATTGCCAATAGCATTGGCAGTCGGTTGGCAATGCAATTGACTTGGATTTTGATTTCTAGGCCTTCTTGACGT
Organism: Caenorhabditis parvicauda; assembly: GCA_963978915.1. NCBI lineage: Eukaryota > Metazoa > Nematoda > Chromadorea > Rhabditida > Rhabditidae > Caenorhabditis > Caenorhabditis parvicauda. The sequence continues at coordinate 11,475,897 of OZ022251.1, read as the reverse complement.
TAAAGATGGTGTTATAACAAACTGCATTGCCAATAGCATTCCCAATCGACTGCCAATGCTATTGGCAATGGAGAAGAGGCATTACCAATCGACTGCCAATCATTGGCAATATGCCCATGCCTACCCTGAACCTCTCGAATGGGAGCCAAAAGCGTTAACCACGACACCAACGAGGCAACGTCAGAAGATTTCAACTCACTTGGGAATATACAAATCGAACACAGAAGAAGTTCGAAAATTAACTGTAGTTGTTTCTTTCTGGTGAAAAACATACACTTGGTGCCATCATAGAAAGTGGTTTTGATCTAAAAACTAATGGTTGATCGAGAGTACAGTAACTTCGGAATAGATAGATGCGCAGGGATAAAGAGAAACGTGACAAAGTTTCACGCGCTCAAACGATAGACCAAGTGTAGATTTACGAGATCATTTGAGACCCCTAATCTGCCGACCCTCACGGCATCATATTTGCTTGATTAAATGCTTAATTTCGGTGTCCAAGACTTGCTTCTTCACAAAAGTTGTTCTCCCAATCTAACCTAAGCTTATTATAAAAGGAAATCACTTTTGGTTGCAGATTGCAAATTGATAATAATTCATGATACAGGCGTGTGGGTCGGCAGATTATGGCGTCTCCTGCGGACTTGATCATTTGTAGTACCTTTTGACCGTATTAAAACGAGAAAAATCTGGAATTTCGTCAGTTTTCAAAAACTTACATCAGCCGAGTTATAGTAGTACATGAGAATCATTATGTCCAATAGTAGTGTTAGAAATGCCACCAAACCTAGCATGGAATAATGGAGCCAAGGCTGAAATAATAAGACTGGTATTTTCGAATTTAACGCCAAAACCATTTCTATGTTCAGAGCCTCAATTTCAACGCTAACAATACTCAGAATAACACCGGCTAATGCCAGAAAGAAAGTTATTCGAACAATCAAGCACCTGAAAAGAAAGTATTTGTTATTTACTGTATCACTATTACTGTAGTTTGGATGGAAAAAACGACTGCACGGTAATGGTGAGAAGAAGTTGAAATAACGATAACAAACCAGTACCGCGCAGCAGCGTTCGGTTGGATTGAAATATGAACTTGATGCGCATCTGCTCAGGAAATTGGAACTTTATAAGACTTGGTAAACTTCACATAAGATCCATGTTACCTAGTAGTAAGATCCCCATAACCTACGTATAAGACCTGAGTCAGTATAAGACTTGGTAACTTCAACATAAGACTTTATAAGTTCATATTAATCTCACATTAACTGAATCTCAAAAATGAGGAATTTCTGAGATTTAACTATAAGACCTGGTAAATGTGGTATAGTATAAGACTTGCTAACTTCTGTTCAAGACCTGTTAACTTCCATATAAGACTTTGCAACTTCCAACTAAACTCACTATACCGATGTTTAACAAGTCTTGTTACGAACATGTCAGGTCTTGTAACAAGGTTAACAGGTCTTAATATGATCTTTGAAATTTCATGTGAAACGCGAAAGATCGGCGAAGCCCGCGGATGGTCGGCGACTGATTCCTGTCACTCTCGGCAACCCTCTATGCTTTTATCTTATTTAAAATCTCCTAGAGAGGGATCAAACCACTTGTCGATTATTAGTTATATGTGCAAGATGACGCTTTTGCCTTTTGATTTTTGGATTGGCCGATGGTATTCTGGAGATGCAACTTGGTATTTTGGCAGCAAGACTTGTTATTCTATCAGTAAGACTTGGTATTCTATCAGTAAGACTTGGTATTATAGCAGTAACACTTGGTATTCTAGCAATAAGACATGGTATTCCGACATTAAGACTAGGAAAAGGTTCCAAGTAAGACTTGGTAAACTTGTCATAAGACCTGGTAAGTTCGTCATAAGACCTGGCAACCTCCATACCAGGTCTTGCACTTTTGGATTTGGAGGTTAAGGGGATCTTACTACGAAGTTACATGGATCTTATGTGGATTTTAGTAAAGTCTTATAAAGTTTCAATTTCCTGAGTGACTCCCATTTCACTGCACATATCTAGCAAAAAGCCTGAACGATTTCAAACGCACGCCAGTCGCATTTTTGTAAAATGAGTACGGTAGGAGTCGGGACTCTCACAACAAACAGTTAGATCTTTGTGGATTTAAATTATTATTCTTACTTTCAGTTCGTTGAAATTTAAAAACGCATTACTTAAATCGTTCTTGTATTTCAAGGCGAAACTGCTACGGTACTAAGTAACTGATTTACGGAGGTCAGACTTTTTTACAGGTAGAGGAAGCTATGTGGGTAATTTTTAGAAAAAAAACATAGCAGATCCATAAAATGCGAAAAGAGAAAACTTTTTTTGTGCTGCGTACAGATGTACTGATTGACTAACACTCACCTTTGCTTCATAAGCTGACATCGAGTGTTGTAGTTGTTAAATAACGCAACGGTTCTAGCTCGGTATGCCGATTCAGGGCTGATTTCATGCAAGGAATCGAATTGTTGAAGAGAAGCTTCATTTGGTATCATTGGACATTCAGTCAGAAATGAGAGCAACATGTGGAAATGGACACGTTGCATTTTATTTTATTTTCTGGGTTATGTAAAGTTTTGTATTGAGGAGAGATGATAGGAGACATATAAGTAGAGAGAGATAGAGAGAGAGGGGGAGATAGAGAGAGAGAGAGAGAGAGAGAGAGAGAGAGAGAGAGAGAAAGAGAGAGAGAGAGAGAGAGAGAGAGAGAGAGAGAGAGAGAGAGAGAGAGAGAGAGAGAGAGAGAGAGAGAGAGAGAGAGAGAGAGAGTTATAATTTTGGACGCACCACAAAACTGTGTCTGTTGAGAACACATATGGTTGGTGTGCGATTTCACTGTAGTCTGTTTACATCTCATCCTTAGCTTTTTTGACTCAATTCTTTTTTTCAAACCGCCCGCCCGGTTTTTTTTCCATTGTCCGATCTTGAAAAACGACCCCCAGTTGAGAAATAAACGACTGACCGCGGGTGGGTCTTCATTCAACCAAATTTGCATGTCTATAAATCGAAAACCGCTGGTTCTAAGGAAATGGATTCGAGTTAAGAAAGAGAACAAATTTATTCTTGCACATCGGCTTCGAGCAGATTTTCATTTAGATTCGAGTGGTACGGTATCCGGCCGTGTTCTCCAACCGCGCTGTCTCAAGCTTTTGCTCTTCTGCAGAGTTCTAATAAGATTCTGGGGTTATGGTAAGATTACACGTCGTTGTGCACTTTGTTTTGCTTCTGGAGTCACAATTCAAGTACTTTTCCAAAAACTGTTGAATATAATCAGTGTCCGACCGAAAACGGTTCCCTCTAATGTTCCTGATCTTGACTTGGAACAGTAATAGCAACTAATCAAGCTGATACTCTTTGAAACAATTTTGAACGACAACCTACAACATGCTTCGGATCGTGTTGGAGAACAACCGGATGAATTTCACTAAATACCGAAAACTGAAATGATCACTTTCATTCTCGAACTCTTTCCAACCTACTCCAGAAGTCCATCCGAACGGCCCATCAAAAATACGTTTCTGTCGAGGAGTCATCAAAATGTAAAGAAGTTGTGATGGCCAAGAATGCACATTCAAAATGCATAACTTGTGTGTCAAATTTTCAAACTAAAAATTTCGCCCCATTTTTATACATTTTTGATTGTTTGTCTCATCGGCGAGTTCCGTCTTTTGGGGTACTGTGGTTTGCTGTATTTTCAACTGAGTTTTACAAATAATTACGTTTTTAAAGGAGAAGTTACCGTAGTCAATAAGGAAATGTTATTGAGATAGATTTTTTTTTAGAATGTGTGATTTGAACTATTTCTTCGTTTTATCGTTGATTCATAGCGAATCCCGTTATTAACTTTATCGAATCACTAAAGAGAAAAGAATTGGAAATTTTAGTGACATGTTTAGAACGTTGGTGTTAGTTTTCCGATTTATGTATTCAGAGTGATCAAAACCAACAATATTTCAAGCTGTTTTCGACCGAAGTTGAAAAGGTTCTTGTGAGATGTCAGAAAAAGGTGCTAAAAATATGATCCGTCAATATAAAGCATATCGGTTTTTGATGAAATTCTCAGTGGCTATCTGTAGAATCAAAATAGAATTTTCCAAGTGTTAGCCATGACAGAATTTTTTGTTTGACTTATCAGAAAACTGGTGAAAGTTGGAACGATCCCCACATATTCTTTCTTTCTCGTTGCATTTGCTAAAAAGTGTTTCTGGAAAATTCACGAGTCTTAAAAGCTTTTGGCGAGTGCTCTCACTCAAATTTGAAAAATTGAAATTAGCTTTGGTTAAGTAAAAGATTGCCTCCGGGCTTTTCACTTTTCACAAACATTTCAAGGTTGTCACTTGAGGTTCTCGTCAAAGAGCCATAAAATGAGTCACGATATGGGTACTAAAAGACCACCCACAAAGAAAACACAAAAATAAGGATGTATTGTTAGACTTATGTAACTTTGACCGGGATAATCACAATTTTTGAAATCTAATAAATTGAAGAATTTTTTCTTTATTAGGATCAGTATTTTTTTTGAATAATTTTTGAAAAATAAACCACTCAAGTGGAAAATATAGAATATAGTTGTTCTCGTCATATCTTTGTTATTTTGGTAACGAATTGTCATAAATATTGAATTCTGAGTAAATGAGGATAATAGGGACCGTTTTTTCCAAACCTTATTCCAAGGGTGAAAGACCGCCCACAAAGAAAACTCTTTTAGAATTTTTTTCGAAAAACGCTGATTTTTCTTTAATTTGCTCGAATTTCATCCTTATAACACGTTATAAACTCATTAAACACCACGAATGTTTGTTTTTGAAATCGAAAATGTTTATGTATCTCCCTTTGGGATCCAATTTCATCAAAATACTTTTCTGGTGCTTTCGTATAGGTTTGTTTAAATTTTAAATCATGTGGAGTTTTGGTACTCTCTCCTCTAAAAAAGCGTAAATTTTCGGCAATGGGGTTTTCTTCCATTATCTGCAGGTTCTTGTTAGCATTGAGTCTCGAGCATGATCCAAGTCGAAATTCCCTCAAAAAGATCGGACGCTGTCGGTTTCAGTAGTAAAAATTCAAGTCACAAATCGTGTTGTTCGTGTCATTAACGGATTTCTTGCCTACAAAATTCATGCTCCAACCTAAAATTACGGCTCCAAGATGGAACACCTCTCAATTGGGTCAACATGATCAAGAAGTTTGTGTTATATGTTCGTGCTCTTTCCAACTGTCATTTCCGTTCGTTTTTAGGTCGACAGCAATTGCTACCTTTATGTTATTATTTTCTTAGAATTCCCCCTTTTTCAAACTATACACGAAAGTTTGTCGATTCAATATAGGAGAACGTTGAATAAGGAAAAGTACAAAAATCTCCAAACCCAACTTTTTCCCCCTATATTCCTGCAATAATTCTTCCATCTTTCGAATCTCTCGATTTTTGATGCTCACGCGTAAAATTAGTAGGTCCAAGCTTTTTCCTCTCTATTTTAAAAACATAAAAATCATATAAGAAAGCCTATGGGTCTGTCTTAAAAAGATTGATCGCATGAAAAAATAACTCTGACGTGAGGATCCTCATTTCTATCTCTTTCTACCGTGGTAGATGTGCACATTGGAAATGAAAATGCCTTGCAAAAAGTGGGCGGTTCTATTATTAATATGATAGGCGTCCGATCTTCCCTATCAGACTTACTGGCTCGGATTAGTTCTTGGATCGAATCTGGTTCTCGAGTTTTGTTTTTTCTGACTTCAGTGAGATACGATCTTCTCGAGTAATCTAGTTGAGTAGGGCTAGTTCTGTCAACATTTCTGTTTCTGATTGTCCGATCATTCGACTGTGATTAGTACTTGGATCGGACCCCTCTTGGGATTCTGTTTTTTAGAAGCTCCTACATTCGAAAGTTTTTTATGTGATTTCCTTGATTTTTTTTTACAATTTCATCAAATACAATTCAGTCCAATCTTTCCACATCCGAACATTGAAGCGGGTTAGTATTTAGATCGGATCCCACTCCAACCATTCACTATTTTAGTGGAAGATTCATGCTTTTTCAGTGTCCGATCTTCTCTCTGGAACATCGAATCGGATCAGTATTTGGATCGGATCCCACCCCCCCCGTGCAGCGTACCTCAACCCTCTTTTATTTTCGTCATACCACCCGCAATCGAAATTAAAAGAGTTTCCAATAACTAACCGCCAACTCGTTTGTTTTTGCAGCTTCTCAAATTTCTTCGAAAAATCCGTCGCAACCGTCAAAATATTTAGAATTCAGCTTTCGCCCCAAAGGTGTCGAATTCCAGTTTGGCGGAGGGAGAAAAACCAAAGTTGGGCGAAAACAAAACAAATTTTGAGGTTTTGTAGTCAATCACGAATCTACGACACTTTGTAGGCGGATTATTGAGTTTCTCAACTTTTCGTGCAGAAATGTTTCCCCTCGTCCGGTCTTGGCATGTTTACTAGGGTTAGTCTCAAATTTAATCCATACTTTTACTTTTCTCACTATACAAATTTCGAGAAGAAATTCTTTTGTATAAGTTAGAAAAAGCAAAAATAGAGTTAGCGAGAGGGCTCGAACTAGGTCCTTGCAGGTAGGCATAGGCATATTGCCAATCATTGGCAGTCAATTGGCAATGCCCTTTTCCCATTGCCACTAGCATTGGCAGACGATTGGCAATGCAATTCGTTATAACACCATCGTCAACGTCAAGAAGGTCTAGAAATCAAAATCCCAGTCAATTTCATTGACAATCGGCTGCCAATGATTGGCAATATGCCCATGCCTACTTGCAGGTGAGGAACATCCCTTCAAAATGCCATTAGAACGTGACCATAACTTGGACTGTATTTCATAAGAGTAGCCATTGCGAGATCTTTCTTTTTCGTGTTTCGATTCATCACATAAGAAAAAAATTCAAAAAAAAATAATTCCGTGTATCACTCTTTTGTTGACATTTTAACACATATTATTCAGAAACTTTGTTTTGAACTCAAATCTCAAGTTTTCCGCTACAAAAACGACCTCTGAATTCTTCGAAAAGTGAAAAAATACCACATATCATGCTAGATAACCCTATTGTTTTCTTTTTCTCAATTTTGACGGTTGTTACTCAGGAACTTTACCTTGCACATAGCTTTCTCTACCTGTAAAAAAAACTGACCTCCGTGAATCGGGTACTTAGTACCGTAGCATTTTTGCCTCGAAATACAAGA
>OZ022251.1:11406191-11463691 GCA_963978915.1 Caenorhabditis parvicauda | reverse complement strand
ATGGAACATTGTCTGAAAGAATACAATTTTGTAATAACGTTTTGATTACTGTAGCTTTTTTAGATCAAAAAATACATGGTGTGTTGACATAAGGTTGTATAAGAAATTTCGAAGACGATCTAAATTTTAATTTTGAGACTAAATAAGTTCTTTTTTTTTTAAACGTTTCAGATTTTTCAAAAGAGCTTATCAAATGTGTTCTAATTCCCCTGAAAAATTCAAATTTCTCAACGTAGCTAAACATAAGTTTCTACACCGTCAAAATTGAATTTATACTGTGTAAACGAAGAAACACGACATTATTACTTTTTTATTGTGAGAGTTTATACAGTATTTGACACATAGTTTTTATTATTTTTCTTGAAACAGCTATAGATTTGAACTAGTTCTCGCTGCTACAGTAACCACCTCTGTTGGAAATTTGTCGTTAGAATGAGAATTGCTTTGGATGAGTTTCTGTGTACCACCCTTAGAAATGTGAAGATCTCTAGATGGAAGCTCCACATCTCCGAAAATGTAAATTCATGTCTCTTCAAACTGATCATAATTTATTCGTGAAGCTCTCAGAGCGCGCATACCTGCCTATTAATCAAGTCGTGAACATGTTCAATTTGTCAAAGAATTTGTCAAATTTCTCCACTTCAACATGTTGTAATTTATAACCGCTTTGCGGTGGGGGAATCATGACACATGCGATGCGGTCGGTTGGATATATCACCCCACAAACCACATTTCGACTTTCACCGATAGATTTCAGCTGCGAATAGAATGATCGAGTTGAGTTCATCAATCAAATCCAAACAATTTGCTCTCTTTTGCTCGTTCAGACACAAAAAAAGAGCGTATAAACCCGAGGTCAGACCACATGTGCCAAACTAATTTTGCACCTGTAATTTGCGATTCTTTCTTGTTGGTTGATATGGATTGAAAACGGAAAAAAAGAAAATTAAAAGTAAAATAAATAAAGTGAAAGCTACAGTAACTTTTCGATCTACTCTGGCAATATTTACACATAGCTTCCTCTACCTGTAAAAAAGTCTGACCTCCGTAAATCGGTTACTTAGTACTGTAGCAGTTTCGCCTTGAAATACAAGAACGATTAAGTAATGCGCCTTTAATTTTAATGGACTGAAAGTAAGAGTAATAATTTAAATCCACAAATACCGTACTACCGTACTCATTTTACAAAAATGCGACTGGCGCGCGTTTGAAATCGGTCAGACTTTTTGCTAGATATGTGATTTACTTTCAATCTTTTTCTTTGATGTAGCGATTTTGGCTAGTTTTTCTCAATTTTCACCATGTAAATCTGCTAATCTCGATCTGCAATCTGCAGCCAACAGTAGTTTTCTTTTATAAACATTTTTTGTAAAGATCTAAGTCTTGAAAACCCGGGTAAATTACGAATTTTAGAATTTTATAGTGAGAAAAACTAGCCAAAATCGTCGCATCTCTTTTTCTTCTGTTTTTCTCGTTCTCAAGACAATTTCGACGTTTTTGTTTGTGAATATAAAGTGTTCAATACGATAAAAAATCAAAATATTGATGTTTTTTGAGCTGAAAACCGAGCTACAGTCTCCAAAATCGCATCTTTCGTCACATTCAATCTTCAATTATTCGAATTGACTGCCCATTTCAATCTTGTCTTCATTGGTCCTTGCTTTCTCACACAAAACACCTTCTCATAGTAGAGAAATGTTCATTTTAACGCTGATTTTTCCTCCTCAAACTAAATTTTGAAAAAATGGTGACGAATTGCCGGTTCAAAAAGCAACTGACGTCACCGGTTTGAGTCAAATTATTTCACACACACACACGTGTGCGAAAGAACAAAGTTTGTGGAATTTGAAAATTAACCGAAACATTCGCTCAAGAGGATTGTAAATAAAAGAGTGCGTTTGTCGATTTGTCCGTTTTTTTCGAGTATCACTAAATCGAAATCGTTTTTCCCAAGTCACTCACAAGTGGATATACTTCACTAATATTCTAACATGTGTTTTTATTGCGCGTGAAAAGCACCCTCCCCCTCCGTGTCGTTTCGTGCCATACGACTGTTTTTGCCTATTTTTTGCTCTTTCTCTCCAGTGGAACTTCCTGTTCTTACCATCTGTGGGGACAAGTGATCAGACTCATTTCAAACTATCAATATCGCTGTACGAATGTTGGAAAACTTCGGAGATTTGTAGTTTCTCGTTTCCATTAATCGGAGTAACTCCAATTCTGTTACATGTAGTTTCTCCAGAAGTTGACTTCCCGCTCACAAACATCTAGAATCACAATAGAGGTGAGCGTGACAACTTGAGAATGCAGTAGAGTTATTTTCATAAGGTTATGTCAGCTCGGTACCAGGTAAAGCAAGCTAATTTATCGGTTCGGCATTAATGTTACCTATAAAAACTATTTCTTTTGTTTTACGGGCTATTTTTGTTTGTAACCCTTTTCTCATTTCCACAGTTTTTACTCACGAAACAACTCTTCAGAGCGTTATAAATCGAATTCAAAGGCAAGTTTATCAAGTTTCATCCACTTGTTTTCTAATTTTCTCGAGTTTTTGTTTCATATCAATGCTCACAGTGCTTTTAATATCATCTTATAGTACCCATGAGGCTGTCGAACTTTGCTGACAGCCAATGTAATATTCATTTTACATACATGTATCTTGACGTTAGACCTGGTAAACGTAGAATAAGACCTTTACTAAAGCCTTAAATGAATCAAATTACCCAACCTTGAGTACCATTTTGTACCGCTTTGACTATATTTTGATCTAGTTCTCCAATCTTGGGTACCATTTTATACAATTTCATTACTCATTGCACATTTGTTCCTATCTAGGGTAACACTCCTGCCACCCAGACGAGACTCCGCTGACCCCCGGGGCGACCTTCCGAACGCGATTCCTCGTGTTTGTTTAAAAGCCAAAGTGTGTGAAGGGGATGTTGTAACATTAACATTGAAACAAACAGGCGATTCATTATTCGGCCAAATGGTCAAAATTTTGCACCAATTTCTCATTTTCTTTTTTTCACGCGTTCCCTCCTGGAACAACTGTTGTTCGAGTCTGGGACTTTGTTCTCGGCAAATTGAGGTTGTTTTTGGGTCGGAGATCGGATTTAGTTGAGATTTTCTATTGGAATACGTCCAAAAATTGGATTAGGAATGGTTTTTTCTCTATAAAAATTTTGAATGTTGAGAATTCGCCTATATTATCGTCAGATTGAGAACTTTGCTTCTAAATCTCTCAAAAATATTCCAAAGACTTTTTTGGCGAATTGGATGAGAAATATTGAAATCGAATCCACCACAGGTGGCAGCCCTGGGCGCCCGGGCGGGCGATATTTCACAAATATGTGTAGCTCCTCCAATATAATGTATAAATACAGAGAACCACTTTCAATTCTAAAAAATGTCTCGAAAATATTCGGATAGTCGTGTTTTGCTCTCATCCCTCCATATTCAATTGCAGTTTCCAGCTTAATCTTACTGACTAACCCTTGTTAATACAATTGGGTAAGACGTTAAGACGAGATTAAAACGAATTCGTTGGATTGCGCAGTGACGTATCACAAGTTTTGTTTTTAACTCGTCGCTCCACCGTACCCAAGCGGCGTTTATGGAGCAGCTATTTGTAAGGAAAGGATTAAGATGCGAATAAATTTCGCTTCATTTGAATTTACCTACCCTCACAAGGCAGGTTTTTATGCGAGAGTTGAGTCTTTTTCAATTTTTCCTAGAAGCACTTAATTTTCAGTTTAAGTTTTCCGGCAAAAAGTAGAAACTTATGAACGGTGCACTTGGATTAGTTCTAAATTTCATTATTTTCTGAATATTTACTGGAACAACATCCAAAATCTAATTTACTTTGATTTGGATTGAAAAATAACCGTATAACTACTGTTTCCGAACTTTTTTCCAGAAGCTATGATTGAAATAAAATTATTTATGACTTCAAATTGAGAATCAACTAGTTTTAACCATTCCACAGCTCCACCATTGGAGTCATCTCGTGATGACCTCAGACAATCACTCAAAGATCAAATGTTCTCGTAGTCTCTGTGTCACATTCGCCGAAAAAACTATCTTTCCCTCTATCCGAACAAATTTCCACCTGATTTCGAAAATTTACTCGTAATTGGCAGATGTTTCAGGTGGAATTCACAGACCCACGAAATGTGTGATTTGTTCCATTGCTTTGCCTCAATTGTGCCCAGTCGAAATGTGTCAACAATCGTATCATGAAAATACAAAAATTTGACCAATGAAAACGCCCAGCGAAAACAATTTTTTCGCGGATCGAATTGAATTTTTGACTGTGGGGAATGTCTGCGCCTGGGTTTTCGCTTTTTAGAGTTTGTTTCTGATGAACTTTCATGTCGTCTATTAAAATTTAGCTCCTCTTGTTTTCCAATTTTCCCGTTTAACAAGCACTGCAATCATCATCTTACTGTAGCTATGAGACTGTCGAGAAAGTGTATGTTCAAAAATGAGATCGGACAAGGTCTTCTTTCTTCTTCACTATTTTTCCTACGTTATCAATCAATCAAAGAGTTTACGAATATAGTGTTCTCCAGCTCATCGTTAGTTCCAATGCTGTCGGAAGTGTTGTTTCAGGCAATTTGTTGTTGGAAACATCAAAACTTCTCATAATCTTCCTTTCGCGGTTTTTTCCAGTTCAAAATTTTGCGCGGTAAAATTCATACTAAAATGCCAATATTTTGGCTTCGGTCCGCTTCCAGATATGAGCGTGAGCTTCGCGCCGAGGCTTTTTTCTACATTCATGTCCTTTATGCTTGCGGGTCACCTCAATTCCCTTGCTCAGTCCGAAAATCTAGAATTACAACGATCCACCTCTCACTAAGAATCACATCGAAGTAATAGAATCAAATCAAAGGGAGTCATTACTAATGGTGCTCTCCACACCAAGCCACGCCCACATGTGCACCATGAGTCTCGGCTTGACGTGTACAACCCCCTAAGCGGGTTCTGACGCGCGTTTCTTCATCCGTATGTATTAATTCGAATCTTTTTGGAATAAGTCGAATTTATCTCATTTTTTCCTATGTGTCACTTGTGTTTTCAATGTTCCACTGGATACGTTTCATATGGTTAACGCGTTTTCTCGCGGTTCCGAAAACAATTCAGTACTCTAGGTAAATTAGCAGTGTCCGACTTACTACTGTAACCAGGTCATGTTGGTCATGTTGATTTGGAGTAGTGTTAATTTCACTCTTCTCGGAGATTTTGCTAGTAAATTTGAATAATTTTTAGAGATACCATTTCAAATAGTCGACGAGAGTTGAATTTTTCAGTGTCCGACTCGATACTGTTACCTCATTTTATGAGATTTCGTTGAAAATAAATAGACTTTCAGTACTCTGAAAACCCTATAATAATCTACCATTCCACAGCCTTTTCTGAGTATAATGAAATCTATATTTATCGTTTTAACTCTTCCCAATTAAACTTTCCAAGGTAGAATCAGCTACCGTACTATGACCATTTTATAATGTTTTTCTCTTCACGCTCTCCATCTATTTTAAATCAATCAGTTGTACAAGTCAAAAGCTACTCATATCATGTCATTTCACATCAGTTTTCACCGATAAATATCGATTTTTGAGTTGAAATGAGAAGACTTACCGTACCCTAACCAACGTATGCTTCCCTCTTTCTCATTCATTTTTAATAAATCACAAAAGTTTTAGTTTTTGAACAAGTGTGACTCAACTTTCCCTACCCATTGAAATAAGGAAGGAGTACCAGTCGACTCACCGCTCGGTGCCCTTTGACACGGTTTTCAAATTTTGAACTTTGTGTTCGGCCTAAATTTGAATGTTTTGGTTTCCTATGTGCATTTTTCCAAATTCATGCACAAACTCCCAAGATTTTAAGAGTATTGGAATATTCTTTAAATTCTCAAATTGAATTTCAGAAAAAAAATGGACGATATTTTCATTCTATCGTCACTTGAATGTTTTTGTTCAATCTCGAGATGTTCAAGTTAGTTTGTATAGGTCCTCTTGCTCGAAGTTGAGAAAAGATGTGTTTTTTTTGTTTTTTCTTCTTCTCAATTTTCGTCTTATTCTATAAAATTGTTCGATCTAAACATTAGTCGTTTTATACTCTAATCACTTACTCAGGTGATCCATTCCTCTGAGTTTTTTAATAACGAAGTAGAAAGGTTGTGATATTTATGCTAGCCTATAAACTTAACATTCCGAACCAATTAATTAAACTTTGAAAAATAGTGTTGAAATTAGAATGAATAGTTTAAAAAATTATTGAAAAATCCCCAAACTAAACTTTTTCTGTTATCAATTATTTATCATTTTAATTTTTACTTGTTACTCTTTTGCAGTATGTTCATGATCACGTTAATTATGCTTGTTGTCTTCTGGTTTGTAAACAATGGCGGTTTTTAGTTCCGCCGCTGACCAGTTGCAATTGATGCGGGGGTTTTTTTGCATCTTCTGGTCTTTACCTACTCTTCGATCATACTAATTATGTATGATCTAAGAATAAACAGAAATCGCGTGGAGAATACTATGTGATAGTGTGAAATGCCAGGTTTTTTTTGCAAAAATAGGTTCTGGTATAACCTTGGCAGAAATTTTTGTGTTATACGTACTCAAAGAGTCACCCTCTAAAAAAAACCCAGTCTCCAAGTGTTTCGAGATTGGAATCTATCAACATTATTAATGATTTTAAAAAAAACAATTTACTATATTCAATTCAAGAAAACCCGAAAAATTGTTGCTTTAGCGCGATACACATAGCTTTCTCTACCTGTAGAAAATCTGGCCTCCGTAAATCGGTTACTTAGTACTGTAGCAGTTTGGCCTTGAAACACAAGAACGATTAAGTGATGCGCCTTTAATTTCAATGAACTGTAAGTAATAATAATAATCTAAATCCACAAAGATCTAACTGTTCGTTGTGAGAGTTACCGTACTCATTCTGCAAAATTGAGATTAGAGCGCGTTTGAAAACGGCCATGCTTCTAGCGATACATTTGAGTCTCGGAAAAAAATAGCCATTTGGATTTTTTGAAATATCTTTTTCAAAACTATTATTCGTTTTTTGTATGCAAATTTAGTAATCATAGAACTTTAATGAAAGTTATCACAAAGTTTCCGCAATTGCGCGATTTCTGTATCCCTGCTAACTGAAAGCGCCATGATTTATGGTCATCGTCCTGCGCACTCGCGTTGACTACGCACCGTTCATCAAGTGGAAGACTGCCAATGGTCACAGCTCGCCCAGTTTCTTCCAGAACAAACACGAACTGGGCTCATTTTTTGTTACAAAAACGGCGAGCGCACAGCTGGGAGAAGGGGAGCATTGTCCTGCAACGTGCCAAAATGGACTTTCAGCGGGAAAAGTCTCCGAAATGATTTTTCGAGAGAATTTGTTGAGAAAAATATTCAAAACTTTGCTTTCACAATGTTTTCGGACTATAATGCCAAAAGTGAATCGATTTGACAGACCTTGTAATCTGTTATATCGTTTTTCCGCGTGATTACTGTAAAAATTCTGCAAAATAGTGTTCCAATTTGAGATTTTATCGGCAAATTTAGAAAAATTATGAAAAAAAAGATTGATGGAACCTGTTTTTAATTGAGTTTTTAGACTGTAACTCTCCAAAAAGACTAACAGAATTGGCGATATTTCCTACATTTTTCCCATTTCATGGATTCTTTGTAAAATTTCTAGATTTAATTTTGTTATGTCCTCTGCCTTAGTCTGACTCAGATGGTAAACTGACGTTCAAAAACAACATCACCAATGGATTTTGCTTCATACTTTACACTCGGCTCTACCAAATATCATCAAAAGGGCTCGCGTTGTCTGTTTAAAACATTGAATTCATTGTACTTTCCATCCCTTCTCCCACCCCGTATGAAGTAGGGAGAAAACTTGAAGAATTCATATTTGTTCAAGTGACTTTCCATCCGATGTACATAATTATACACATCGGCTTATACAAATGGTTCGGCCAATTAAAGGCACAGACACAGGCTAGCTGCCGCATTATACTGTGTTGTGCAATCCACAGTTCTTCTCTCTTCGCCCGCCCGAAATGGCGTGAAGATGTTTTTGTACCGGTTTTTGTTACTCAGACATAATCTCATGCATTCGATTTTCGAGGAAGATAATCGTACACGGTTTGCACCGCCGTGTCCCGCCCCTTTTTTGAAAAAATAATATGGAGGATTTATTTCACAGAAGTTTTTCTAGGGTACTTGTAAATTTATACTCGAGATGATGTTTCCGGATTGTATAGAAACAAAAACATGTATGCTCTGCATTTTAGCCCCGCTCATTTTTAAAAATTAAAGCTTCACTAGAATATTTATGTACGGTTTGCATCTTTTAAAAAACCGTCCAATTAAAGAAGACTACCGTTCATAAGACAAAGCTGTACTCAAATAATGGGCGCTGGCCAATTTTGCTCAAAATAGTTGAAAAATGTACGCCTTGCACTTTTTTGACCCCCTCCCTTTTACAAAAAAGGAAAGAGTGCCGTGAGAGCCTGATCTCATACCCCGTGTCTCATGTGCTATGTTATACCGTCCAATTTCACAGGGTTGCCTGACTCACCCCACACACCCTCCATTGGTGCATTCAGAGCACCAAAAGCGCTCACCCTTTGTGGCTCACCAAAAATGGCCGAAATGCAAACTGCACCATATGTGAGAACATTTTTTCCTTGCATCGAAATTTTTTTGGCAGCTGACTTGGTCATGCTATCTTGGTGTTTGTGATTAAGGGTTTTTGTTGTCGAAAATGGCTGTGTTGACCATCTGTTCGTGTTTTATTGAAACAGTTCAATAAGATACGAACCAGGAATTCTTGTTTTTGACGGAAATAAATGTCAAATCGTGATTATCTCGTCTAGTCGTTTTGGCATCGATGTCATTGAACAGATTACTCAGAATTCATTCTGCTGTTTTTTTTAGTAGGAATAGTAGTAAATCTGAATTGGAGACGTTTTCATGAACATTTGATTCAGTTACTGTTGGCTGTTCTGTTTTTACAAGATAATGTTGAAACACTAAAAAATAGTTTTTCATTTGAAAACTTTATTAATCGAGTTTTCAGTTGTAGATCAACAAACCTTAACAGAAGTTGTTTATAAGTATGATACATTTTTCAACAAGTACAAAGAATCCGAATGGAGAATTGAAAAATGTTAATAAATATATGTTTCTTGAAACATAAAATATAGTTTCACTTCTAACGATTCGTTGTGGATGCATAAGATTACTGTGGGATCTCACTTATTCTGCGAGACACAATTATTTTTTTAACATTCAGAAAATTCTTTCATTTTTTACTCATTGTGAAATACGTTCCAGTCAAGTTATGAAACAGTTTGTGACTTGACCATCGTCCGCACCTCAAAAGGACACGGTGTTTTCGCTGTGCTCGCCCCGCGCATTGTTTATTTTTCTTATTTCAACTTATTTGATTCCAAAAACGTCGGTCAAACAAGCGCTCAACACCACTTTAGGAGCTGCTCGGCGCAAAGTTTCTTAGACTCTTTGATACAAACGCATTCCGCGGGTTGCTGCTAAGCGCAACGCGAACCTTTTTATTCAGTCCACACATTTCTTGATTGTATCCCGTTTTGTGTGTGTGCTTGTATGTATGCTGTTCCTAACAATGATACTGTACCCAGCACCAGAACGGTCTCTCTTTTTGCATTTTAATGGATCTGCTCCATTTTGTTTTTTCCCCGAAAATTACCTAAATTATGATTTTTCCAGATTTTCGCACTGAACCTCAAAACTGATAAGTTTCTACTTGTTTCTGAAATTATGAAAGTTACCTTACCCTATTTGAAATTTCGGATGTCAAAAAAAATGAACCTCAAAGCAATAGGTTTCTCGGTTTCTGAAAATTTTCATATTCAAGTATCTGTACGATATCTAGAAAGTTTCGCAAGAGAACTTTAAATTTATTCGAGTTCCGAAATCATAAAAAAGTTCCATGATATCTCAGCCGATTCCAGAACCGTTAAAGGAAAAATCAAATTTTAGGTATAACACAACTAAATTATTATTTTTTCTAATAAGTTCGTGGTGTTTCCGGAAGCGAAAGTATTCTGTAGTGATTTTTAAAAGTTCATCATTTCCAAACTAGAAACGCACTTATTTTCTAAACTTAATAATTAATAACAAGTCATGTCTATTTTAATGTTGTTTTTATTATTATCGAATTCGAATTTTCCGCTAGAGAAGAAGTTAGATCAGCATAGGAAATTGTTTATCCCTGTCGTTACAGGGAATTTGTAGTTTTCAAATTTCGCAACAAACTTCTATTTTTCTGGTCGGAAATTTTGTAAAACATAGTGAAAAGAAAAAAAAAGATTTTGCTTCGTTTTTTTCTTCAAGTTAGATCGTTTTCGGTGGAAGAATAAATTTTTGATGATTTTTCAGTTTTTAAAAATAACTTTTGCACATTCACTAAATTTAACCAATGGAGTTGCGTCAATTTTAGTTTTTTTTACACTTTTTGCAAAATTTTGCACTTTTATTGAACTTTCCCACATCCTGATCGTTTATCACTTGTTTGTCCAGAAAAACGTCCCATAATCTCTCGATTTCTCACAATTTAATAATGCTTAGTGGGATTTGGGTAGAAAATCCGGATAAGGGAAAATTTCGACATATTGCTGTTGAAAATAAGCCCCCGAAAGTGATATCCTTTTCACTTATTGAAATTGTCTCCGAATCCGTCTTATAACGGTGGAAAACAATTAACATAGAAGCATTCAGATTTATGAGAACAAAAAAGGAAATTATTGCTTAAAGCTACTTTTCTCTCTCTCTCTCTTCTCATCCCATTCGTTGAAAACAGATGATTTGAAGGTTTTGTCACTTTGTTTCATTGGTAGTTAGTTTCATTTATAGACAGTATTTTTCACTTATTTCTGCTTTTTTTTCACAAAACTTACTGCTAATAATAAATTAATAATTCACGGACATTTTTATTTGCTTTTTTTACTCTTCAAATTTTCGAAAATCGGGGTTTGAACGATTTATTAATCGTATTCTTTAACCGTTAATACCCGCTAGTAATAAATCAGAGTTAATTTGACATTTTCACGATAACGCCCAAAAAATATCCGCCATGATTTTGATAAAAGTCAAAAATCACCCGGCAACCTTTTTCAAAGTTTAAGGTGCGGCACCATGAAAGGGTGCCAATGGTGTGTTTCATCGTGTTTTACTATGGGAGTTCGAAAATTCTATAGGAGAGGTTAAATTTCTCATGTCTTTTGAATATGGTAGTTTTCCGACGTATTGTTAGTATAGTACCTATCCGACGTTAATTACTCACTAAAAAGGTTTACCTATAGTAAAAAGTTATCCAATGATCCGTGGTCGGTCGAAATGTCTAATTTAATTGAATAAAAGATATTCGGCTCGAAATCGAGTATTTTTCCACGGTTTGAGTTGAAATTTGAAGAAAATTCTGAGATTCTTAGTTACCCGGCGTCAATTAACCGAAGTTCCTCAAATAGTTGTGTACAACCATCCGTGATCACATAATTCCGAACCGAAAGTTGGGTCAAGTAACTAAGTATCTGTCGTCTACTTTGACAAAATAGTAAGTAATTAAACTGGATCGGGTGGGTTTGTTTGTATTCTCGATTCGAGGCCAACACGACTGGTGAAACTGTATGCTAATTATATCCATTGACGGATGTTCTGAACTGCAAGGTGGGCGGGGTGGGCCTCGATCAGCTGATTGGATAAACTTTTAAGCTGCTTGAATCAAATTGTTGTTTATCACAAAGTGTTTTGGTTTTTGACATTTTTATCTCGAAAAATGACAAATTATGTTGATTTTGGAGTGAAGGGACTATTACAATCAAATTTTTTCTCCAGCTACCAATTTACGAGGTGATTTTTCAATATATAGGTCATAAACCGCAGCGCATTCCATTCCGCATTCGCGGATAGAAATGTTAGAGATGGTTGGTTGCTGTCGGATGATAAATTTTCTTGAACTACTTCATTAATCACTCGACTTTTTCGAACTTGCCCAGTGTATGAGCGAAGGGGAGAAAAGAAGAGAAGGAGAGAGAGAGAGCGAGTGGATTAATCGTGTATACTTAGGAAGAATGAGTGAGAGACAGAAAGAGACCCACCGTAGTCACTCAGGCCCGTGTCGTCAGAGAGAAGACGTTTTCAGTACTGTGACAAGTTTCTCATTAAACTTACTCGATATGATCACCTTAACAGGGATAGAGCTAATTCACACGCATTGTTCATTTTACTTCGTTTATCAGGACTAGTGAGATCAGTATTAATGAATCCTACTTTTGTCCATACTGTCCAAGTTTCATCTTGAACTTGATTCTTACCAACATAAGAGTTAGTTCTCCTTTAACAGGACCCCCTTCTTTATCTTTTGACCTACCAATTAAAATCTGTGATCACGGATCTACCGTAGTCAGGCATATTACTCTTATTCAATTCAGACCTAGAAAATTTTAAAATAATTTTTTTTAATTGAAAAAAATTTCTTCTTTTCATCTTTTCATATCATGATAGTTTATGATTATATGGTCATGAAACCTCTCTCGACTTCATCACTTCTAACTGGTTTCATTTATTAGAATCTTCAATCTAGTTGAGTTTTGAGAAGAAAACAATTTCTGTAAGTACAATATGTCGAAAAAATCCCCCAATCGAAATAAGTTAATCATATTTTCCTAAGCTTATCGTGTATCCTTCACCAGACAAGCTTGTTTTGTGAGAGATTTCGGCAATCAGTTCGTCCTCGGCCACAAAGATTCTTGATGCTTTCTTTTTTATCATCCCAATCGCTCTTTTTCCTATCTGAACGTTTGTTCTGTTAAGGCGGTTACGGTTTTCCCTTATTTGTGTGATTTTTCGTGCCGATTTTCATGTTATTTCCATTTTCAGATATTTGTTTTTGTATAATTTCTCTTCTCCCCTTTCTCTCTCTTTCTCCCTCTTTCTCCCTCCCTCTCTCTCTCTCTCTCTCTCTCTCTCTCTCTCTCTCTCTCTCTCTTTCTTTCTTTCTTTTTCTCTCTCTCTCTCTCTCTCTCTCTCTCTCTCTCTCTCTCTCTCTATCTATCTATCTATCTATCTATCTATCTATCTCTCTCTCTCTCTCTCTCTTCTCTCTCTCTCTCTCTCTCTCTCTCTCTCTCTCTCTCTCTCTCTCTCCTTCTCTCTCTCTCTCTCTCTCTCTCTCTCTCTCTCTCTCTCTCTCTCTCTCTCTCTCTCTCTCTCTCTTTTCCAACCCAGTTTTCTAGACTACCTCAAGTATAACTGTGATGTGAAAGCTCGAAAACTTGAGTGTGACTGTACGAAACTGCATTATGACGATGATATCAACCGTGCATCACTTTAAATTTGAAACGTTTGGTCGACTTTTTGTCAACGATAAAAGCGTCGTTTCAATAGTTCTCATCTCCTTCCCATCATCATTCCTCCCAATCGTCGTTGTATCTACACAGAAAGGTGTTCAATTAATCACCACCCAATCTTAACACAATTTAAAATTATCCAGTTTCAGTGTGAGAGAGACGATAGAGAGGGCGAGGCGATTAGAGACATTTTGGGGGCAGCAAAAAAGTGTGCGCAAACTTATTTATCAACACATTATCAAAACGCGTAGGGAGAGAAGTACAGCGATCAGATCATGCGACGTCCGCAGACATTCTTTCACACAATCACATTAAAATTACTCGTGTTTACAATTTAGCAGCGACTTGGCCACGCCCACCAAGCGCCGCCCCCTTCCTTGCCAGAGTCCGGAAAAAGAGCGAGGCGCAAAAAGCGGTCATTGTTTACTCGAGTCGAAGCATGAAAAGCTTGATCGAGTCCGAGCCCAGGCGATTGGCCGGACACGCCCACTTTTTGGGAGGCGGATTTTGAAAGTCCCGGATAGTTGAGGTTTCTGACCGCCTAGGTAGAAGTAGTGTCGCTTTTCGAAGTGGAAAAACGAGCGTTAGATTATCATCAATCTATCACTATGTCCTCTCTCTCTCTCACTCTCTTTCTATCTCTTGTCTTCCCATTCCAATCAGTCAAACCCACAAAACCCATATCAAATCGGTTCGATTTCGAAGGTTTCCGATAAAAATGTGTGCGCAGTCATGTCATCGCGCGTGCGCAAGTGATCAAACTTTGATAAAGGTTTCACCCCCGGTCCATTTGGAATGGATGGAAAAACTATGGGGTTCGCGGTTTTTAACTCGGTGGTGATTGCATTCCATCGTTCAGTCACTGTCACGCTTCCGATATTCTACTGTTACGATTCCACGTGGACATCTTCTGTTTTCAGTTCCATCAAATTATCTGTACGTTTTCACAGTACTTTCCTTGGTTTGAGCCATAGTCCTGATCTCTCACAATTCCACGTGGTTATATGTATTCTTGTACGCTCGTTTCACTCTATTGCTACTAGCCCATCTCATCCGGCTTTTGTTGTACATATCTCTCCTGAAACATCAATTGTTATTTCCTGTATAGACACTTTGTCAAGAACTACAAAATTTCAGTTTCATTTGAGTACTGCTACAGTTATAGCTTGTTCGCCACATTTTTGAGGATATTTGTTTGGTCGACAATTTGTCTACACAAAAACATTAATGTGAAATACCGTATGTTTCAGTTTCCCTCCACGTGGCAAACTTCTGAATTTCCACCATGGTATCTGTCACACAGAAGTGTGAACGTTGTGAAATTTCCATCAACCGCGTACTTTTTGTTATCGAAAAAGTTCTCTCATTCTTGGTACACCTAAAATGAACTTTTTACCAGAAGAGACGATTTCTTCCTTATTTATTCCAACATTTCGCCGCTAGCCATTAAGTCCGCAAGATTTCTCGTTATCACATAATCAATCAAGCTAATCAAGCATACTTTGACCCTAACTTCACCCTAATAAGGTCTTATTTTTAAGGAGATCAATCCTGATATTTTATGTAGGAAATTTCAAATTATATGATTTGACCATAACTTCATCTTAAAAATATTTTTTTAAGGTATTTCTCTAGTTTTTTAATGTGGACAAGTAAATATTTTATAGGATATGTTTTAACCTCAATCTAACCTTAATAAGGCCTTAATTCAAAGGAGATGTCTCGATTTTCCAATGATCTACTTCGACCCTGATAAGGCCTTATTTTTGAATGAACTTCTATTTTACATATTTCGAGTTTTCTGGTAGAGAAAAATCGGGAAATTCTATGAAGACCAATGAACTCAGAAATAAAACAAGACTAATGCTCCCATACCTATGTAATTTATAACAAAAAACCCCAAACCGCCGCCGGATCAACGTTGTAATAGTAGAAGTAGCTTTTCGGAAAGAGCCCACACAGACTTGTTTATCAAATTTTTGCCCAACGGTTTTCGGCTCTTGTCACTTTTTGCTCGCAGTAGTTGTAAATTTGTTGGGCATGTAGTGTAGTGGATAGGGACCTTGGCCACTGATTTAAGGAGTAGGATTTCTATCTATGACCCTTGTGTGAAATATCTTTCGGGCACGATTTTCAATTGTGGCTAAAATTTGACTTTTCAAACAATCTCAAATTGTTCTCTACACGGCGATTGAGTGTTTCAAAAGAGGTGAGAAAAAAGTTGTAGATTTTTTGGGACAATTTGAATGAACCTTTCTCAGTTTTTTCCCAATTGGGATCTTGAAAAAGCAACCGAAATCGAAGTTCTCAATCTAGTTGAACTCCAGTAGGAACAAATTACCTAGTCTGAAAGATTCAAACAAAGTGCACCTGCTCACCAAATCGACACCAATGGTGTGAGCCAGCCAGCAACTACTAGTAATAGTAAATCCCGTCTCATGTTGCTTGCTCTCAACACCTCATTTCCTCGAATTTCGGGCCGTTTTGCAGGTGCACTTGGCACAACTAATCACATTTTCACTCTCCTCCTGAGAGTTTAATCGCGTTTCATACACACATACTGACGAGTTGTTTCAAACGCGGAGATCATCGTTTCACAAATTAGCAAAGAACTTCCTTCCGCTGTGTCTAAGAAGCCGATGGCGCACACTCTCTTTCAAACGTCCACATTCACCTTTCCTAGTATCACTGAATATGCGGTTTTTTGCGCTTTCAAAGAATTTTTTGCTTTTTTGGTGGAATAGTCATCTTTGCCGGAAGAGAATGGTGAAAAACTCGCGACCGCTCATCCGGCTCCTTGCTATTTTCACCTTTGATCACCAAAAATTTGACGATTCAGGGTATCTGAAAAAGTTTTTTCTAAACATTTTAGTCTGTTTTATAGGCATGAAAGTAGTTTCACCATTGATCGTCACCATTTTGGTGATACTACGTGGCCTAAAAATCTTGATCATTTTGTCAAAGAACAGTTTCTTCATTAGCTAAACTCAGTTCCCATTTTTTTCAGCATTTCGACTAATCATGGTCATTTTAAAGCCAAATTAATAGTTTTACCCTGAAGCTCCAAAAGCTTTTTTTGTTCACTTTTCTCTACTTTTGTACAGGAAAGTGCATCTCTGTATTTCTTGGCAAAAATCTGACCTTTTTGAAGACAAAAGAATAGCTTCAGCAGTGATTTAGGGCATTGTGTTTACTTTTTTTCCCAGCACTATCTATCAAAAAACTACTTGTCTATCAAAAAACTACTTGTCTACTTCAGAAAAACAGGTGTTCCCTATTTCTCATAACATTTTACTGAAGGTCAGGTTAATTTAAGAGCCCTGATGTCTATCGATGACCACTAACATTAAGTTCTTGAATGTTAAGGGCGTGTCCCCAAACTTGCTTATAGGTGACATAAATCACTGACCACTGACGTGCCGACTCTTTTGACGTTCGACATGTAACAATGTTGGGCTTGGGAACCTGGCGATAAATGTTTAAGAAGGAATTTTAAATATTAAAATGTTGTCAAAACTTGCCAAATCAACATGCAAAATAATTGAATTATCTTGAAGACAAAAATTTAAGTTTTTTTTTCAAGTCACAGCTTTTTTCTGTATCATGGATGTTGTTTTTTTGAATTTTTTTTCTTAATTCTCATTTTAACTTTGATACAAGCACTCTTCAGGGGCGCTTCGCGCCCCACCTACAACTTTTTTCACGCCAGTTCTGATACTCGTAACAAAGAATGAAAAAGTGAACGAACGTGAACTTTCAGACAATTTGTAACTTCTTAAAAGCTCCATTTTAAAAAATTAAAATGCTAGGCGACAAATGGGTCACGTTGAGGACACGTTTGAATTTCAAAAGTAAGGAAATCCGTTCCGCGCAGCAGCGCGCGGTCTGATCGAATTAAAAAGTTGATGCGCAGCTCCGCTTCAACAGTACCTTCCCGATGGCGTTTACACCGTTCTGATCCGACTCCTATGAGCTGAGAACCGGCCGCGGAAAGACAGTGTCACCAAATAGCCTTTTTTCATAAGAATAGATAACCGCTCCTGAACGAACGCAAAAAGGATTGTGATTAATGAATCTTTTTACCTTCTTGAATATGATTTCATCAGTTGGTGTAGAAAAATGGACTTCGAAAACGAAACGAATTCCAACCTGATTCGTACGGTTTGAAAAAATAAGCTTTCTCGATGAATTCAACTACTCCGTAGCCATACGATCCGCTTGTCAAGCGACAAAATGAATCACAAGTAACAACACGATGATTCAAGTAGTTTGACAATCTTGTAAACAGCATTAGAAGTGACCAGTGGACACTCTCCATGTCTTTCTCTCTCTCTCTCAACTCGCCAGCCGCTTTTTTCCATTGTCACAAAATCCATGATTGTATCCAACTGCTCGAACGTCTTTCTCTCTCTCGTGTCAACAGTCACTATCGCTCGCGACGACCACTCGAAAGTGATGGGAAAGAGAGAGAAATGTTGCTTTTTTGCTTGACAACCTGGTCAGCGGGGTTTTTGCTCGAGAGTTGCATGGGATTTTTGAGGAAAAATAGTCGAAAAATGGACTTTTTCCATCTCATGAATCACGAAGATTATTGAAACTAGCCTCATTTTCGCAACAAAGATGTCGAATTGTCATAAAACATATCAAAATTAGATAGTTAACTCTTCTAGGTAAATTCTACGATAGAAGTCAAAAATTAGTTATTTTTAAATGTGAGTCTCATTTTTAGTAAAATAATAATTGAATTGTAGGAAACATGTAGTAAAAACTATTCGGAGAGTGACTTTATCAAAAAATCAGTCAAGCTCTGAAGGATTTTACTTGAAAAAGTGGTCTCGACCTACTAAATTTTGAGATTTCTCCACGAATTCCCGATCAAAACGATCAATTTCCGAGCCCGAACGGACACATTACGGCTAATCCAACTCAATCAAGTCTAAATGTGTCCGTCTCAAAAGTTTTTTTTCAACGAACCCAGTTGTCAAGAACAACTGACCCAATATCTTTCAAATTTTACACACTATGAACACATGCCAAGATTTTGGATTTTGAAGAAAAAGTGAAACGTAAACGACCCCGGTCATGCCATGCCGCACTCATTACTCTTTTTTCATAAAGTTCTGTTTTTCAAACTGCTGTGGAAAAACTAAAAACTGACCAGCATGGTGATAAGTCGAGGATCGGTGTGCGACCTGGCACGGTTACCGCCTTTTGGTC
Organism: Caenorhabditis parvicauda; assembly: GCA_963978915.1. NCBI lineage: Eukaryota > Metazoa > Nematoda > Chromadorea > Rhabditida > Rhabditidae > Caenorhabditis > Caenorhabditis parvicauda. The sequence goes on along the minus strand of OZ022251.1, from coordinate 11,445,063 downwards.
AGATCTTGGGCATGTCGGTGTGGATTAGTCTCTATTTTGACAGCTTTTTTAAACTTGATTTTTTTGTTCTCCTTTTCAGGTTCAACCTAATCCTGAAACATCTATTTATCTTAGGTTTAGATAATTAAAACGTTTAAAATGTGATTGACCCTGAAATGATCCAAAATTGACAAAAAAGCACATGGAACAGTCTCTAACGCTGTATCTAGCTTTTTTAGTTCAATCCAGCTATAAATAATCTTTAGTTTAGGTAATGAGGAACTCAAGAGATTTTTAACCCAAAAATGCCCTATAACGAACAAAAGGTGCACATAGAACAGTCTCAAACGCGATATCTCGATCGTCTCTCTCCTTTTTTCTTTTCTTAGTATGAGCACTTTTTTGGAATACGAGACTCTGATGTTTGCTGATCCACTTTACACCACAATTGTTGCTTATCATAAATTTCGATATCCGCGCGGGAAGCGAAGTCTACCACTTGAAAGCCGCTATTTTCGAGCAAATTTCTCGTTTTTGCTAGATGTGTCGACGGTTTGAGTCGAATAGTGTGACGTTTTCTGTGAAATCTGATGAACTTTGTTACAATCTGTGTTTTTGCCGATTTTTCCACTACGAACATCATATTTACGATTTAGTGTTGACTTCATTTTCTTATCTGTCCTAGGTTGCTCTAAAAGTACGGTTTGAAACATTATCAATTAGCTTGGTTTGAGTTTTCCTCTCTCTCTCTCTCTCTCTCTCTCTCTCTCTCTCTCTCTCTCTCTCTCTCTCTCTCTCTCTCTCTCTCTCTCTATCTATCTATCTATCTATTTCTCTCTCTTTCTCTCTCTCTCTCTCTCTCTCTCTCTCTCTCTCTCTCTCTCTCTCTCTCGTTCTATCTCTCTCTCCTTCATGAATTCGTACTCGACCTCCCACGAGTGTCCACTAGACTATCAAAATCCAACTATGAGGTCGTTAAACATAGACTCCTAACAACCGGTGTGGTGTCCGATCCCCCGACCCTGTTGGTCCCTTCAACCCGAGTCACAGACCACTAGACCATTAAATTGAATCGAATCTACAGCGTTGTACCAAGTGGTTTTGAGACGAGTAGAATGCTTGGCCAGAAGTCCGGTTGGTCAGTTTGTTTTTCGCGTCAAAAGATTGACTTGCTTACTCTGCGGAGTGAGAGAGTGTGAGATCATGAGAGACCCAGACGCATCAACAAGTATCCATCGTAGGGCTTAATGAATGGCGTTGGATGCAAGACCACTTGGCGCACGATCCCGAGGAAGTGAAGAAGCTGAAGCTTAAGAATCACAGACTCGTTACGGTAATCAACGGGCGGTCTCTCTGTCTCTCCCACTCGCCCGCGCGCATTCAAATTTTTCGATGGCTTAACAACTCGTTTCGGCCATTAGTTACCAACAAAGTTTGTGATAAGCTTGATAAAACAAGATTTGATTCTTTCCACAAGTAGAGATACGCAAACTTGCTGCCATCCCATTCTATCGTGTCACTTCGAGGTGGCATACCATTAATTTTACTCTTATGGTAGACTCTTGAGTTCTTAGACATTTCTTACTCTGCCCGAGCTGTTCAAAAGTTCAGGTTCTGGAATGTCATTGAAACTGTCTGATCCACATTTTCCAAGTGATAGGTACGAAACATAGTTATTCGAAGAAAGTTCATAACTTACGTTGAGCGTATTTGAAGAAAAACACCTCACCTAGCTTCTCCAATTTTGGTTCGAGTCTATGACCTAAAGTTTTCAATTCTCTATAATTTTAACGCCTGAAGCATATTAAATTATTTTATGCAATGACCGAAAGATTCGGGTCAATTTTGTTCAAACTATAGGCTGTCCCAGACAAACCTTCGATAATCAGTAACTCACATATCTTCCTCTACCTGTAAAACAGTCTGACCTCCGTAAATCGGTTACTTATTACTGTAGCAGTTTTGCCTTGAAACACGAGAACGATTAAGTAATACGCCTTCAATTTCAATAGACTGAAAGTAAGAATAACAATTCAAATCCACATAGATCTAACTGTTCGTTGTGAGAGTCCCGACCCTAGAGTAGGCCTACCGTACTCATTTTACAAAAATGCGACTGGCGCGCGTTTGAAATCGGCCAGACTTTTTGCTAGATATGTGTAACTTGATCTAACTTTTGAGAACTATTCTAGATTAGATTGTCCAAGAGTTACTTGTGACAAGTACGGACCGATAGTTCAAGCTACTAGACGTGCTGTAAACCTAGCTTTTCCAGTTTTTCATGGGTGTCAGACCTAGACCACAAAAAATAATGTTATAGAATAGAAAAAAGTTTATTTTTTCCTGACCTACCTCCTCGAACTTCTCAATCCATTCAACACCTAGTCCACAACACTGTTATGATACAAGTTGCCAGTGTACTCTCAGGCGTATTAAATCTCCACAACACCGGAGTATTTTGCCAGAAAAACGATCACTGCGCATGCGGGCGGGCGCGTGAATGTTGACGTTATACAACAATCATGTTCGTACTTATAATACAATAAAACGGCTGGAAGAGTAATGATACACGTACTACTAGCTGTCCTCCTCCCCTCCTCCCCCTTGAACAACATTAACCGACCGGTGTCCATTAGGTTCTGGAAAGTTTATTCTTTTGATACTACTTCACTCAAATCTTCATTTTCTACATAAAACTATCTTGGCTTTTCAACTCGGTCTACTCGCTGAGAGCTCTGTCCCTAACGCGCAGAACCCGAGTTCGAGCCCTCTCAAAATCGGAATTTGTCATAAATTAGGCTGATGTTTTCCATCGACACTTATTCAGGTTACTGTGTTTTATGAAAGTTCCATTAGTCTATAAAAATATCAGCGATCTAATTTTCCACTTTGAATATAAGGAATGAACAATAAAGACTCTTCTCTCTCGAATGAAACTCATTTTTGTAATAAAAGTTCACAACTCGATACGGTAGGAAATTCACACTCCCCTTTTGCTACAAGTTTCTGGTAGGGTTACTTGGAGTAGTCATAAATCTGTCTTCAGTTCATCTTGTACAAAAAGAAAATTAGAGAAACCAGTCAAACCCACGGGTCCCAGATGATTTGACCATCTCTTGCGAAACCACTTGCTTCGTTGCACGATCCATTTCTATAAAACACGCACAAATCGAAAGTTTGCATGTGTGTTTTTGTTTACCGATAGCACTGTTGGTGGTGCCGATTTCGAACTAGTCATCATACAGAGCCATTATTTTGCTACAAATTGTGCGTGTGATGATTATGAACATGCCCTACATCCTATCCTACATCCTATATCCATTCGCATCCTGACGACCGCATTACAATGAACTTTTTTCAGACCTACGAATCACTGACCATACAACACTAATCACACGACATTTAGCGGCAAGGAGAAAGGAATAGGTAATATTTTGGTGTGGGGTGTACCCGGTTGGTGCAAGTTCGGTTCCTCATGGTGTTTTTTCTGGAAATCTAGTGCGCGACTTACAACAGGCAAATCTTTTTTTGATTCGTTGGTCACATTGACTAGGATTAGTCGTAAAACTCGTTTTGAAATTTTAATTCTCCCCAAAGTACGGACGATTCAAATTATTCCTGAAGTCGTGAACCTTCGAAAGTTGAAGCTTGAGCTAGTGCGCGACCCAAAGCGGTCACATTCTTCTTTGCCTCTCTGGTTAGATTGCTTCGAATTAGTCGTGAAATTTGTCTCGAGGTTTTTCAAGTTCTCTGAGGTTTCATAATTCATAAGAATATAAAAATAACTCGGTGCACGACCACACGGTGATCATTTTGGCTGTTTGACAACATGTTGCGTCTTCGAGAATTCGATGCAAAACTCGTTAGTTACAAGTAGTCGAATTTCAGAATCTAACCGCTCAGGTTACTTACCCAATTAAATTTCACGAATATTTCATGAGCCACGCAGCGGGTGGGTGGGTCTCGGTTTTCGACACATTTTCCCCTTCACCTTTGGTCCCAGGTATCAATAGAGCCGGGTTTTGCAGTACTAGGGATACTGTTATTGCGAACATTCATGTACTCTGCTTACAGTTTGAGGGGTACTGTACCTATGGTACTGAAGTTTGAGATAAATTTGAATTTATAGTAACAGTATTACTGTAGCTTTGAACACTTCTTTTTATTTTATTCTTTAGTTTGAGAGGTACAGTGGTTAAGTTGTTACAGAAGTTTTTGCCTTCTCCCCCGCTCTAGTTAAAGGGATGTTAGTTCTTACAGTATGCAGGTTACTGTACCTATGGTTTACTGTAGATTTTTCCAGTTGGAAAAGATGTCACGTTAAGTTATGGATTATATAAATTAGTGGTTACTGTAGGTTGGGTACAGTTGGACAGCTTGTTGTTCGAAATGCGTTACCGTATCTAAAATTGAACAATACTTTTAATACTGTTAAAAGAGGATTAAAATTTTTGTAGTATTACTGTATTTCAAAGTATGTTATACAGTACTTTGATGACGTCAGGAAGAGTTTTCTAGGCATCTCAAAACATCTCCCAAAAGAAAGCGGCACCTCCCTCCCTCTTTCTGTCTCGCTTACTCGTAGTGTTTTACTAAATCCGAACCTACTCGAATGCAACTCTCTCACGTTGTTTGAAAGCAATTAAAGTTGTGCGCTTACCGACGCGTTTAAATATGAAAATAGCCCTTATTTAAGAGGGGTAAACGAGTGAAAGAGAGGGCTCGGCTCACAAATCGCTTTCGAAGAATTTTCGAAAATAGATTGAGCCAATTTCATCGTGTTCAGTCTCAACCTCTTGTGTGTATGACACTTTTTGTAATTGTATAGTCACTTTTTGAACGATCATGTGCGTAGCTACGGTAAGTCGCTTTTCTATAGGAATGACGCGGGAAATTAATTTAGTATTACTGTAGGAGTTTTCTTGACCCTCGGCTTTACTACAGTAATTTGCATTATCCAGTTTTTGACACACATTTTATTAGAGAGGGAGAGAAAAAAGAGAGAGAGAAAGAGATAGATAGAGAGAAAAAGAGTGAGAGAGAGAGAGAGAAAGAGAGAAGTGGAGATATTTCTCACTATTAAATAACTCTAGCAGCGGTATGTTTTTTTTTGGAGAAAAACAAAAATAAACCCCAACCTGCCGGAACCGATCCAGCTACTCCTCTTGGTTATTCCCGAAAACCACTAGACCACGCGTTTCAAACCTCAAGGTTCACCGCAATCAATTTGAAAGAGTTTCATGAGACTGTTCATCTCATTTTTCATCCTTATCAGCACCCCGACTAATTACCCTTCAAACTCTTTATCAAACGTTGTAAAATTTCGAATTTCCTGAATTTCGATGATACAGAAATTAGCTTTTCCCTTATCTTATCTCACGTTCACACACACACAGAAGAAACGAATAAAGTGTCCCAGATCGGACAAAAAAGGACTGCTCCTGATTACTACTATACAATGGGAGAGAAAGCAACTGTGCTGATATGAAATTAACCCCCTCTTCCCCACCTACTCGCGATTACTGTAGGAAAATAATGGGGTCAACTATAGACATTTTCGGGTTACTGTAGAAAAATTGTTAGGCCTAAGTTTGGAAACTGACTTGATGAATTTTGACGGTTCTACCTTGTCAAATATCAAAATTTGATGATTTTTGAAAAGTTCTCCGGCTTACTGTAGCAAAGTTGGTGAGATTAGCTCTAGACGCTCACTATTGTTCTCATATCGCCTCAACACCAAATACGGACAGTTTTATGCCTCTAAATTTATGACACCATGGTGTGAAAAAGGGCATAATGGTGACTCTACACCATACTTGACATTCAACAATGGTTATTGGTGAATAAAAGTCAGAGAAAACGAGAATAGAATTTCTCCAGGCTCTTATTATTTGAAGTCCAAAAAAGTGTTAAATTTTAAGTTCGCTACTTTGAAACATAATTATTTTTATTTGAAAACCAGGATATTTAATTTTCGAGTTTAATTTTGAATCAATTTTCAAATTTCCCGGGAGGATTAGGGAAAAAAGTATACGGTATTTACAAAAAACTGAAATTTTATCGATCTCCTGTCAGTTTTACGGGCGGCCGGAGGTCCGACCCCTTTACATTACCATATTTGTTTAACAACCAGCGAAGGGGTCCTTTGTAGTTTACTGACCCTTGATAAATCCTCGGCAAACAGAAAACCGGGTGAAGCGTCGCGTGCTGCGCGAAGCGGTTTATCTAAATTTCAAAACAAAACCTATAAAGTACACATGTAATTTAATCATTTCGTAGTCTGAAAGAGATAAAGCATTTCGAGAAGTCGTTCCATATCAGTTTTTAGTGAACAAGATAACCCAATCGGAATGATTTCTGAACCTGAACTGTTTTTTTTGTCTTCTTCTATTTCCTCGTCTAAAACTATCAAAAATCTATGGACTTTTATGGATGTTGTTTTAGAAGTTGTGTGAAAAAATGACATGGCGAGCGCCATGAGATTTAAAAATGAGGTCTTCCTTTACAGTACCGGAAGCCTGTGAAGTTACTAAAGAAATATGTTGTAGGAAATTTTCATGAGTGTTTTGAAAAACTTTTTTTCCATTGAATATCGAATTTGAAAGGATTCTGAAAAATTCGGATAGGTATAGAAGAAAACTTGTTTGAACTGACACAATTTTCTTGTTAAAAGTCATATCTCGTCTAATTTAGAATAAAACTTTTAGGTTAATCGTTTGGACGGTCAAAAACTCAATTTATCATATTAAAAGTTTTTTTCGTGAAAAGTGTAATTTTAAAATGAAAAAGAAAATACAACTTCTGAATGGTCAAAGCTGATGTGCTCTAAATGAAAGAAGTTCGAGAAAAATATTTTCGGATCTTTCTTCCTCTCTCTCTATCTTTCTCTCTCTATCTTTCTCTCTCTATCTTTCTTTCTCTCTCTCTTTCTCTCTCTCTCTCTCTCTCTCTCTCTCTCTCTCTCTCTCTCTCTCCATCTCCTCCCTTCCTCACTCTCCCACGATAAAACAAATTTTTATATCTTTTGAGGATGGTTGTTGCGAAGAAGGGTCAACCATAGATGGTGATTGCGCGTCGGCCTTTGACTCTCTACTCACTCTCAAAATGGCCAGCAATATTTTGAAAGTGGGGGTTAGGGGTCACCAAGGTGGACGCGCGCACCCTTACGCGAGACCCCCTTCCCCTCCCACCAAACACCACAAAAAAACCCACCCACACCCAAGAATTACAATTTTGTCTCGCGCACCCCTGTGTGTGCTCAGAGCACACGCTACCACGCCTGACCCACTGACCCCTTACTTCGATGGTCCTGTCTCCCTTGTTCGAGACCCACTATCCAGTCATCATCAGCATGATATCACTTTTTACCTTTTCCACATGAGTTCGTGGATTCTACTCCCTAACGAGTTTCCCTGTTGAAAATTTCGGAAAATGTTACACTTTCAAAATTCAAATCATACTTTTAACGTATCAAGCTCAACTTCACAGCCAAGTTCTAGTACACGAACTTTACTTTTCTCTTTTTGAAATTTCAATTTCTCATGAAACCTATCTAATACTGATTTTACCCCTTTTCAAAGTTCAAACAATGTTCCTTACGTTTCAGATCAAGCTTCAGAACTTTAGAACTTTTAAAATTTGAAAAAAGTTCATTTTTCAAATTTGAATTTTTAAATTAAAAAAAATTTAAATTCTCAATTTCAACTTTAATTATCTCCACGGAATTGGACTTGTCATTTTTCAAATCACCATATTTTTTGAGAAAATTGGTTACAGTATACAAAATACCTTCAAACTCCTTAGGTTCAACCTCCTACTCCTCACCAAAATTTTGAACTCGAGCGAGTGTCTACAGCTCCTTTAAACAATGGTCTTGAGAGACAAAAGATTCAAAATTTAGCGTTAGTCTCACTCGCTTTTAACACTTTGATCCATCCATTCCTCTTGACCGATTCCAAACACACACATACACATCCACATAAGATGTGTCAATTTATGAAAAATGGTGGCAAAAAGTTCAGAGCAGATGGTCTATTGGTGTATAATTAAGTGGGTTGGTCCATTTTTTTGATCTCATTAGTTTTGACCCGACGGTCGCCATTATGTTGTGTGGAGTGTCGGAAATTGTTAGTACTGTGTGAGCTCTGTGATGGAACTGTCGACATTGAGGGTCAGAGCAGGCGACTTGCCCATTAGGTTATTTGAAAAAGATTTTCATTTTTTAAATTTCGTCACTTCAATAGGAAAATGCAAATGTAGCCACTCCCCGTCGGGATCGATCCAGTGGGCTCCTCAGTCGAAATCGCGAGCCACTACACCAAGTGTCTTATTTTTGAGGAAAAATTTCGAAACCTATAAAATACCTTGGCTTTCTCACTCACGGGCACCCCAGTTTTCACCACAATACTAATCAAAGAACTGAGATTAAATTTGCGGGAATTTTTCATTTCCGTTCCCAGGCGCTCATATATACCTACTTACCTATTTCTCTCTCTCTCCCTCTCTCTCTCCACAATTCTCTCACACACCGGTGCACAAGCAGAAATTTCGGAAATTTCATTTTCCCCCAACACAAATCTAATTGCTTTCGTGATATAATATAACTTGATACATACACCACGATTGTTTTTCGACCACCGAGAACCCCATGTGAAGAATGAGAATGTATACGGTGAAGTGGTGGGGAGACTGAATGACTCTGAACTCACAGGGAGTGTCCGACCCGGAACGGTCCCCTCGGTAAGATCCAAGGCTCGGCGACTTGGAGTAGTTTTAATTCTAATCTACTAGACTGATTTTCAGCGTGAAAATTGAATTTCACTCAATTTTTAAAAAGTTCCCACAAAAAAATCCGATAATCCAAACAAATTCAAAACCAAACTTGGCGGGCTCATCGCCATGGCGCGAACACAGGGTGTTGCTAACAGCAAGAATCCACCCACGCCAGGGCTACATTGAAAGGTGTCAAGTTTGGTGTTTTTGGATTCATTCGGCTATTATTATTAACTTCATCATTGGCGCTCTCTCTCTCTCTCTCTTTCTCGCAGATTTAGCGAGACAAGAAGCCATACCCTTCTTCATCAAATTCCATTTTCATCATTCTATTAGTCAATAATAATTTCATTTCGAGCTTCTCAGTTCCGTTCCTATGGCTTCATTACGCTCTCATCCCTCTCTCCCTCTATTCATAATCTTCATACTGTAGACAGATGAAATGAAACTTCCAGTGATGATCATAATGGGGGAATAGGAATAAACTATTTCGAAACAAGCGAATTCAAGAAATTTTCAAACCGGAAATTTTCTTTTTTTTCCACACCTGAGAGCCGAAATCTCGACCGTTTTCTATGACTCAAATCACTCAAACCACTCTATATACCAAGCATTCAAGCTATTATTACGGTATAAAGTTTTGTTTTCGCCCTCCGCCCAACTCAATTCTAATGACTAATTCACCAAATCCAAGAGTTTTGAATTTCCCTCCTTGTGTATTATATAATAACGAATTGTTTGCCCACTTTGGCTACACGCCTCCGTTCTAAGAAACCGAATTCTAGAAAATCAAAAAATTATTTTTCAGAAACTCGAACTTCACACTAACTATGATGCAATCACTGGCGACCCCGGAGAACAACCTTCAGGCGAATATGGACATGCAGCAGTTGCTGATGTCGATTGACCCGGTGAGTGTGGTGTAATGGATCTTTGGAATGTTGAAGACCCCGTTGGTTCGACCCCAGCCCCCAATTTTTGCAAAAGCAAAAGAATGCGCACCTGCTCCCAAGAAAACGCGGAGAATTCGCGCATTCCCGAAACCACGCCCCCAACGAGTGGCGACTGGCCAGCTGCCCGAGCCGCAATGACCCGCCCACTTTCTCGACTCTCATGGAATTGTTGAATTTTGGAATTGCTCTTGGCTCGGCTCAGCTACCGTAGCCCCTTGCTCTCTTTTGCTCTTTCACGTGGCGCGAAAAGTTGGTTCTTGTATAGGATTTCTGTGCTTTCATGATATATCACTGTTCAGAGGACTTTTAGTGTTTTTGAATAAATAATTGACTATGATAGGTCATTGAACTACTATTCAATCCACCTCTTGATACTCTTTCGACCAGCTTTTCGATACTGTTTGAGTTTTTTTGAACCACTCGTTCAGCTTTTGAATAATTTTAATCCCGTTTCAGTACTCATCTCTCATAATTTCTCCAGTTCTCAGAAAGTTCCATATAAGATTAGACAAATTTTGATCATTTTCAATATTTTTTTCCAGTTTTGAACAGATTTTAATCGATTTCATGCATGTTTTAATACACTTTATGAGTTAATCTGATGTTACCTCATCAAATTTCCTTAATTGATACGGTCGTTTTCAATCCATGTTTCACTGAAAGGTGGCCACTCCCCCCCCCTTCTATCAAAAAAGACCCTCAAACAACTCTACATAACAATTGGCCGTTTTCAGACTAGCGCACAGGAAATGTTCGCTCAAATGAGCAAAGGTAACCTACTGGCTGGCGGAAGCGCGAGCCCATCGTCCCTTGCCTCATCTGGAGCACAATCATCGTCAGCCGACGCCAACGAAGACAAGGAACCGACACCACAGAATCAGACGGCGCCATGGTTGAACGCTCTCATCATGCAGCAACAGGCACAGCAGCAGCAGCAACAACAGCAACAGCAGAATTTAAATAGGTGAGTGAAGAGATTCGGATTGCCACGTTTCACTTTTTTCTTGACACGTTTCACGTGAATTTCCACGTTTTTTTTCTTAATCTGATTTTTCCAGAGCTCCGTCAATGAATGACCTAATGGAAATGAGCTCGCTGAACAACCTTGGCGGTAACGCTCAACTCGCGCAGCTCGCAGCACAACTCCTTCAGCAGCAACAGCAACCACAGGTATGTTCAAGCGAGGCGGTCGTGCGATGCGTGCCGATCGACAATATCCACTCGATTTTTTCAGGAGGAAAATCGCGAAGAAAAAATGACGGGTCTGATTGTTCCATCAACGTCAAAAGTGACGACCACACCGTCGCACGGGGGAGTCATCGTTAGCCAAGCAGCCACAGAAGATTCTGAAACTCCACCAGCCAAGAAGATGAGGACTGAAGAGCATGATGAAGAAGCAGCGATGAAGTGAGTTTGGGGAGAGAGAGAGAGGGGAGAGAGAGAGAGAGAGAGAGAGAGAGAGAGAGAGAGAGAGAGAGAGAGGAGAGAGAGATAGTGGCAGAGAGTGACAGACAGAAAACAGTTTGACACAGTAGCTAACTGGTCAACATTAATTGACGGTTTGGATAGCGGCTTCAAGGCCGAGTTGCCTAATGTAATTAGGTTCTTAGAAAGGTTAGATAACATCGGACCACTCTTGTCCTTCTGGATGATAATATCTGGGAAAACGTCGGACTCACTAGATTGTTTGACGTTTTTACGTGGAACGTGGATTTTTCACGTTTTAAGTGGATTTTTTTCAAGCTTTTCATACATGTTTTTTAAACTCACAAACGTGATTCCCACGTTTTCTTCACTCTATAAAGCCAACGTGGCATGACGAATTGTTTACCAAATCGTATAACGCATTGAATTCAAGACGATTTTTGAAGAAAAGCGCGCTTGCCACCCGCAGCTGAGCTTTCTCCAATCCTTCGCTTTTCTCTTTCTCTCCCCTCCCCCCTTGCAGCTAATTTAATTTGAATTTGCTCATTGCCAAAATTTGCTTACGATGAAAATTTGCCACTGCCACTGGGCTCCTTAGAGCAAAAGCGCGTTAATTTCCCAGCAAGTGTGAGAATTTCGTCCCAACTTTTCCATCCAAAGAAGTTTCGGTAATCGGAAAAAGTGTGCGAAATTGGGTGAATGTTGCGAAAGGCAACGTGGGAACCCACAAGTCTTTTGAGCTTTCGCGCCTTTTTCGGTGTAGTCGAGGTGAATTTTGACACAAATATGGCGCCAACCTGTCGGGCCTCCTGTATGTGAACCCGTATTTATGAAACGGCACAGGAAACATATGGTCCGGGCTGGTTTGTGTAGAGGAAAGTGTGGTTGAGAATGAACGGTTCTCTCTTCCCCCCCCTCTCTCTCTCTCTCTCTCTCTCTCTCTCTCTCTCTCTCTCTCTCTTCCCCTCTCTCTCTCTCTCTCTCTCTCTCTCTCTCTCTCTCTCTCTCTCTCTCTCTCTCTCTCTCTCTCTCTCTTCTCTCTCTCTCTCTCTCTCTCTCTCTCTCTCTCTCTCTCTTCCCTCTCTCTCTCTCTCTCTCTCTCTCTCTCTCTCTCTCTCTCTCTCTCTCTCTTTCTCCTTCTCTCTGTCTATCTCTCTCTTTCTCACTTCTTATCAAAATCCAAAACAAAACTCGTAAATAGTATCGTAATTTGGGTGCCCAATTCCATTACTCGAAATGGTCGGTACGTGTATCAATCAGGTGGAAGTGAAATGTGAAATTGCTCTCGACGCCGTCCCCTGACTACGCAATATTAAAATTTACGATCGTATTTACGGAAAAACGCCCATTAACAGCGCCGACTAACATGGGCTCGCGAACTAAAGTTGATTAAATTCGCGCGCGCGCTCGAGATTGAGCCGTGGTTGAGTTTTTGGCACCACCGGGCTCATTGAAGTGTCTGGTGACCTTCGATCTTTAAATAATAGGAATAACCTAAAATTTCTGATCTAATTCAATGAATTCTGTGGAAATATGAGTTTTATCAACACAAAAACTGTCACAGATAAGGATTTTTGAAATTCCTGATGAGATTTTTCTTCTGAAAGTGATGAAAACTGGAGTGTATCCATCAATCTGGACAGAATATGTTTCCGAAGGTCTCGAAACTCACGATAAAAGTCAAAATCTGAACTATCTTTCTCGAAAGGCATTGAAACTGTTCCAGAAATGCTCTCGACAATCTTCTCTTGGCACAGATGAACTCACTCCAGAACTGCCAGACAACACCACCACACAACTCTGAAAATGGAAGCGCATCAGCAGACAGGTCAGTGGAAGCAAAAAAAAATTGGCACGGTTACAAAGAAACAGTTTGAAGAAGGCGTTTTTCCCTATCTTTTTTGGTGTAAATTGAAGAATTTCGAATGGTTTTAGTGGATAATTGACGATTCGGCACGGTTTTACTGCAACACTTACAGAAATAACCATAATAATTACAGTATCGACGACCAGAGACAAATGAAATGTCCAGACTGCGACAAAGAGTTCGAGAACACCTCGTACCTCGAACAACACAGACTTACGCAACACGGCAACCTGATGGCCCAACGCCTGTTTGGTGGACTGTTTGGTGGACCACAAGCCATGAACTTCCCACTCGGACTGCTCCAGTCACCAATCCACCAACAGTTCAACCTTGGTGACATGGAATCGCCACTGTTGAATACACCAAAGCAGTCTGGTGGAGGTGTCAAACGGCAGTACTCGTCAAATGGAAAGAACTATTGTGATCTGTGCAATAAGGAGGTCAGTTGGGGTGATTGGTTGACCACGCCCACTGTTTGAAATATCCTGAAATTACAGATTTTGAAAACCTAGAACCAACGAAATTTGAAAGTCTAGAATCGACAAATTTGAAAACATGGACTTGACAAATTTTCATGATTTTTCCTGAAATCTCATTTCCAGGTCTGCAACAAGTACTTCCTGCGAACCCACATGCTGAAAATGCACGGAATCGTGATCGACGAGAACAAGACAGTCATTGCGAACATCGACACGCTGGAGCGCGAGCGAATGGGCAACTTGTCGTTCCGTTGTGACACGTGTATGACAGAGTTCAAATCGCGACAACAACTGAGATCTCATAAGCAAGAAGTACATGGAGTACTGCCATTGACCCCCGGCAACAGATCTCTTCCAGGTGAGTAGAAAATCGAGTAAACAGACTGGTTTCGGTGTTCATGAAGTAGTTTGATGCACGAATCTTAGCTCATAAAAATTTACATTTTTTGACGGAAATCAAAATTTTGAACAGAGAAAAATAATGACGGAAAAATTCCTTGAATTCGGACAAAATCTCAAACTCAAATCAAGATTTTCCAGTGAAAATGTCGATGCCATCGACTCCGACTGGCGTTCACACGAACCAGCAGAACGGTCTAATGGCGCCACCAGGACTGGCCGAGGAGAAATGTCAAATGTGTGACAAGCGAGTACCAGGAATTATGATGCCGATGCACGTCCAGCAGGAGCATATGAGTCCTGCTGCAGCTCAAATGCAAATGGCTCCGGATTTGAGTCAAGTCATGGCGCTTTTGAGCCAGGTGAGCAATTTATAAGTCTTACCTGAGTCAAGGTGGGTGGGGCAGTGACAGTGATATCCCATTTTGTTCGTAATACTGTTAAATTGGAATCGAACAAATTTTCACAATGAAAATAAGATTTAAATAGAGACGTAGTTCAAAAAACATATTTTCAGGCTACCCGAGCAAACCGCGAGGAAGAAAACAAGGAAACAAGCCAAGTTCTCCGCTGCACGCGTTGCCAGTACGTGACGCGTGACCCGAGAAACTTGGAGATGCACCAAGAACGTCATGAGCCGATGAACGACGCCAAGCGTCAGGGAGGAGAAGAGGATGAAGATGAAGCGTTGAAAATGACCACAGAAGCAGCGTTGAAGATGGTTGTGGCGAATGGGCTGAACAGTGACGAGGCGGACCAGGCACAGGCTGCACTCAACCTGGTACTGCACAAGCCGATGAAGAAGGACGGAAATGACGAGGAGAAGGCACCAAACCATGATAGGAACAGTCATACGGTGAGTGAGCTGGTTTTCGTCGTAGAGTAGGATCCTTTTTGAAAAGTCCATTCCCGATGAAAAATGCCAGTTTTCGGTCTCTAAATAAATTTTGAAAAAATTGACTTTTACTCCCGATGAAAATGATGAAAAATCACGAACGAGAACAGTTCTTTGAATAGTGTCACATTGAAAGAGAGTTGATATGCGCAATTAGGTTTATTTTCGATTCGAATCAGAAACATGAAAAAAGTTAATGAAGACAATTCTTTCAGAGCGGATCCATCTCGCCATCAGGAGACTCACTTCCAGAAGGTTTCGGAAAAACCATTGGATCCGAGAAGCCGTACCCTCTTCAGACTTTTGTCGTCAGAAGCAACGATGAGAAAGGTGAATTTGAAGCTCCGCCCCTTTTTTGAGCGCGACAAAAAACGAACTTTCATGACTAAATACCATCATTACAGGTTGCTTCCTCGGCGAATTCCTCGTTCAGCTTCCAGTCCGATCGATAGTCGATGGACCACGTCAAGTTCTGTTCGAACTTCACCCGGCCCCATCTCAATAGAGTAGCGCCATATCCGCCCCGGGCCGGCTCCCGGGCGCCCCAAATAGTCCCAAAAAATTGGTGAATTTTCTGTGAAATTTCGTTCCTTATAAATGACCCACCCAACCCACTCGATGATTGTTGCCTCAAAAAAGTTTGTAGCGTTGAATATCGGTCAGTATTTATTTTTGTCGATTTTAGTAGTCACCCTCACCAAAAAACATACACCAACTAACCAACACAATTACTCTCTACACCTTCTTACTCTGCTGCATTTTCAACGCTTTTGATCTCAACAATAGAGAATTAATTAACCATGAGCCAAAACGAGCCAAACGATAGTTCTACATAAGTGTACCTTCACCTTTTATTCTAGTTTCAAATCTTTCCATGTGAACAGAATGATCGTATCATCATCATCAAAACAGAACGCGTTGTACCTGACCGCGAGAACTCATTCTCTCTCTCTCTCTTGACTATCTCTTTTCTATTTAAACCTAACTATTCACTAATATACGTGCGGAATAAATGTTTATTTGAAAATGTTCTGAAAGTTTACATCACAATGGAAGGAGTTAAAATTGTACCGTGGATTCAGTTTCGTGGTGAAACGAAGGTTCAGAACTAACCAAGTAATGACAATTGAAAAGCAACAAAACATTTTCGTCTCGTTTTGAATTTTCCATAGTTTCTTTTTGTCAAAGTGTTTCCATGTAGAAGTCAAATATTGATTGTTGCGATACTTCAGATGGTTTTTTTTTTCAATACTATCATCACTGTTTGGAAAGTTCTCATGTTTTCAGTGTTTAAGAATTTAGTTAACAATTTCGAACCAACTGAAATTTTTTCCTATGAAAACTTTTTTCTAGGCTTAGGACAGGTTGGGACCCTAAGTTTGAACTTAAGCTAACAAAAATTGAGGTCCACCTAAACGTAGAAAAAAGTGATCTGTGCGTGGTCCGTGTTTCTTGAAATGTCGCACATATCTAGCAAAAAGTCTGACCGATTTCAAACTCGCGGCAGTCGCATTTTTGTAAAATGAGTACGGTAGGTTCGGGACTCTCACAACGAACAGTTAGATCTTTGTGGATTTAAATTTTTATTCTTACTTTCGGTCTATTGAAATTGAAGGCGCATTACTTAATAGTTCATGTATTTCAAAGCGAAACTGCTACGGTAACTAAACAACCGATTTACGGAGGTCAGACTTTTTTACAGGTAGAGGAAGATATGTGTGTCGTTTTTTGTGTAGGAATAGAATTATCCATGAAATATCCTTATCCGGTTAGCGACACTATTGAAAAACTGCAAGCCTTGGAGTGTAATAAAAGCAAACTGAAAATTGTTTGCGAGCACTTTGGTGCAACGGGAAAAATCCATCGAATGGTTAGGTATCCTGTATCGATTTTCTTGTGGTTCACATCCATTTATCCCCAGTATTGCGCTTAATGGAGGAATCGCGGGGGCAGGGTCCAGCAGCTCGTCGTTCGTTGTAACACTCAAGTCTGCTGGATCCGTCTTGACTTTGGCTTTACTACGTTCCCTTTCATCAATATTCCATTGTGACCTTGCCTGCCTGATCCATTTCTATCGTTTTCGCCTTTTTCAACGATAAAACTTCGATTCTGCTAGAAAAATACGTTTCCTGATAATCTCAAAACTTTATGAAATCGTTGTTAATCCGAAAACTGCCACTATTCTTCGAATTTCTAACGATTAGAACAGCTGAATTTTGAGAAAATTTTTCTCCTCTCTCGAGAAATCTCCGGAGACTCTTCATTCACTTTGCTTATAGTGAACTTCAATTTCGACTTTGTTGAAATTTCGAAAATTTGCAATTTTCTTCTTTTACAGTTTCTATTTTTTTGAAACACTTCATTTTGCATTCTTTCTACAAGAACTAAAAGGTCGAGAGAGTAAACGGAAGAGAGTTTGAACGTTTAGGTTTCACTTTTGGAAACTCATAACGAGAATCATTGATATGTCATTGCAAATGATAGATTGCAATCAGTTGGTTCCTTTTATGATTCAAGATGAATTGTTCTCTGTCCCTCTCTCTCTCTCTCTCTCTCTCTCTCTCTTTCTCTCTCTCTCTCTCTCTCTCTCTCTCTCTCTCTCTCTCTCTCTCTCTTCCTGTTTCTTTCTCCTTTTCCTATTTGAAACCCGAGCTGGTAGGGTCCAAAAAACTCATTGATTTTACTTGTTTGACATTCTTCCCCTTCTCTCTCCCCTTTTGCAATGTTTACTTTTGTCATGTCATGTTCTTCAGGTCATGAGGAAGTCTGAAGAAACGAATGGGGGCAGACTGTCCAGCTCGTGCTCATCAATCAGGAGCTCAAACTATCGGGAGTCCAGACCTTACACTTCCAGGTGGGCAATAATTATTGATTTGTTTTTTCCTCAAAATCCCTGAAAAAAAGAACTGACATTGAGCGTTATTTTGATTCAGAGTTGTACAAAAACTTGTAAAATCATTATGTTTCAAAAAATGATTCGGATAAATCTCAGTTTTTCTATCAAAATCGAAAAGATCCCTATTTTCCGGCGATTTAATTATTTTAGTTTTAAGTGGATTTATACATGTCCATAAAATCATGATGCCTTATAACCTCGATATATTCTAATTGTCTAGCATTCAACAAGAGTGTATCAAATCAGCTGTTTCTCTCTTATTTTGTGGAAAAAAGTTGGAATTTTCTTTTTATGTTTCAAAACCGCTTTTTCAAAACAAATTATTTACTTACTCAATTGACACTTTACACTGTACTCCGTGTTTTGTTATGTTTTTTCAAAGTCAGAAAAGCAATTGAAATGTGGAATAATGTTTTCAGCTGTTGGGTATCCATGGAAACCCAAACTTCTCTTTTTCTCTCCCCTCCTTGTGGTCTCTGGCCGTATGAAACCACAGGAACGTCGTTATTCTGTTTTGATTCGATTTCACTTTTCCACTCATCTTATTAGTTATCGCTGAAAACTTGAGCAAATAGGTTTAATTCAGTAGTTTTTTGAAAATTTCTCTTTTCCCAACTTCTCATTCATAAAAGCATCTGATGTAAGGACCAGTAATATCCTACAACCAAACAGTTCAATCCCCCTCGTAGACGTCATTTTTGCTTTTTCCTTTGAAGTTCGAATTCAAAATTCTTGGGTGTTTTGACCTCACGCGGATTTAACTCAAATGGACAAAAACTCATCAAACCAGTTTTAATGACCGCATAAAGAAAATTATATGGTTCTGAATATTTATGATAGCATTTTCATATTCTTAATGATGAGAAAGATCATGTTTGAGAATTTGAAACGTAATTAAAGGATTCAATCTAAAAGCGAGACATTTAGAGAAAGTAGGAATTCAAAATTCTGAAAAACAATAATCTCAACATTCCAGCTTAGCTTCATACCGATATTCGGCATCATCATACACCCCTTCAAGTAGAATGAACAGTACTGAATCGACTAGTACTTCTGGGATTGGTAAGCGTTTGAAATCACAGTAGTATAAAAAGTTACTTTTTGATCTATTTTCTCACGAAAGATCCCACTATTACTGTTTTTGTAATGAAAAAACTTTTTTAGACTTGAAATTTTGGAAAAGTTCCTCAAAGAACATGCCAATTTTCCTATGTGACTTTCAGGTTCCCTGAGTAGATCTAGATATGGTAGTTCAACTGGTAGCGGTGCTACCAGCAGTTTGTCAAGAGGTAGTTCGACCTCGACCAAGAATCTTTATACTTCGTGAGTTTATTTTGTACAAAGTTGAAGAGCCAGTATCAAAGTATTCATTAAAACTATTTGGTCCCCTTTTGTAGGGACACGTAGGTCACGTGACATCATTACATTGGTTAAGTTTGAGAAAACAATTTTAAAGCAAAAAATTATGTTGAACAGTAGACGTTACTTCTTAAAATTATTACTTCTCTTCTCTGATAGAAAGTTTTGCATTCTTTTCAACAGATTCTACATAATTTTGGATTGCATTTTTTGAATGTTAAATGTGAAGAAAAAATTGAAACTTGGTCAAAAATTAAATGTAGCCTTCTGAAATTAAAAAAATAATAATTTTACGCTTTTTCAGCCCCGCAGCAGCCAGATCCAGCTCATACTATAGTGAAAGTGCAACTCCTTACCGAGGGATTTCTAAATATTCAGGTTTGACTTCAAAATACAGTAATACATTCCCGGTTACAGTAACCCAAGCGGCCACCGAACCGCCTAAACCTAGCTACGATCGGGAGAAGGAGAGGGGTAGATATGAGAAGAAGGAACCGCCAAGGGAAACGAGCAACTACACGTCTGCTAGTAATCACTTGAGGTCTCGGTCTACTAGTTATAGGTAAGAGTTGTTTTTTTTTTGAGAAATTGATATTTTTCATTTTTATTTATTTTTTGCTCAATTTTTTGGAATTAGATGATACCCAACATGACAAAACGCTCAGAATCTTCAGATACATGTTTATCATTAGTTTCAAATTATTCGATCAGCGGGCTCTAGAGTTATGCTCCAAAAAAAAATTTCCATCACGATTCATGAACAAAAGTCTCAACAAACGCTATGATCACTATTTTCGTCAAAGATTTCAACTATGTAGATGTAAAAAAATCAATTGAAAATGCAACAAGTAGTTTTCATCAAACTACATTCAATGATTTCAGAACGATTAGTGTGTCACAATTAACGCAACAAGCGAGAGACAGAGCAGATCGAGATGAAAAAGACAGACAGTATAAGTGAGTTTTGAATGTTTTTAGAAGAGAGAGGGGGGAAGGAAGAGAGGGGAGAGAGAGAGAGAGAGAGAGAAAGAGAGAGAGGGGAGAGGAGAGGATAAGTGTGGAGGAGAAAAAAGAGATAGAGAGATTTCACCCAAGACAAAAATATTCCAAAAACCGCGATCACTTTTTGAATTTTCAGAGAATGGCTGGAAAAAGAAACAAACCGGGAGAACAAGCTGCCTACAGTAAGTCTAGAACCTACAGTAACTGAATCGGCAAAACAAGAGGAATTCAAAAGGGCAATGACATCATCGATTTCTGCCAACTCTTTGAGAACTTCACATGGTAAGTTGACTATCCACGTGGCAGGTTGAATCATTTCTCCGGTTTGATGTGTATCGGATGTTCGTTTTTACAGTCAAAAATTCAGATTTTATACAGTTTAGACGATTTTCAGAGAAAAAGAGTGAAAAGTTAGGGTTTTTTGGGTTTTGAAATGTACCAATGTTACTGTGCGACCCAAAACTGTCACCCTCTTTCTGTCCTATCTTGACTTTTAATGTGACTCATTTTGATTTTTAACTACCTGTTTATTTAAAAAAAAACGGGAAGAGGATAGAGGGAGAAGTTATACCTAACATTTCTCGAAAAATTGAACTTCGATTCAAAAAATCAATATAATTACCGATTATCAACTTTTCTTTGTGAATTTTGACCTGGGTTAGTTTTAAAGCAGGTTTACTTTTGAAATCGCAAAGACGAATGGAGATTCGATTTTTAGCCGGCTATACACCTCGTGTTCGATATGAAAGGAAAACGTCCCCGAGAGCTACTTTGGATCGCAGTCCAATGCAAGAGAATCACGTGATGTCGACGAGCTATTCAAGCACCAACGCCAATTTGCCACCACCACCATCGTACACCAAGTCACCACCAGATCCTTCGTACACCAAGTCACCCCCACCAGCCCCGCCACCAATGCCGACACCACCCACCATCAGCTCCCCATCCCCGGTCAGCTCAGTGAGGATTCCGAGGTCTGCTAGTGCCGCTGTGCTGACTTCTACACCTAACTTGGCCAACTCGTCTTATGTTAAGTCCACTGCTAAGGTGAGTTTAGGTAGTTCCCAAGGTCCTCATGTCAGTTTAAGGTTCATCCCTACGATGACAGAGAAGAGAGAGGAAGCGCCGTGAAGATTGGTTATACAGGTAAGTGTACAGAGAAAAGGATTTTTAGAGAAACTTTCCATTATTCTTCAGATAATCTTAACATTTAGGACTTCGAAACATCGGAAACACGTGCTTCATGAATGCAGTGCTCCAAATGCTGGTCAACAACGTTGAACTCCGAGAGTTCTTTTTGAAGGATCATTACAAGATGGAAGTCAATGAGAAGAACCCACTCGGATTTGGCGTAAGTTTTTGATGATTTAAATTTATCGTTTCTCGTTGAAGATCTTGACAAATTTTTAGTAGAATTGCGAGTAATCTTTTTTGTGTTCTAATTGAACAATTCTTAAAGAACGGCTTGAAAAAATAACTTTTGGAACTGCGATCAATTTTAATCCCAACAAATCGGATGAAATTCGAAGATTTTTTGTGACTTCTTTTTTCTCAATGACAAATTGGACAAAATTGTTCACAGACCCGCGATTGATTTTTTCAAATTGAAAAGGTTGCTAGTTACAGTAGCTGTAGATCTAAAAGATGATGGAATCTGTGACAAGTTTCTTTGAAAAACCGCGTTCACATTTTTCAATATTCAATCTCAGGGTAGACTGGCACGTGCTTTCGCTGAATTCATGAAGCAAATGTGGAGTGGACAACACAAAGCAATTGAACCTGTTAGAATTAAGGTATTTTTTGTGTTTGGAAAAGGGTAGATCAAACTACCTGTTGATTTTACAGTAACCCATGGGAAAATAGGAATTCGTGACGAAAAATACAGTTTCTTATAGTTTTTACATAATTAAAATCATGTAATTTGTAGATGAAAATGTCCCTAGCGAGCGAAGCGAGGTTAATTCTTTACAAATTTCAGGAACTCGTAGCAGAAAAAGCATCGCAGTTTGCAAATTTCGCTCAACATGATTCCCATGAATTTCTAAGTTTTCTTCTGGATGGTCTCCATGAGGATGTTAACAGGGTGGGTATTCCTTGATGAAAACAAAACAATAAGTTTTACAGGTAAAAAGTAAACCCTTGACGAACACAGTGGAAAGTGATGGAAGAAATGATATTGATGTGGGTTTTTTCTAATTTCTGAGAAAAATGACAAAAATGAGACTTACTAATAATTCTAATGGCCCTGTGATCAAAGTTGGTTTCATGGAAAAAAAGCAAAAAACACTCTGTCTAGAAAGATCGAACTTGGATGTTCAGCATGACAAGCAGATGTCTCAATCAATAGACTAGAGATACAAAAGCATCAGACAAAATTTGACCTATTTTTAATCTTGAATAGAAACATTGATGATATGATCAAAATCACGAAATCAGAGAAATTGCAAGAGAAAACACTGACGAGAAGGATCGACCTTGGATGCTTTACGTGACGAACATATGCTTTAACCAATACACCAATGACTCGAAACTCAGGGAAAACGACTTGCAACAGATCTGGCCTCAGTCGAATCAGATCTGCTCTCAGTCGAATTCAGCGTGGCACGATCTGGCGTGGTTACAGCCAGATCTGATTCGACTCGGGCGAGATCAGATTCAAAATTCCTCCTTTATATTTAGGGTTTTTCTTATCAAAAATAACACTGTTCAATATGATCAAATTTATTTTACAAATATACATATACAATTAAATAGACTAATGTCCACTTCGGGTCTTCTCTTGTAGTGGTGCTTCTTCGAGTTATTAGACTTTGAGACTCCTGTAATAATGTTCTGTTTTGCGATATAACTTCACTGTAACGATACTCCCACGATCCAAAACTTGTCACGAAATTAATCTATGAGACATGACTCCGACTAGGCTTGAACCCCAGAAGTATGTCTATGACTATAAAGCATTGTCACACGTATTTCAACGACTAGGCAGACTTACTTAGACATCAAGATTTTTTGACTGGGCATCAGCGTCAGAAGTATGTCAAAAATTAAGCAGTGTTGTCATAAGTTTGTCTACAAATAAGCAGCGGTGTCAGAAGTTTGTCTACAAATAAGCAGCGGTGTCAGAAGTAGGTTTACAACTAGGGAGAAACGTCTCGGAATTTTCAACAAGCGCAAATAAACTAAATATTTACCTTCGATTATCCTTCAATTCTTCTATCCTATGACCGTTCACCCACCATTCGCTAGCCATGACGTCTTGGAGATCTTCATGCCAATGTCCTCGTCGACCTGGAATGAATTTGGAATCTTTATTTCATTAGACTTTTCCATTGGTAATTTCTACAACCTATCAGAATAATTTTTTCCAACGAACAGTGTATTCAGAAGTATTTCAAAGACCAAACAACAAGATCAGAAAAATATCTTCAACTAAGAATAAGAGTTTTTGCATTATCAAAAATCACAATTTTAATAGAAGACTGAAGAGCTACCTTTGAACCTTCCCTATGTTCTTGTCGATCCAGTGTGTGTTAGCCGTCCGGTCCTGGAGTTTCACGCCATCCTGTCCAGCAGAGTTTTCCGTTGCCGTCTTTTACAATCTGAAATGAAGTTGAAACCCTGATTTCATGAGATTTCTCTTTATTTTGTACGAGATGGCTTGAATTGTACCATTATAAGAGTTATCCTGTAATTTTTTGGCTGTCAATAATTTCTACGAGACAGTGATAAAACTTGCACGTTATAACTAACAATTGAAAAAAATGAACTTACGAAATCAAATTTCCGATGTCGCTTCTTGGCAACAAACTCCTATAAATTAGCGCCAAACTATCCGATTTTTTTTCAAGGGTCTTTTGTTATACACTACTAATGTATTAAGTAAGTATTAAAATTGAACCTTTCACATAAAATTTCTGACTGGGAGCAGTTTTGGTTAACGGAATCGTATAATTCCATCAAACCTCAACTAGAGTGGTGAATCTGTAAATTTCCAAAGAGAGAGATTTAAAAAAAACTAAACTTCAGATCAAATTCACGAATTATAAAATTTTCGAAATTTCTCTTACGTAATTTCAACTTGATTCGAAAGCTCACCATTTTTTAAATCAGCACTTCCGAGAGAAAGGGGTCTTTTCACTTGATCCAACCTGAAAAGACACGTTTGAAACATTCTAAAAACAAGAAACTGTTACGGAATAGGAGCGAAAAAAATAAAGAAAAAGTTTAAATTTGAATTTACGGTAAGGTGCATAGGAGCACGTTTACTCAACATATTCACCCGACTTGGAGAATGTGTTCAAGTTTCATTTTTTTGATAACTCCGGAAAAAAAATAATGTAATTTCTAGGTGCTGTGGGAAGCATTATCGAAGTTCCAATAATAATATTGCTAGTCCATAGAAATTTCTTGGTGGCACCTTGAAATGACATTAATTTCATTAAGAAATGTACCGTCAATGTATTTGTGGCACCTAGGAATAACATTACTCCCACCTAAAAATTTCTTTGTGGCACCTAGGAATAACATTACTCCCACCTAAAAATTTCTTTGTGGTACCTTGAAATGACATTACTCCCATCTAATAATTTCTTGCTGGTACCTTGAAATGACCTTACTTTCATCAAACAATTTATCGATATCGAATCAAATTAAGTACAAAAATTTATTAAAATTGAATTAAAACATCATAGAAGAAATGTTGAACTATCGAACTACACATGGTGGTTCGTGTACTTCTTCGGCGACTGGCTGACATGTAGTTTACTGATACTGGCGGAGGTTGACTGACTTGACATATTCTGGAATTGTGATCTCTGCATCACCATTATGTTTAGTAACCGTCTGCTCATGTCGTTTGGTGTTACTGAAACATTCAATGTCTTGAAGTTACGAAAATAACACTTACATCAAGCTTGATAAGTGAGATGTGAACGTTGAAGTGAAAAAGGCGTTAACTCGAGCGTCGGATAAATCATCTGGTTTGTTCAAAACTTCGATACTTCCAATCAGTGAATCTGAATTATTCACCAGTAAAACATGTTTAATGAACGTTTGATATTTATTTAATACATTAACTTTCTAAAAATCACCTGTTATGGTTTTCTGCGTTTGTGCCAGAATCGATTTTCTATTATGTTTAGGGATTTGGGAACTGGAAAATTGAAAAATGTTTTCCCGTTTGATAAGCTCAAATATACTTGTAGGAATACGCCGATTTATCACTTACTGTAAACAGTTGCTTCATCAATGGAATAGTCAATTGTAGTTGTATGAGAAATTTTTAATTCAAGGCTCCGCTGTAAAACATTAAGGAAGTGTGGAAACAGACCACGAGTTTACCTTCACTTCTTCACCAACTTCTTTCTCACATTAAATAATAATCTTCCCTATAGCGTACGTCCGGAAAAAAGTGATTTCTAGGTGCCGTGGGAAGCATTCCTGGAAACTGAAAGTGAGAGTCAAATGAACATTTTTTTACCTATCTTGAGTACGGCGAGTTCATTGGTACTCTCGGTTGGTTGGGAAGTTCACGGCTTTTGTAGAATGTCAATAATATTATAATGGTGTTCCGTAGTTTGACGTTCTGAAAGATTATGTACGAAAAGTCAACGTTCGTGAGAGAATTCAACAATTTCATACATCTGAAGAAGAAGATTGTATAAGAAAGAGAACAAAAACAAATTGAAGAAAAATAAACAACTGACCGAATGCGAAAGTTTTCGAATTGTTACTGGAATGCTTCCTTAACATTATAATGTGCCACACGATACATAAATGAACTACGCCTAACACATAACATTATAATTCCACTATTCGAGCTATGCAGAGAAACCTTATAATGTGTGACTAATGACATTTAAATGTTATATCCCACTAAGGTCACTCCAATATTTCGCAAAATTTCTAGGTGCCACACGATACATAAATGAACTACACCTAACACATAACATTTAAATGACATTATTTTTTTTCCGGAGTAAGTAACATTTTTAGTATTTTGTTTGACTGTTTCATGCAGAGTAATGTGTAGAAAACGGATAGTTTGAGAATTTCGAAGCCGAAATATTAATTTATTCTTATTCAAAGTTTTTTTCGCATGCGTTTGATTTTTTGTTGAGAACCTATCAAATGACATGATCATGGAAACAAAAACGTCAGTGTCGACTCCAAGCTAGCTAACTATGACCATCAAAAAAAATCTAATTAATTATGACATTCACTGAGCAGATCAGAGAGAAAGATAATATAGTAGTCTAAAAGAATTTTTTTAAACCAAAATGTTTTCAATTACTTCTTCAACAAGTCATTGAAAATGCCAGCATTTCGATATCTCGAGAAGAATGTCTTATGAAACAGATAATGTTCATCGAAAAAACTATGACTCGAATCATCTGGTCAGTTCTGGCTCGATCCAACCAGATCTGACTCGACTTCAAGCAGATCTGATTCGCCACTCTGAGTAGAATGGTAAGATAATAAGAACTAGTTTAAAATGTTCCAGATATCTATTAAAACGATAGAGTAAGTGTCTAGAGAAGTCTAAAGTTCGTTTCATACACTTTTTCGATGAATTTTGTAGCGTTTATTCGCCAGTTTAGTGAGTTGAATCAGATCTGGTGTGACCGAGCCAGATCTGACTCGACCATTTTTTCCATTTTTTGTTTTTTTCTATGAAGACGGTAGAATTTCGGACTGATATTTCAACACACATCTACCCACATGATTCCCTTATTAATGGCATAACTTTCAAAGGGATTGGAGGTTAAGATTAGATCTGATTCGACTCAGGCCAGATCTGATGCAACTCGTCGTGTCTGAGAAAACTAAAAACTTCCAGGTGTCAAATGAAGCCTGGAGAAACCATCTTCTCCGAAACGATTCCATCTTTGTTGACTTGTTCCATGGACAGTTGAAAAGCCGCGTTCAGTGTCCCAGTTGTGACAGGGTATGTCTTCAGAAAAGGGGCGGAGCTAACCACTACCCGTTCAGATATCCATAACCTTTGACCCCTTCGTCTACTTGCCAGTACCGTTTCCAAAACGGAAGAAAAGCTCGACGATCTTCTTCTGGCCACTGGAGACGACCTCCAAACCGAGAAAAGTGGGTTTCATTTATTTTTTACGTAGCTAGTGCGACAATTCAGCTGACAGTGAGTTATGCCAATGAAGGAACTGTTGGAGATCTTCTCACAGCTGTTGAAGACACAGTGAAGGTCCCCACTAGAAATTTGCGAGCCATTCAAGTCTTTGGTCATCGAATCGAAAAAGTTCTCACGAATGATGTCAAAGTGTCAGAAATCGGCTCATGTGATGTTATTTATGTGTAAGTTTTGTATATTTAATCGGTGCATGGTTTGGAACTCCGCCTTTTTTACTCGCGCCAGTAAGGCTAAGTTTCAACCACGGATTAGATCTGCCCGATTGACAGTGAGCTAAAATTTCTGCAACTGGTGCACAATTTTAAGCCCCGCCCATTTTTAAACCTCTGTTCCGCCAAACACTTGTTTCTTACAGTTTCGAAATCCACGACGAACACGATTGCAAAGAAGAAGTGATAGTGTTAAACGTGCTCCAGCGGCAACTCTACCCAGGAAACTTGAGGTGACTACATCACATGACCGCATCGCGTCAAAGATACATTCCAGGTACATGTGCAACGAATGTGGCTCCAACGAAGGGAAACTGAAAGCATGCGACGCGTGTTACAACGCGTACTTCTGTTCTCGGGAATGTCAGGTACCGAATTGGACGTCATCAGGTCACAAAGATGAATGCAAGAGGAGACCCATGGGTGAGTTGCAGACCACGCCCCGAAAAACGTGCCGCACTTTGCATCGAGAGAAATACGCTCAGAAAAGTGTGTCGCTATTACATTGAATCGAAATATGGGGAGTCTGCCGCACCTTGCATAAAAATAAAGTCACGCCCACAGATACCTGTCGCACTTGCATTATTCAGGTGAACCCGTTGGACAGCCTTTGATAGTGTCATTCCCAAAAAGTCAGCTCACATATACCAATTTGAGCAAAGTGTTAGAGGCGAAAACAAGGTAAGCTGAATCTGAAAATCAATCGATAAATTCATTTTTCTACAGTAACACAGTTACCATATTCCAACAACCACAACATCAAGGAGGTCAGAATGATGAGGAAATCTCACTTACACCTCCCACGTTAGCCATGAAGGTGAGCGAAGCGGCTGCGTCGCGGTTTCAAGTTACTTTACAGAAACGTAACGGCGCACCACCATCACTGTTCAATCCATCGATGGATACCAAGCCCAGGAGGACCGCTGAGCCGAAGAAATCTGTGAGCTCGAAGTTGTTCAACCTGAGAAGCCTTACAAAGGCGACGGACTCATTCGGAGAAAATTTGGCTACAGAAAAATCTGGTGAGGAATTCTGAACTGCAAGGCATTGACCAATGAGAACGGGAGGCGGGGCTAAAAATTTATCAGTTCATTTTTACAGCAAATTAGAAGACGACATTTTAGGAAAACTTCTAACCAATCAGTTGTGGGGGAGGCTTTGAATCAATCAATAATATGGGCGGGACTAAAATCAATATTTTCGGCGGCGTCTCGGTAGTTCTGACCAAATCCTCTAGAGTGGTGTCCGACCATCCCCTACTTTTGCCAGAACAACAATTTCAGAAGACATTCTGGACTTAAAATCTGGTGGTTATGTCCTTCTGAGCTGGATGAATTTGAAGTTCGGAAAGGAGTTCCTCAGTGTCTGCAATAAACCAACTTTGGTGAGTGTTTTGGTCAAAAAATATTAGTTTTTGCTTAATTTTGTGTGTTACTTGTGAAGATTCTGCTCATTGAGGATTTAAACGACGTTTTTCTCGATTTTTCAACGAAGATAGTGAAAAATAAAGAATTCAGTGAAGAAAAACGAAGAAAAAAACATAATTTTCACCTTTATAGGACATCGACATTGAAAAATCGGACAAAAACGCCACTACCAATGGTAACCGCAATGATTCCATCCCTACACTCACAGAAATGCTGGTGAGTTTATCCTTGCAACGCAGTCAAGCAACGCGTTTTTCAGTCGCTCTTCTCGGAGACGGAAAGGCTGAAGCCAGAAGAGAGCTGGTACTGCTCCAATTGCAAAACTCACGTGGAAGCAACCAAGAAATTAGAACTCTTTAGACTCCCACCTGTTCTAATAGTTCAACTGAAGAGATTTGTGTATACAGGTATGGAGTGGGCGGAGTCAACCATTCATGTAACTTTCAGCCTTCACTTACACATCATCAATGCATAGAAGAAGTAAAGATGAAAGGACGGTTGACTATCCATTGGAGAAGCTCGACATGTCGCAGTTCTTGTCTCAAACAGCACCAGAACATATTTCTACGGTGAGTTGTGGTGTTGGCCGTAGCGAGGACTTTTCAATATCCCCTCACTATATGAGTAAGAGTGTGTGTGTATAATCACTAGACGCAGGCACACTGTGAAAGAGTGTGTTAAGTGATGAGCGTGCAGATAACAAAAGTAGATCAAATCTAAAACATCCTACAGTAACACTTGAAACTCCAAATTCAGATGTATGACCTGACTGGAATCGTCTGCCATTCGGGTACCAGTCACTTCGGTCATTACATCAGTATGGGTAGACTGCCCGACTTTGACGCAGCAAAGACGAAAATTGACTGGAGGAATTTTGATGATTCCATGGTGACAACGTGTCCAGCATCGAATGTTCAGAACAATGATGACGCATATCTGTTATTCTACAAGATGAGAGGTGGAAAGCCTACGCAGAGTATTTTCAGGTAAGACAGAGAGAGAGAGAGAGAGAGAGAGAGAGAGAGAGAGAGAGAGAGAGAGAGAGAGAGAGAGAGAGATTCTTCAGAAAGCACTACTCCTGCGACCCAAGCCAAGACCGGAGCAGTAGAGAAAAGTCAAAGGACAAGTCGGATCGCGATTAGATAATCATAACCATTCAATGGTTCCATAGAACGTTTTCGCATAGTTTTATTTTGTCTTCTCCATTTCGGTTGCTCATTTCATTATACGGTGTTTTTTCTGCTTCAGAACGGTTTTTCTCGTTTTTTTCGTAAATAAATTTTATTTTTCATTGATATTATCTCTCTCCATCTATCGTTTTGAATCAATGAAAAAATCCAGAAAGGTTTCGATTTTTATCTGATTCAAATGAAATGTTACAGGACAGGTGTAAATGCAAGAAATTCCTCCTCTGATGCATCGTAAACATAAGTTTCCCTTTTTTTCCAAAATTCTACTTTTAGCAGCTAAATGAGGACTGCAAAACTGGTTCCCCAGTCCTCAACCCAAAAATACCTTATCAGTTTGTAATCGGAAAAAGATCAAATCATAGGAAACTTTGGCACGTGAAGTAACATTTCATTCTTTCATTTCATCGATTTGCTGTTCCTATTTTCTTCTTTGAAATGATTTCTCATGTAGTTTTCGGCGATTTTTCGACTGTTTGCGATGATTTATAACTGAAAAATAGGGAAATTTTAGCGATAGCAAATTTGTGATAGATATTTTCTTCAAAAAATATTTTTTTTCAACTGTGAACTCGAAAAACTTTGATCTAGAAAGTGATGCGCATTTAGTTGAATAGTGATTGAATGAAAGAAAGTGACATTCCGATCTCTACTATTCATCAAAAAGTGAATTAGATCTAACTTGCATTTTCTTTATTTTCCAACAAAATATAAATTTCTTGAAGAAACCGAAGTGTCCAACCTTCATTAGAAAGTTGTAAAAAGCGGAAATTCTCTAAAGGAAAACTTCATAATCTTTCCTTCTGAATAAAACCAGCTAGGTCTTAACTCTGATTATTGGGTAACGCGGAAGGTCAATTCCTGTTCATACCAAACAGATTTTCCGGTTCCTCGTGTAAGTCGCACGTAAACTTAACATGTAAGAACACTTTTAATACTAGATCAAGTGAGACCAACAACTTCCATCTGCCCGGCTAAACAGTGTTCCCGCGGAGAACCTCCAAATTGTTCTCTGATAAAATTAATTGCCTCCCCTCTTTCTCTCTGCCAGCAACCTTTAAAGGTTGATATCAGCGTCTGCTGATCGGCAAAGTTCATTTCTTTACGGTCTGATACCCATTTCTACACCAATTTCATTCAGAGTCATGTCGAACAAAGTCGTCGTATTCGGAAGCATCGTTCAGGATTTGATTAGGTAAGGGCACCTTCGGACTGGAGCCAGGCACAATTTTGTCCTATCTTGTCATGTTGATTTGGATTAGTCGTAAAATTTGAAAAACTTCAAATGTAAATGAGCGAGAAGTCCCAGTGTCCGACCCGGGCCAGGAACCCTTCTCGTCTGGTCTTTGTCATATTGCCTCGGATTAGTCGTAAATTAGTCCAACATTCAACTTTTCTCACTAAAAGTAGAGAATTCACCGAATCATATTAATAATAGAACAAGGGGACCGCCCCCTTTTTCGTGAGGCAAATTTTTGGGTGATCCATTTATGTGTCGATTTACGGGGAAGGGGGAGAGGAAGGGTTGTGCAAAAATGGCCAGGTAGTTGATGGGATTCGAACACGCATTAAGTAGGCATGGGCATATTGCCAATGATTGGCAGTCAATTGGCAATGCCTCTTTTCCATTGCCAATAGCATTGACAGTCGGTTGTCAATGCAATTGACTTGGATTTTGATTTCTAGGCCTTCTTGACGTTAAAGATGGTGTTATAACAAATTGCATTGTCAATAGCATTGCCAATCGACTGCCAATGCTATTGGCAATGGAAAAAAGGCATTGTCAATCGACTGCCAATCATTGGCAATATGCCCATGCCTAGCATTAAGCGAGTAACGATCGGACGCGTTAACCACTCGGTCACAGCTGCACGTTTTCCGCGAGTGCTATTCTCGTGACCACTGGGGACCCTCGCAGGTTGTTGCATTAGTTCTAGCCACACTTGCATTAGTGTTAGTCGTGTTTGGATTGTACAGGGAGTGTGAAAGTGAGTGAGGAGAGAGAGAGAGAGAGAGAGAGAGAGAGAGAGAGGGTGAGAGAGAAAGAAGTAGAGAGAGAGAGAGAGAGAGAGAGAGAGAGAGAGGGGGGGGAGAGATGAGAGAGCGAGAGAGAGCGAGAGAGAGCAAGAAAGAGAGAGAGAAATAGCAAGGACCTTGCTTCTTCTAAAAACCACTATTTTCAATTAAGAAGTCTGAATATGTGATTTTGTAATGAAAAAGGGAGAGAGGGGCTCTGAGCGTAGCGAGGACTTTCTGCTTGTTTCCAATATAAGAGGGCGATAAAAGCCATTGTCCTATCTTTGTCATGTTGACTAGGAGTAGTTCTAGTTATGAGCGTAGCGAGTATACGAAACCCACTTTCAGCTACACAGACAGATTCCCACGACCAGGGGAGTCAGTCCGAGGAAACTCTTTCTATGCAGGACCAGGAGGGAAAGGAGCCAACCAGTCGGTAGCGGCGGCCAAACTTGGTGCGAACGTAGCGATGATCGCGGCGGTATGTTGGCCACATAGAGCCGTGTAAGCAACATGTTACAGGTCGGAAAAGACATGTTCGGTGACGAGAACATCAAATCACTCAAGTCGAACGGGGTTGACACTTCTTCGATCACTCAGTTGGAGAACTCTATGACTGCGACTGCGACTATCACGGTGAATGGACAAGGTAAGAGAACATAGTCTCGAAGAGAAGAGATGTGGATTTACGGCGAAATTGTGATTTGATACTGAATCGTTGATATTTCCATTCAAAATTCAGTTTGAAATAACATAGGTGTGATATTCCTTGAAATGACCGAAACAAAAACAAAGAACAATTTTTTCGCATCTTCGAATAGAGAAGCAAAAAAACTAGACTAACTAATTATAGATTTTTTTGAAAAATAGAAAGATTTGATTCAAAATATCTGATTATTAGAACTAAATATCCAGTTTTCCTAATTTCCATAAGTTCAGCCGAAAACAGTATCGTGGTGACCCTTGGAGCCAACGAAGAAATGACCGAAGCCATGGTCCTGGCTCACGAATCGACTATTGCATCTGCTGGAATCGTCATTGCACAAGGAGAAGTGCCAGAAACCAGAAACAAAGAAGCTTTTTCGGTTGCGAAGAAGCACGGAGTAAAAACCTTCTTCAACCCAGCACCAGGAGACCCGAAAATGGACAAGAGCATTCTGTCATTGGTCGATATTATCTGTACTAATGAGAATGAGGTTGGTTTTATTCTTCTTTTTTCTATGTTTTGCGATTTTTGTAGTTTCCCCCTTCTAAAAACTCATGTTTTTATTTCATTTCGAGTGGGTAAATTTTTACTTTTAGGATTAAATGAACTGACAACACCAGGAAATTTTCGTGATTGCCACAAAAATCAAATACAATAAAATTTCAAGACTCTTTGATATAACTACGATTTCCAGGCAGAATTCGTGACCGGAATCGCCCAGAACAAAATCGAAGACGCCTATGAAGCTGCTAAGAAGATGTTAACGATGGGACCAGAAACAGTTTTGGTTACACTAGGATCAAAGGGATGTCTACTGGCCACCAAAGACGGATTTGAAGTTGTGCAGTGTCAGAAGGTTGCTGCAGTTGATACTACGGTAAGTTGAATTGAATGCCTTCATCTCGTTCGAAAATTCAAATGATAATCATAGTAATTGACCATTTCAGGGTGCTGGAGACTGTTTCGTGGGGTCACTGGCAGCACTTCTGGTCCTAGGTCAGCCACTGAAAACTGCAGTACAAACGGCAGTCAACATCGCGGCTCTGTCAGTAACAAGAAAAGGAACTCAAGCTTCATACTGGTCAAAAGATGAAATCAAGAAAACCCATCCAAATATTCTCCCAGAAGGTTTTTAATCATTGTTTTAGTAGATTAATGCATGTATTTTACGATTTTTATGATTCGCTCAAGCCGTATCAAATATCAAACCCATTTTTCGCCATGTGAATGTCTTCAAACTGATTTTTCAGTTTTGCTTAAGAAATAAATAGTAAATAGTTTTACAAATTATTCAGTTGTTTTGATGGCATGAATTAGTAACAACTAGTTACTTTCGCAAAATGTATACAGGGTGGTTACTATTTACGTGCACAAAAGTTTTACTTCATATTGCAATGTTTTGACGCACTTTTGGTGCGTTCTTCATCCAAATTTTCATTTGTTATGTCTTTTTTCACTGTATTACCAAATTTGAGAACAATCGGTTGTCTTTTAGCTGACTGGGGACACCAAGTTCCCACCGCCCTTCTGTTCTGCGGCAGTAGCCCGCCTAGGTGGCATCACCAAACAGCTTGTAAATCCGAGCAGAACCGTCTATGAGTCAATTCTCGATTCTGAACAGCTTGGTGCGTTTCTGTAGAAACATGGAGAAGAACCAACACGAATAGTTATCATTCCAAAGATGACCAACACTGTGAAAGTGAAGTTCAGGAGAAATCCACATCGGATTGTTAGAAAGATGGAAATCGATATGAAGAACGATTGAAATTTCATGTAAACAATGCTCAAATTCAAGCTGAAGATTGTTTGTTAGAGTGTAAGAGAAACAGCCATGCCCCTGTAGGATATAACCACGAAACGACTGGAAAGGTCGCAACAGCTCTTCCAGCGCACGCGCCCTGGGAACACTTGGTGACAGTATTCTCTGACGAGCAGTTGTTGACGGTGCAGACTGAATTCGATTCCAAAACTTATTGAGTTGTTGCTCAGACGTCTAAGGTAGCTTCTAACAAAGATAGGGCCATCCATCAAGCTTCTCACCCCGCTAGTGAAATGGTTTCTGAAACAGTGTGCAATTGGCAAGTCACCGTCGTTTTTCGTCGATCATGCTGTCAAAATCAACAAAGAAGTTCATATTCTGGTCATTTTGAAGTAGATACATCTTCTGTGGACCCGAATTCATTTCATTGGACGTTACTGGGTGTTCCAGAAAGACGGTACGCCTGCACAAACAACCAAGCCGTCGCAACAGGGTTGCGAGACCCACTTGCCCGCATTCACCCCGAGGAACAATTTCCACCGTCGTCGCTGGACCTGGATCCGTTGGACTATTCCATCTTAAAGGCCTTGTAGAAAAAGATGAAGACTAAACCCCACCCAAGTTTAAAGACCCTGGAAAAGAATCTGGCCGAGAAATAAAACGATTTGTCCCCAGACTACCTGCGTGCGACCGCCGACGCCTACCCGAGACAACTTTGCTCTGTCATCGGTGACGAAGTTGGTCGTACAAAACGAGACCAGCTGGTAATTGTTGTTATGATCACGAATGAAATTTCTGTTAACTTGCACGGTTTTCTGACTTTTACTTTTGGTTATATAACAGTTTTATCTTGTGCACGTAAATAGTAACCACCCTATATATATATTTTTTTCCTGTAATCTGATGACATGAAAAGGCAAAATTCATTCGTCTGTTTCAATGGAGAAAAAAGAAAAAAAACGAAAATATGTCGTCAAGAAATTTTGAAAGAGAGTCAGAGGTTCATACACTCACACGCTCTTTTGCACGAGATAAATTTTTCTCGAAAATTTTCATTCAAACTGTTCTTGTTTTCATTCTGGAAGAAGTTCTAGTGTAGGTTTTGTCTCTCGATGTGCTTATCATGATGTTATATGCCTATACCATATTCTATGCGTCATTTAACAGTCTGTTGATCGCGCATTTTAGGTAAAAATGTTGCCAGTTCAAATTCTGAAAGATACTGCTCAAGAAGAGCGTGGAGAGAGTGCTCGTCTGAGCTCATTCGTTGGAGCTATTGCTATTGGAGATTTGGTCAAGTCAACTCTTGGACCAAAGGGAATGGTAAGATTTTATTTCGTAATTTCTTATTTTTTTTTATTTTAGGACAAGATCCTGATCAGCGGACTTGCCGACAGCCAAGGAATAAAGGTTACCAATGATGGAGCTACGATTTTGAAATCCATCGGAGTTGATAATCCGGCTGCTAAAGTTCTCGTCGGTATGTCTCCTACCATTGTCACTACCCAAACTAATATTACAGACATGTCGATGACCCAAGATAACGAAGTCGGAGACGGAACGACATCAGTAACAGTTCTTGCTGCTGAGCTTCTTAAGGAGGTTATTTTCATTCAAAATTTTGTTAGAATGTTTTTACAGGCTGAGAAACTAGTCAACCAGAGGATTCACCCACAGACAATCATCACTGGTTTCAGAAAAGCCCTGGCTATTGCCCAGGATTCTTTGAAAAAGTCTAGTAATGAATCTGGGTGAGTTTTTGAACAATCTTTATTTTGAAGTCATGTTTCTACGAGTTTTCGAACATTCGAACCACTGCGCAGTCTCATAAAATCTTGAAAAAAGTATAACCATTTCAGAGAAAACCTCCGTGAGGACCTTCTGAAAATCGCCAGAACTACTCTTGGATCCAAGATTCTTAGTCAGCACAAAGAACACTTCGCCAACCTTGCTGTCGAAGCTGTCATGAGACTGAAGGGATCTGGAAACTTGGACGCTATCCAGATCATCAAGAAGCTCGGAGGTTCCATGAACGAGTCATACCTTGATGATGGATTCTTGCTCGAGAAGCTTCCAGGAATGTTCCAGCCTAAGAGAATTGAAAACGCCAAGATTCTCATTGCCAACACTGCTATGGATACCGATAAGGTATGTTTTGAAGCTTTCAAAAAATTATGGTTATTTTTTGTCCTTTTCAAAATTGATTGTATGAAACATGGTACATTCAGGTAAAAGTATTCGGAACCCGTGTTAGAGTCGACGGGGTCGCCAAAGTCGCCGAACTCGAAGCCGCTGAGAAGCTGAAAATGAAGGAGAAGGTCGACAAGATCCTTGCCCACAAGTGCAACGTCTTCATCAACAGACAGCTTATCTACAACTACCCAGAACAGCTCTTTGCCGACGCCAACGTTATGGCCATTGAACATGCTGACTTTGATGGAATTGAGCGATTGGCTCTTGTTTTGGGTGAGTTAAACGTTTTCTGAAATTGTTGGGGTGATCGTCCACTGGGGGAGTGATATACAATATGTCACGGTAATCTGGAAAATGGAACTGAATTCCAACATTTTTATAAAATTAGCTGGAACCAAGTTAAAAAGCATCATGAATCCCAAAAAATCGCATTATTCAGGAGGAGAAATTGTTTCGACCTTCGATTCACCAGAAACCGCAAAATTCGGAAAGTGCGATTTGATCGAGGAAATCATGATCGGAGAAGACAGACTCCTCAGATTCTCTGGAGTTCCACTTGGTAAGATTTAGATTTGTGAAAACTGAAGTATTCCCTTCTTGTTAGTACAGGAATTACTTAAAAATACAGGGGAGAAAATAATACTTGAAACACTATTTTTTTTTCAATTATACCTTGCTCTAGAAAATGAAAATTAATATAGAGTTAATTTAGTGGCACCAAAAAATTATCTTTAAATTCATTCCGGAATTAACTTGTTTTTGCGAACATCTGAAGGTGGGATACCGAAATAGTAGAGATTCGGAGATGATTTTCAAAAGTTACTAGAATCAGATTTTGTTGCTTTTCTCGTTTTATGATCTCTGTGATTGTTCAACTTTATAGGATGTTAATTCAGAGTTAATTTTTTTGGTGCCACTCAATTAACTAGATATTAATTTTTATTTTCTTCAGTTGGATCGTTTTTTGATAGAGTCGCGATACATGTCTCCTTCAAACATCAAATTTTACTTCCAGGAGAAGCTTGTTCTGTTATCCTCAGAGGTGCAACCCAGCAGATTCTTGAAGAAGCTGAGCGTTCGCTCCACGATGCTCTTTGCGTGTTGGTTACTCATGTGAAGGTATGTTTTTTTAACCCAATCAATTTGTCGTGAAGTCTGTTTGTTCACCTAATAATTAATTGCAATATGAAAATTTCTAACTCGAACGCATAGGTATTCACATGTCCCAATAGGATATGCGATTCTCACGAAGTTGAGTTAAAAAGTAGGACGGTTTTAATTTTCCAGGAAGCCAAGACTGTCGCCGGAGCTGGTGCCAGTGAGATCTTGATGAGCACAGCAATCGCCATCGAAGCCCAAAAGATTGCCGGAAAAGAAGCTCTGGCTGTCGAAGCTTTCGGACGTGCCCTTCAGCAGTTGCCGACCATCATCTGCGACAACGCTGGTCTCGATTCCGCCGAGCTCGTGACCAGACTTCGTGCGGAGCACGCCAATGGACACCATAACTTCGGAATTGGTGAGATTTCATAATTAATGGATTATTAATTAGAATGAGATGGTTGATTGATTAACGAAGTTTTTTTAAAATCATAGTTCAACTTCATAGACGTCAGACGTAGTTTAAAAAATAGGTTAAGTAAGAAGCGAAACCTTGAAATCCTTTCATTAAAAAGTCGCGTGCTCTCAGACAACGAGTATAGAAAATCAGCCTAGTTCATTGCGATGATTTCAGACATTGAAAAAGGAGAAATCACCGACGTTCTGGCCCTCGGAATCGTAGAATCCTACAACGTCAAGCTGTGCATGGTCTCATCAGCCGCCGAAGCCACCGAGCAGATTCTCCGTGTCGACGATATCATCAAGTGCGCTCCACGCCCAAGAGGACAGGACAACCGTCCATGCTAATCCTCCCACCAACAGCGCCTTTTTTCTCGATCGGCTCATAACGCGATCTCTACACACATACAATAAGGTATCCACATTTTTGCCCCATTTGCAATTGTTGATTTTGACACTTTTCCAGCTTCTTCTTGTTTTTGAACAGCGCGCCTGCGTGGTTCTTCGAAGTATTTTGCTTTATCAGAAACAGCTTTTAGCCTGCGTATTCCGAGTGTGTTTTCCATGAAAAAGGTTGCTTTTCAGCTCATTTACACCCACCAGCCCAATAACCCATTTTCTATGCAGTTTCGA
>OZ022251.1:11325967-11405991 GCA_963978915.1 Caenorhabditis parvicauda | reverse complement strand
TAGAATTATCGGATAAGAAAGAGAGAGGGAATGTCGTGTTCTAGACAAAACTGATGTTTCAGAGTGTATGAAGAAGACCGTCATCGCCGCAACCGCGACAGACAATACGAAGTGACGACGACAACCGAAAGCTTCCATCGAACCATCAGCCCACAACAACAGCAACACAACGGTGGTGGTGGCTACCAGTATTGATTAATTTATTGATTTTCCTTGTCTCCCCCCCCCCCTCAACCCAAGCAACCATATCTCTGCCCGTCAGTTCCGACCGCGACGCCTGGACGCTCCGCGTCGCAGCTCTTTCACTCACCCCTCTTTCCCGTGATCCCCGATTGCTCACTGCTTAATATATTTCATGCACAATATTTATTGAATACAAGGCGACTTTTACACAAGAAAATCAACAACGAAGGGGAGAATGGACAAAATTCAATTAGTTCAGGCACAAAGAGAAATGGCTGAACTTCTGGAAATGAATACAAAACTAAACTAGGAGTCGGGGTAAAATCCGAACGAGTACCAAATCGACTACAGAGATTTGAATATCGAAACGACAGAATTGCGTAGTAAAGGGGTTCAAAATGAAAAGAATAGAGTGTGTTTTTGCACGCTCTGTTAAAAAGTTTCGGGAAGCTCATTGAGACCCACATGCCCAAGGATTTGCCCTACTAGAAAATTTTCTCATAAAACATTGCTATTCACTTATTTTTCGTCTCTTATTGAAATGTGGTGATGATAATGTAAAGAGTACAACAACTTCTAAAAATGAAAAAGCGACTCAATAGTTGTTGTTGTTGAAGTTTCGAGACCCACCACGACCACCTCTTCCTCCACCACGACCGCCGCCTCTTCCGAATGGAGTGTCAAGTCCTTGTTCGATGCGTCGCTTGAAATTGTCTAGTTTGTCTCGGAGCCAGGTTGGAACGTTCTGGAAGTATCTTATTGATAGATCTCGTTACAGAAAAAAAAAGAAATTTTGTATGATTTTGTTAATTCCATCGGTTAAAACATCATAGGTCGTCTATAGTTGCGCCTTTTCACCGATTTTCTAACATCAACACTTTCTAAACCAATTTTTCGATTTATAAAATTCTATTTTTCCAGACTGATCTCAAAATTTAAAATATTTTCAAAGTTAGTGACAATAACCTGATGACTCTCCTCCAGAATCTTTATCAGCTCTTCGTACTGACAGCGGTCATTGTGATAGAGAAACGAATTGGCCTCACCCGACTTCCCAGCACGTCCTGTTCGGCCAACACGGTGAACGTACTCTTCGATACTTCCGGGGAAATCGAAGTTTACGACATGTCTGAAATAAGATTCTTGTTCGTATTCCATTGAAAATAACCTAATTATACATGTTTTCATGTTCTTGGACCCTCTTCAAGCTGATTAAAACTCACGTTACATCAGGAACGTCGATTCCTCTGCTAGCAACGTCAGTGGCAACGAGAATTTTGACCTCAATGGATTTTATAACGTCTTTCTGTATAAAATTTCTTACATCACCGTTTCTGAAGTACTGCAGAGACTCTTCTCTCGCTTCTTGCGACATTCCACTGTGAAGACTCGCTGCACTGATGCCTGCTAGAGAGAAATCGGACGAAAGGTGATCTGCCCTGGAAAAAACACGTTTCGAACTGTAGAAGTATACAGTCGTAGGAATATGAATACTTCAAGAGATTTGGCAAAAAACTCACATGACTTTCGACTTGACGAAAATGATCAGCTTGAAATTTCCTTGGTGTTCTCTTTGAAGATAATAAACGATTTCCTTCATTCGTTCGGCTCGATCATTTGGATGAATGAACTCGAAGTACTGTGTGACTTTTTGGCATGTCTGAACAGAAGAATTTACCGATATTCTAATCGAAACTCACCGTAAGGTCCATCGATCCGACAACAACCATCGCAGCATCTTTAGTGTACTTTTTGGAAAGGTTGCGCACTTTATCAGGCCAAGTGGCACTGAAATTCTTCATAAAAATGTGAAGAAAATGACCGAAACCTTGTCAACACCGTCATTCTGTCGGGTCTCACTTCCAGGAGGATTCTGGCAATGGAGGGTTCGAAACCCATGTCTAACATACGATCGGCTTCGTCGAGGACAATGTACGAAACTTTCTTCAGATTCAGAATACCTTCATTCGCCAGATCTGCTAGTCTTCCAGGAGTTGCGATCACTGCAACGATTAGTGTATGCCTTTCAACTAGATACTAACCTATTTCAGCTCCGCCTCGCATCTGTGCTCTATGCACATCTCGTGGAACACCACCATATAGACACACGCTAAATACTGTTAGTCATGTGGTTCGGGGTGCTCACCTTCTGTAATTTTTGTACGTGTATTTGCTGACTTCTTCGTTGATTTGAATTGCCAGTTCACGAGTTGGACAGATGACCAGGACAAAGGGATTCGGCTTTTCAGTTCCGTCGTTGTACAGACTAAAGATCAATATTGACTAACGTTGGTTTGATTTGGAACTGAGAATTCAATTCACCTATGTTGAGCATCAATGTGAAGAAAAGCTGGAAGTAGGAATGCCAAAGTTTTTCCCGATCCTGTTTGAGATATCCCGATCACATCCTGGAATGAGAAAGACTTTATACAACACGTTCATATGAACTGTTCCTCACGCTTCGCAATCCCTCAATTTAGACCATACTTTTATTTCTGTTCGGATTCATTTTCTCTAAAGTTGACAACATACCCGACCCGTACCAATGATACTCCACATCTGACTCTGGATAGGTGAAGGCTTCTGGAAGTTGTTCTTTCTGATTGTTGCCATGATTTGCTCTGAATGACTAGATGAATGAACACTATTAGAGAAACTCCTACCATTTTTACCGAAAGCTTCCTCGAATGAAATGAAAGGTGGAATATTTATTGGTGGGCTTTCTTCTAACAATGGGTAAACCTGAATACCGTGATGACACTTGCATGAATACAAACTTACAGATGTCTCACTGAGATCTTTTCTTATGGATTCCAATTGATTTGTATTGTATTTGTTCAGGTCAACCGACAAAACGTTGCGTTCAATACGCTTACAATCTAAAAAAGTAGATTGTTTTATTTTCGAACGTGTAGTTGAACACCTGAGTATAATTCTAAGGTTCTGACTGTATTTAAAGCTTCGTCTAATGACGAATACATTTTCATTGCATCTTCTCGCGCTGTAAGAGTGAAATTTGAACGACAGAAATAAATTATTACCTTTCTCTTTAGCTCTGTAAGCATCGTCTACAATTATTTGACCACCGTACATATCTTTGATTGTACTTACCAAGTAGTGATTGAGATTGGAAAAAGAATGAAATCGAAAACAAACGAAAATATCAATCGATACTGAAAACTTTTTGACCT
This sequence comes from Caenorhabditis parvicauda, assembly GCA_963978915.1. Lineage (NCBI taxonomy): Eukaryota > Metazoa > Nematoda > Chromadorea > Rhabditida > Rhabditidae > Caenorhabditis > Caenorhabditis parvicauda. The sequence goes on along the minus strand of OZ022251.1, from coordinate 11,402,617 downwards.
ACTTGTCTGGTTACTGTAGATTTATTTCGACGGGCGGTATACCGCGGTACGTTCTTATTTTCATTTCTTAGCCTCAAAAAAAAAGCTTCACTCCGAAAGTACTTCTGTTTTCATACTGCTCAATCATCCCATCGTATGTATAGTGATATAGGATGTATTATTGAAATATTTATGTCCGCCATTAACGTTCACATGATCATACAGTCTGTGTCAATGAACTCTGGGAATTGAAAATCGACAAAGTCCAGGTAAATCCAGGCTAGTTCTGGTAAACTCCGGCCAGATTTGGTAAATCTAGGCCAGATTTGGCGATCAGTGTAAATTCAGGCAATTCCTGGTTTTTCCAGGCGTGACAGGTTAATTCTGGTAAATCCATGCCAGATTTGGCGATCTGTGTGAAATCAGGAAGTTCCTAGTTTTTACAGGTATGTCAGGTAAATCCTGGCAAATCCATGCCAGATCTGGTAAATTCTGGTAAATACAGGTTTCCGAAACACGTTAACGTATCCTATTGATTGGCTGTCCTATCGCTCATATTTCTTTGTTTTCACTTCATTAGATAGCTTTCTTCATCCTTGATTCGCTTCTGGTTGTCAAAATTATATTCTTTCAAATAAAATTAACAATCTGATCGCCAAAAATCAAATGTTTTGGCATCCACTTTTGAAAATTACTGAAGATTGTTCTGTTTTTCAACAAATAGTTCGAAACACGTATAGTTAACAAAGGTTTTTTCACTTGATCTATCTATTTATTCTCATCATATGATTTCCTCATGATTTGCTGGTCACGTTTTTCGCAAAAACAATGATCATCGTGTCATTTTCAAAACATTTTCTTTCACGTTTTCACCAACACGACTATCAGCAATCTCATTCATTTCAATGTATTAAGTGTAGAAACGGTACCCCGAAGGGTAACGTTCTACTCTAAAAAGAGAGAAAACAGCAAAAGTCACCAGAATATTAAAAAGAAAAAGCAGCTACAGTAAGATTTTGACCGACCGAAAGCGCGCGCAACAGCGCATTATTTTAGGCCAACATTGTTTTTTTTGTCAGCATTCTTATTATTGTCCTTCGGCAGTGGCCGTGAACCCCAGTATTTTCGACCTTTCTATATTACGGAATAAATATTACATTGATCGGTCTTATCATTTTTGTAGAACAGTGGACTAGGTCTAGAATAGCTGGATCTTTCCCCCAACGTTCCTACATTAAGGACTCGGAGCGGTTTCAAGACGACTCTATTTTCGAATGAATCCATGGAGCAGAAAGCGAATCAAGATTGACGTGGCTAGAATGCAAACCCCCCATGAGAACTTGCAAGTTCAACGCTCATATCAGGTGACTAGCAGCAAGTTGTGAATTGGTTATGATAGTCTCGTTCAGGAGTTCCAATCGGAATTCGTATAAACTTTCGAGGACTACCTTCTACGTATGGATTGATGTGCAAAAAGGAATTCTACTGGTGATCACGAACCGCATGCTGAGCAATAAGGTATCTTTCAGTCTTCTGATAAAATTCTATTTTACGAAGTTGAATTATATTGAAATCTTTATTCTAGGAAAGAAAGTATTGTGTGTACTTCAGAGTTGCACGGAAGTAAAATTTCTTCTAAAAAGAACTCTGGAGTGAAATTTCAATTTTTAAATTCAATTCGAAGTCACTCACCTAATTTTCTTATAATACATTTTAGAAGCCGAGAACTGTCAAGAAAATAGGGAGGACTTCTGCTACGCTCAGAACACCCATCAGGTTGGTTTTTAACTTGATAAAAACGACACATAATTTTTATTCAAAAAAAAGCTAGCTTCGTATTCAAAAAATTTTGATAGTCTACTCAGAACTTGAATTTTCTAGGCAAGAACCATCAAGAGAAGCAACGACTCATTATAGTTCTTCGAAGAAATGCGAGCTACGGCCTAGAACTTCTGCTGATTGAAACCCGGATCAAAACGGACCAGGTTTTTTTTTTAAATCCTTGGTAAGTGTCATCGGAGCAAATGTTATTCACAATTTATCGTATAACTCCTTCCCTTTGTCCTCATTATATTGAGTGAAGTCTACTCTGCAGTTGAGTCTGATCGTTTTAAAGTGCTAGGAAAAGATGAGTCGATTTTTGAAAGGGTTTAATAGATATGTTATTCATAACTTTTTTAAGAGATATTCATTCAATAATTCACTCCATTTGGAGAAGTAGTGATATGAAATAATATTCTTTAATGATCACAATATTCATACCATTTACAGAAATAGATACACTATTTCATAATTGAAAATAGCGAGTTTTCCTGCAGAAATTTTATGTATTACAAAAAAAACTGACTCAACCAACTACAGAGTAAACTCAACCCAGACCCCAATTGCTGTAATATTTTCCATCGTTGTTATTTTTTAATGAAACCCTATGTGATTGTATCATTTCCCTGCATGTTTACATTGTATTTCATGTATTTATATGATTTTTAATTATTTCGTAATAAATTTTTCGAAAGTACGTGTTGAATTTGGTTGTATCTGCAGTTTTATGAAGTGAAAAAGGAGAAAATATCCCTGAAAGCCAGATCCCGAAATTCTGGCCAGATCTGGTAAAGCTAGGCCAGATCTGGTAAATTCAGGCCAGATCTGGTAAATTCTGGTTAGTACAGGTTTTCGTCGACTCGTTTGGGTCCAATTTTGTGTCGATGTTTACCAGAACAGGCCTGGATAAACCTGGATTTTGTCGATTTTCAATTCCCAGAGAAAGAGGGCCACCTATTTTTTATCCTCTAATTCCCCGCACAGTTATTTTTCAAAAAACTTCTTCCGGTGATACATTGAGTTCCTTAAACTACAACAGTATGCAGAAAATCAGATAAATTGGCTCATCCATTTCCAAATTGTAAACAAAAGTATGAAAAACACGGTGTGTCAGAAAAAGAGGACCACTTTTCATACTATACTTTTTGAGTTTTGACGAGGCCAAAAGTTTGGTATTTTCTGTCAATAATGTTTTCTTGACTCTAATTCACAACAACTAAATGGAGTAGTAGGTACTCTGGGAATTGAAAATCGACAAAATCCAGGTTTATCCAGGCCTGTTCTGGTAAACATCGACACAAAATTGGACCCAAACGAGTCGACGAAAACCTGTACTAACCAGAATTTACCAGATCTGGCCTGAATTTACCAGATCTGGCCTAGGTTTACCAGATCTGGCCAGAATTTCGGGATCTGGCTTTCAGGGATATTCTCTCCTTTCTCACTTCATAAAACTGCAGATACAACCAAATTCAACACGTACTTTTTAAAAATTTATTACGAAATAATTAAAAATCATATAAATACATGAAATACAATGTAAACTTGCAGGGAAATGATACAATCACATGGGGTTTCATTGAAAAATAACAACGATGGAAAATATTACAGCAATTGGGGTCTGGGTTGAGTATACTCTGTAGTTGATTTAATTGGTTGAGTCAGTTTTTTTTGTAATACATAAAATTTCTGCAGGAAAACTCGCTATTTTCAATTATGAAATAGTGTATCTACAAGAACTCTTCAGGGGTGCTTCGCGCCCCACATTTTTCTTTTTTTTTTTAGACAACTTGGAACGTCTTAAAAGCTTCATTTTTAAAAATTAAAATGCTAAGCGATAAATGGATCACGTTGAGGACACGTTTGAATTTCAAAACTATGGAAATCCGTGCCGCGCAGCAGCGCGCGGTCTGATAAAATTAAAAAGTTGATGCGCATCTCCGTTTCAACAGAACCTATCCGATGGCGCTTTCACCGTTCTGATCCGACTCCTATGAGCTGAGAAAAGGCCGCGGAAAGACAGTGTGACCAAATAGCCTTTTTTCATTATAATAGATTTCTGTAAATGGTATGAATTTCTATTGTGATCATTAAAGAATATTAACTCATATCACTACTTCTCCAAATGGAGTAAATTATTGAATGAATATCTCTACAAAAAGTTATGAATAACATCTATTAAACCCTTTCAAAAATCGACTCATCTTTTCCTAGCACTTTAAAACGATCAGACTCAACTACAGAGTAGCCTTCACTCAATATGATGGGGACAAAGAGAAGGAGTTATACGTATCGTACGATAAATTGTGAATAACATTTGCTCCGATGAAACTTACCACGGTTTAAAAAAAACCTGGTTCGTATTGATCCGGGCAGAACACGTCTTTCGTAGCTCGCATTTCTAGAACCATGATGAGTCGTTCTCTTGTTGGTGCTTGCCTAGAAAATTCAAGTTTTGAGTACACTATCAAAATTTTTCGAATAAGAAACATGTGACGTTTTTTATCAAGTTGAAAACCAACCTGATGGGTGTTCTGAGCATAGCAGAATTCCTCCCTATTTTCTTGACAGTTCTCGGCTTCTAAAATGTATTATAAGAAAATTAGGTGAGAGAGACTTCGAATTGAATTTAAAAATTAAAATTTCTCTCCAAAATTCTGTTTAGAAAAAATTTTACTTCCGCGCAACTCTGCAGTATACACAATACTTTCTTTTCTAGAATAAAGATTTCAATATAATTAAACTTTCTGAAATAAAATTGTATCAGAAGACTGAAAGATACCTTATTGCTCAGCATGTTGTTCGTAATCACCAGTAGAATTCCGTTTTGCGCATCAATCCATACGTAGAAGCTAGTCCTTGAAAGTTTATACGAATTCCGATTGGAACCCCTGAACTAGACTATCATAACCAATTCACAACTTGCTGCTAGTCACCTGATATGATCGCTGAACTTGCAAGTCCTCATGAGGGGTTTCCATTCCAGCCACGTCAATCTGGATTCGCTTTCTGCTCCATGGATTCATTCGAAAATTGAGTCGTCTTGAATCTGCTCCGAATCCTTAATATGTACATTGAAATGAATAAGATTGCTGATAGTCGTGTTGGTGAAAACGTGAAAGAAAATGTTTTAAAAATGACACGATGATCATTGTTTTTGCGAAAAACGTGACCAGCGAATCATGAGAAAATCATATGGTGAGAATAAATAGATAGATCAAGTGAAAAAACCTTTGATAACTACGTGTTTCGAACTGATTGTTGAAAAACAGAACAAACTTCAGTAATTTTCAAAAGTGGATGCCAAAACATTTGATTTTTGGCGATCAGATTGTTAATTTTATTTGATAGAATATAATTTTGACAACCAGAAGCGAATCAAGGATGAAGAAAGCTATCTAATGAAGTGAAAACAAAGAAATATGAGCGAGAGGACAGCCAATCAATAGGATACGCTAACGTGTTTCGGAAACCTGTATTTACCAGAATTTACCAGATCTGGCATGGATTTGCCAGGATTTACCTGACATACCTGTAAAAACTAGGAATTTCCTGATTTCACACAGATCGCCAAATCTGGCATGGATTTACCAGAATTAACCTGTCACGCCTGGAAAAACCAGGAATTTCCTGAATTTACACTGATCGCCAAATCTGGCCTAGATTTACCAAATCTGGCCGGAGTTTACCAGAACTAGCCTGGATTTACCTGGACTTTGTCGATTTTCAATTCCCAGAGTATACACAGCGTAAAATTAAGAAAAAAAAAGAATATTTCCTGAAGTTTCCGGAAAATGACAGAAAATGGCTGAAAGTCAATGTGAAAATGATAGTATAGGAAAAATTGTTGACAGTAACCTTGAAAAAGGTACATGATTCGAAACTGAAAAGAGTCAGTTAGTCAGGCAACTTTATGCTTTTGAAAAGACGAAAAAATGCTGAAAATGCAACAAACTTGAAGATGTGACCTCGATTGTTGCATAAGTCCGCGAATTCTAAAAAGCCAACTGATTTTTGCCTTCGAATATTACTTCTGATATCATAGAGTATGAAAATCTTTACTTGGGGCGACATCCTCACGAATAACGCAAACCCGAGTTGATTGAAGTTTGACAACGAGTTTGAAGTAGTGATCTTAACCGAAGTATTTTGTGAAAAACGATTAGATCCAAAAGCATTCTGAATATCTTGACTTTTTGAATTTTAGAAAAATTTGTAAATATTTGAATTATTTTTTGAAACAAACTTGGAGTAATTGCTAATGTTTGCACAAAATTATGACCACAAACATAACTCACTAAATTTTTCACCGCTGCTATAATTTCTTCAAAATTTTCAATCAACTTGGTTCGCGTTTTTCGTGAGGATGTCGCCCCAAGTAAAGATTTTCATACTCTATAATATCAGAAGTAATATTCGAAGACAAAAAATCAGTTGGATCTTCGGAATTCGCGGACTTGTGCAACGAAAATCGAGGTAACATCTTCAAGTTTGTTGCATTTTCAGCATTTTTTCGTCTTTTCAAAAGCATAAAGTTGCCTGACTAACTGACTCTTCTCAGTTTGGAATCATGTACCTTTTTTCTAGGTTACTGTCAACAATTTTTCCTATACTATCATTTTCACAGTGACTTTCAGCCATTTTCTGTCATTTTCCGGAAATTTCAGGAAATTTTCTTTTTTTTCCCAATTTTACGCTGTGTATACCTACTATTCCATGCAGTTGTTGTGAATAAGAGTCAAGAAAACATTATTGACAAAAAAACCAAATTTTTGGCCTCGTCAAAACTCAAAAAGTTTAGTATGAAAAGTGGTCCTCTTTTTCTGACACACCGTTTTTTTCAAACTTTTGCTTACAATTTGGAAATGGATGAACCGATTTATCTGATTTTCTGCATACGTTTGTAGTTTAAGAAACTCAATGTGTCACCGGAAGCAATTTTTTTGAAAAATAACTGTGCGGGGAATTAGATGATAAAAATAGGTGGTCCTCTTTCATTGACACAGACTGTATATACAGTTAACTAAAAACCAGTATGAAAATGGGACGTGGAAACGACTGTTTTCAATGTTAATTTTTATATCTCTCCTGAAACTTGTTAGTAACATTTCGAAAGCTCAATTTTAGAATCCAGTTTTCCAGTAAGTTTTTGAAAATATCGTTCTATTCCGTTAATCTGATCTATACATATGATCTTTTCCGTCGATGTTTTCTTCATTCGTGAAACAAGTGATGATCGTCAACTGTTCTCGTCTGCTTGTAGCAAATCCTATATGTTCATCCAGACTTGAATAATATACTCTGTTTCAATGAAAAGTGTTCACCTACACTTTTCCAATATTTTCAGTTTATACTCGAATGGAGCAAATTAATCTTCAGTAGTTCTAAAATTTTCATGAAACAATGTTGTATACCAAGTTCCAGTTTGATTGGCTTGCTTACTGAAAAAATAGAACCAAAAACGTAAAAAGCGCCATTTTTGAGATTTTTGTTTTTCTTTTAAAAATCGATTCAACTTCGATATAGAGCGAGATATCAAAAAGGAAATCATTGATTCGATTGAACTGGATTGTTCTGAACTGATTTAGTCTTAGTAGTTAATGAAATCAGTTCGTTCTGACACAAAAAGAGGCAAAATCGTGTTTTTTCGAGAAAAACGATTTTTGAGCTCTAAATTTGTTTTGAGTTAATTTGAATGAACTGAATTATCATTTTACAAGTTTTCCTTCCAAATGGACCAAAGACAGCATCTCGACTAATTCAGAATATATGTTTTGCTTAACGCGAAAATCACTCTTCCTACTTCAGAAGAATGTGTGACAACAAAACCTTCCGAACAGATGGAATCGATCGTTCTAAAATTGTAGAAAAACAGAAAACAACTTTCTGAAATTTTCGCTAGTGAGCTTTGATCAAGATGAACGCTAGAAGTACTGAATTATACAAGCGATAAAGCACATGATAGATTACCGAGATGTGGCTTCTCCAACAATTCGATTTCAAGGATGAGTCTAATTTTTTTAAAACGTCATTGAAGTCAAAACGATTGACATAGGTTTTCTCATTCAGTTCAGAGCTTAGTTAGAGTGATTCCAATAAAATTGGATCGTGTTGAGTGTTATAAAGCAGAGTGGAAGCACTCATACAACAGAGGTATTCTATTATGACATTTTTTTCATAGCGAAGATATGTCAAAATACATTCATGTGATGTAAGAAAATTATTTTATGTTTTTTTCAATATTTTATTGAAGAGTGTTCCAACTAGGAGCTGGTTAACGTCGTCATACACTCTTCTGAAGTAGGAAGAGTGATTTACGAGTGAAGAAAAAATTATATTCTGAATTAGTCGAGATGCTGTCTTTGGTCCATTTGGTAGAAAAACTTGTAAAACAATAATTCAGTTCATTCAAATTAACTCAAAACAAATTTAAAGCTCAAAAATCGTTGTTCTCGAAAAAACACGATTTTGCCTCTTTTGGTGTCAGAACGAACTGATTTCATCAACTATCAAGACTAAATCAGTTCAGAACAATCCAGTTCAACCGAATCAATGATTTCCTCTTTGATATCTCGCTCTATATCGAAGTTGAATCGATTTTTAAAAGAAAAACAAAAATCTCAAAAACGGCGCTTTTTACGTTTTTGGTTCTATTTTTTCAGTAAGCAAGCCAATCAAACTGGAACTTGGTTTACAACATTGTTTCATGAAAATTTTAGAACTACTGAAGATTAATTTGCTCCATTCGAGTATAAACTGAAAATATTGGAAAAGTGTAGGTGAACACTTTTCATTGAAACAGAGTATATAACTTTTTCACACAAATGTATCTGTTGTTACAATTTTCTTTCTCACGCGTTATAATTTAGACATTGTCACAAATGTGTCAAGTACCCACCCCATCTACATGGTGCGCTTAAAGTCTGCTCTATTGACATTTCTGTTCCCGCCAATAATGCGGCGGGAACGCCATTTACTCTGTTCATACACAACCAGTTTGTTTACTCCTGGTCGACTGCCACGACTCTTTTTATCATTTCCAAAGTAGAATCTTTAGTATAGTCTTCTTTCAGATGAGTGATTCGGACTTCAGTGACTTTGAAGTCAGCCCGAAGAAAAAGGCACCAGCGAAAAAAGCGGCTGCAAAGCCTGCTGAGAAGAAAAGCCCCAAAAAGAAAGCTGCAAATGGTAAATACTAGTTATTCAATGTTCTCTAATTTATCCTTCAGCTGATCATGATGTTTCCATGGACATGACCGAAGAAGATCGTTCCGTGTTCACGAACATTGACAAAACCAAGGGAAAGAAGAAAGCAATTGAAGACATTTATCAGAAGAAGTCCCAGCTCGAACATATTTTACTCAGACCAGATACTTATATTGGATCAGTTGAATATACTGAAAAAGCGGTGAGATTGAAGTTTTAAGAAGAAAAATCACAATTTAATTCTAGCCTATGTGGGTTTTTAACATGGAGAAGAAGAAGTTGGAGCAGCGCGATGTCCAGTACGTTCCGGGATTGTACAAGATTTTTGATGAAATTCTTGTGAATGCCGCCGACAATAAACAACGTGACAGCAAGATGAACGTTATCAAGATCGATATTGATAAGTAAGTAAATTGTTACCAATTTACGTTTTCATCTCTGTTCCATTGTCTTCCTACTTTTTCATTCAACAGGTCCAAGAATCGTATCTCTGTGTACAACAATGGAAAGGGTATTCCTGTCGCCATGCACAATGAAGAAAAGGTGTACGTACCAGAGCTGATTTTTGGAACCCTTCTTACCTCATCAAACTACAATGATGATGAGAAAAAGGTTACTGGTGGTCGTAACGGTTATGGTGCGAAACTGTGTAACATCTTCTCCAAGGAGTTCTCCCTTGAGACGTCGTCAAGAGAATACAGAAAGTCGTTCAAACAGGTAAATGGACACACCCATGATATAAACATTTGTTTTTGCAGACATGGATCAATAACATGACAAAGGATAAGGATGCAATCATAGACACCAATAAGGGTGAAGACTACACCAAAGTTACCTTTGTTCCAGATCTGAGCAAGTTCAAGATGAAAGAGCTTGACAACGACATCATTGACCTGATGGCGAGAAGAGCATACGATGTGGCTGGAAGTACCAGAGGTGTTAAGGTTTGAGTTTGTACCATGTTCTCATGTAAAAGCAAATTTAGGTCTACCTAAATGGCGAACTGATCCCTATTAGCAACTTCCAACAGTATGTGAAATTGTACACCGAAGGAATCACACTCGGTCCGAATGATGAACCACTAAAAGTGGTCTATGAAGAAGTGAACAGCCGGTGGGAAATCGCACTGGTTGTTTCGGAGAAAGGGTTCCAGCAAGTTTCGTTCGTCAACAGTATTGCTACCACCAAGGTATTCTCAGAACTTCGGTTTTATTAGTATCAATATTGAAATTAAGCCTGAAAGTTAAAATGTAACATTGTAGGGAGGTCGTCATGTTGACTATGTTGCTGATCAAATCGTGAGCAAGCTTATCGACACTATCAAGAAGAAGTTGCCGAAGGGATCTGTGAACGTGAAACCTTTCCAGGTATAGAAAACAGCGCAGTACCAAGTTGAAACTATTTTGGTTCAGATCAGAAATCACATGTGGGTGTTCGTCAATTCTCTCATTGAAAATCCAACGTTTGACTCGCAAACTAAGGAAACCATGACTTTGCAATCGAAATCGTTCGGATCAAAATGTGAGCCAACTGAAAAGTTCATTAAGGGGGTGAGTTTTTCCCATGTTCTCGTGCAGCTTCCGGAATTCACGAGAATTTCAAGATATTTTGTCTTTTAGGCGACAACATGTGGAGTCGTGGAAGCAGTTATGGCTTGGGCCCGATTCAAGCAGATGGAACAAATGAACAAGAACTGCAGCTCCAAGAAGACGACAAAGCTTAAGGGGATCCCTAAGCTTGAAGATGCGAACGATGCCGGAACAAAGAACTCACTCCAGTGTACTCTCATTCTTACTGAGGGAGATTCAGCCAAAACTCTTGCCGTATCGGGTCTTGGAGTAGTTGGACGTGATAAGTATGGTGTGTTCCCACTCAGGGGAAAGCTGATCAATGTCAGAGAAGGAAACTTGAAGCAGGTAATATTTTAACTGTAAATAAGTTTTCATCTTTTTATGATGAATGTTGAGCCTATTCCACGAACGCATTACAGATCACAGAGAATGCCGAAGTCAATGCTCTCATCAAGATTATCGGTCTGCAGTACAAGAAGAAGTACGAAACTGAAGATGATTTCAAGACTCTACGTTACGGAAAAGTGATGGTCATGGCAGATCAGGATCAGGACGGATCTCACATCAAGGGACTCGTGATTAATTTCTTCCACAACTACTGGCCATCGCTCATCCAGCGCAACTTTGTAGAAGAGTTCATTACTCCAATCGTTAAAGCGACCAAAGGAAAAGAAGAGATTTCTTTCTTCTCAGTTCCAGAGTATAATGAATGGAGAATTAACACGGAGAACTGGAAGTCGTTCAAAATCAAATACTACAAGGGATTGGGTTAGTTCTTTGAGTTTGTAGAATTTTCGTCAAATGTAAATTTGTTCAGCTTCATGTTTACCCCTTCAGGTACATCGACATCGAAAGAAGCCAAGGAATACTTCAGTGACATGGTCCGTCACAGAATCAAGTTCAAGTACGGTGGTGCTGACGACGATCACGCTATTGAGCTCGGTTTCTCGAAGAAGATGATCGAAGAAAGAAAAGATTGGCTTACCAAGTGGATGGCGGACAAGAAAGAGAGGAAAGCTCGTGGCGACGCTGAAGTTTATCTTTATAACAAGGACACTAGAGTGGTCTCATTCAGAGATTTCGTCGACAAAGTGAGTATTTTTTCTTTCCAGAAATGTTCAAATTTCGCGTCAATGATGACTGATATGTTCTGGCATGATTTTCGCAGCTTTTCTCTACTTGAGACAGCTAGAAGTTTGCGCTGTCTCAAGAGTAGAATGAGATAATTGAATCTCACCTGCGTCACAACGTAGTTCATCGTTTGAAAGAATGACCTTTGGATTGTATCTGGAGTCGTTTTCATTTGCGATGTTAAATTATAAAGTTCTCGTAATATCTGTGATTACAAAAAGGCGAATCTGAGACGTTCAGTTGGAAACCCTAACGAATTTTAGGTTTGAGCTTCAATTAACCACTCGGTATTCAGGAACTCGTTCTCTTCTCTAATCTCGACAATGAACGTTCAATCCCGTGTCTGGTGGACGGATTCAAGCCAGGACAAAGGAAAGTTCTTTTCGCGTGCTTTAAGAGAGCTGACAAGCGTGAAGTGAAGGTCGCCCAACTTGCTGGAGCTGTAGCTGAACTGTCCGCCTACCATCACGGTGAACAGTCTTTGATGGGAACCATCGTCAATTTGGCACAGGTTTCTTTTTGTTCATTACTGACTTACTTACATAATAGACTCCTATTTACATGATATTCATACAGGATTACGTCGGATCGAACAACATCAACCTCTTGTTGCCCATCGGACAGTTTGGTACAAGACTTCAGGGTGGTAAAGACAGTGCGTCTCCTCGTTATATTTTCACTCAACTTAGGTTGGTTTTGAATATTTTTTCGAAATTCTCAATCGACATTTTCAGTCCTGTCACACGCGCCCTATTCCCACAGAACGATGAAAACGTTCTTAAGTTCCTTTTCGAAGAGAACCAAAGAATCGAACCCGAGTGGTACTGCCCGATCATTCCCATGGTTCTTGTGAACGGAGCCCAAGGTATGCTTCTGTATCATGAATTTGCTGAAAAATTATTAAAAGAATCAATGATGATAAAAAATAATGGTATGAGTATTTTAAAATCTCGATTGAAGTTCATAACTTGGTGCAACTATAAGTGAATAGATTGTGTCGTTGTAAATCGAGATTGAAATAGAACACCGCTTTAGAGATGAAACATTGTATCGTATCAGTTTTGTCGAAAGGCGCGGTGGAACAATCGTGTTAACCTGAACGTGATTACCAAAAAGGCGAATCTGAGACTCTATACAATGAAATTTGATGATTAATTCTGTTGAGAATTTTGATAACACTCACATATTAAGGTATTGGAACTGCCTGGTCCACCTCAATTCCAAACTTCAACCCGCGAGACATTGTGGCAAACATCAGACGAATGATCGAAGGACGTGACTATCAGCACATGGTATGTTTTGGACAATATTCTCAAATAAATTTCCATGATTAGAAGTGTTATTCAATTTTTCCGATACATTTCCAAGTTTTTTTTTCAAAATAAAATTTTCAGATGCCATGGTACAAGAACTTCCGAGGTGAAATCATCCAAATTGACAACAGTCGATTTGCTTGCTATGGAGAAGTTGCGACTCTTGACGACAACACGATCGAGATTACCGAACTGCCAATCAAGGTGTGGACTCAGGACTATAAAGAAAAAGTTCTGGAATCATTGATGAACGATGACAAGAATAAGGGAATCGTCGCGTGAGTAACTTTATCACATTTGAAAACGGGTTATGCGTAATTTTATTTATATTTTTCAGAGACTACAAAGAGTATCACACTGATACGACTGTCAGATTTGTTGTCAAATTGGCCCCAGGAAAGTTGCGCGAGCTGGAGAAGGAAGGACTCCACCAAGCACTCAAGCTTCAATCTGTGGTCAACACAACCTGTATGGTGAGTTTTCGTTTTTGTTTTACGAAATTCATTAGTACCAGTGCGCCACAGGCATTTTTCATTACGATCTTTATATTTCTCAGGTTCTCTTCGACTCGACCGGTTGCCTGCGTCGTTTCAGTTCTCCTGAAGAGATTATCAGAGAATTTTTCGAATGTAGGAAGATCAAGTACGTAGAGAGGAAGGAATACATGATGGGCATGCTCACAGCTCAAAGCAACCGTCTCTCGAACCAGGCTCGATTCATTCTTGCCAAAATCAAGAATGAAATTGTTATGGAAAACAAGAAGAAGGGAGCCATTGTTAAGCAGCTCATTGATCTTAAGTTCGACGCCGACCCAGTTAAGAAGTGGAAGGAGGAGCAAAAGAAAAAGGAGCTGATTGAAAGTGGAGAGGTGAGTGGAGGCGATTATGTATCGTATTGAGATGTTTTCAAATCATCTTTGAAAATATATGCCAATGTTGACTATTCAGGTCGAACTTGACGAGGAAGAGCTTGCTGAAGCCGACAATGAAGAAGATGATGACGAGAAGAAACAGGACTCAAAGCTGACCCAAAACCTCTCCGATTACGATTATCTTGTCGGAATGGCACTCATCAAGCTGTCCGAAGAAGAGAAGAACAAGCTGCTCAAGGAGAGTGAAGCAAAACTCGCTGAAGTCAAGGAACTCGAGAAGAAGACGTGGGCCGATCTGTGGAAGGAAGATCTGGAGAACTTTGAGACCGAGCTGACAAAGCAGGTGAGAGAGAGAGAGAGTATAACAATTATAATTGAATTTTTCTAGGAAGCCAAGGAGAAAGCAGATCTCGAAGTGAGCATCAAGACAGCCTCAAAGAAGTTCGCCACTGACGGCAAAGGAAAAGGCAAGAAGGGCGCAATGGTTGCGGTATGTTTTGTCATCTTGACTTCAAACGAGTTTTTGTGAAATAGACGATTTGAATTAAATTGAATTGAAAAATTTATTCTCGGAAGATAAGAATAATGGATAAAGGAAAAGGAATTCGAGAATTTTTTCAAAATATGTATCAAAAATATAAAGGATATAAAAAGTAGACGAATTGAATGTTGAATTTTTATTCCAGGATGTTCTTCCATCTAAAGACGGTCTCCGCCTCGAGCCAAAACTTGACAAAGCCACCAAAGACAAATACGAGAAAATGGATGCGCCGAAGAAAGAACGCAAACCAAAACTGCCGGCAAAGCCGAAGAAAGAAGAAGGAAACATCGAGAAATTCCTGGAAAAGGTTATTTTTTAATTATCGATAATTCTCTTAAACTTTCCATTCGATCAGAGCCTAAACTAAAACTTGCAGGAAAGCGCGGATTCTGGCTCAGATGTGGAGTTTTTGGATGACGATGATGAAGTGATTCCACAGAAGAAGAAACGCGTTTCTGATTCGACAAAGGAAAATGAAAAGTCGAACGGTGTTGTTGATCTATCGGATGACGATGAAAAAACGAAGAAGAAGGCTCCGGCTAAAGCAAAGGCACCAGCTAAGGAAAAAGCGCCAACTAAAGAAAAAGCTCCGGCCAAGCCGAAAGCTGCCCCGAAAAAAGCAACTATGAACGACTTTTTCCAAAAGGTATGTTGAAAAAATGAAATTGGTATAACATTGTTACTTTCAGACGTCTCCAAAAAAGGCTGTTGCCAAGAAGACCGTTGCTGTAAGTGATAACGAGTTCTCCGGAGATGATGACAGCATTGTTTTAGCTCCAAAGAAATCGTAAGTCAAACATCACTTGCGAAATTTGTGGAAAAAAACTTGATTGTCCATCTCTCACGTTATTACTCGTGTCGGGATAAGCATCGCTCAAAGAACTGTCACATACGCGCCAAACTGTTTAGAGGGAAACAGACCTCTTAGAATCTGATGACTATTGCAAGAAAATACTCTTTCTGACATTAAAAAAAAACTGGCCCTACCGTAGTTTCGTTTTTACATCACGTCAGAGTGCTTGATTATAGGGATTGGCAATTGCCAGTCGTTGGCTAACGATTGGCTATCCTCTTTTCGTTAGGCAATTGCATTGGCGAGTGCCTGGAGTTGCGCTTTCTGAGCCTTCTCGACGTAGAAGATGGTGTTGTTCAGATGACTGAGTTTCGCCAATTGAAAAGCCAATCGCTCGCCAATGCAATTGGCTAACAAAAAGAGGATAGCCAACCGTTAGCAAACGACTGGCGATTTGCCCATCCCTGCTTAATTATTCAAACGTACTAGAAACGAAATTTTTCAGTGGCAGAGCTCGTAAAGCTACAAACTACGCGATTGATAGTGACGATGATGAAGATGAGGTGATGCCAACTAAGAAGTCCCGACTCGCCGTACACTCCGATTCGGATTGAAAAATTTTTTGTGAATAACTGTTACTCTGGAGAATTCAATAATTTTGAGGAAAAATTTAAATCGCCTTTTCCTATTCAAAGTCTGATTCTCACAGAGTAACATACTAACTGTTTTTTACAACTAAAAATGATCTGTAAACGCATTTGAACATTGATCTCCATATTTTAAAAATTTCATAACCGGTACTCTGTATATTTAATTTGTGAATCACCGCGAATAAACTCATTCAAAATGATTTAATGAACTATGATGGAGGTGATGGCCGGGCTACTCCATGAGGTTTCTACTTTTGGCTCTTCGTCATTCTGAACTCAAACAATCCGTCAGTCCCTGAAACCAGAACAGGTTATCAGATTTGGCACCGAACCAAGTTCCTCTTTAGAAATGTCAACAGAGTTGCGCAAGATTTGTTCCCAGTGGCGTAACAGCTGGTGGGAACGTTGTTTACAGTAACCTTATACGTCGAAATTTGGAGTTTTGATCTGTCAGAATTGGTTACTGTAGACCAGAGTTGCACGGAAGTAATTTTTTTCAAAACGGAAGTCGGAAGTAGAATTTTTCAACGGTAGTCGCGAGTGCAAAAAAGTTGAAAAAACCCCGAGATATTGTATATCCGCGCATTCTCAACAGGTGAAGATCAATTCCAGACTGAGTAGAAACGATTTCACGGTCTTTTCGTCATTTTTTTCACGAAAAAGTTTTTTGACGGAAGTCGGAAGTGAAAAAAGGGCGGAAGTCGTTATTTATTAGTCGCAACTCTGCTGTAGACACATGTCAGATGACTGGATTTGACCTGAAGAACATTCCATCATCTAATCTTAATTTCTGTCCTGCTTTTAAGAGGTTGCTCCAGAAACTTGTTGAAAACCGTTCCATCAAACTGGGCGACAGATGGACCGTGAATGGACCGACATTGGACTGTAAGTGGGCGACAGATGTCCGGGACGATAGTCGCCCATTAACGGTCCGATGCCGGTCCACCTAAAGTTTTGGAGATAGTTGCAGGCACGCGTCTTCATCTCCAAAACTTTTCGTGGACCGGCATTGGACCACATTGAAACTACAGAGTTGGGGGTCCGCATAGATTTCTGCAAGGAGCACTAGTCAAATACCGTAACACAACCTAACGGTACACACATTTTTTGACTTCTTCCAACCGTACACTAAAGTAACGTAGCATCAAATGTTTCCAGAAAGTTGTATTGCTCAGTTCTGACCGGTTTTACCGCGAATGAGCTACACGAACCTAGGATATTTGACGTCAAGATGCACACAGGTAGTGCTGAAGGATACAGTAAAAATCGCATACTGGTTCATCGCTGGTCCTATGTCAGTTGTACTGAGTGACACACAGCCTGATCAAATCCCTTTTCATTTTTGAGAAAATTTGAAGTTCACAGACCAATCGGAAAATCCCAGGTTGATACAAGCCAAAGTTCTCAGGTTTCGTATCTTTATGACCGGAATTGTATGTAGATTTCTGAAGGATCAGTCACAAAACGGTGTTTCTTCAGTAGACTCAAATATTCAAGTTCGATTAATTCAACTGAGCTTCCCTCTCCGTTCCCTTCAACAGATCCATGTTCTTTCCCCTGCTTGCCAACAGATTTGTTGTTTACCTTTCCCATGTCAGATCCATCCGTACTGAAACCAGTGATGGGTGTACCTGGCACCCAAAACTTTGGGTGAACAGAGGCAGTGTTGATGGGTGAGAGGGTTCCAGACACCTAACATGTTTCTTTGTTCTAAGAGTCGTGCCTCGGGCCGTGTCATGGCACGGTTGCGCACCTAAAAGTTGCACACGCGCAACACGTGGTGCCTTCAAATTTTGGCGCCAACGGCATGACAAAGAGAGAAAGAGAGAGAGAGAGAGAAAGCGCGCGCAGTCATGGCCACATGTGACAAAGACGGCACCCTAGTGTGTCACTAGCGAATTTGAATTTTGGCGCCAAATTTGAATTGAAGAACTAGGTTCATCTATGCTGGTTCGATGCCCATCTGAAGCAACTTATTTTTTGCTTTTTCGAAGAAGCATGAAGAAAAGCTTTTGATGGAGCGTGGGAGAGCTTTCAAGGACGGGAGCCAATTTCTGTATCTTAAGAAAACTGGAAAATGAAGTGAAGGTTCGATCCTCCCGGCTCATGGATATTTTTCCAAAAACCTCGGAAAAATACACATTTGTTCAGTTCCGATACTTCATTTTTGCCTTTTCTTCCAAACTGGAGGACGATATTCGAATCACAGAGAATTTACCGTAGGTTCCATGACGGTTCGAGGCAATTGTTTTTGAATCCCTTGGCAAACATGAACAGGGGGTCGATCCTGCTGGCTGGAGAATATTTTTGTTTTTCTGAAAACCTGAAAAAAGGCAAAAGATCTATTAATTTGTGCTCTTAATATGTGCTTCTTCACTAACTTTGACAAACTGATTACTGTATTTGATTCCTAGAAAAATGAGCTGTAAGTTCGATGCTGGGCCCTGATTTTTGTTTTTTCTCTCATATGTATCTACCGAGATACAATACTCCTCTAAAAAAGGACCATTAGTTCCTTCCCAGCTCAAGGTGTTGCTTTTTGCTCATTCAGAAAAGTTCGATCCGTCTCTCCGATCACATTTTTGCTTTTTCATCTTGCGCAAGAACGTGTTCCGTTACCGTACCACAGTAAACAAGCCCATTCCGAAGAGACGGAAAATTCCAGTTCAAGAAACTTGTAAACAACAAGACGCAGTTTGGTAATCGATACTGTTGTTTTTGCTTGCGAGGAAAACTGTCCAAAACGATGTTCTCGTATACTGTAGGTTACTGTACTTTTTTGATCTACCAAGGGAGAGAAGAAGGTGAAGCGTCCAAGCTCCTGCAGATTATGTTAGGATTTTGAAAAATACGAATTCAAGAAAACGTTAGGTTTCTCTCACAAAACAAGGGAAAACTAAACGATGTTTCGGGAGACTGTATGTTACTGTAATTGTGCTGATCTACTCTCTGGAAGCGTTACTGTAAGATGAACATGAGAGCTTAGCAATGGGAAAATCGTGACTTTGATAATTAAGTAACTTTGACAAGTTTGAAATTGTACAATTTGTTTTTATCATTCAGTGCGGGATGTCAACACAACATTTGGATAGTCTCCCTCTAAAATTGAATTTTTACTAGGAAAGCTATTAAAAATGTGAAATTTAGAGATTGTCACTATTTTTTAGACAAATTTCAGTATATGTAAAGTCTCGATTCAGAAGTTATCGATTGATTGTTGTGTCTCTGAAACTTTTCCCCTCCTCTCCTTTCCTCATGTCGATTGGGGTTTAAAAGACCATCAAAACCAAGCTGAATGTGTCTCTAGTCATATCAACTGCACGGGTGTATGACTAAGGAGAACATCCAGGTCGGTAAGGACAGTTTGTGTGTAGGGGATTAGGGCTTAGAGGTCCTGAGGAGACGTTTAGAGGGACAGAAGAAGGGGCAAAGAGAGAGATGATAGTGAAGGGCCAAGGACGTTTACCGCGCGCAACGTCTCAACTCCTCACTACTCCTGGGGCGACCTTGGTGAAGTATACGCCCCGCCCCCTTTTCGAATGCCCCGCCCATTTTTTTGGAGACGAGCCAGGATGGAGAGAGAGAGAGGGAGAGATACAGAGAAACACCTGGGGCGCACAGATGGAATGCGCATGGCGCGCGCGCGATTCGAATATTTATGCAGATGGAGTTGGTTGGATCGAGGACAAAGGATCGTAAAGTTGGCGGCGTGTTTCTTACATGTTGCACTTTGCAAGATGCGCGGTACAGATTGTGGCGAGGGATAAGAGCTGTCTACTAGCCCGTGATACCAAAGAACACTTGCGAATGATGGATTGGAATCTCTGTAGGAAGGCTAATGTGTGCAAGGTTGTCCGATCTGAATCACATCGAGATGGGTTAGTACTAAAAACTGGACTATCGAAGCACATTTTCATATAGAATGGGAGTACCTTATGGTAGGTTTCAGTCACACCGGTATGGTTTAGTGCCAAAATTCGGACTTTTCTCCAAAAGAAAGCTAGTACCGTGTGAAAGATGTAATGCAAATGGGTTAATACTAAAATTTGATCTATCGGATGGTCGTTTTGTGGAGAGACCAGAGAAAGACGTTGAGGCCGTCCGATCTGTCTGACATAGGGATGTGTTAGAACGGAAGCTTGAACTATCGAATGACGTTTTTAAGTGGAATGGTATGGGAAGAGCTGTGTGTGACTACTCCAAGTGGACAGACCGGGTTAATTTCAACAATAACAGACTTAGGAGGTGACTTTTTGGCTTTGAAAATTTCTTAAAGAAAACTATGGAGAAGAAACATGGATATTGAAAATTGATTTCTACCTAAAGCGGAGATTTCGAGCGAACATCGTAGAATGATCAATGGAACAAACTACAAATCTCTCTTTCTCTCTCTCTTTCTCTCTCTCTTTCTCTCTCTCTTTCTCTCTCTCTTTCTCTCTCTCTTTCTCTCTCTCTCTCTCTCTCTCTCTCTCTCTCTCTCTTCTCTTTCTCTCTCTCTTTCTCTCTCTCTCTCTCTCTCTCTCTCTCTCTCTCTCTCTCTCTCTCTCTCTCTCTCTCTCTCTCTCTTTGAACATATCAGCCGGATAATAAGTTGTTCACGGTTATTCAGAGATTTTCCGGTTTTAATTTATATTCTGGGCACTTTGGGAACAATTGAAGGGCGATGAATCGAAAGGTTCAGCTGTCCTGTGTGTAGTGAAGTAGAAGTACAAGAAAACTTGAGAGCGAGAAAAAAACCTGTTGCTTGCAATGTTAAAATGTGAAAGAAGAAGAAGAAGAAGACGTTCGATGGCAGTCGGAGGCGAGATAAAAATGCTGATAATACGAGCGTGCGTGCGAGTATTGTAGACACACAGTTGGGGTGGACGTGGGACAGACGAAAAGGACCCAGATGAGATCAGGAACCGGTTTTGAATGCCCGCGCACACAAGAATTTTGCCCCTAACAGAGCCCTAGTGGGCTAAGGGCCTAGTGGTTAGGCTATAGTCTTTCATTTTTCGGCGTTTGGGGAAGTTCTAAAAAGTTTGCACAGAAGAATTTTTGCTCCTTCTGGAGTCCTCGTGACATAAGGAACTGTGGTTTTGACTCTGACCTATCATTTTGGGAACACCAGGTAATAGCTCAAGAGTTTCAGCCCCTATTAGAGCCCTAGTGAATTAGGAACCTAAAGCTTAGGGCTAAGAGTGTGCGGATCTAAGTGTTAGGCTCTAACTCGTAAAATCTTTCAAAATTCGGTAATTTCGCAATATATTCTGAACCTAATGGAGCTCTAGTGACTCAAATGTTAGGCTCTAATACAGTTTTTACACTTTAACCCTTCCTGTAAGTGTCTTGATCTCCAATTGAGTCTATTCTTTAAGGTTTAGGCCCTATGAACTATCCTTTTTGTCAAGATTTTGGTTTCAATCAGCTAGATCAATCATATTTTAATTTTTGGATAGTTTTCATGGATCACTTCTTATGAAAGTTCAGGGCAGCCAGTTTTTTTTTTGAAGTTCTCGCGCACCTAAAAGTCCTGGTGACCTTATAACCTGAGAAGTTGAAGTTTAGATTCCAAGATCTTTTTTCTTGTACAATCCTGTGATTTTAAAGAAAGGCATTCACAAATTTCATCTAATACATTTTCGAAACATTCACGAAGTCTCCAATGACAGAAAAAACTTTTTAAAAATTACCTAAAACCATACCAAAACTTTGTGTGTAGCAGTAGTCATACGGTATTTACTGTAGGGTAGGTCGAAAATAGATAAAACTGACTCTCTGTACACACTTAAATACCTCCGAATCTGACCGTTCGATTTATCTGTTTTCTTTGTCCGTTGGAAACACATCCATGTTGAATTTATGGCCTTTATGCGCGGTGGACACATTTTCGCGCCAAAGTTCAAATTTGAATTTTGTACTTTCGATGGCGCAACATGCACTTTGCCATATGTGAATTCACATCGATCGTAAAAGTTAACCAAGGTGACCGCGACGCATTGTCTTGCGCGGAGCGGTTCGGTTAGAGCATCCATGTCGAAATTTATGGTCTTTACGCGCGACGACACATTTTCGCGCCAAAGTTCAAATTTGAATTTTTACTTTCAATGCCGCAACATGCAGTTTGCCATATGCGATTTTACATTGATCGCAAGGGTTCACCAAAAACCGCGACGCGTTGCCCTCCGCAGAGCGGTTTGGAAATGAAGGAGAGAAATTACATACTGGGCGAAAGAACAAAAAGCTAACTGTCACACGACGTTGGGAACTCTCCTAAACATCTTTTGTTGGGCTAATCTTCCAGATTCCAAGGACAGTTTGGGTACTTGAAGAAGCTTTTCACCTATGGCTACAGTCGTTTTCAAGGCATGAGAAGTAAACCATGCATCTTACGTTTTTAGAAAAACTTTTGAAACCCGAGTCAATACATTCTGATTAGCTAGAGGATTCAGAAGTGAAGGAACGACTCTCAAGTCTAATTTCCAAAAAATCGGACAAGACTACGATGGAAAAAAGTTTTGAACTACTTTCAGATCTCGACATCATCCTGATAACTTATCAGACTTCATCAACTCAGAATTTCACCCAATCATGAGAGCCGATTCAACTTCTGACAGAAGCTAAAGCAACACCAACGTTGAAAAGCACCCATTCTGATCGTAGCCCTTATGAATCTTATGCCATAACCAGAATTCCGATCTTCTGATCGTATTCTTTTTGAACTCGAGCGAACTCTCGTTTTGTCTTTGCAAAAACCATGAATTCAGAAAGACGGTTCAGAGTTTTTCTGTCTGGTCATGACAATTTTAACCTCATTGAGCTCCGCTAGGGTTACTCAAAATGTGTTCTACATATAAATACTTCAATTGAAATCTCAGATGGATATATTATTTTGGGACACTCTTAAGACCGGCATGTTTCCTGAGGCTCGCAAAGTTAAGATCACCGAAGTCATCCGACCTTTCAATCCGACGTTTTCGTGTTCCACTCCTTCGATGAATAATCCGATGACTTTATTTCTTTGGTACACCGTTAAGATCCTTGCTAGATTCATCCACGCCATTCCCATAGGTTCTTGTATTCCAGATTGTATTTTGATAGAGTTATCAGATGGCTTTATTTCTGTGGGACAGTACCTACATTGCTTAACCTTCCCATAGCCATCTTCCCTATGGCAAAACCTGGATCGATAACCCATGGGTGTGATCAGAGCTGACACAAAAAAAATGTGGCGTCACCGTCTGCATCTCTGCACCTCTCGGTCCATCACATTCTCTCTCCCCTTGGTGTATGACCCGCCAAATGGCGCGAATAGTACGCTGCCACAAGCACAAGCCACGCCCACCGTCTCATGCTTCTGGGAAGATTGTTAGTACATAAGAGTGGCTCGTTGAGCCTTGTGTCAGTTGCCTTCTCTCCCAACTTCTACGGAGAGGTTGCACCATCCACCAACGCTCATTCCGTCGACCCGATACCCTTCTTATCCCGACCCAAATCTAGAAGGCCGCCCTTGACACCAGAAGACTGTGATTATGGCTTCTAGCGCACATATCACAGTCTATTTGCTGTCCAGGGCGGCCTTCACCATTCCATCCACCAAATCCACCACCACCACCACCAACCTGGATGTTCTCCTTAGTCATACACCAGTGCAGTTGATATGACTAGAGACACATTCAGCTTGGTTCTGATGGTCTTTCAAACACCTCACCCCACCCCACTGGTGCACCCAACACCAATCGCAGATGGTTGCCTCTGGTGGGAGTCACATGAGACATCTCACCGGGCGAACATTTGCGCTTGGAGAAGGGTCATTTTGAACGGAGCGATGTTAGGGGTATAGAAGAGCTTTGAACGTAGTTGAGATATCCGCTAGTAATTGAAAATCTAAAAATTAGCCTAGCTCGGAAGATGTCTCGACGTTTTTGGATTTAAGAATCAAAGTTACCCTGACTTTTTAGCGTAGTGATGTTTGATAAGGAAAAAAAGGAGAAATGTAGTTCTAGAGGCGCTAGCTTGTTCAAAGTATTAAACGAGGAAAACGAACTTTTAGATATTCTTTGATTGCTACTTCGCAGCAGAAAAAATGATTGGAGCGAAGTTAGGAGGTTTCTTGATCCTAGTCTACGACCCAGAATGGTCACCCATTCTTGTCCGATTTTGGTCACGTTAGCTGCGGGTAGTCTTAAAAATGGTTGAGATGTTTAAATTGTAAAAAAGAGGGTAGAACGGGTTGTGATTCTCCAGTTTCCAACCCCAAATAGTTACCCTTTCTCGTCTGATCTGGGTCACGTTAACATGGGTAAGTCTTAAAATTGACTGCTCTGAATTTAGAGTGTTTAGCCGTTACAAAGTAGAAAAGCGAAGAAAACAATAACTTTATTGGTTCTTATTCTCAGCCTTCCTTCGTCTCTTCGGGTTCTTGCTCCTCGATTTGGTTTTGCAGATCGGACAGGTCGGAGCGTTGCGGTGAATTTGAGCATTGCAAGATTCGCAGGACTGAAAAATAGAACTTTGAAAATATGAATGAAAATTTGTTTTAATCGATTCCATAGACTTGGTTTCAGAAAAAAAACACTATGTAATTTTGATAGGTATTTTGAAAATTTGTTTTGAAAGCCGATTTAAAATTTTGCTGGCTGTCAACCATTTCCCTGAGGAACTTTTTTTAAATTTTGATTTGATTCTTCACACTCAGAACTGTGGCCTACTGTAGCTTATCAGTAAAAGTTCTTCATAGGACACGGGAGAACGCCGAATATGGAAAATTTGATGGACTTTTCAGTATTTTACCTTCGTTTTTGGTGGCTCAGAGTTGCTGCTTGAGGACGGTTTACATTGTTGTGCCATCCGAAGAAAATCGTAGAGTTGTAGATTTCCATTTGGGAGAGATGCTTCAGGAATTCTGAAATCGAAGAGGTTCTGGGAAACGGCATTTTCAGTGTTTCTTTGTATGAAAATTGAACTTTCTCATGATTTTATCATCTTTTAGTGATACTCTACTCACCCAAGGGTCTTCCAATCACTCTCCTGGGTCATTTCTTCGAACTGTTCATCGATACTGACATTCTGACAAGATAATTGTATACGTAAGTTGACCTTACATCACCTGTCGACACCAAACAAAGCAAGTATGGTGTCGAGTGGTGCAATAACCGCGCATGAGGTCACCAAGTGCCTGACCATAAAAAGCAAAAGTGCTTGCTCCCGGTGAGAATTGAACTCACGAGATTAAATTTTAAAACAAACGCGCTACGGAAAAAGCAATATTGTGAAAAACAAAAGTATTGTTCGGTGTGAGGATCGAACCCACGATCCGAGGATTATAAGACTGACGCTCTACCTACTGCGCTATGGAAGCAAAGTGACAAAAAAAAAGCAAAAGTGCTTGCTCCCGGTGAGGATCGAACTCACGACCTTCAGATTATGAGACTGACGCGCTGCCTACTGCGCTACGGAAGCGGCGATTCCGCGGGGGTGCATGCTAACCTTGAGTGTGTTGTTGGCATTTAGTCTGCTATTTCCTAGTGCTTGTACCAGTTGAGTTATTCGAAGTTTCTTGACTTCTCGTTCGTTTTTCACCATCTTTACACAGTCTTCGAGTGTGTTGATGTCCTTAACGTCTTCTTTTAGGGTCTTTTAGATGAATTTCATAAACCTGATTTATCTGTCTAAGCTCTTCTGCATGTGACTTCCGTTCACCTTCGAACTCTTCTTTTATCTTCGCCAAACTCTCAAGCTGCACATCTGATTCCAAAACTTCATTCTGCTCCGTTTCAATTTGACCGATAAGATTATTGATTACAGTCAGCATCTCACTGGAAATTTCAGATTGGAAGTCGCCGACCAGCAGCGGGTTTGGTATCGATAAAATAGATCTAGAGTTTAAACTCCCAGCTTAAAGATAATTCATTACTTGTCAAAAGCGTAGAAAATTTGCGATAACAGTGTTTCAAAAATAGTTCAAATTTATACCTACCTCCTGTAAATCACTTGTTTTACGAATGGTACTGAGAAAGGCAACTCATTGAATTTGGACACGTTCTACTAGGATCTCTTACGTTTCTAACTACGTTGAAAAGGATGGAAGGAATTTCAGAATATTCGCGCTTTCTAGCCTCTTTTGTTCTAAAACTTTGGGATAAATGAATCTTGTGAGATTTGTGAACTTTTTCAGTGAAAGAGAAGTTGAATCAAAAACTCTTAAAGTCAAGCAAAGCCTCAGATAGAAAAGTGTACAACTTAAAATCATCACAAGAATCTAATCCTAACAGACCCTAAGGAATTCAGAACCCCTACTAAAACTCTGTAATTAAAAAAACCAAAAGAGTAGGAACTCACCCTAACATATAGAGTCACCAACTTCAACACGCATAAATACTCACCCAATCTTGGCGATAGAAGCCAAACTCGTCGCCATCTGATCGAAATTCATTGTTCCTTCTGTAAATGCGAATCAATACGTCGAGCAGCAACCGTTTCACGAGAACATAAAACAATAACAAAAGTGGTCGTCTTGCAGGAAGCGAAATGGCAAGAAAAAGACACTTCACACACAAGGAATCTGCCATTTTGTAATGATCAGTTAACACTAATCGTATTTGTTCTATAGGAAATTTACAAAAATTCTCATGTTCAGAGCTACATTCTACCTTTAGAGCTTCTGATAACTACAAGAAGAGTGAGGAGTAAATGCTTTCTGCAGCTTCTCTGAATGTGATTCTGATAAAAATTGTCTCGAGAGCTTTTTGTGCTGTGATAATATTGTGAGAACATTTTTATGCTGCTAAAATTTTTACTGGTGGTGAACAAAGAAAAATAGAGAGGGAGAGAGAGAGGAAGAGAGAGAGGAAGAGAGAGAGAGGGAGAAGTAGAGAGAGAGAGAGAGAGAGAGAGAGAGAGAGAGAGAGAGAGAGAGAGAGGAAGAGAGAGAGAGGGAGAAGTAGAGAGAGAGAGAGGGAGAAGTAGAGAGAGAGAGAGAGAGAGAGAGAGAGAGAGAGAGAGAGAGAGAGAGAGAGAGAGAGAGAGAGCGAGAGCGAGAGAGAGAGAGAGAGAGAGAGAGAGAGAGAGAGAGAGAGAGAGAGAGAGAGAGAGAGAGACTCCAAAACTTTTGGCGGACCGGCATTGGACCGTAAATGGGCGACAGATGGACCGGGCGACAGATGGACTGCGGATGGGCGACATATGGACCGGTGGCGGGGAGAGTGCGCTGCGTGTCAAATTTGGACCGGCATTGGATCGTAAATGGGCGACACATGGATCGGGCGACACATGGACTGCGGATGGGCGACACATGGACTGGCCCATGGATGATCTAATCGGCGAAACCCGCGATATGTCCGCGAGTGGCTGCAATGACCTATCTAGCGCTCGACGACTTTTTAGATCGTTTCTTTTCTGCACTTCGGAGTAGAAACGATTGTAAGACGAACTATAGCATGTAATGTGTGTTCGCACATGTTAGTTCCAACAATGGACTATTTTTGAACTGATGAACATTGGGCTATATTTGTCCACTTAGGTTCAGTTCTGGCTTGAAAGTGGTACCCACTATCATATATCAGGGGTCCGGATATGGAAGGAAAATATTTCATGTCATACCCCCGCAAAAGTTATGTGTGTCCACATAATGTATCAAACTGATATTGAACAGTGAATGAATTGGACAGTGCGACTATGAGTGGGCGACACATGGACCGGGCGACACATGGACCGGGCCGGCAACGGACCGTAAATGGGCGACGCATGGACCGGGCGACACATGGACCGGACCGGCATCGGACCGTAAATGGACCGGCATTGGACTGTAATTGGGCTACACATGTCCGGGACGACTGTCGCCCATCTACGGTCCAATGCCGGTCCACGAAAAGTTTCGGAGAGAGAGAGAGAGGGAGAGAGAGAGAGAGAGAGAGAGAGAGAGAGAGAGAGAGAGAGAGAGAGAGAGAGAGAGAGAGAGATGAATAGTTCATTTCATGGTGAGGGTATCGTTAAACTTATCGCTCTAGTTGTTTCCTAGCCGAGATTTGTCTCTTATTTATACAGAACCTGTACATAACAGAAGAACCTGGGAATGATAGACATATATTAATCACATAAAAGGAGAGAGCTCTTCAACTTTTCAGAAACTCGAAAATAATGTCTATTGTCATTCGGACTGTTTTTCCACGAATAAGTGAGCTTTTTTGTAGTTTACTCTAGCTTGCAAAAAGTTCTTGTAGCTTAGAGAATGGTCCCTTACTTTTCACATGACTGTAACTCAAACATGTTTGAAGGGAGCTGAACTTGGTTGGGAGTGGGTTACCGTAGTACGAAAAGTGGAAAGACCTGAGAACCTCTAAATTGGGGACTGATAGATGAAAAAATAAAAAGAAGAAGCAAACAGTGTGGTCAATCGAGTGTCAAACGGCTATTAAAAAAGCCGTCCCCCTTGGTTCAGTCGTCGTTCGTTTTTTTGTATGCCGCCACTCACATCAATGTTTTGTCCATTCGTCATCACATTAAACTTGATGTCTGTGTCGATCGTGGGACCGAGAAAAAGGTCGTCTTTTATTTATGTACAGTAGCTACGGTGTGCTTTTTTGAAGTTTCTGTGGTTTTTACTGTAGTTATGGCCGACTGGTTGTTGTAGCAGCCCGAATTACTGTAGATGAGGGAAGAGTTACTGTACCTCGGGAACAACAATATTAATTGTTATCTGTTGTTTGAGAGGGTTACTGTAGTTCGGGAAGGTACTGTCATTTTTAAAAACGTACTGTGTAAAATTGTTCCTTACTCTTCACGGTACTGTAATAACAAAATCAAATATATTTGACGAGAGCTCAAACTGTTCGAGTTACCGTAGTACAATGATTACTGTAGTTAACTACAGTGCCGAAGGGCTAGTTACTGTGACCGGGAGAAGTTTACTGTACCAATGAAGCTGTTTGAGTTTGAATATTCTCAACCTAATTCTATGAGAATTATTCGAAAATTTTCTAAAGTTTTTGTAGAATGGGTAGCTTTTTGAATGAGTTCCTGTATTTTTACAATGATTACTGTATTTGTTAGTTCAATAATAATAATAACAATAATAATACTGTATATAATGTAGTACTTCGTTTAGTTCTAATGAGTTATTCTTGCCAAGAGATTTTTACTCTGAATTCAAAAAGAATTACTGTAGCTTTGAGGGCATTACTGTAGTTCGATCGGAAATAATGATGTGAGTACTTTAATTGCCGATATGTCCAACCTCAAATTTACAAGTAATTGATCTAAAATGCTCGAGAATCGTCTTTAATATTACATTACTCAAAATATAAAAAAGAACCGACAAACTGAAAAACTGCAAAAAGCCGTTAAAGACCCCAAGTTGGGCTAAGAAGCTGCTGAAATAAAGGTTAATGAGAGTGTCGATTGTTTGCTCACATGTAAATTTTCACGTGAGAACTTTAGTCAACAATGGGTCATACGGTAGCGGCAGAGTGGAGGGTACGGTAATCAAAGCGATTTTGGTGACGCTAAGAAAATCCGTTCTGTTCCGATCACTACAGGAAAGACGACTATTTTGCGTTCAAAATTTAAGGCTACCTCCTTTTGATCTATTTTCTTCAAGGTAGTCACGTTTATAGAATTGGTATGTATGTCTACAGATACTGTTAAACCTCGGCTATCGAGTCAAAGTTGTAAAAAATCAGATGCTGAGAATCACAGAGAGTGGGTTACTGTTGTATGCAGTTCTTTTTTATGGAAAAAAATTACTCTCGACTTTCTTCAGTTGTTTCTCCTCAAATGGTAAAAAAAAAGCTTTTCCTTGTCTCAAGCAACATTTTTCAGAAAAAATTAGCCTTTCCGGTCAACGAGCTCTGAAGTAATGCTTATAAAGTGAAAAGAGCCCGTTAAATTTTTTTCAGTAAAAGCAGAGTAAATTTGTGATGTTCCACTCAAAAATTACATCAAATTCATTCATTGTCATTTGTACAGGTCAAAAATTGCAGAAAACCGATGAGGTCAATTAATTTGGAGATTGTTTGTAACCCGATTGCACGAGGAATATCAGTAATTTAATCCTTTCTCTTTGGCTTCTTTGGGTTCTTGCTCCTCGATTTGCTCTTGCACATTGGACATATTGGAGCGTTACGGTGGATCTGCTGGTAGCAGGATTGACAGGTCTGAAATTGATGATTTTTGAGGAAAATGCAAAATTCTTGGGTTGAGGCGAGGTTCGAACCAGTGGAGGGTGAAGGACAAGCTGCTTATCGATTGAGCCATGAGTCGAAAAGATTAGTTTCGTTGTGGGAAAAATGCAAAAACGCTGTCAGGGGACCGAACTTGCCTCATTAAAATTGAATTCAACTAACTCTGATCTCTAAAAAACAAAAAAATAATTCCGGTGAGGGCCGAACTATTCATTTCAAAATTAAGCTATACTTCCTGCGCTACCTTGAAAAAAAGGCAAAAACTGTAGACCCTGCTGGGAATCGAACTTTCGATCAACTTTTCTATCTCTGTCGCTCTATATTCATGCCATCATTTTGAAGTGTTAACAACAGCGCGAATTGGAAAAAGCAAAAGCTTCCTCCGCTGGGAGCCGAACTCTCCACTCCATGTCCCCTTCCTCATTAAGCCAAACTAACCTTCATTGGTGGACTCTGATGATCGGACGGCTTGAACTGTGGTGGTGCCAGATGTGGTGGTCGGAATTGATTTGGAGACGGAAACTGAGAAAGTTGTTCGAAGAGCATCGGAGGGAGCATCCCTGCACCAAGATTTTTGAAGTTCAGAGGGAACGGTGCGGGTCCAGGCTGCATCGGGTTCTGGGCGGGCAGGAAGTCCGGTCTGCAAATTGCATGTTGACGTGGGTAAGTCATAAATTTGTAATAGGTTTGTTTCGAGCTGTTGGATCCCCGCCCCGGGACGTCGATTTCTGCTTCACGTCTCAGGTTCAGTTCCACCTCAAAATTTTTGTTTTTTTGGCAGTCGTATTTTGCTCCATCCAGATTAACATTTTCCTTCTGAAAATCAAACAGTCTCTAGCTCAGGATCGATCTCGCTCCGATGACTAAAATTTTTGTTTTTCCGATTGCCACCCAGGGACTGTTGATTTTTGTATTTTCCGAAAGTTTTCATGTTTGCCTTTTCCAACTCAACTATTTTGAAATGTCCTTCTCAAGATCAATAGTCCTAATTTCTGTTTTTTCTGAAATTCATTAATTCTTGACTTCATTAAATCAATTGAGGAATGATGATAAAATTCCCAGCTCAGGTTCGCTCCCACTCTGAGACTATCTATTTTTGCTTTTTCTCACCTCTTCACTGGATTCTGTGGCAGGTCTTCTTCTCGGATCTCCTGGTCGATTCCACTTTCTCGGAGTTTTTCATTAGCGTGTTCAACGAGTTTCAGAAGCATCTGAACAGTTTCCTGTATTTTTTTGTGGAAAAATCGTGTTAATTTTCAGAACTATTTTGTTTTTTTTTCTAAAAGCGGTTTTTTGTGCGACTTTTTCATTAAAATTTTCAGAAAGTGATAATAAAATTCCAATTTATCCTACCAGGAGAAGGTTTTTTCGGTTAATAATAGAAAAAATAAATAAAAAATCCAATAAAACTGTTCGCTGACATTTCTTCCACACAAAAAATTAAAAATGTACCCACCTCGTACTTTCTCGAAATTTTCTGTTCCCTTTCTTTCTTCTCACTCTGTGCCACTTCAATCTCTTTCTCGAGATCTACTTTGTCCTGAATTCAACACTACTCCAACCCAACATGTTGTCCGATCTTACCTGATTGATCAACTGAATGATCTCCGAGTGCTCTTCTCTTTCCTTGTTCAGCTCCTCTATCGTCTTTATCGTGTCTTTTATGAACCTGAATTTTAGTGCTAGTTCTGGTCAGCGTGCTCAGAGAAGACAGATCGGACACGACTCACTTCTCATTCGACTCGTACTCGGTGAGCTCTTCCAGAAGCTCCATCTTCTTCTGCTCGTAGTCGCTGATCTTGCTTCTGAAATTGAGAAAAATAGGCGTGGTTTGAATACCCCGCCGCACTTTGCGAAATACAATCTTTGTCGGCTCAGATGGTCTCAAGTGCACACCTGTGCTCAAAATTAAGTGTAACATGCTAATCCTATCAACATTCCTTTTTGATCTACCGATGCGTATATTTATGCACGTAGAGAAAAAAACAAAAATAGATGTCCTCCGAGTGGGAATGATCCTAGGCTACTTTGTCTCAACTTTCTAATGAAATAGTAAGTCTACGTTTTTCGAAAAAGCAAAAATCGTGGTGATCCGAGAAGGATCGAACTTATTGTAAAAACTAACTTGGCTAGTGCTAGACGATTGAGTTCTACCGCGTGAACTGCTGAGTCGAGACTTGGAGATGACATCTGAATTTTGACTAGATTTTGAGGGGAAAAGTTCTGTCCGATCGGCCTGTTCTAGCACGTTGACTAGAGTAAGCGTTAAAATTGAGGGTCATGAATTGCAAAGAGAAAAACAGAAAAAAGAACAGGATTGGAATAGTGGTCCAATCAGACAACACATCGAGTTGGAGTAGTCTTAAAATCGGTCGAGTAACCCTTGGTTATGAGATTCAGATGGAGCAAGATGAGAAGGAAAAAGGGAGAATATCAAAAACTACAGACGGTGTTACTGCTGAAAGAAGGCCTATAACCTTGTAGTTTTATCTTGCAGCACATTGAGTTGGAGCAGTGTTAAAATCAAAGGATACGTTTTTTATTGAGCTATACATCATATTTCCGTGGAGTCTCAGCAAATAATAATATAGTTTTAAAGAACAAAAAAATTCCGTAACAAACATTTTTGTTAATTACGGTCACCGAGAAAAATCGATAGAATTTTCTAACCAAACTTCAGACACTTCTATCACTCCAAGAGAAAAAAGACGATTTTTAAAACTTTGAGATGACAGTTCAGTTAATTCTTTGAAACTCAATAAAGGAGTTATGTCATGGTCCTAAAGTGAAGAATTTCTATTGCGGGGAGCAGATGATGTCCCTGAGAGTCGGGTGAAAACTGTTCAGAAAGAATCGATAATGTTAATTCACATGTCTATCAAATTTGTTATTGTAAGAAGCAGATCAGATGAATCAAAGAAAGTGGAGAAGGTATGAGGATGATGCACCGACATGTATTACGGTAGCACTTGAAAGAGATTTGGGTGCTCGCGGGCCGACCCCATCAATCAGATTTGTCGGTTTTACTCGACCATCCTAACACCTTGCCGGTGAGAAATTTACTGTCGTTGATCTAATTAGTACACACAATTATTGTGAGTCATGGAGAAAGTACAGAAAGAGAATGAGACGTCTAAAAGTTCTATTGGGCTATGAAAATTCGAAAAACGAGAAGTGTAGTCCATATGATGAAGATTAAGTTAGATTCTGAACGTAGCGAGGTCACCACTACAATTTCTGATCAAAAGAGGAAATTTTCTAATGAAAATAAGAATTCTGGCCAAAATTTGGGTGTTTATCGAAATTTACGACTAATCCAAGTCAGTCATATGAGAAACCTGCTGGAATCTAACGTAGCGAGGCCACTGTCAAAGTTTTCAATCAAAGGGCGGTATTATCAGATGAAAACGGAATTTTGACCAAAAATTAGTATGAGTCATAATTTATGACTAATCCAAGTCATGATGAAGAATGCCTTAGATTCTGAGCGAAGCGAGGTCACCGCCTTGTAGTGAATCCAATCAAGGTGCGGAAATTTCTGACAAAAAGCAGAATTTTGCTCGAGCATTAGTTTGGATAAAAATTTATGACAAACTCAGGTCAAAATGTTGAAGATGCAGTAAGATTCTGAGCGTAGCGATGTCACCGCCACAATTTCCAATAAAAGATGCGGAATTTTCTCATGAAGAGACCGGAAACAGGGTGAAATTGACGAGTCAGCGTCGATTTCAACGAAACGGACGTTTATTTGTTCAGCTACCGTATACCAACTCGCGACGTCCAATCGATGACGGAGACCCGGAAAGGAAAAACAAGAAGAAGAAGAGGGGAAGGGTGGGAAATGGTGGTAGGAACGACACCTTTACGATGATGAAATGGCAAACAGCAAAGTGCTGTTTTCATTCCATTTGATTGATACATGACAAGTTAATTGCGGTGAGGGTGATCGGGCAGGGTTAGTATTAAAATTTGAAAGATACGCAGTGATGTTCGGACAAGATAATTATGTTGTAGGAGCTGATGGTTTTTTAGAAGGGTTAGTTTTAAAATTTGAAAAAAATTAAGTATCATAAAATAAATTTTCTCATTTCACTCGACTTGATCAATACAGTAATCAGTAATGTTAGGTTACAGTATTCTATGGTGATTAGGAAGGGTTAGCACTAAAGTTAGAATTTTTGTAGTGACGATTCTACAGTATACAATTGTGCTGCGTGATCTGGACTGCTGGGCTGGGTTAGCACTAAAACTCATCACGAAGTTGTAGAAGGGAGAAGTTTTCAAGAAGTTCCTGACAAAAGTGAGATCCTATGTCCGACCTGGTTGGGATGGGTTAGTATTGAAATATAAGACTGCACAGTGCAATTGAAAAGTGACAAATTTAAAAACTTTTGAGTTTTGGAAAAAAGCAAAAATCAACTGTATCAGGGCAGGATTGAGTTTTTGAATCAAAAACGGAAATGTGTTTTTGTGCTTAACTTTCTCAAAGACAAATGTAACCTTGAAGTTCACAGGAGTACAAGAATGACTCGTGGAGAGTCTTAAGACATGAATCATACAGACAGAAATCTTCCCTATAAAGCCTTGAGCTAAAAGACGTATCGATCGACGGTTACATTCAGAAACTGATTGAATAGGAACAAAGGGTGTACAGCGCATGCTGGCTCTGACAAAACTTTACGAACCGTGACTTTCTCGTTTTCTCTGACCCTTCTTATCTCCTGTGCTCTCTCTCTCTCCTCTCAATCTCTCTCTCTCTCTCTCTCTCTCTCTCTCTCTCTCTCTTTTTCTCCCTCTCCCTCTTTCTCTCTTTCACACACACATACACATAACACAAACCTTGTTTTCCATTACAAAAAAAAGAGTGAAAAAATATCATAAATTAGCAATAGTTAATTTTCATACAGTCGTGAAAAATCTCCAATGTTGTTTTAAGATTTACTCGACTAATAAACAAGAAATGTGGTTTACGATATTTCAAGGAACACATTCGAAAATGTTAGGAAATATTATAGAACTAACACTACTAAAATACACGGATCGTACGATGGTCAACGTTGTCAATACGAAAATACTAACAAAACGTAAGCAGACGGAAAGTGGCAATAAATCATAAAAGGTGTATTGTAGCTGACCAGCAGCTTGTGATACATATCGTTTTATTGTTGGGCAGCCAACGTTTGACCATAAAAGAGACCAGCTGCTCGTAAGACAGGTGAAAGTTACTGTTTGTCTATACAGAAGACGGTCTGATGGGGAGACATTTCAATTTTCACCATCAAAGAAACAAGCCGACACGTCCTTTTAGCCATGTTTTCACACACACAAAAAGGTGCGCGATAGGTACGATCGAATGAGTCATTCTCGCTTCGCTCAGAATCGGCAGAACATAGATACTCTATGGCCTTTTTCTCCCAGCACATTGACTCGGAGTAGTCTGAAATTTAACTAGAGGAATATCTTTTTGGCAGAATATGTCTGATCTTGACGTTGGCTCGGGAATGCACTAAAACTGGTTCACACTGGAGAATCGGGCAGAGAAAGAAAGAAGAGATAATATGAAGTTCTCAAACACATTGACTGGGAGTAGTCTTAAATTTTACTGAAGGTCGAAACTTCGAAAAGAGGCAACCCATTGGGGGTACGACATGTTTGTTTACTCACTTTCCCATCATATGCAAATTTTTACAATCACCACGCATAAAATGTCTTTTGTAACGGTCGACTGTGATGAATAGACAGTTGGGACCGAGTTTAGTCCTTGGCGCAGTGGGATCTCTGAGGGGTTGCGCTGGAAAGGTCACGGGATCGAATCCCTCAGGATGCAATATCTTTGGTTTTTTGAGAAGTGGTTTTTGCTTGAAATAATCAAATTCTGTTCAATTACCATGGCGCAGTGGGTTCCCTCACATCAGGATCAGGTCTTGAGAGATCGCATGATCGAATCCCACTATAGACAAGTTACATTTCTACTTTCTTGAAATCATACGGAAATAGGAAACTAAAAGGATAACACAGCAAATTTCTGAGAATATTCTCCAAATGAAACTTTCCTCTACTGTAAAATCCTCAAGAGACCTCATCCAATAAACAAACAGGGTGGGCGGGGCGAGAGCAATAACTCATCAAGAGCCCTATGTCAAGCCGCGCAAAGGTTGTAAATGATTCCCATGAGATGGATGCGCCTCCTTTTATTAATTTCCCTCTTTCGCCGCTTCCAATCTGCTCTGGGGTGTTGGGTCGGGTCAGTCGTAAAAACTGGCCATAGGGTAAGAGCAGGTACTCTTTCCAGCTCGAAAAATTTAATACAACCCAAACTGTGCATATTTCAGTTCTAACCGAACTCAATTGCAAAAACCTGTGAAACATTCTTTTCACACAGGCAGAGCAAATCTGCTGACTTTTTTCAGCTTTCATATAAAATTCGTTGACTGATTTTTTTTTCGTGTTTCATCATTTATTTTTATGAATGTCGGGATTCAGTTATTCACTTAGCTCCGTCAAATTAGTTATTCCTGTTAAGAGAGAGAGAGAGAGAGAGAGAGAGAGAGAGAGAAAGAGAGAGAGAGAGAGAGAGAGAGAAAGAGAGAGAAAGAGAGAGATAGAGATAGAGAAAGAGAGAGAGAGAAAGAGAGAGAGATAGAGAGAGATTGAGAGATAGAGAGAGAGAGAGAGAGAGAGAGAGAGAGAGAGAGAGAGAGAGAGAAAGAGAGAGAGAGAGAGAGAGAGAGAGAGAGAGAGAGAGAGAAAGAGAGAGAGAGAGAGAGAGAGAGAGAGAGAGAGAGAGATAGAGAGAGAACCCGTCCGATCTTGGTGAGTAACAAATCGAGTCGTGTGAGTCATAAAGTTGTATAATTTATAAAATGTCAAAGTTATGTACAAGTTATGGGATGAGTAATATGGACATGAGAGTGAGATGGACCTGTATGAACTGACCATGGGCTAAAAAATTTCAAAGTGGAAAAATGGGGCGGGGCTTGAAACTTTCAGAATTATCTTTCAAAATTTAGAGTTTAAAACAAATTTTAGAAGAGTTCTGACAACTCAAGTCGAAATAATGCAACTTTTCGGATTAAAATACGCGATCACAGTAAGAAAAAACTCGCTAATTCGATAGAATCCGTCAATAAAAGGCCATTTCACAGTAAAATTGGCAATTAAGTCAAAGGCACAGGGTGGGAAACACATTTTTGTCAAGATACTCGTAATTTTTTCGGCTTATTTCCAAATTTTGATGATCCCGTCGACCGATGAAGTCGCCATGAGACCGTCGTTCATGAGCAGCATGTCCGTTATTCCCGATCGATGATTCGTGGAAGGCTGAAATTTAAAAGTGTGTGACCATTGCAGACCACGCCTCTTTTCATTCATGAGAGAAATGGGCATAGTCTGCAATTGTTGCATGGTACTAATTGACTCGGGAATGTGAAACAAGTCATCATACAATGCTTGTTTCAGTTGGAACGACGATTTTCCGGACAAAATCAAAATTTTATGCACCAATTGCAGAATTACCGACAAATCTGCGATCGTTGCACGTTTTCCATTCTTCTTCCAGTATACAATGATCGAGTTGACTTTTTCACAGAACATGCTCCCATTTTCACGTGAAAAAATATCATGCACCAATTGCAGAATCATCATCAAAACTGCAATCGGTGCACTGTTTCTACGCAACCTCCAATTTTCAGTCAGAAAGTTGAATAATTCAACAGAAAGCGCACCTATTTTCTCACTGAATGAAAACTATGCACCGATTGCACAACTATTAAAATTTCTGCATTCGGTGCACAGTTTTCCTGTATTGAAATTTTAATGGAAATTACTAACCCTTGCTTCCAGAGGAGCGATTTTGATTTTGGTGTTCTCCGAGTTCAAGTAGGCAGTCTCATAGATGACTCGAGGTTGATCGGGAGCCTCGCTCCGTTTTTCGCGATGAACAAAAATGTAGCGACCAGGAACTGAAAAATAATTCTTTGGTCAACATTTCTGACTCAAATATTTTATGCCTAAAAACTATTGAAGCACTTAACAGTGAAGTTTTGCAGATTTACTATATTTCGAGAATTCATATTTTTCTTTGGGTACAAAACGGAGGTTGAATTCAGAAAATCATTAGATCCCGAGAGTAAAGGGATAATTAAAGAAATGATTTCTTTGAATTTTTCTAAAATTAAATTTCTTTCAGAAAACCTTCAGAACGCGTAGAGATGTTGATTTTAAAAAGGAAATGCAGACTTTAAAAAACCCACCTTTCTGAGGCATGCTTATCGCTCTCGACTTGTCGACGCGTTGCGTGTCCCACAGCCGCAACGCGCCCATTCGGTCACCAGTGTAGACCAGACCACTCGATTCACATACGCAGAGAGCATTCACACGGTTCGTCTCCCTCTCTGGGTCGTTGAACTTCACCTGAAAACGGATAATCTGACAAATTCTTTCATTTTTTAAAAAGAAAACTAACAATGAAACCAAATTTTTCAGCGCATAATCGTAAACTTTAGAGAACGAAAGTAATTTCGACTTATTCAACAATGTTCAAAAAAAGAGAAAACCGAAACATCGAACAGGATGATAAAATGGCTTTAAAATTGGAATATACTAGTAATCATTCTGGATAATCTTCGGATCTTTTTTGAACAATATTGTGATCATTTTGAATAAAAAACTAGAAAAGTGAAAAAATTCATAAAATAAAATAATTCAAAAAGTGAAAAACTCACGGTAGGATAGACCAACGGCTCTGTTCCTGTCCACAGTACTGTGTGACGTTGACGTTCAGCTTCGCACAACTTGTAGGCGCTGACGTCGCCTTGATAGTCGTAGGCAACGTACAACTGAGGTTCGGATGGCTTCGACGGGTCCACGTAGATCCCGTTGGGGCGAAGTTTCGGCGGATTCTTCAGTCGCATAGCTTCGATTTGGAATCTGTAAGAGATGATTTCAATGATTTCAGACTAAAATTCTAATTCATTTGATGGTAATTTCTTTTTTATCTGGGCTAGGTGTACTTCTATTTTTGATGAAAAACATTGAAAAACTTACAAATTTAAATATTTTATCCGAAAAAAGAAAAATCACTGGAATTTTGACACTAGCTCATTCAGAAAAGCTTCAGGAGAGTCAAATTTGAAATTCTTGGTTTTTTCAGCTTCATAATCAAAAGTATACCGCAGATCCCAAATGATAATATTTTCACTCTGAGCCATGGTTCCGATAGCCATCCAGGCTTGTTGAAAAGGGTCCACCGCGTTACACAGTACCTGAATTCTTGAAGTAACAAACGAAGCACGTGTCGGGCACAGAGTAATTTCAAATCTTACCATTCCTTCACAACTTTCAACCTTCTTTCTCCACGTCTCGTGTCTACCAAGTGGTCCGTAGGTCCTTCCGACTCTGGTGTCCAGACCATAGAATACACCATGGTGGGTGCGGACAAAGGTGAGCGGGCCGAACGTTTGGGCGCACAATGGTGGGCCTTCATCGGATGGAATGGTGAGCCGTGTAACCTGTTTCCTGTCCGTTTCCACGTTTGTCCACGTTATTTGACCGTCTCGGGTGGTTGCCACAACACAGTCTTGATACCATCCAACACTGAACACTTCGGATGATCCACCTAAAACAATCGATTTGAAAGAGGAGATCATCGTACGATCTGTGTATTTCAATTTAGTAAGTCTTAAAATAAATATTTTTCGTGCTTCAAAATGATAACAAAAGCTTATGCAACACTTTTCAATGGAAACATAATACGTGAGAATCAGTTGCAGGGAAGTGAAACTTTTCTTAACAAAAGTAATATATGAATCTTCTCTAACAGAAGATATGGAATTAATTGTATTTTCTTTCAAATTCGACAATTTTCTCCCATTTTTTTTGGCACTCAATCACACGAAAACAGAAATCTTTAAACAGAACTCGGAAGTCCGTGAAATTCTGTTAACAATATATCATGTTTCGCGATTTCGCAAAAAGGTAAGATGTCTCCACTTCGTTAGTTTGTATATTGTTCTTCTCTCAAAAATATATCAGAACTGATAATTCCTAAAACCTTTTTTCACAAATATTAGGAGAACGGAAAAAAATAAACAAAAAATGAAGATGGATGGAGCAAAAATTCTAATAAGACATACTTTTCGAGATTTACCGAATTTTCAAACTATAAAATGGAAAATTACCAGTCGGGTTGAACGCCAAATGACTTCTCGCTTCACCAGAACCTTCTCCAGCGATCGTTCGCGACTTCCACAGTCGGATAGTACCATCTTTGGAAGCGCTGGCCAGAGTTTTGCCGTTTTTCGTTAGGGCGAGTCTGTATTGTATGATGTTCACAGTGAACAAAAAATATAACCAATATGAGTCAACATGCCCATGATGGAAAGA
The DNA here is from genome assembly GCA_963978915.1 of Caenorhabditis parvicauda. Lineage (NCBI taxonomy): Eukaryota > Metazoa > Nematoda > Chromadorea > Rhabditida > Rhabditidae > Caenorhabditis > Caenorhabditis parvicauda. The sequence goes on along the minus strand of OZ022251.1, from coordinate 11,362,196 downwards.
AATAGATGAAAGTTTCAGGTTAAAGAAAACATACTTGTTTACCGTATCCGAATGTTCGTGTAAATGAGTGATGAGAACTCCCCCTCTTCTGTGCACACTGCTGAAAAGAGAATAATGGATTTCGGAAGTTCAAAAAATGAAACGACTCGTGATCTGTCCCGAATTGAAAAAAAGAACACATCTATCAGGTGAAACATCATTAATGTCATATGATTTTGCAAAAATTGTTAACGAAATTAGTGTTTCTGAACTTTCCTAAATTCGAGTTTTTATGGACAGATAGTTACCAATAGAACAACGAGATCCAAAGGTTTTTGTGGTGTGATCATTAAGAAATTGTGCGTAGCGAGGAATACGTGCCTGTTTTTTTACAAATCAACTCAAAAACTCACCTGGCATTCTGTAAATTACTTCTTTTCGGTACCACTCCTCTCTCGCGCACCAGACTCAGATGATCCAGAAGTTTGAAGACGTTCATCTCGAAGACAGAGGTTTTGACTGAAATTGCTGTTACTATAGGCTACCGGGTACTGTCACCATGCAACTCACTTTGGTTCGAGTGTGGGACCGAGATTTTTCGGAATTCCTCTGCTTGGGTACCTCCATCTTCCGTTTCTTGATCTTCGTCGAACTTGTCATTTACGTATGAATTGGTGTTTATTTGCATCTGTATAATTGATTTTCGATTTAATGATATTAACTTTATTCGTTGAAAATGAAATTCATAAGCTTCGTGACGACCAGCAATAGTCGCCATGCGCACAGATAATGAGCGTGGGAACCGTAGGGGAACCTTTAAAAAAGCTGCTCCGGTCAGAACAGTTGTGCGATTTTTGCAAAAAGTACGTTGGATAAGTTTGTAAGATAACCAGAAGGAAAGGAACTGAATATGATTGTTAGTAGTGATAGAACATTGGTGTTAGTTGTTCGACCAGGATATTCAGATCAATTCCAACCAGTATTCTGACAAACTGTGTTTAAAAAATCAAGTTTCTTTTTCCAATCTTTTTTGTGCTCGAAATCTTGAATCATTTACCTTGAACTAATCAATAAAATTCATCTCTGAACAGCTTTATCGTAGAAAAATATCATTTTCAGAAAGTTTTTCAAAAAATTTGGTTTAAATTTCGAAGTGGTAACCCGCGGAGGGTCCGCGCCTTCAAAATACTCACATCGGGCTCTTTTGCAGGCTGATTGAAGGCGAACTTCCGGAATTTCTCCTTCGGCACAAAAGTTGACAGCTCGACTCGGCCTTCGTTCCTAGATCTGTGTGGTTCGACGCCACTTCTGGAATTCACATTTTTCGTAGATTTTTATCAGAGATAGAGGAAAAAATTGATTTTTTCTTTCTATCAGGTCAGTAAAATTGAAAAAAACAGAATTTTTAGTTCAAAGCAACTGAAAAAACACTATTTTTATTTTCAAAATTTAATTTTTGTAAGTTGAAAAAATTGAATGAGTGAAATTATAAAATCCTACATTATAAAAGCTTTGACATTCGGAATTTTTGAGAACTGAAACAATACTTATGTACATGAAGTAAAAGAAAATTCCGAAAATGTAAGAAAACATAACAAAATTCGAGTTTAAAGTGTTTACGATCTTCCAAAATGTTTTCTTAACAAATTTTTCATGCAATTTTGATGAATGGAGCCCTATATTTCTTTGTAAAAAACCGAAATCTCACGTTCTCAAGACGGCCATCTTCGGTAACAGATTGCGGAATGCGTATAGTTGCTTGACGATCCGACTTCTCTCATTCTCTCTGTCTTCCTTGGTCGACGGCTTGATCGGCGAGTCTGGGTTCATGTCTGACCTCACAGTCACTCCGAGTTCACTGTGAGCGAAGATTTTCTTGAACCAATCCTCGTTCGAGATGAATGGGTCACCCCGTCTCATGTGGTTGTCTGCAAGAAAAAAATCATGTTTTTTTCCTGTACCGGTCAAAAAGATATTCGACCAAGAATTTTTCACTTATTTTGAGCTGTAAAATTCACAAAATTGGAGTAGAATATGTGAATGGTCGATACACTATCACGGATCAAAAGTTATCCAGTTGTATACTAACTTTTAGTTGGAGTTTTTCGATCATTTTTATTTTTCTGCAAATAAGATTGAAAAATAACCTAGCAACTGGACCAACTTTCTGGTATTCAGATGATTCAGATGCATCACGCGTGTCCACACGTCTCTTGGTAGTGGCTGGGCGAGGTAGTCGGACAGGACGAGCTGAATTATTGTCTCAAACTGGGTAAAATCAAAGAGAGGGAGAGAGAGAGAGAGAGAGAGAGAGAGAGAGAGAGAGAGAGAGAGAGAGAGAGAGAGAGAGAGAAAGTTAACAAATAATGAAAAACTGTCATTAGGATGATTTTCATTCAAATTTCGATAATTTAATAAAAAAAATTCAGCGCTAAAATTTTCTTTTTCTTTATAACAAAGTCCCACATTTTTACCAGAGAATTCAGCCTATTGAAAACTCATCCCGATAGCATTTATCGAAACAAAACTGATAATAATATCAAAAGCTCATCAATTTAGATGCATTTAATTCACATTTCGATGCTTTTTACACATTTCGATGTAAAATTTCTTAAGTGATGAAATGTTACCTTGGAATTTAACCTATAGAGAACTCTTCCCGGCTGCAGATACGGTTCAACAAGAGGTTTCAGGGTGACATGAACATCAGCGATATTCCACTTCCCGTCTATTGTGACTAGAAAGTCGCACACGGCTGATCTGATCCATTCATTCTGAATACACCTGATTGTAACTTATAATGATAACTTTCTCGTATACAACACACTAATACACTTTTGTATGCAAAATAATCAATATGGAAGTTTTGGCGTCTGCACCGATCCACTTTCAAGGTTTCAATGGTTCCATAAAAATGGCTCGCATCGTCCAACCCGAATTTTCATAGTTTTACATTATTAAAAAACACTGTGCATATGAATTTCACTGACAAGGCGGGAGTTTTATTTAGATATTAAGTAGGCTTTATTAATTCTAATCTTACCATAATCCAAGCAAGAGATTGGAGTGACATTTTTGATTGAACGTACAGGGTGGGGCAGAGATAGTGATACCCTATTCAAACCTGTATAACTCTACGGTTGTTTTATAGAATTATCTCAAAATATGGGACAATGTAGATGAATATCATACAACAATATGCTGTAAAGAATTTCCTAATCAGACTCTACTAGCTCTCAGTACAGCCTTGAGAACTTTTTATCGAGCATTGTTGAATGTTCGCAGGTCATAGGTGACAAGATCACCCCATATCTACTGAATCACTACCTTCAGGTGGCTGATTTTTTAATATTTTCTGGAAACGACCCTTTCGGTTAGAATTTTTCTCATGGCACATCTGATAAAATTCAAATCGAGCGAGAAATCTGAATATAATACTGCCGACTTGAACTCGGAAAATGGATTTCACAACGTCACTGTGAACTCACCTCACGATGAGCTTTTGCTCCATCGTGTTGAGAGCTCCATAAACCGTTGACCCAGTGGATTCTGATTCAGAATAATTATGCCTAATGTTTGATAAAGTTTGAGAACTATTCCATTCGATTTCGCCTTTTCGGACAGCAAAAACTTGCGAAAACTCGTCATTTTCGATTTTTGCCTAAAACTGTTCACAAAACTCCGGTTAAAAGTTGAAATTTAATTTTTTCATTTTTTTACAAGTAGTTCAGATATTTTTCTATACAGCTACCAAGTTTCGCTAACTCCGGAAAAGAATAAATGTGATTTAAAGATGTCATTTGAAGTATTTTTGAAGTTAGCACAAGTATCTTTAAAGACCATTAAAATATCTTTGTGGCATCTTTAAATGCCATTGATATTTCAAATGTAATTTAAAGACATCTGAGATATTCTTATGGCATCTTTAAATGCCATTATTTTTTCAAATGTTATTTAAAGACATTGGAGATATCTTTATGGCATCTTTAAATGCCATTATTTTTCCTGCCAAATATTATTTAAATGTATCTGAGATATCTTTGTAGAACATTAAAATGTTATTTTTTTAAATTTAACATCAAAAACACGGAGAGATGCCGAGTAGAAAAGTTGCACTTGTATCTTCGTGCTGCTAGAACGCGTGAAGTGTTCTTCGGGGTGTTGTAACTGGTTGGTCTTGGTGAACAGTATGAGGGCTCTGAAAACTGAATTTTTTTGTGTTATTTCTCAAGAACACCCCTGAAATCCCGACTGGATCATTGTGTCAAAAAAGGTTCTAGAACGAAACTATACGGAGAGAAAGTTTCAGATAAATACTCAGTTAACGTACTTCGTTAAGAAGCTAGAAAATTGAATAATTCGTGAACGCAATTTACTAAATAGAAAATAACTCACGGTCAAATTCGACAAGAAATCAATCACTTTGACTTGATATGCTATAATAATGGTCTGCTATAGTACTTCAAAGTTCTGAAATTGAGTTATAATCAGTGTGTAGTAGTGAACCTACCATGATCATCTAAGTATTCGTATTTCGAAACCGACCATGGTACCTGCAGGTTTTTGAGTTTTGGACGACACCAGTTTAGCATGTAAATTGAGAAGAAAAGTGACATCTATAGATTTAAGATGGTATTCATATATCAACTTCGCCTTGATCTGTAAATTATGTTATCGGTCTCCTTAAGACTTACAACTCTTATTCAGCTAGTACATCGTATTTCACTCGAACGTTCTTTTCAGTGAAAGTCCTCTGTCATGTTAGCTGAAATTAGTATATCAGTCTCAATAAAAAAAATTAGAAATTACTTTGTAAACTCACAGAAAACATCATGTATCAGATTTAAAAACGGAGTAAGAGTATCGACAATACTAACAGAATGCACAGAAACCTGAAAATAATGATTGTTAAAAGATAAGTTCTTTAAAAACACTTGAAAGACAGTGAAGGTAAAGATATAGAATTTTCGGTTTAAAAAAATTTGGCGGTAAATGTAATTCAAATGTATTTGCAAACTTCCATTTCACATAACATTATAATATATTTTTTTCAAATAAGATTTAAAGATTATGCATTTTCTGGATTGACTTCAAAGAGCATTTAAATGTACACTGGATGTCATTTAAAGATTAGACATTTCAAAAGTAAAGAATAGTAATAAATCACATTTAAATGTGCTATAAAGCACATAAAAGTACTTCAATTCAGACATAATCTTTAAATCACATTTATTTTTTTCCGGAGAAGTTTTTCCTTCTCTGACTATGAAAAAACTTTTTTTTGTGAACGGCATGTTTATGCCCGAACAGGCCTTTCTGATTTTAAGAAAAAATGATACTTTCTCTGTTTTGGACAGTTTTTTTGTTTCAAAAACTGTTACGATTATCGAAAAATCAACAAAAATAATTTTGACAGCGGTTCCGAGCTTTTTAATTGGTTCGAAGCTCACTGGTTGTGAATCGAGAGATTCACATGATTCTAGGCAGAATCCACTTTTTGGGATGGATTCTGTCTGGAACCAAGTCAAAATACATCAGTGAGTGTCTAAGTCACTTCAAAGTATCTTGCAGGAAAAAAAACTGTTTTTGTGAGGGTTGAAGCTGATTTTCATTGTGAAAACTAGTCCGATTAAAATTTAATGGTTTTGAACTTCGAGGTCGGGGTGGAAATCTGGTTATCATTCCATGAAAACAGATAGGTATGAGACAAAAATTTCAGATAAAGTTTGGAAAGGTTTAAGGAACAAGAAGTAGGAGAAAAAATTATGATTTTTCCCATGCGTTCAAAAATATTACTTGTAGAAAACAGGGTATCACTATCTCTGCCCCACCCTGTAGTTTATCTAGTCTTCTCCAAAATTTCGTGTTTCATTATTTTTTTTGAAATTAATTTCACGGTTCGCTTTGATACTAGGCAAATTGAAATTTTCTTGTGTTTATAGGGAAAACATACCGGATGAGCCAAGAACGGGATGACTTCTGCAAGTAACTTCTCTTTGATTGTGTTCTTGTTCAGGATCTGCAAGGTTCTGATTTTCGTTTTTCGCAACTTCCGGGAACGCTCCATTGAACATTTTTAGTGATTCCGGAGCTCTTTCACAGAAGTTTTGTTGTTTTACTTTGATCAGTCATATATTTGACTTATTCTGAACGAACCAAACCAATCAAAACAAACCGAATTCGCAGCAAGGACCGCGATACACTGAATCGTTCTTATGACGACGAACTCTTCTGTATCCTGAAGACCTTGAACCAGTAGCTCTTCCATTCCTACGTTGTGTCGCTGTGCGCAGATCGGAAGCGAATCGAACAAGGCAGCGCGCATCTGCCAGTCTTTCTTCTCGTTGAGGAATGTCATCAGTTGTGACATAACTTCGTCGCCGTCTGAATGAGAACTTTCAGAAATTTGAATGAAGGAAAAAGGCATTTTGAGGTTTAACTTAAACCGATAATTGTTCTCTTCATCCGAACATTTCATCAAAAAACTTGTTTAAAATTTCAACCATGTTCAAAAACATCCATTTTTCTCCTATTCTTCGAGCCACTGATATATTTTAAGGTTAATAATATGAAAACTCACTTCCACACTTATAGAAAAACGCCGTTAGCCTCTTCAAGTTCTCCTTCTTGACCAGACAATGTCGTACAATGGCAAACTTGCCGAAGAGAGATGTGAAAATGTTGTGGACAAACTTCTGAATCAACGCCGTCTTTTCTGTCATCTTCTGGCTATCGGGGATGGTCTCTGCTACAGAGAAGTCGTCATCATCCGTGTTCTGTTGGATTCCGACGCCGACAGTCAGATAGCTGATGGCTGTTTCGGCAAGGGCACCGAGACAGCTGGCAATGGCAAATTGGAGTGGTTGAGAGAGGTCGGCTGTTTCCATTAGGTGAGTCTGAAAGTGGAAAATTGGAATGGTCACACTTCTGAAACTGAATGATTCCTACTCTCCTCAAACGAAGAAAGCGCCGACTTTTTCCGTTTTACAGGTGAGTAAAATACGCCCCAAAGGTTTCAAACGAGTATCCTACGTCGCTTCGACGTCGCGCAGCATGACCGCAACGTTCCATAATCGGAAAATTCGGATAAAAAATGGATATCTCACGAAAAATTGACCGAATGAATCTTAATTATTATAGTTTAGAACGAATTTATCGAAATCTAAAGAGAGACGATTCGCAATTTTCCCACAAGAAAAAAAAACAGAGTATTTGAAAACCTTCGCGCTGGTCGACAGTAGTTCTGAATCTATCCAACTTGGCTAGGTAGAAAACTACTCCATTTCAAAACAATGAACCAGGATTGAAATAACGGCCTGTTTGTTGTGGAGTGACGTGGAACGTGGCCCACGTAAATGGTTTCGAAAAAACATAGCTTATACATATCATTTCTATTCAAACTAGCCGTTCATGCCTACAATCTTCGGTTAAAACAGTGGCGATCAGGATGAGTTTCGAACTCACGTGGAAAAAGAAGTTTGGATTCGACAATAAGCGGACAGAAATCCCTTGGCATCGGCAAACTGGTAAGATTTCTTGATCTCAGCTTACCTACGGCGCGCTAGTCACATTTTTTTCAAAAAATGTAACAACTTTTGTAAGAACAAAAACTCACCAGTTCTGGGAACAGATAGTCAGTGAAAACTAGAGATTCCTCCAACGTTGTCGGCGTTGTCGACTCCAACATGTCGGTTATGGAGAAAATCGCGGCAGCTTGTACCTGAAGTGGTTCATCGTAATAACCTTATCATTATAAACTTCCAAATTAATAATTAGACGAATAAGAACGTTTTCATCAGCGATGTGATGAAAATCATAGTGGAAATTTGCAAAATCTTCAAAAAACCATGAAAATAATACCTGAGGTTCGCACTCTGTGAAGCTGTACACAAGGTAGGGCAGTATCCGGTCGATAGCGACATGAGATTCACATAATTTTGATAGTTCTACCAGCATATTCATGGCGTCCTGTAATAATTATGAGTTGTTTTTTTTAATAATGCTCAAAATTTAGTTGTCTCTCATTTGTGATTTTTTGAAACATACCTTAAACGAATTGACTGTTTTTGTTATTAAAAAATTAAAATTGAGTAAGTTAAATGAAAAATTCCAGAACCGGTTCATTATTTGAAAATATATATTATTTTATTTTCACCATGATTTTCTTTTTTTAGAATCAACAAGAGAAAACAACGAAAAATCTAGCAAAATTTGAACAATTTCGAGACAAAAACTTACTACTTTTACCCTACTTGACTTCAAACATCGCACGTTCGCAGTGATCAAAGACACAAAGATCACAGCAAATGACTTTGATTCCGAGTTTTCTTGAAGTTTTGCCATCCATGCCGATTTTCCCTGCTTGAGCATCTGGATGACTGGATCGGATTCTCTGTAGGAACACTCCAGTGGTTGACTGAAGTCCCGGGCGTTCGAGGAACCGTACACGGGGAGGAAGCTGGTCATGTAGTCGAACAGAAATTCTGTGATGATCTTCGGAAAAATGATCGCAGTTCCATTCAGCTGTAATTAGTTTTGTTCATAATGATAGAAATCTGATGGAATCTCGCTAGTTGTGTTCAGCAATATTGAATGAATTTTTCATGTGGACAAAGTGAAACTAATCTCATTAGTTATTTATGTACGAATACAGAATTTTCCGAAATCACAGTATTCCTTCAAGTATTTTAAACTATCATCTTTGAATTCAGAACGAACAAAACAGAAAAATGTATAAAATTTTCATGAATGGTTTAAAGCAATTCATGAAACATAATTCTATTTTAAATAAACAGGAAGCGGATGGGGAACCCGATTCACTCATAAACCTGCTAATTGGGATGTAAACGTATAAAAAATTTTTGAGCCAGTTTTCATCAATTATTGAAACACACTTTTACACTATCTGTTAAATATAAACTTTTCAAAACAAAACATCCGTATGGGACAATGTTGGACACAATCTTTGGAATGATGTACTATGATGGAAATCATAGTTATACCTTTGAGGAAATATTCTGAGATGATAATATAGCTTCGAAGTCAGACTATCAGAAACCTTAACAATCAAATGAAGTCAAAATCTCACCGCTTCTTCTGCTGTTAGTCTATATTGTGGTTCTATGAGTAGAAGTTGCTTGAGAAGTGGTCTGTACATAGAAGGCACATCGAGAACTAATCTGAACGTAGAAGTTGGACATTTACCACAAAACTCTCCCACCTATCCAGAATATCCGCAGCCTCTCTCTTCGACACCGTCTTGTACTGACACAGCTGAGAGTAGGTGAACGGTGATTTACCATCACAAAGGAGTTCGTAAATGACACAACCAGCAGAAAACATATCCATTTTCGGATCTAGAGATCCGAAAAGCCAGTCCTTGTTCTCGCAATTTTTGTCATATTCCTCGGTTTTTAGAAGTCTCTCTGGAGCGATATAACAGGTTTGACGTCTGCTTGTGTCGAAGAAGTATGTGTAAGAGCTGGGATTCTCCTAGAAAATGATTTTTTAAAAAACTAGGACAACTTAAGTTGTATTTCTTCGATTTATACCAAACGAATATCGAAAACACAGAAACTTTTAGCGTCTTGTTTAGTTTTGAGGTCCACACACATTAAACTACCGAAAAAGAATCCATAAACTCACCAGAGGTAGGAAAGAAGGTTTGAACGGAGCAAAATCAGTGATGAGACACCAATTTGACGAGGTAACCAGAACATTCTGTGACTTCAGATCTCCATGACAGACTCCCTCTCTGTGACATTGTTCAAGAGCCTTCAGAATCTGGTAGATGTACCATACTTTCTCTGAAGGTCCCAGGAACGGGCGAGTACTCATTCGATCGGAGAGAGTATACTTCTGATACCATCGCATTAACACGGCATATTTTGCTTTCACCTGAATGATGAGTTTAATTCGAACCAAAATGAAATTCAAACCACAAGAAGCTTGATTGGGCTGCAGTTTGGAGCCTTTGATAACGTCTCCCAAATGGTCTTCACTTTTGTTGGAAACGGATCGAGAGATGCATTGTCCTGTCGGACGAAAACTTTATATACATATGTGTCAATAGAGTTTTTGCCTTTCGCAACCTTCATGAAGCGTGTACTCCCGAGACTGGAAAATAGAATGTTTAGTCGTCTTGGACTTGATATAAACTCACTTTTCGATCGCAAAACATTGTGCATCAGCGAGATATGCTTCCACAGGAAGTATTTCAGTTGGATTAGTAGAGAATAAAGTGTTTATATTCCCCATTTAAGAAGAAACGACTAGAAATCTTGAAAAAATAAAAATAGAAAATACGAGTTTTCAGTTGACACCCTACGTGACAAAATTTTTCATATCATCGCGTTTCATTTTCAGCCTCATATTTTTTTTCCAAGATGAATGGGGTTAATTTGGTATTTCTCGTTAATTTTTTTCAATTGGAGTAATCACTTTTCATATTTGTAAGCACACAAACTTTTTCCTATCAATAAGTTGAAGACAATGCATTGATAAGTCAGTCATATGGTATTTAAGATTGCGTTAAGTATGTTTTGCTTTTGTTGTCTTTGGAGAACCCGAGCCAGTTTTTTTTGGCTTCGGAATGCACTTATATCTAAGTGGCCAGCTGTCAGTCCGACAGCCGCTTCCCTGTGAAATCATGAGTTTCGCTGTAAACACCATCAGTTTTTGCCTTTTTCTCATTTCCGCATCCATGAACTTTGCCTCATTGCTGTCTTGTTGTTGTTCAGCAAGGTCGGCTGACTTTCAAAATCAGTCGTTTGAACTTGCAAACTTACTTGAGTTACATTAGGCAACTTCTTTGTGTCCGAAAATGAAGTCACACAGTTTAAGTCAAACCGTTGTGAACAACGCCAAATTTGTCCAAGATTCTTGAGATATTACTCTCACTAGACATTGATTTAGAAGTACTACGAAATTAAATACAGTAGAAAAACCTACAGTAGCTTTACCTCCATTCCTAGCCACTCACTTTCCATTTGACCCGGAAGTCGAACCGCGATAAAATTGAATTTCGAGTAGGCCGTTTTCGATAGATGCGACATGAGTTTTCTCAGGCCCAAAACACGAAAACCTTAGTTTCACACTCTAATCTTAGGTCTACGGACTGACTCCCCACTAAAAAGAACGACAACACATTTCCCGCCGAGACCAATTCAAAATTAATGTGAAACGTTTTCCATTTGTCTTGTCCGCGAGGTAGCGAATCATGCAAATTTATTGAATTCTCTCGTTTTCTTACATGGTTTGATTTGAACATTCGTATTTCAGTTTTGTAACAGCTACAACATTGTATCACCAAAAGTTTTCGGAAATTTTAAAATTTCAATTTTATATGAGCAAAAATATGAACACTCACTAGAAGGGAGTATAACTACAAAATTTGTACTGACACCTTACCTTACTTACCGTAGTATCTCTAGACAACTGTAATTCATGATAATTTGGACTACTGTAACTCACCATGATGCTTCATTTCTGATTTTTTGATTGATAAAATATAAGAAGTGATTTAAAACCAGTTTTTTGAACATTTTCAAAACTTTTTTCTCTACAATGTTCTTTCAGCTAGTGTACACATTTCAGGATTGGTGTTACTATAGTTTTGCTAATGCTCGGTTACTTTAGACTACGGTAAATCGTTTTTCACTAAAAATTACATGAGTTGTGTTCAAATTCATGTACTGTTTCTGCTTTTTCCCACACAATTCCTAGTCAGAGATCTTTTGTCTTGACCCCAACCCTCCATCATCTACTAGACAAACGTTCCGATCTGCTCTGTTTACATCACTTGACTTTAAGTGATTCGTTTTTTGTTCTTTCACTCTTTTACTGTGCGTGGACACTAAAATTAGTGGCGAGTGAAAACATTGCAAAGATCTTATTGAGTAAAATCAATGATAATAACATGAGAAAGTCAAAAGATGTATGAAACCCCGCCCTCTTTGGACGCGTTACAGAAAACGAACTAGTGCCCAGAATGCTTGGATTCTGCCGATTGTGAGCATGGAATACAGTATATTTTGTCAGAAACATGTCGAAAATACAGAATCAGATTTGAAAAAAATATACAGAATATGCTTCTCCATAATTAAAACGTTGGATATTTGTCGACATTTTATCGGTGATTTGCAAAAATCCGACACTTTGTCTACTATTTGGGCCAAATTGCATGCGAGGGGCCTGAAATCGACGTTTTCAACGCATTTTCCCGACGCAACGCGAGTCGTTCTGGAATACCTCCGCATCTTTCTCTCTGTCTCTTACTCTCTCATCGAAACGACACGCCAGCTGACACTCGTTTTTCTTTTTTTTTTTTCATTCTGTCATCGTTCTCTCTACTTGTTTGAGTCTTTGATTTCATTTGTTTTAGTCTGTATAATCAAGAAAATAATTTTTTGAAGTGAATTATTTCATTTAGATTTAGTAAAATCCTTAGAATCTTCGTTTTTTCAAACAAAGAATTTAGGCCAAGTTTGAGAGTTTATATTTCAGAATTTTTGATTTGTTAAACACGTCTATTTCACTATTTTGTAGCTCATGTCAAAATATCAAAAAGAACAGCATCCCCCACCTTGTAGCATCCCCCACCTTTGTTCCGACTTCTTACAGTTGTAATTTTCAGAAACGTCGCAGACCTGGTCAACCCGATAATGGGACCACTGTGACATACGAAGGAGTACGGTGGAAATGTGAAGCCGTTTAGATGGAAAAGCTGCCGAGAGAACTCACTTGGTCGAACAGGTATTTTTTGCTTTCTTCAAAATTTATATGGGAAATTGCTCGAAAATTTTGAAAACTGCGCCTCATCTGATGCATTTTCATTATTCTAACACAAAATTTTTTATTAAGATGATGGATCACACAAGAAGAGAGTTCGGCTTTTTCCACAAGCTGTACAGGGAGATCGAGAAGCATATCGTTCATAGGTGATTTTTTCTGTTAATAGTTTATTATCACTCTCACGAGCCAAGAATATCAAAATCAATTTGAACCTAAGATTACGCAGATTTACCCGCCTTTCAGACATTATTACACTGCGCTGACATTGTTGGAGAATACGAAGCGAGTTTCTGATTGCTTGAAGAATCAGCAACGTAATGGTGAGTATTCTATTTGATGAAGCTAGTGATAATATCAAAACTCCGAAAAAGAAAGAGAGTGAGCGAGAGAGAGAGAGAGAGAGAGAGAGAGAGAGAGAGAGAGAGGGAGACTGTGTGTGAGAGTGAAAGATGGAGGAAGAGAGAGAGAGAGAGTTGGTATAATTATCAGTTTTTTTCTTTTTCAGCTTTCCTGTACCAACTTGTCGGCCGTCTCGCAACCCAATTAGTGAAGAACAATGAACCAGCGCATGTTATCAGAGATGTATATGGACGTTCGAATCTACGACGACCTTTTGTTTGCTGCTTGATTCGAGTACTTCACAAGCTTCGTCAACGAAGTTGATCGTGCGAGGGAACGGGAGCATCTAGCATTACCCCTATTGACTTCGTGAGTTTTTATTTGATTCTGCAAGCGCTTTATCGAAACTGTTTTTGCTTCATTCTCGGTATAATTTGCTTAATTCGTACAGTGAAAAAGTAAAAAAGAGCCGAAGTTCATCAATCAATCGTCGTTTTCAGAATCCACAATGTATCGATCGCACTATTCAGACACCTTTGAAGTACCAAAACTCTCAATCCGTCAACCTCTGAAGGTCTCATATGAGAAGTTGAAAGAGTGTGTTCACCAAAGAGTAAGTCCTTATCCTCTATGTAAATTTATTTTTTTGTCTTTCTCTCTATCTCTCTCTCTTTTCTCCGTGCATTTTTGCTGTTGTTCATGTATCTTATTGTCTATTGAATAAATGTGATTGGAATAATTCTTATTGATTGGGGGCGTGGCCGAAAACGTCGTGTGAGCGCAACGAACCCCTGGCCGGTGGATGAAAGATTGTCGATGTTTTCGCGACGTTTTCAACGCGCTATAGTAGCACGACACGAGACGCTATGAAATGTCGACAAATATCCAACGTTTTAGTTATGGAGTTTCTCCTGCGAAAAATCCAAGGAAAACATATAAAAAATTCCGCAAATTTAGTTTTTTTGACCTACCTCCTTTCGCAATAACCTACAGTAACCTAACTTGAACTGCAGACCATTCGGCTCCTTCAGTAAACTAATCAAAAGGCTTCTTCCAAGAAATAGCGGAGCAAGAGAGTGTTATATTGGCGAGACGCAGAGTGACAGACAGACAAAAAGTTTGTTTGTTTCGAGTCAAACAAACTAAATGGTTTGTACTGCGGGGCGGAAATGAGTTTGATTCACTGTGTGACATCTCCATATTTTGTCCCATGTTGTGTAACGGATACGTGGCGTTTTTGTGCCCGGCACGTGCCACGTATTATGTGTGGACCTGTGTAAGGGGCATGTTTCTTTTTTGTGTCCGACACGTGTCATTAATTTCGCATAGGTCAGTGTAACAAGCACAGGACATTTTTGTGCCCAGCACGTGTCCTGATATCAGCATAGGCATGCCGGAAATAAAGACCCTCATGGGATTCAGAATCTTGTGAACACCAGTGATACAATCGGTGATTTTTCTCCCCAGTCTTACTTCCTTTTTTCACTTTCTGTTCAGAAAACACCTTCTCTTGACCCCAGGAGTCTTCCGCGCGCGCGGAATACATATCCATGGTTCACCAGCTGTCATTAGATAATCTGATTGCCGATTGTTGACCTATGAGTCATATCAGCCTTTTATTTAACTTCATGGTGGTCTGAAATTGTGCTCCGAGTGAGACTTTTTGACGATAGGAGGTTATACTGTAAGAGCTGTAGATGAATTAGAGAGTATAAATTTATTTAGGAATATTTAGTTCTAAAATATTTTCACTGTACTAATGCGACCGTTATCGTTTTTGAAATTCAGAATTCATTGACTTTTCTTTATTTCAGAAAAGTCTTTAGATTTTTCAGATAATTTTTTAGTATCGAGTATCTTTTCTTACTGTCTTCAAAAATTTGCATTCACTCAACGATCTAACGATTTTTAGTAGAATTTATCATTTTCAAACGAAACATGGATAATGTTTACTACATGGATGTTATTTTCCGCGCACTACCACGCGGTCACCCTGGGATGTTGGCCGAAAAAACTGTCACGGCGACCCCCACCCGCCCCCGCCGTGCTCACTGTTTACAAGTGCTCGAGGTGGTCTGCCGCTGTTCACTTCATCGGCTCCCCCAGTAACTTTTCCGCTTCAATCGCGTTATTGAAGCGATCAACGACCCTCGAACCCTGGATCTGGCGGCATCTTTGGTGTTCTACTCCAACTTGGTGGCAGGACTAGGCACGTCTCTCACCATGGTAGTGCAGAAGTCCGACGAACTGGCCTTCGCAGATCTCCTCTGTTTCAATGGGATCAGCACGGTTTCCGAGCTCAATGAGCTTCGCGACGTTATTTTCTGCCCATGCGATCGATACCTGAGATCCATTCCCATTAGCTTCTACGATGAGAAAATCATAGAAGTGGAAGTAGAACCTCAAGAAGACGTGGAAATCGATGTGGAGCTTGTTGGAAGGTCCCTTACGCAGAGTGTCATTCACTACCATCAACCATGCTCCTTCAACTCCGAAATGACGTCATTCTGTACTCAAACTGACCCAGACCCAGAACCCCAGGAGACCACTCAGCATCTCACATTCACTAGATCCAACCAACTCGCCAGGAGTAGAATCGTCCTCCCCGATCCGAAACATCCGACTGTATTCCAATCTGTGTCTGCAACGTTGAAAGCACCGAAGAAGCGATTGGTCAAGAAAAGGTATATTTTATGGGCGGAGACACATTTGCAAGTTGTGCATGGTTATCTAGAAACGACTCCTCGTGATAGATACTCTCTTAAATTCCACCAGTATAAAGAGACATTGCAAACTTTTACCATTTTGTAAGTACTACACAGTTTTTTTTTCTGAAACTGAACTGTTGCAAAATTTCACGGCACCATACTCAATGAGTCATCGAGTCCACCTGTGGGCGGAGCCTTCTGCAAGTTGTACATGATTATCTATAATTGAGATAGTACATTATTCGCGCACAGTTCGAGAGAATTCTGAGGATAGACAGAAGTTAGCAATTTATTTTTGAAAAGTAACAGGCATTGCAATAGCCATGCTATTTATTTGTCTCTGAAAAAATTTCCACCAACACTGCGGTCACATTAGATGTAATTTATTGCCCGGACCCGAATTTCACGCTAATTTGAACATGATTAGACCAAATTTCGATTGTTCTTTGGTTGAAGCGATCAACGTTTTCGAAAAACAAGTTTGGGTGCGGATCCTCTATAAAAGGTCAATTTATTCGCCCAGACTGACCTTCGACATTTTATCTTCATCAGCGAGAACAAGTTCACCGTTGGCAAGGCTGTGTTGTAACAATAACTGACAATTTTGTTCGTTTTCAGTATCTCATCTGGCCAGTAGACATTTTAAGACTACCCGACTCGGAGTATCAGAAATTTGTTCTTTTTCAAACTTTTAAAACGACCAACGGACTAGACAAACCTTATTATTTCAGTAAAAATATTCGAAATCTCATTTTCCTTCATTCTATGCCTGTATAGTACAACAGCAACTTTCAAAAACTTCTTGTAAAACTATTGAAACATAAAATTTCAGTAATTCTTCTTTCTTCCAAAACTTCTCTCGTTTTCCCAGCCATACACGTTATTCTTGTCTTATCTTATTTTTACCACCAACCAACCACGTGCAGGTCACCAAAATCAAGTTGGAACAAGGACAAAGTGTATCTGAAACACCGATCATTGTATCCAATTTCAAAGACATAAACATAGCCCCTGACGTTTGTAACTAATGACTGCGACTTGAATTCGTCATTTGATTCATTTTCGAATTTCTTGATTTTCTGATTTTGTTAGTTTCTAGTGACGGTCTGGTAGTCCCTGAAACTGTGATTTTCGGATTTGTTATACTAGACCATTCTAATGAAGTCGCAGTTTATAATTTGTTCAGTTGAACACTTTGGATGTCTCGAAATCCACTTCTTAGGTCATCCTAGAAAAGAAGCTTTGGTATTTTTTGGATACCCTTTTCTCTCTCCCCTCTTTGAATTTGATGAAGATGAGCTTGTATAACCCTCAATATTCATTCTCCTAGATCATTCCAAGAAGTCACATGGCCCTTTTTCTAGAAAATCGTTTTCCTAGTCCATCCTGGAAAAACCAAAACTTTTCGTGAAATCTCGTGTCTTGTGTTCCATTGCTTCAAATTCAAAGAAACCAGCCGCGTACCATGTGAGTAGCTGGCACTTTGCCACAACTCCTACTACTACTACCAGATGTTGCGTGTTCGTCTCATTAAATTTTCATAACAGAACCTCTAAAATTCAAACGTTATCAAAGTGTCAAACAAGTTTTCTCACGTCCCAAGAGCTTTGGTGTCTCGTAGGTCTACTGTAGGTTTCTAGTCGTAGACCATGGGTTACTGTGGGGCATATGTTTGAAACATACTGTAAATTTCATGATTCAATATTTTCCTGTGGTTTTTTTTTCACAAAAAGAAATTGTTTCTCCACTTCTGTTAAAAAATTATTCCATGAAAAATTGAATTAATACTGAAATTATCTATCAAAATTGTTATAATACCTTTCAAAAATTTACAAAATTCAATTGAGCTCATTAAACTTGTAAGTTCCGTTCATTCCGAAATTGAAAGATTAGATTAGATTTTTTTGACCTACCACCTAAGAAATCAAGATACCATTTTTGACCCACCAAGCAAGTTATTCATTCTCTGTAAGTGCCCAAAACCTCACTTTCTATGTACAGCCAAGGGAACTTGATTCATGGACCTCAAAAACACGACCCAGAGACCAAATTGGATTCAACTTCTTGGAACCCAGCGGGCCGACCAAAGTTTCATCCACTTGTTTTCATTGGGTCTTGACTCTTTCTCTCGCGACCACCTGTTCCACAGATTTTGATGTTTTCGATCGAGTTTCGGTTATGCCTGTCTGTCTGTCTTCCAGTTAAGTGTTTTCTTCTTTTTAGCCTTTGACTTCACCTCCTATCATCTCTTTTGTCAACAACTGCCACTCGGAACTATATCAACAGGAAAGTTTCTGCAAAGTCAGCATTCACGTTTTTTCCTCTCCAAGGAGATCAGGTGGAGAGCACGTTTGAACGTTGGGAATCACGTTTTCAGTTTTTTCCAGGAGTTTGTACGTTAATGTTTCTTCTTCACTCATAGTTCTCACGTACCACGTTAGTGAAAAGTTTTAGCATGAAAATTCTCACGTAAAACTTCTTCTTGAATTTCAAGAAAACAATTTTCACATCACGCGATTCTCCATGTGAAACTTTCTCACGTAGAGAAACTTGACGTTAAAAATTTACGTTTCATTATTTCACAAAGGATTTTTCACGTTAAAAGTTAGCACGTTTAATCATCAACGTATTTCTTTCAATTTTTCAAGTTTAAATTTAGATTGAAAAATTTTGACGTAACTATTTTTCACGTTGAAATATATAGTCATTAAAAAAACCCACGTGATTTTCATGCTCGCATGTCAACTCATACTGCTGTAACATTCTCTGATCTTCGTTTTGCTTCAAGTTCTTACTCTGGTTCAGCACCTTGTTATTTCATGTTTCCGTTGCTCAATAACCTGATTTCTGTCTAACGTTTCCACATTTTCCTATGAAAAGTGTTAGAATTGATTAAAATTAGCTGTCTTTACATTCAAATCTATGAAAAAAATCGTTTAAAGATGCCAAAATTTTCAAAATTAACCAACTTTGTTTTACACATAAAACGTTTTTTCTATTATTTTTTAAAGATAAAATTTTCTGAAAATGTTAGAAAACTATGTTATTTAAGTGATTTACTAGGGAAAAATGTTAGGTTACATCTTTGAAAATCTAGATTCTTCACACTTCCTCTGCCTAATCACGTAGGGGCTTCCCGGAAAAACTGAAACTTGAATAATGCACAGCTATCAGGTTACTTGTACCTACGTGCGTCAACAAAGTCCTTTCCATCTTTCGATTTCCCGCCAAAAATGCTGAGTTTCAGAAGGAAAATGGCAGCAGAAGTACTTCCACAGCAAGAGCCAATGTGCTTCTATCCATCTTCTTCGACAGTAGACAGACCTTTCAAGCTTTTGGTCAAGAATCAGACTTTCCTGATCGATTCGGATTCGATGAGCAGGATGTCACCGGTGAGTTGTTTTGAAATTTAAGCTCCGCCCCTTTTACATGATTGGCTGTATTTTGCAGTTCAGATATCGGGGAACAAATTAGGCCCCGCCTTTCTTTTTTATTGGCTGATTTTTGTAGTTTGTTAATTTCAGTCACAATTTTCAAATCGTTTAAGACTGAAACCCCGCCTCTCTAGCTGATTGGCCATTTTTTGCAGTTCATAATTCATTGCAAAATATTGCAGATTTTCTCGATCATGTGCTTCGGGAAAGATTTCGAGAAGATGGATCTATCGCGTGAGATTGTCGACGAAAAACCACGAGACATTGATATTTTCCTCAGAGCCGTTCACGACACATCCATTATCAACTGTAAGTTCCGGGGAAGAAAAATCAATCTTATCGATTTCTTCAGCAACAAACTTCTCGTTGGTTCTGAGATTGTCCAACAAATACCAGGTCCAAACGATTATCGAGGCATGCGAGCAGTTTGTTATGAGGCAGCATTTGGAGTGAGTTTTCTCTATAAGGTCCCTAATATTCCCCCCCCCCCCTCTGAGTTCCTTAAGGTACTTGAGTTCCCTAAGGTCCCTGAGATCCTCAAGGTTCATAAGGTCTCTTGGATCCCTACTACCCCTACTATTCTCAATCCTCCAAGATCCTTAGCGTCCCTTATGTTCCTGAGCTCTTCATGTCCCCTAAAGAACCTAAGATTTCTAAGGTCGTTTAGATCCCTAATATCCTTGAGCCTAGACGATCATAACACCCGTAAGGTTCCTAAGATCCTCAAACTTCCTAAGTCTCTAATTTTTGATTTGTTTCAGTGTCCTCCGAGCTGACGAGATCATGACCATGCTGATCGCAGCTCACGACTATCATTGTAAAAAAGAAGTTGTCCAGAAGCTCATCAAACGCCTCGCTACAGAGGGAAACGCACAGTTTACGAAGTTGAAGATATCTAGATATTTGCCGGCGATGGTTAGTTTTGTATGAACTGTGATAGGAGTCATTTGTCATTGGAAAAAAAAATTCAAAGACTTTTAATTTGTTAGAATGATCTGACGCAAAGATCTGAAGTTGGTCAAATATTGGTCTCATGTCGGTCGAATGTCGACCGTTTGACGGTTTCATGTCGGTCAATTATCGATACAATAAAAGTTTCAAACGTTTCATATGTAATTTCCGAGAACATATCAGTACAGAAACGATGAACATATGAAATCATCTAATGTAGTGATACTCCATTTCTCTCCAATTACAAAAATCTTCCTGCAGATCTATGGCGCAGTCATTTCAACAGCCATGTCGATGTCACAAATCAGAGAGCACGAGTCGATGAACGGACATTACTTGAAGATGGATCGGTCAAAGATCAGATGGAGACAGTCCGTGTGCGCTGAATGCAAGTCGATTGCAGAATGCTCGAGCTGTGATGAATGCAAGAAGGTGAGCTGCGAATGTCCGACCAATCAGGGCTTGGGGCGGGGCTTAATTGCAATCCTCGCAAAAACTTATATAAAGTATTTTTACGAGTGCCTGACTAATAGAGATGGTCGGGACAAGAATTGGGAAAGGGGCGGGGCTTAACTGCAATCGACGCGTGTCTCTTCATTAAAACTATTCATCCACTCTGTAAGCACCTCTCCAATAAGCAAATAGGGCGGGGCATAAATGCAATGGATGCACACTTACTCATCCGACAATTTCAGTCACTCTGCAAGCGACACGTCGAAGGATTAAACTGCTCATCGGACTACGGGAAGAAAGTTGTGGCTGACTTGAAGAAAAACGTGACCAGCTTCGAATGGGACGACTGATTTTCCCATAACACCCCTTACTGACCCTAATTAAGGCCCCTTAACGACCAACAAACAATCAGGGAGTTTGCGTTTTTTGTTGCTTGTAAAACGTTGTAGCATGTGAATCGGTAAACAATTGTATACAGGTGTATTTTGAATGAAGTATTGATTTTTCATGTTTCGTGATTCACATTGTTTGTGTAAGACTTGTCCAGAATTGATGAGAAAGTGCTCGCTTTTGTAATATTTCTTTTTTCATTTTCAGAAATAGACTAATGTCGCCAGGTGTATGAAAAGGTCATCGAAATGTACGAATTGCAACTGAAATGCGTTTTACTTCACAGTGAAACACAAAAAACAATGGTGTCGGTTACCTATACGTTTTCTATGAAAAATTGTCTTCCAAACTACTTCTGAAAGTTTGACACCGATTCGACATTTCAACGTAGAGGTAGGTACGAGAATGTTACCTTTCGTATCTTTTTTAACAGTACTGAATTTCATTCAGCATTAAAACCATCAATACTTTCACGCTCGACTCTCATCTCGCAATTTTGTTCTGCAAGATTCTCAAGATTAAACGGTCAACCGGATTCAGGTCTGGCAACGATAGTGGCCATTGATCCGTGGGATGAACGCAGTCAAATGAGTCTCACACCACTGTTGCGACGTTTTGGTTGATTGAACTGGCGCCCCGTCTTGCTGGAACACTCAGTGACGTTCATTGACGTGATTTTGGGTCTAAAAAGATGTTTCTACGTTAAAATCACAGAAATCAGGATTACTGTGTTGATTTTGACACAACAGTCGACAAAAAACCATGATAACTTGTCATCGGCACGCGCTGTTCCGGAAATGATCACGCTAGCAGGTCGAAGGCTTGACGGATGGAATTGTTTATTGTCAAAAGTTTCTACGAATGTCTGAGCAACAACTCGGTGATTTTGAGACACCAATTCAGCTTTTATCGTCATTAGCTTCTCATCAGAGAACACTGTCATCGAGTGTTCATAGGGCGCGTGCGCTGGAAGAGCTATCTTGGTATTTCGAGACTTTTCTCGGTTATATCCTCCAAGTGAATAGAGGTTTTTCTCATACGACAACAGACCAGCTTAAGCTTGTCTTTGACTATTGTTTCCATCAAAGTCTGATTGATTTTCATATCGATTGCCATCTTTTTGATGATCCGAGTGGATTTCACCGTATCCTCACCTTCACAGCTCTTATCCGCACTGCACTGATGACTGTTAGTATTCTTCTTCCCACACTTCTATAAAAAAGTAAACTGAACTGTTTTACATCAAAATTCGAATCATAAACAGTTCAATCTGAAATTCCCAGCCGTTTGATGACACCGCATAGACGGACTCCCACCTGTGACTGTGAGAGCAATGTGAGTTTGAGGGCACCATCGCTCTAAAACTGGACCGATTGATCTAAAACTCAGCACGAAAATAAAAAAAATGAGGCAAGTACAATTTTCTAGAGTTCATAGATGAGGAGTGTTTGGACAAGAAGCTGTATGAAGTCAAACTTTTGTGCAAGTAATTTTGGCGCACCCTGTACAATTGAAAAAAAACCGAAGGGAGAACTGAAAAAAAACTTAATCTATGCACTATGCAGCTAGAAATCTAAAAAATTCGAGTGACTTTATTTTTTTGAGACATCTTCAAATCGCTAAAATATCTTCTAAAAGATGAAGCTTAGGATACTATAATTGTTAGTGACTTTATTCTTCTGGGACATGTAATATTCAGATAGCACACAGGAAAAAGGTTATTTGTGATTAAAGCTGAGAGATCCTAAATCGTCATGTCTATTCGTCAGTTTTCCTATGTGAAAATCCCAAAACGCGTGCACGACCACTTTGGACTTTAAACTGAAAATTACTGTGTTTTACATTAAAGAAGTTCCATTTACCCCAATGTTGACTCTATTCCTGGCGTCTTGGCGGAATTTCGATGGGGGAGCAAAGCCTGAACATTTGAACTAATTGATAATTACTTGAAGAAGGGAAAAATAAGGAAAAGTCATACCTGGTGGCTGAGCTCCAGCGTTTCCACGTGGAAGCTCTTCGATGTCTTCCATCAACTGAAAACCAACAAATTGTTTGACAAACGGTTGAATCACTTCATCTCCAGCAGTATTAACAGTCTGGGGCGATCTAAGCAGCATCTAACAGGCACAACTTATAAACTTGACATTCTAAGCTAGTCCGTGCTCAGAAGGAGTAGCAAGTATAAAACTAGATTGATGTTAACAGCGATTAATGTCCTGCACCTGAAGATATTGATAGCCTAAGATAACCTAAGCTCAATAGAAAAACAATGTTTGGAAAAATTGAAACCAAAATCAGCTCAGCCGATATCTAGCCTATTCCCAGCCCATACTCAGCCTATGGTCAGCCTATACAAAAAACGATTTGTGCGTACAACTTATCCGCCTCAGGGCGTTCTTGAAATACTCTGGGGCAGTCTCAAAAATCGAGGCGCCAAGTTTCAGAACATGAGTGCACTCGGGCGCCTCCAACATCGACAGACTCCTTACAGAAAAACATACCTGTGCATTAGTGATTTCTTCCTCTTCTTGACTGAAATCATCGATGACGTTCTGTCCATGGCATAGCAAGATGCAGATTGAAAGAAGAAGAATAGTAAAATAAAACAACTTCATTTTGCAAATGGAACTACGGTACGGGGACGTCTCCTCGAAGGCGTCAGCAAGTGATTCTAAAAACCGGTTGGTATCTGACTTTTACTATGGTAAAGAGTTTGCGTGCCAGTAAAAACGGAAGTATTCTGTCTTCTGATACATTTGATCTTTGGAATCTCATCAGAAAAATTACTTCCAGAATGAAAGGGAAGTATTGAACTTGGTGATAATAGTAGGTTTCGAAAATCTTAAAACTAGGACTTCTTGAAATTCACAGCTTCACCAAAAAGATGATCAATGTACAATGATGGGAAATATTTCCGATACTTTTAGACGGTTCTTATTCGAGTAGAAATTCGAATTCCAAATATCCGAGGTTTTTTTCTTTTTCTCGTGAGTCAAAAAATATGATTTGTTTGTTATGTTAAAAGTTCGTTCCGTAAAAAGTGGAGTTCAAACTCATCAACTAAAACTCTATTAAAAACCTAACATTAGATCGCACCGACAGATTTGAGGACCTACTGCGAAATCTTTCGAAAAAAAGAAGAAGTTTATTTTAAATATGAACCGATATTTTTTGATTGATTCATAATGACAAACTGAAGAGATCCAAAAATATTCTATTTCCAAAATTTATCAAATGAAAGTGAAGTCGACGCGGCGACACATGAATCAAGACTGATTTATAGTCGAAGTGGGCAAAAACCTTCGAGTACTAGTAAAAAGTGTTTGTCAGGTCAATCTGTTTAGGTGAACAGCCATTCAATCGTCCCCTAACAATGGCACTTTACAATGAACCCAAAGGGTCACATGCTTTTTTCGTCTTCATCTCCTCCATTCACTGACCACGATGGTTGGAACGGGTAGGCGAATAGTTAGGTTAAATTGGCCAAGCAATCAGAAAAAACTGTAAAATGCAAATCTTTTAGAGAGAGAAAGAGGTAGATAGATAGATAGATAGATAGATAGATAGATAGATAGATAGAGAGAGAGAGAGAGAGAGAGAGAGAGAGAGAGAGAGAGAGAGAGAGAGAGAGAGAGAGAGAGAGAGAGAGAAGAGAGAGAGAGAGAGAGAGAGAGAGAGAGAGAGAGAGAGAGAGAAAGAGAGAAAAGAAGGTGTTTTACTATACACAAAGTCAATGAGAAGGAATGATGCAATTCGTCCGTTTGAATAAAAACTAGTCTTGAAACACAAATATTTTTCTTTGAACAGGATTTCATTATACAGACAGTATCCAAAGGTGCATTAGTTATTATTTTCTGTTTTTCGGTTTGAAAGCAGCCAGAAGTTGCTCCAAGAAGCTACC
Source organism: Caenorhabditis parvicauda (assembly GCA_963978915.1). Lineage (NCBI taxonomy): Eukaryota > Metazoa > Nematoda > Chromadorea > Rhabditida > Rhabditidae > Caenorhabditis > Caenorhabditis parvicauda. The sequence continues at coordinate 11,337,249 of OZ022251.1, read as the reverse complement.
CTCTCTTCCGGGACCGCCCTAAAATCAGTCAATAAATCAACATTCGATAATTTACCCACAACTGCAGTGGTCTCACCAATGGTGACATTCTGTCCAATATCTATTCCTTTTTCCTTGTCAAAGCCAAAAGCTGAAGCACCACCGTACTCGGATCCATTGACCAGTGCCGAGTCAGATTCTGTAGGTCAAAAGATACCGTATACATCGATTACTGTAGCTCACTTCCAAACTCGAATTTCCCCTCTCCTGTGGTGAGCTTGAAGTCACGTTTACCGCCGAATCCGAAGAGGTCGAAACCTTGGTTTCCGGTTATTTCTAGCTGCAAAAATCGATTTTCTGTTTTTAGAAAAATGTCAACTTTTCATTATTCGAATACTTTTAACTTTTACTACAGGTAGACTCAACTTTGTCTAAAACTTCAAAACCCAATAGAGTTCAGAATCTACGATGTATGACCAATTTTACTATTTTAATGTTTCTTGAAAATAGATCAAAATTGTAATCTCATCTTCTGAGCAATAACGATTTCTAATGAAAATTTTATAACTTTTGTCGAAAATGATCTTCATGAAGACTCATCATTTTTCAACAAAGTGAGGTTCTATCTGATTACAGTTGAATACTAGTGTCCCACAAGAACCGCAACTCTTACATCGCCTTTCCTATTCTTCTGAAGACCGATGTTGCCGAAAGGCAGAGGAATGTTGAATTGTGCTGAAAAAATTTAAAATCAAGAAAAAATGGGAAACATTACCTTCCACAAGAACGAAGAAGAGTAGGAACGAAGCTAGTTTTGACATTATCTGAAAATTGTGGAATAACAAAAGTTTTAGAATAATTGAGGTCAACAGTGAATGTTCGAGAAGAGGATTTTTGTTTCTTCCAGAAAAGTTTTTTATTACTTTCTTAGAAAAAATGAATAAAGCTGACGGTAAACAAAAGAAAATCCTATAAAAAATTTTAGAAAGAAATAAAAAATAGATAGATCAAAAGTTTTTCTAGAAGTCGAGATTTGAGAACGAATGGAAAATTCGTCTGATGGCGAAAAAGACATGAGGCATTATAAAAGAGGAAACATAACTTAATTTTCCAACTGCTTCAAAGAATGTGAAAATTTCGCGAAATTCGTTTTCAAATGGAAAAACTACAGAAAAACTAATTTTCTAAACAAGAAGTGAAGCAGAAAATACTTAACCAACCTGCGATGTGTTTCAGACTGAACTACCGGTATCCCCTAATCCAACCTATTCATGGTCTTCGAAGCGTGAACGTCCTTTACCAGCGGTGTTCCGCGCAGTTTACACTTCTGTAAGAGAACTTGATGAGTAGTGGTACACACGCATGTGGTAAACATATGATTCATGACGACGCAGATAGCTTTAAGGATGTGCAAACCGCCAGTTATTGGCGAACGATTGGCTATTCAATTGGCGAGCGCCCGGAGCCGGAATCGACAACATCGTCGGTGACATCGTCGACGACATCAGAATCGGATGTCAGATTCTATAATGAATTTTGGAAGTTCAGGCATCTGAACAAGACCATATTCAACGTCGAAAAAGCTCAGAAAGCGCAACTCCAGGCTCGCCAATCGTTAGCCAATGACTGGCGATTTGCCCATCACTACATAGCTTCCTCTACCTGTAAAAAAGTCTGGCCTCCGTAAATCGGGTACTTAGTACCGTAGCAGTTTTGCCTTGAAATACAAGAACGATTTACGTTATGAGCCTTTAATTTCAGAATGGACTGAAAATAAAAAATAATTGAAATCCACAAAGATCTAATTGTTCGTTGCGAGAGTCCCGACCCTACCGTACTCATTTTTACAAAAAACGCGACTGGCGCGAGTTTAAAATTGGTCATACTTTTTTCTAGATATGTGCGACTTCATCTGAACAAGTGGATTGAGATTGATTTTCAAAAAAATAGAAGTAGATATCTGCAGGGTGCACAATATTTACCCGCGGGAAGTTTGACGTCGTACATCAAGGCAATGGCGCACTCCTGATGCTTTTTTGTTTCATTTTTCCATCAAATAACACTTGTTTTACTATTTCACCAAGATCAATCGGTTCAGTTCCAATTGAATGGTGCCACCAAATCCACATCGCTCTTCTCTCCCCAGGCAGGTGTTCGCCTAGCTTCTATCATCAAACAGCTCGGAATTCCGAGAACCGTCTATGATTCTTTTTTGTTTTGAACAACACGGAACATGTCTGGATATGTGTTTGAGAAATATAATACCAACAGTCATCATTGCAAAGGGGACCAGAGCTGTGAAAGAGAGAAGCATGAGAAATCCACATCGTGTCATCAGAAAGATGGCAATCGATATGAACTTCGACCTGATTCTGCTTAATAATCACTTGTTCTGAAGGTAATAAAGTTTTATCTGTTTTAATTTTGGTCGCATCTTGGTGGCACGGTAAAATTGAAGACCACAATTTCTTCACTAGGTTTTAAACTCGACAAAAAAAAACCACTGCGCTGACACCTGGAGCTGAAAAGGTCATCCCATTTGTACTGAAATTAACCGGCTTGAGAACAGGAGAGGAAAAAGTATGCATTAAACATCTGTTTGCGGATCCAGATGAGTTTTCTAATGGCTTGAGAGCTCGGTGCAGCATTTTTCAGTGTTGTTTCTCTGGAATTTACTTTTCTTGGCTATTATACATCTTTCTCACAATGAGAGTACTGTTCAAAAATTGAAAAAAAAATATGAGGTCTTGAAAACAACAAAGGTTTTTGATCATATTTTTTTTTGATTGTCATAAAATTTTGATCATATTTTCAAAAACTTATTGTCAACGGTTTCAAAAAATTTGAAAAAGACACAAAATCATACCTTACACTAAAAATAAAGAATTCGAGTAGTGTTCTCTGAAAAGTTCTGTTGAAACTCAAGAACATCCTTTGGCTCCTAATCGAATCACTAAGCCAGTTAAGTTTTTCTAATAATAGAGTTTCGGACATTTTTTCCATATGATTTTCTGGTGAACTCGAGATCTTTCAAGACCTTGTGGTTCAAAAGTTCGTTTTTCATACATTGATAATATTTTATGTCTCAAACAATATCGTCCTCATTTCTATATAACGTTTCTGTACGATTCTGGAGGACCTTGATTTTCGCTTTTTCTTTAAGTCTCATGGGCTTTTTTCACTTTCCCAGTTTTTTCACATTCTCAGGATCCCAATTAGAAAATATAAACTTGTAAACCTTACACATAGCTTCCTCTACCTGTAAAAAAGTCTGACCTCCGTAAATCGGTTACTTAGTACTGTAGCAGTTTCGCCTTGAAAAACAAGAACGATTAAGTCATGTGCCTTTAATTTCAATGGACTGAAAGTAAGAATAATAACTTAAACCCACAAAGATCTAACTGCACATATCTTCCTCTACCTGTAAAAAAGTCTGACCTCCGTAAATCGGTTTCTTAGTTACCGTAACAGTTTCGCTTCGAAAAACATGAACGATTAAGTAATGCGCCTTTAATTTCAATGGACTGAAAGTAGGAATAACAATTTAAATCCACAAAGATCTAACTGTTCGTTGTGAGAGTCCGACCCTACCGTACTCATTTTTACAAAAATGCGACTGCCGCGAGTTTGAAATCGGTTAGACTTTTTGCTAGATATGTGAACTGTTCGTTGTGAGAGTCCCGACTCCTACCGTACTCATTTTACAAAAATGCGACTGGCGCGCGTTTGAAATCGGTCAGACTTTTTGCTAGATATTTGCCTTACAAAGTTTTCAAAAAACATTTTTTTCGAAGATTTCTACAGTAACAAACATGATTTGACCGCAGAGCGAATATGATTACGTCGAGCTCAAAACTGTACGTTTTTTTGGTGTTAAAAGCCAAGGCGTAAACCATGTCCACGTGTTGAATAGTTTACACACTGGTTAATGGATGTGCTCTCCATCTATCGGAGGGGCGTCTGTCGAACACTTGCCGCGTTTACTTGTTACATTTCGCGGCTCTTAGAGCCCCCTATATCGGCTCTTTTTTGATTTATAACACATCGTTACTAGTGTAGATCATTTTATGTGGAGACTAATCGTTTACTATCATCTGGGTGAGAAATGTTTCCGGAGAGCTACGATCAACGTTGTTCCCCTATGAGTTTATGAAAACAGTTAGAAATAACTTTTTCACTTGAAATTATTATGTTACTATTCTAAATTCTTTACAAATTTAACGTTGTATTCTTTCGATACAGGAAAATTTGTGAAGAATTTATATAATGAATAATTTTCAGTACTTTTCGAAAATTCGAATTTCCACAGAGGGAAAATGAAAAAATAACAGTTCATGCTTTGCAGCGAATCGTAATTGTTTTCATTTTATGAGTTTTTATAACTTTTTGAAACACATTTTTACTGATTTTTTTGCGAAATGGAGAATGAAATTTCGAACCGCTTTGAGTCCGTTTTTGAATATTAAAGCATTAGTAATAATAAAAAAATAGAAAATAAAAAAAATATATGAATGTTAATTAAATTATTACTTTCAAGATTGCCTCCACATGAGCACATAACATCCGAGCAATATTAGAACGCGAAGGAATTAAGCCCGAGTGCTTTTTTAATCCCACGCTCTTCATGTGGAATGTTCTCGGCATGGGCCAACTGAAATCTCCATTTGACCTACACCTGTTACAGTAATCAAAACGCACTGACCGTATACTGTAAACGCAAGGTCGGACCGCTTTCATATGCTAATTACCTTTATGGCACATGTTAATTAGATGTTTTCGCAACTTTGAGGTCGTTCATCATAACGGGAAGACCACGTTCTCACGTTTTTCACGTTTTTAATGAAAAAGTGATCCACGTTTGCACGTTTGAAAAATTAAGTTCACGTTTGATTTTTCTGAAAATTACACGTGGAAAACATAAAGGTTTTCACGCATTCCACGTAATTTTTCAATAGAATAAATTTACGTGAAAAGTTCAGTTTTACGTTTAAAATATTTGGTTTTTTTGAAACTTCAGTTTCACGTTCAAATCACGTTTTTTTTCTCCAGGTGAACAAAATGTTGACTCGTAACGCTCCATGAGTTTAACATAATGAAATTTAACCACACACATTTTGGCCTTGGTCCATATTTGCTTAGGGTTATAAACCGCTAGTGGGCACCCTTATCCCTCTTATTAAAATCTTTGTTTGTTTCAAAACTCGGCAGATCTCCTGCTGAGTATCCGATATCGCACTCATTATTCATCATCTTGCTCCTTTTTCCCAATTATCCGTTTTTTACGCCGAAGCTTTTCTATTCTATTCTCCATTGTTTACATCTAGGCGTGACACAAAACCCATTGGATGAATACCTATCGCATGGGCTCTTAGGTATTTATGATTTTTTCTTGCCGGGTTGAATATAACTTGGGTTTTACTATGGTCCTGTCGCATGTTAGATCCCGGGACGTTAGGTTCGAGATAATAAATCTAGTCTGGTCTCAGTATATGACTCCACACATATCTAGCAAAAAGTCTGACCGATTTCAAACGCGCGCCAGTCGCATTTTTGTAAAATGAGTACGGTAGGAGTCAGCACTCTCACAACGAACAGTTAGATCTTTGTGGATTTAAATTATTATTCTCACTTTCAGTCCATTAAAATTAAAGGCGCATTACTTAAATCGTTCTTGTATTTCAAGGCGAAACTGCTTCGGTACTAAGTAACCGATTTACGGAGGTCAGACTTTTTTACAGGTAGAGGAAGCTATGTGCTCCACTTGGACTACAACCCACAGTTTGGGTGTTTCTCAGTTCTTGAAGACCATAGGTTAGACCCTAGCCCATGGTCCAATATGGGCTCCAAATCATCTCTTTAGAGCTCATGACTTGTGATTCAATTCTAATTCTGTTTGTATCCAACATGACCTCTAGCTCAGAACCAACTCATGTTCAGACATCTTGGTTGAAATTATGACGTAATCGCCAGCTTGTTCTCAGGCTTGCTAAGTGGTTTGAGGTCTGATTTCACCCGGGTTTTTTGAATGAAAAAAGTTCTATTGAAACTGGAAACTTCGAAAAGGTTTCTATATAAAAATTCACATTCTCTACAATTCTGTAGGTCTATATGCGTTCAGGCTCAGCACAGTCATGTGCCGTTGGGCTCTGGCTCTAAGCGCTAGGCTCCATGTCCACTCTCGAGTGATAAACTAACATTTTCTATTTATCTTCTCTACGAAACTTCACGCACTGCCTATTGTTTCTCTTCACAGTGAACACTTTCAGAAGATGCGATGACCAAGTTCTCGTCAAGATGCGTTTTGGCGATACTTACATTTGCCGTGCTGACTGTCATCCAAGTCTTCTACCTCAAAAGTCAGAATTATTTTGCTGAATTGGATTTAGCTGAACGTGGAGAGAAAGAAAACAGGTAAAAGTTTATGTTCATCTTGTTTAAAAAAAACTTCGAATACATATAGATTCAAGATTTTTTTGTTTAAAAAAATCAAAGTATTGTAAAACTTATACTCTATTCTGAGAAATATTCGTTAACAACTCTATAACGCCTTTTGTAGTTTTTCACATCTCTCTTTCGGTATAAAGGAACATTTTCAGGACCAAGAAGTTACCATCAGTATTGATCATAGGAGTCAGGAAAGGAGGTACCAGAGCTCTTTTAGACGGTATTGCCCTTCATCCGAAAATCCGTATAGTTCGTCATGAAACTCACTTTTTCGATCAGAACTATACGAACGGTATAGATTGGTATCAAGACCAAATGCCATTGGCTGATGAAGATGAGGTGAGTGTTGAATATGAAGTCTCCTTGTCATCGTTCATTAGGATACGAACGGTATCATTTATTTGAATTCGAGTTGAAACCGAACAAAAAATTCGGTATTATGATGAATTAGTTGGTGAGTTTGTACAAGATGTCCCTAGTTTACCATGAGCTATCTTTGAACACTTGTTGAAAGAACTTTGCGCGGTCGGATGAAAGAGGTATAATTTAAAATCATCGGGTTCCTAATTTTGAGCTGATCAAAATCATTTTTCAATTAGTTCTCAGTGAAATGAGATACAGGAAAAACATTATTCGTACAAAAATTGGTTTTGTGAAAGCTTTTGACGCCAAAATTTGAAGCAACAATCTAGCCAGTTTTCACCGACAATAACACTGATAGACTGTCAGAACAACCGTGTCTGAACTTTTGTATATTGACTCAGATAGTCACAAATTTCAGATCGTCGTCGAAAAGACACCAGCATACTTTACCAGCTCTAAAGCACCTTATCGAGTTAAGGAATTCGATAAAAACATGAAGATTGTACTCATAGTGAGACACCCGACTTATAGAGTAGTTAGTGATTACACTCAGGTAACAGTCTTTAATTTTAAGTGAAATATAAAGTTTTTCAGGTCTTCTACAACAAGCTTGAGCAGAACAAAGCTCTACCGGACCTAGAGAAGGAAGCGTTCAGGATTTTAGATGGACGACAGGTTCTAGAAGAAAGTTATAAGCCTATCAGGTGAGATCTGAGAATAATGTTCGAAAAATAGTAAAATTAAAAAAAAACACAGCACTACGGTCAGAAACTCCATAAGTTAATATTTTTACGAACAATATAACTTTTTCATTTCGGAGGTATTGTAAGGGTTCAAAAGTTTTGAGTGTTGTAATGAATAAATGGAAAAAAAAACGAGAAAATCATCCATGTTGTAAACTGTGTCGAAAATCATGAAAATCAAAATCAAAAGAAAGTCAAAATCAAAAAATGCTGTTCATAAACTTTCGATCCATTCAAAATTCAGAAATTCTCTCTATGATATTCACATGGCAAACTGGTTGAAGTACTTTCCTCTGGAGAACTTTTTGATACTCAATGGCGATGTCTTCCGAGGGAATCCGTACTCAGAGGTTCGGTCCCACCCCGTTATCTCAAACTTTTGCTTTTTCAGCTGAGAAAACTAGAGAAGTTCCTCGGTCTCAAGCATAGCATCACCCACGAACAGCTGGTTTTTGACAAAAGAAAAAAATTCTTCTGTTTCAAGAAAGTGAACAAAGTTCGGTGTCTAGGAGAGTCGAAAGGTGACAGAAAATATCGCTTGATTTTATTGATTGTTTTCAGGTAGGAAGCACCGACCTGTCAAGTCCGATGTATTTCAGAACATTACGAGACTGCTCGCACCTCATAATGAGAGATTTTTCGAATTGATCAATAGGAGTTTCCTTTGGGATTGATTTTTGTTTTTTTCCCTGGTGATATCGGGTTTTTTCTTGCCGGTGAAATAATAAATTTATCACTTTTTTGTCCGATCTTGCGCTTAGAGAACGTTGACTCGAGCTAGGCACAAAACCTTTTGTCTAATCCTGCACCAGGAGAACACAGAATTGAATCAAATTTGTTTTGTCTAACGTTTATTTCAAAATCGTCATAGACGCAGAGGAACTCTGTCGCTTGTTCCGAAACGCATAGCTCAGTGGATGGTGAGAAGGATTATCACGTTAGAGGCAAATGGTTCAAATTCGTAGCGATGACGCAACGGAACCCGGGCCTCCGATCTGTCACGAAAATTACGTCGAGTTGTGTGAGTCACATAAAGATGCAGATGGATTTAGGTTTTGACATGCGAGGACTATGAATCTCTCCTTTTCTCTCTCTCTCTCTCTCTCTCTCTCTCTCTCTCTCTCTCTCTTTCTCTCTCTTTCTCTCTTTCTTTCTCTCTCTCTCTCTCTCTCTCTCTCTCTCTCTCTCTCTCTCTCTCTCTCTCTTTCTTTCTCTCTCTCTCCCACTCTCTGACCCTGGATGACCAGTTCGAACTCCCCGAAGAAGCCTCGTTAGGGGATACGAATCTAATTGCTGAAAGATGGCGTTCAGAATAAATTCACTTTTTTGTTTTCAATCGTTCACTTCCAGCAATGAATATTCTTTTTGTCTGGCTTTGGAGCGCTTCCTTGGCTTTGTCTCGGTTAGGAATCGATCCGCTACTAACCCTAGTCAAAGTAGCAAGTCTTAAAAGATCGGACACCAAAATCTTCTTGTTTTGCCATATTCGAAGCCACTTGAAATCTGGACGTTGATCCTTCACTTGCAACGCGCGGGTGACCTCAACTGCTCTCTCAGACACACACACACACAGCAAAACCACATTATGATTGTAGTAGGTCCCGAATAACTGCCAGTTTACACCAAATTTACACGGCGGTTTTCACATTCATGAAGGACAAGAAATCCTGTGAAAACATGTGTTGATTCGAGTGTCAGACCTCCCTGCTACTGCAACTTTGATTGTTGACTTGCGTATTCTGTTCCTGTCTCTGTGAGTGTCTTCCTTGTTGATGATATTCAGTCCATTTGATTTTCTGCAATGCGTGTCAAGTAAAAGAAAACGTTTACATGAGTAGTTGGTTAACGTCATGGTTCCTAACACTGTTTGTAACGAGTTTACATTTCATGTCTCTCCCACTCTTGATTCCAATCTGTGTACGGCCGTCCGATTCATCAGAAAGTTTGTAAAGTGTCTCCTTTCAGTGAACTACCGAAAGATTCTTATTGAAAAATTAAACACCCGCGAAATTAGAGGTTAAAGTTAGTTGGTTAACTTTCATTGATCTAAATTGTATTTTATTTCTTTTTTTTTTCAAAACTGCTAAAAATCCTTCAAGTTATTTGAAAATTTTCAATTTTTCGAGAAAAAAATCCACAAGGAATCAATTTGATCCTTAGCCTAGAAGGACGTTGAGATAAGCCAATTGGGTTTAAACATAAGAACAACATTATTTCTGAATTGCCGTTTTTCAATTACAACATGCTCTTCGGTAATTATCGGGTATCCCTGAAAAAATTTAATATTACGATAGGAACATACATATTCTGACATGACATAATTTGGTATCAGACTTGTTAAACATAATTAAAGTACTTCTTAGATTGAAAAAGATATAATATCCAATATTTATGGTAACTTGTGACGACTGCTGGCGTAGAGATAGTAGGAACTGACATCTCAAGGTAGGGAAGAGTACTAATAGGTAAACGTCGTGGAACAGCTCAATACATACACGTTTTTCTCACAAACATGGTATAACTTCTTATCCACAGACAAATTCAGCTCAAAATCTTTACAGTTTCATTTTTGTAGTTGTAGAATAATTGGAACGATTTCAAAAGACCACTATCATAAAAACTCTCAAAAATAAATCGACGGAACAAAAAATTCCTTCTACTGTATGAATGTTTCATGTGTTCAGAAAAAAATACAGCTTGAAAACGGAAATAACTTATGAGACGTGAGCAGATGTTTTTCCAAATCGGTTGGTTTTTCTTGAAATTGCTACTTTTTTCGTTACCGTATTCTTTCCCTGCTGTTCTGAAAATTGATATGTGTCGCCGTTTTTATGTTGAAAAAAGAGTAAAACAGCACGAGTGTGCCGAATATCACAAAAACTTTCATTTCAAGTCATTTCTCTGACAAAAAATCCTGCAGAAAAAGGGCTGAAAGTGATCGGTCGAAAACCATCATGTGTTTCGAATTTAAAATGTGTTCCACACTTTTTATTGATTTGGCGAGGAGATTGAGAGCTGTCTTGAGCTTTCTTCTGTCCTTTCTCTTTCTGGAAAACTTTCAAAAGTGTTGAAATCTCGTTTTTCTTTCAGTTTACAGACTTTTGATGTCATGGGGCGTTCCACGAGATTATTAACATCGTGGGTGGCCGAAATATGAAAAAAGTTTTTTTTCTGGATTTTTCAGTAGTATTATAACGGAAAAACTATAAAAAAAGAGCCTATCGGATTTTCGACTATCAAACATGAGAATATTGGCCTGGAGTAAAATACTGCCATTAAAAAAAATTATGATATTCCATTTTGAATATCTCTTATCTTCCTGAAAACCTTGTCTTGCCTGAATTTGCCATTTTTCTGCAGCAAGCAAGGTAAACTCTGTTATCCGAAAAAGAGTTTTGTTTTGCTTGATTGACATTCGGGAAACATCTAGGTGAAAGATCTTTCTTTTTTTAGCAAACCAAATTTTGCTGATTGCGGTTGAAGGTCGTTTTTTTGTTTCAAAGTTGATTTTCCTCAAGATTTCAGCTCCTTGTTTTATGCGCTACGACAATATGTGAAAACTCTGCCGCGCATTGCAAAATCAGTATGTCTCACTGGCACAAAGACCTGTATCACTACGGTTCAAAAAGCGGAGAACAGTTTATTTAGATCAATTTTTTAAATAAATAATAGTGATTAAAATCTATTTTGACATTTTGTTCAATATCTTGACAACTCACAACTCAGAAAAAAATTTTGTTCTTACACTCATGG
>OZ022251.1:11303467-11323467 GCA_963978915.1 Caenorhabditis parvicauda | reverse complement strand
AGAGAGAGAGAGAGAGAGAGAGAGAGAGAGAGAAATATTTTCAGACTTGGTGAAAATGGACAGCTACTCTACAGTCGCCGAATTTCTCTCGTTTGCGAGTGCAGTGAGTTTGATCACACTCAAAATGGTTAAACAATCTTCCAGCAATGGACCTAACACTATTTCCTTTTGACAAGCAGCTGTGCAAACTGGGAATTGAAAGTTGTAAGTGGTTGAGTAAACTTGTTTTTGGTGTAATGGTCTAAACGTACGAATAACAGTTTTTGCTCCTGGGTTCGAACCCGTGCGCAGACTTTGAGTTTTGCTTTTTGTGGTTGTGGTCGATTCTGATGAGATTTTGCAGATGGTTATACGGCTGACCAGGTGCTGTATAAATGGTCTCACGGTGATCGTATTGCTTTGAAGTTACACAAAATTCGACTTCCGGACTTCACGATTAAGGAAGCTTATGTTACAAGTCAAATGGAGTCTTACGCTACAGGTATGATTATCTTTCTCTCTCTCTCTCTCTCTCTCTCTCTCTCTCTCTCTCTCTCTCTCTCTCTCCCTATATCTATTTTTTTTACATAAGATTTTCAAAAAAGATTTCTCGTACAGTGAAAGTTTCATGAGAAGAGTTTTTGACAATTACGTATAAACAGAAACACAAAATTGTATTATCGAAAGAAATTGCAGGAAACTACTCTCGTCTGTACGTTTGCTTCGTGTTTTCACGATCTTCCGGATTCTGTTTTCTACAACTCATCATTCCATCAACTGCAGTCGTTATCACCTCATGGGTAGCACTGTGGATGGAGACTGAGACCGAATTTCAAGTGATTTTTTGTGAATTTTAAATCGATTCGTTCTTTTTTCTTTTGGAACAGAATCTCTGTATTTTTTTCGCATGAGGTGAAAGATGACGAAAAAACGCAAAAAAAACTTGTGTTTAGACAAAACTTTTCCCACAAGACCAAAGATTCCTTTTTCCAAGAATTACATGGAGAAATAGCGCAGCGAGTGACACTTAATGATGAGAAGTCATAAATGGGCGTGGTCTCTGCAATCGGTGCATACGACTTCTATCGTTGCAGGACATGATATCTATCATTCTGGCGATCACTTTCCTCATCTTCTCGTACAACGAAATGATGCCACGTGTCAGCTACATAAAGGCAATGGACATCTATCTTGGAGTGTGTTTCATGATTGTCTTCCTGTCTCTAATCAAACTGGCTCTCATCAAGTACATGCGACAGAAGATTGTTGTAACGTTCGTTCTTGAGATTTTTAGAAAAATAACCATTAGATTTTTTTCTCAGGGAAAATTTGTATATTCTTTAGTACAAAATAAGAATGGGAGAAAATCTGCATTTAAACAAAACTAAAAGTTCGATGAAAATTCGTATCTTAAAAAATTCACTGAAAATCTATGAAATTTTTCGAAAACTGAAAAAAGTTTTGATCTAAAAATGTAAAGGCAATTTCGATGAATTTTCTCACAACTCTGTTTTTTATTAACAAAAAACAGAAAATAGCAAGACAATGGTACCAACCTAATTTTTAATACTACTCCACCTCAACCACCCACAAGTCGAACAATTTCAGGGGGTCACCAGAACATGGAACATATCAAGACATCGCACACATGTCAACTAGAAAGAGGAACAAAATTATGAGAAGTTCACACAGTTCACTGACCATCAGGAACAACCACAAAAGTAAATTTTTCTTTTTTTTTTAGATTTATTTTTTAAAAATTTAATTTCGTTAAAAAAAACTTTGTTAACTATTCCTCCGTGAAATCAAATATCATCGAGAATGGTTATTATCCGATTTAGTCCAGACGAAAAATTGCAATGACTATCACTTTTGGGACACAAAAGTGTGTTAAGAAAAATGCGTTATTTTCCAATGAAATGTATGAAAAAACATGTCCCTAACTAAACTTTCCCATTTCCAGCCAATTGTGACTATTCATCTGTTCCGACCTCAGCTACCATGGACAACATCCACCAACCAGAGAAGACTCAAGAAAATGGACGTCTTCACAACATGATGGACATCCGAATCACCCAAAAAACAATGCACCGATTTCATTGGATTTCACAGATGTTATTCTTCTTCGGTTTCGTTATTTTCTGTCTTTTCTACTTCCTAATCTACCCAAACCTTCACATCGTCAATGTCGACCCTGCATGCGACAAGTCTGCCGCTGAATGGTTCGCGGAAATCCTTTAGTTCGTTTTTGTCGCGCTCGAAAAGTGGGCGGAGCCTAGGAAATATCTTTGCCCGGTTTATCATTCCCTTCTTAAAAATTTCTAATCGTCAATCTCACTGTGATATTTTGAATGAATATTTTTAAGACCAACCCATCTCAAAAATAACAGATCGAACAATCGCGTAGAAATTTATTTTATATACAATAAATGTCGATCAATTAGAAGGGAAGTTCTATATACTCACCGGGTGCATAAATACTGTTATTATGTGGCTTAACTTTGACTATTTGTATTTGACATCATTCAACCCGTAATGGACAAGAAAGTGCTACAATAATATCGATTGATTATTGATTTTTTTCTTTAGTGCCGTCCGTCCAGTGCGTCTAGATATTTGTAATCTATCAGTCGTGGGATGAGTGTATGTCTGGAATGAATCATGTGGGCGTGGCTGACTCCGCCTCCAGGCTTACCTTATTGGTAGAAAGAAGAAACAGACGATCGGGAAGACCATTTCAATGAAAGGATATGGTGAAAATCCGAACGCGCATAGAATTATGAGCTGTAAAAGTTGACAGGCCGTGAACAGGTGAACCTTCCGTTGAGGGACTTTTCGGATGTAGTGAGTTGGCGGGTAGGCTTGCTGAAAGAATTATCATTTTTCACAGAAAATAAAAAAGTCATTCAAAAAAAATCGAATTCATTGATCGAATTCGAAAAAAGTAGTTTTTCTGTAGTTTTCACTAATGTTTACTTTTAACTTTACACTCACAATAACTCTACTTTTTCTAGACTAAAAAATAATTTGAAGTATTTTGGAATGTTTTTTAATTTTTTAAATTCAAATTTTCGATTAAAAAACGACTAAAATCATGTTTTTACATGCTTCAAAACATTGGAACATAAAAATCATAGTGTTCCAAGAAAGTGGAAAACCAACCTGTTCAGTAATCAAAAGAAGAAGTCTTTCAAACATTTCGTTTCCTGACAAAGAAGTCAAAGCCATGTACAGGAAAAGTCCGTGAAGAACGGATGTTGGGATGAGTTGAAGTGGGTATGGGAGCAGGAAGAACGTCGATACGAGGATCATCAGGTGAGCGATGAGCGAAGCGAGGCGGGTTTCGCGTACGTTCATGATCCTGAAGCATTGTTGACTTCGAGAAAAGCTGTATTTTTGTGTTTTGCGTGTTATTCCCTATAAAATCTAAGTGGTGGACGTATACACCGATGAAAATATGCAGAAGATGAACTCAGCTTGTTTTCGAGAGAAATAATCATTTTTCTTCGTTTTACATAATTTCCTCCGAGAACGGAGCATTGGCCGTGTACACTGACGGGAATTCGCAGAAACAAACACATTGCAGTAAGTTTCGACGGGATTCAGCAGAAAAGTTTCATTCAGTGTTTTTGTAAGCTATCTTATGTTCTGAATGTGAACAAAATATTTTTGTGCGTCATTTCGTACAGAATCCAAGTATTGGCCGCTTACACCGAGGGGGGTATGCAGTAAGATAAGTACTAGGCATGCTGGTATTTGAGGGACCTTCTTATGTTTGAGAACTCTGTTTTTGCACCGAATTTAGTCAGGAAACAACCATCCCATTGAAAAACTTACACTTCATGAACATGTCCTTGTGAAACTCGCTCCTCGACATCAGCCAGTGCTCTGAGATGGAGTGGAGAGTGTGGAAGAGCTCCGTGCATCCATGGAAGTCCCATAAGAGACAAGAACATGTTGAGGATAGCGACTACGAACAGGTCCATGTTGTGCGATATTCCTTTCTTCAGTCTAAATTTAATGGGTTATTTACTGTCTTTATTCTTCTAGGACATCTTGTAGTTTTGAAACTCTGGCTGTTTTTTGATTGGTCAGAAGTCCCGCCCATGTTATTGATTGGTCAGTAGTCCCACCCATATTATTGATTGGTCAGAAGTCCCGCCCATTTCAATAATGTATCATGGGATTGAACAGACTTACTTATTCTGATTATTGTTCACAATGGCCGAAGTGATGTTCTGATCGATGAAGAACAAGAAAGACAAGGAGAATCCGAGAAGCAGACAGACAAAGTAGCCGGAAGGTGGAAGTGAAGAAATGTCAGCCATCTGCATGACTGGAATCTCTTCTCTCATCTTGAAACGGTCTTCTGAAATATAGATTGTTAATATTAGTCTTTTCAGCGAACAGTCTAAATTTTCAGCTAAAAGTTAAGAAATCATATGAAAAAATTAAAATCACTAATTTATTTTTCACTACACAGACCAAAAATACTTTTCCCACTGGAAGATGTTTGGAAACAAATTTTGAGACTACTCCATCCCAACCTGCCCAAAATCTTACTTGCAATATCCGAGAACAAGAAAGAGCCGGTGAAAGACATGATCAATACAGATGCTGGGAGAGCGTAATCAGCGAGCCATTCACGTCGAGATCTGGTGAGGTACGGTGTCTGTAATTTTACTGTAAGAAGGATTGTCCCAAAACAATAAGGTCATTTGTTTTTTCTGTAAATCTCCTCTACTAGAGTGTTTGATTTTTTTGAATTTCCACGAAATATGGCTTAAGGGGATTCAAGAATTCCATTCAGATCGATTATTCTTCTCATATTTTTTTCAGCTATTGGGAAAATCATGATTCGCCCATATTCTTTTGGTACGATGTCAGAAATTCTTTTCTCATGATTTCATCAAAAAATATCAGATTTAAAAAAATGAATTCATTCTATGGGGACATAGATTCATGTCACTAAACAACTTTTATGTAATTTCAATATTGTGAAACTTGAATTTCATCGATGACCTCACCTTTCTGAAGTTGTACAAGAAGAGTCCGAGCCAAAGGGTTCCGAACATCAGTAGCATGTAGAGAATTGAAGTGTCTCGTCTACAGGCAACAGCTCCGATTTCTGGCGTCGCAATGGCGGCGGTGATGTTGTTGACAATATTGTCAATGTTGGATCCGTTCCTGTATGCTTCCAGCGCGTTCTTCGCAGCTTTCATAGAAACCGCTGTCGAGTCGCAGTCGTTGTAGTTGTTTTTAAAGCCTGGAACAGATTATTCAAACGATTTTCGAAAACTCTGTAGAAAAGTTCTCCAGATGCGATGAATTTGAGTTCGAAAAGGCTGATTGTGAAAGTAGTTCAACGAAGGTTTAATGATTTCTTTCTAGATTTTCTCGAAGATCTTTCGAGAAATTGCCTAGCTCCACTAGCTTGATACATCCGCGAAGGCAAACATTAGCCCCGCCCCTTTCCTAAGTGCTACAAAAACCGAACAAAAACTCACTGTTATGAATAGCTCTCAAACTTTCGACAGTGAACGCAATGGCTATGAACAGTGAGAACATTTCTTCAGCGGATCTAAAACAATGTTTGATTGAAGATATCTAGAGGTGCTTACCTGGTAGCCAATTTCATGAGACTGCAGAGTTCAGTCGCCGAGTATAGAATCAAGAACATCTGACAGAAAAGACCAACACACGCGTACATCGCTAGGAAATCGTAACCCAGTTCTTGTGATATTTTGTAGATTACTGTAATTTTGAGAATTTTTTCTCAGGAGAATTTAATTTAAAAGCATCAGAATCAAAAAATCTGTTAGTTTTACTAGGTCGAATTCGGGAACTATAGCAACAACGTTACTATTTCACTTTGAAAAATGTTCATTCTCCTGTGAGAAATAACTCTACTCTGCTCAAAAAAAGTTATTCCATCTGCTGATCATATTTTTGTGGGACACTCGCAACTCACCTTTTATGTATATTGCTAAAGGAACTGTCGTCAATAGAATAATCATAGGTTGTCCGCCGAATAAAGAAAAGAAAATCCCGCCGATAGCTTGAGCAATAATCACTTTTCGAACATCTGCAATTTTTTCATTTTTCAATCCACTTGGATTTGAGAAACTCACTTATAAGTCCTTTTGTATTATCATCATTAAGGACTCCAAAGGCTATAGCTGGTAGTAGACATGCGAAATATAAGAAGACTATCGTTGATAAAAGTTTCTGTACGGTTTTATGACCTCTGATTCCGTCGAGGTAATCGGATGGGTAGATGGCCAATCTTCGTAAGAACTCTTCTTTAAGACCTCGGAAAGGGTACCAGGCGTTTGGACCAAACTGAAAGGTGGAGGTTCAGAAAAAAGAGAGAGATTCAAAGTTATCACAGTTTTTAAGATTTAAATTACTTTTGTGGTGTCACGTGACCTCACATAAACAGTTCTGAATAGTCAGAAATCGTGGATTATCTCATTTCTATAATAAATCGTTCTATATCGGCCAGTCCACAGCTTCACAAGGACACGACACGTACTATCTTCTCATTTTTTCGATTCGCATTGGTTTTGAGAGAAAGAGAGAAAGAGAGAGATGAAGAGAGAGAGAGAGAGAGAGAGAGAGAGAGAGAGAGAGAGAGAGAGAGAGAGAGAGAGAGAGAGAGACGGAGTGAGAGAGAGAGAGAGAGAGAGAGAGAGGCAGAGAAAAAAGAAATAGCCAACTCACTATTTGTTCTTTCGCCTGACTGAGATGAATTGAAGACTTCCGCTCTCGCCACTGGTTCTGATCCATTGCGAGTTCCTTCGCGGCCGAGAGTAGAGTGGATCTAAATATCGATTTTTTGAAAGTTAATAATCAACCGATAACCTGAATGTCTCGACGTTCTGAGCCATCACAAGCCTCTGTCGAATCTCCATGTCGGCAAAAAGTGTGGCAAAAGTTCTGGTCGTTTCTAATGCGGTTTTGGTCCCCTTCTGGAAAAAAGCAAAAATAAGTGACATAGAGCTGGGACTGAACCATTGGCCTATTTGCGATCAAATCTGAGCAATGTCACTGAACTAAAAAAATGTGATTACGGACTGGAAAGTTTCTGATTTTTTTCTGATAAAAAAACATGAAGAAAATCAAACCGAATCATAAACCTCTTGCACCCCGGTTCACATATCTAGCAAAAAGTCTGACCGATTTCAAACGCGCGCCAGTTACATTTTTGTAAAATGAGTACGGTAGGGTCGGGACTCTCGCAACGAACCGTTAGATATTTGTGGATTTAAATTATTATTTTCACTTTCAGTTCATTGAAATTATATGTGCATTACTTTTACGTTCTTGTATTTCAAGGCAAAACTGCTACGGTACTACGTACCCGATTTACGGAGGCTAGACTTTTTTTACAGGTAGGTGCAGTTAACATCAAAACCACAGCGCCAACAAAACCAAACTCACCGCTCTACTAGGTGCTATGACAATGATTATGAATCTCAAGTCCTGCATGGTCCTTCCAAGGTTTGTAGGATGCGATAATCTAGCAATAGCAACGTGACGATGTTGTACCGTGTTGAGCATGCACCTGAATGGTTACCGTATTCCGGTTACTGTAGCTGCCACTCACAATGCGCAAATCCACGTCTGATCGTAGTCGAAGCTTCCACCAACTGACCCAGTTGTGCAGATTGATTGAACCGTTCGGGAAAGGATGTGGACTGAAAATACTTCTCATGGTATTTTTTCAATCTATGATTATCTTTCTCTCTCTCTCTCTCTCTCTCTCTCTCTCTCTCTCTCTCTCTCTCTCTCTCTCTCTCTCTCTCTCTCTCTCTCTCTCTCTCTCTCTCTCTCTCTCTCTCTCTCTCTCTCTCTCTCTCTCTCTCTCTCTCTCTGTCTATCTCTCTCTGTCTCTCTCTCTCTGTCTCTCTGTCTCTCTGTCTCTCTCTCTGTCTCTCTCTCGCTCTCTGTCTCTGTCTCTGTCTCCCTCTCTCTCTCTCCTCTTACACTGGTTTCCAGCATCTTGCGTGAATAGCACACTTCTAACTTGTTCGGATGTGAATTCTGGCTCTTGGATGTCCATTTCGTGAATGATTCTGGAAATATTAATGTGTCCGATCCGTTTTTAATATTCATGTTGACTCGGGTTAGTCGTAAATTTTCTCCAATACAGTTTTCCATGTAAAATGGCCCATGAGACGAGCTTGTGAAAAATTACTAAAATTGGATATCTTTAGTTTCCAGTATTTTTGTATTTCCGCTTTTGTCGTCCGATCTTTCCTCAAAGGAACGTCGAGTAAGGGTAGTCGCAAGAACGCTCAATTCATGATAACAGTTCGGTCCTGCTTATTTGTAGTTTTTTCAAGTTTTCACTAATTAGTCCGATCTGTCCGCATAGGGAACGTCGAGCAGAGTTAGTCGCAGCTGTCGTGGCCAGAAGAAAGTTTGACCCCTTCTTTTTCAATTTTTGCTTTTTTCTTCCACTGTCCAATCTTTTCTCGAAAGGAACATCGTGTAGGGTTAGTCGCAAAGTTGTCGTGCCAAGAGGAAGTCTCAGCAGGGAAAATTCAATTTCTCAGCGGCTAATTTGAGTACAACTCTCTTTTTTGCTCGGCAAAGAGTGGCTTCCCGTCCCCCACCTACACATCGAGGGGGGGGGGAACCGGACCAGGTCGGCGCTATTCAATTATACCCCCTCTCAGAAGAAGGATAATAGAGGCAAGACAATGGCCGGAGGATGATTTTGAATTCAGTTGAATCGGGTAAACATTTGGAATGCCGAGGACAACTTTTTGGATGCCAAGTGCCTTGGAGCTCTGTATCAGGAAAAATTTGTGCTTATTCCAAGTAAACATATAAAAAATGGGAAGAAACACCTAATTTTTACTTTCGGAATCTCTCATTCTACTTTGGAAGCTGTAAGATAGTCTTGATTCTCAATCTTGGTTTATAACTTATTAATTTCGTTGTGAAATAGCTCAGACGATTTAGGAAACCGTTTCAGGTTGGTCACTAAATCTCTAGATTCGATTTTTTGAATGTTTCGAATGTTGTGCGATAGTCTTGACTTAGGTAACCCGAGTAAAATTATCAAAATGTAATGGTAGTGGAAACCGCCCCGGGTCGGCGACCCAATTTTAATGTGAATACTACTCGTTTTTTTCGCCAATCACTCGAGTGCCAGGAAAGAATATTGGTCCTGAACCCAAATTATTCATAAGACCACAAAAGGTTTCATAGCATAAAATATGCTCGGATCTCTTATTAGCTCCTTCATAAATGAATGTTTACCAAGAACAAGGGCGTCGGGGAGAGTAGAAAACGTGACAAACTTGAAAAAACGTGATTTTCTGGGAAAAACGTGGAAACCCTATATCACGTTTTTGAAAGAAAACGAGACTCACGAGAGCGGATTTTTTTATTTTGTAAAAAACAATTTTTTTTTAAAAACGTGAATCCATTTTTTAAAAAGATTTTTCTTTTAAAAATTGATTTTCCGTGAAACGTGGTAACTTCCAATCCACCACGCTAGACGGACGACAGAAACGTGGATAATCAAGGTAAACGTGGCATTTTTGAAAGAAACGTGGCAAACACTTACTTCGCGAAGATCTCCTCCAAACTGGTCTCCTGCAGGTCGAGCAACAATACAGCCTGAAAGTTACCGTCAATTTTTTCTTTTTTTCTCTCTCTCTCTCTCTCTCTTTTTCTCTCTCTCTCTTTCATTCTTCAATTTCTTGCCACTTGTTTTGGTTGCAGCCTCGTAAACTCCAGCAACGGGGCAATTTCGGCCGAAATAGGTATAGAAAACAAACACTTTTCCCTGTGTTTTATGAAGAGTTTGTCGTATTTTGGCCAAAGCAAGTTGGCAGGGAATTATACACACGCGTTGAAAATAGAAAAAAAGTGCGAATTTACGTTAGGCCAGCTCATAACTACAGTGACTTTGTCCGATCTAGTAAAAACCCGAAACTTGGTCGAATCAGTCCAGCGCGATTACACTAGGAAAATTGACATTCGTCTCTACGGCTACAGAAGGTGTTGGTAAGAAAGAAGTCAGTTCTTTTACAGAGAGTCGAGAACAAGAGGTACCTCGCGGAAACTCTCCCACGATCTACCAAAGAAAAAGATCCGTGAACATGCAATTGTACCTCATGCAGTTAAAACGCTCTTTCGAAGAAGGAAATAACCGGACAATAATTTTATGACCGAACGAATTTTACACAATTTTGACATATATTTTTTCATCCTTCTCTTTATTATTATACAAGCAGAGAGTCCTCGCTACGCTCAGAGCCCCTCTCTCACTTTTTCATTACAAAATCTCATATTCATACTTTTTAATTGAAAAAAAGTAGTTTTTAGAAGCAAGATCTTTACTATTTCTCTCTCTCACTCTCCTTTTCTCTTTTCCTTCTTCTCTCTCTCTATCTCTCTCTCTTTATATCTATCTATCTCTCTCCCTCTATCCCTTCCTCCTCGCTGCTCGCTTTCACACTCCCTGTACAATCCAAACGCAACAAATACTAATGCAAGTGTGGCTAGAACTAATGCAACAACCTGCGAGGGTCCCCAGTGGTCACGCGAATAGCACAAACGAAAAACGTGCAGCGATGACCGAGTGGTTAACGCGTCCGATCGTTATTCTCTTAATGCGAGTTCGAATCCCGTCAACCACCCGGCCATTTTTGCACAACCCTTCCTCTTCCCTCCTCCCCCCCCTCCCCGTAAATCGACACATAAATGGATCACCCAAAAATTTGCCTCACGAAAAAGGGGGCGGTCCCCTTGTTCTATTATTAATATGATTTCTACTCTTAGGAATAATATATCATCTATCTAATTTCGATCGAGATTTAAATATTTTTTTATGTTTCACCTAGAACATTGAAACTCTCGAAATGAAAATATTTTATTTAAATGTACTAAAAGTGGACAATTTAAAGTAGTTTCTTTAAAATATTTCAACTTTAGCACTGACAATCAAAAATTGAAAACTCATACTAAATCACTGAAAATGTAAAAAAATAAAACCGAAAAAATTATGACTTTCACTCTCCCTTTCTCCCTCCCTCTCTCTCTCTCTCTCTCTCTCTCTCTCTCTCTCTCTCTCTTTCTCTCTCTCTCTCTCTCTCTCTCTCTTTCTTTCTTTCTCTCTCTCTCTCTCTCTCTCTCTCTCTCTCTCTCTCTCTCTCTCTCTCTCTCTCTCTCTCTCTCTCTCTCTCTCTTACTCATCTTCTCGTTTTTTGATCTTCTCTCATATTCCTCATTAGAAATCCCTAAGGGTAGTAGTTTCATAAAAACTCTCTTCTCACTCATCGCAAACAGACCCTCTCTCTCGCTCTTTTTTCCACACAAGTCTTATGGATCGTCTCTCAGTTCCCAAATTAGCTTAGTATTTCATGTGGGGCGGCGACGAGTTATTCGTTTTTCAGCAAAACAGCCTTCGGACCGCCTAAGTCTTTCCAGCCCCTTCAGTCAAAAACAAAGAAGGAAGGGAGAAGGAGGAGAAAGAAGAAATCTTTTTTCTCTATGCTTCGTAATGAAATCATTATTAAGGGATGGAGGAGAGGGGGAATCCGAACAAATTTTGTGCATTATGGCGTCATGGTTAATGCAGAAAATTCATACTTCACGAGAAAATGCAGGAAACTTCACATGTAAACGCTCGAGAAAAAAGTTCTCTGCATTTTGGCGTGATGGTGTGTACAAAAAAACAGTGTTTTACAAAAAAGTGGAAAGTCTACACACAAAACTTTCTTCATACATTTTTATGTTTCACAGCGTCATGATAAACACATGTTATCAGTTTTCATTAGTCCTGTTCGTTACGGCGTCATGATGAATGCAGAAAAAGCACGTAAAAATTTGAAAAAAAAACCTTTAGAAAATGGAAATTTGATGGCCCCGCCCTCTCAATCTCATTGGCCCACGGTTTGCAGTCCTAGACTACAAACAGTTTGCTTTCGAGTTTGCCATTTGCTCCTACTAAAAACACTTCTGCGGAGCAATCTTTTCACTCAACAAAATGAACGCATCTTGATGGAGCAACAAGTGAGTTGCAGGGTAAATTCTTCAGATTTTTCAGATTTCAAAGATTTTGATTCTATCAGAGAATCAAGTGAAATACAACAAATCACGTGGAGAAATTCTTTATCTAGAGTCTCTTTTTCTATTTTTTCATTGTATATGTACAATCTAGCATTTAAATAGGCTAGGAAGTTTTGATTGATTTATTATTTTTTATAGTTAAAAAAACTTTTTTTTTAGAGATTTTCAGCTTTTGTTTTTTTTCACCTCTTCTTTATAGAAACAATTCTACCTGTTTCTGAACGTTTAAGCCTCAAACTTAGCGTTCTCAATAATTTGATATGTTTTGTGTATTTTTTGACCGAGTAGAGCGTAAAATGTCAAGTTTCGACTGTTTCACAAAAAGAATGCCACATTTTTTCTAGCCATCTACCGCATTACAAATTTCTCAATAATTTAGTATATTGGGGTGTTCCTTTGGAATAGTCGTAGAAGCTCTCAGTGTTTTGTCAGTTGGCCTCCTCATGCAACACGCTGTGTCACAAAAAAAGAGACGCGCTGACTCTCTCTCTTTTCGAAAAGCAAGTTAACTCGTAATACATGATCGTTTCAAGTTTCTTTCCTCGTCTTTTCTCTCTCTCTCTCTCTTTCTTTCTCTCTCTCTCTTTCTTTCTCTCTCTCTCTCTTTCTTTCTTTCTCTCTCTCTCTCTCTCTCTCTCTCTCCTTCTCTCTCTCTCTCGCTCTCTCTCTCGAAACTTATTCACAAACCTTATTAAGAAGATGATCAATGTCCATCGTGGCTCTTATTTCAGAACCAAAATCCTTCATTGGGATCTTCTCGTGCTTCGCGTACATCAACGTCACATTGTCGTATTCGTCTGAAATTTCTTTCTGAGCGAAGCGAAGTTCAAAAATTTCCAGCCACTTTCTGCCCATTTTGCAGTCTAATAAATCTATGCTTTAAACGTAGAGAAATGCAGAACTTTCCTGTCCTGGTTCTATTTTTCTTTTAAAAGAAGACTCAAAATGGAACAACTCTATTTTTCAAAATTTCTTCAAAAACAAAAACAAAGCGAGCCTCGTAAGTTTTTCTCCACGTTTAGCTCCAGAATCTTCCCAGATGTTCAAAAACTGTTTGAATTCTTATGAAAAGCAAGATTTGGGTCACACAACGATGAGATTGAATGTTGATTTACGGGGCGCACTAACTTCCAGCATTACTCCAACTCAGTGCGTCGAGCGGAGGAGTTTCACTGTCGAACTCGTGATCTTCAAACAAATGTGGCTGACTTCCATACTGGCTGAGAGTGCGACTCGGAGACCCATTACGTGATGGGCTTCCACAACTAGTCCGTCTGCTTTTGACATCTTCTTGGTTCAGATTTTGCTGTTGAAGACTCTTCATGGACAGCCAACTGACACGTTTATGCAGCATTTTTGCCTTTTCAGGCGGTAGAGGTGGGTGTGGCGCGGTGGACGTGGACGGCGGCGTGATCTTCGAATCCAGAATCAACGTGGGCTGACTGGCACGTCGCTCGAAGTTCTTCAACGGACGAAAGCCGATGGCTGGGGCTCCGGTCTGAACGCTCTTCCTCCGCGCGGAAGCTGGGGACAAGTTGGGACTAAAGTATGGGACAGCGTTTGGGACAACGTCATCGACTTCACCGGCTTCTAGGGGACAAGTCGGGGGACAGGATACAATGGAGTTACCGGAGACGTTGGAGATTCTACGTTGCTCGGGAACGTAGAGAAGTGTATGAGATGTCCTCCTAGCCATAACCCTTTGCGCGGGATCTGGTTTCTTGGTGTACTTCTGAATTGAATCCGCAGAATCACCAAGAAGTGAAGAGTCCTCGGATCGTCGGACCACTCCATTGGTGGCGTCTGTGGTGACGAACACCTTGACGTTGGGTTGACTGCTGGTGATCATAGTGAGGGTGGAGGCATCAGTAGTAGACGTGGAGAAGGGGGTGAACAGAAAATGAGCACATAGTGTGGAGCTCCACCCACAACGAGAAGAGGAGGAGGAGGCAGCTCTGTGTCGCGCACTACATAGCTCTTTGCGAGTTAGGGGTTCTGATTGGTCGGGTGTCCCTATAGGGTCAAGTTATGAAGAAGAGAAGAGATGGAGGGAGAAAGACGGCTGAAACAGGCAATAAAAAACAAAGAGGAAACGAATTGTTCAAGTGCTCTAGAGGGCAAGAAGTTTCTGCTCCAAGGTTAAATTCGGATTCTTACTTTAGATTTTGAAGTGTTCCAGCGACTCAGAATTTATTCTTCATCACCCAGGTTAAGCTTAAGTTCAATTTCCTGTTAAAAAATCTTTCTGACTTCACCAACTAAGGTTGAAATTCGCCTTGAATTTTCAATTCAGCTTTAATCCAAGTTATTGCATGGAACTTATCAAAATTCAATTCTCCTATCTTGGGTTTTTTTTAGATTCATCAAACCAGATTAAACTCGAACCCTTGCTCAGGTTGAGCCTAGCCTAACTCGATCCTATCAGACCAAGCCAGAAATCTAGCCCCTGTTGAATTCATCAGGCTAAATTGGACTTCGGTCAGCCTATCTATCATGGGCTCAGCCAACGACTTTAAGCTGGGTCTTTTCAAGCTTGATATTCAGAGGCTCAGATTTTTATTTGAACTGCTTCAACTAACACCCATAAATTTAGACTAGAACTAAGCTTCAGTTCTATTTAAGTTCAACTTAAACAATCTGTTCCATGTTTTCATGTAACGACGAATACAACCTGATAAAGAATCGACATTTATCGTTTCCAGGTGAAATTTCCTGATAATAGAGTTCTGATAATAGAATCATTCAAGAACGCCTAAAAACCTGATATAGATTTCTATGTTTTGCAACAATGCAATAGACGATCCATGATCATCAAGCCAATAAGTACATGATCATTAGGAAGAAACTTACATCATTTTCACTAATTGCTTATTTCTTCTGTTGCCATATCAACATTATTCTTAGGATTTTCAGTAAGAATACATTTTTTTCATGAAACACGGTATTTTTATACTAAGGATTAGAAAAAAGGTCTTGAATTCGTAAATTCATGTTGTCAGATCGTAAAATTTGAATATTTTTTCTGACTCTGTAAGACGACTTGTATTCTTCTCCTAAAACCACAAATTAGACACATATCTTGGCTGTGGAAGACGACCATAATGATAACATCGTTGATAATTTCTTCCATTGGTGAGATATTTGGAAATCTGAACAGTCCACAAACGTATCAACGCAATTGTTTTCCTGACTAACAGATAACTTCTCTTGAGATAGACGTTGAAGACGTTGAGAGAAACAAATCAAATCTTGAAGTTTCAGATGAAAAACATTCAATTTCTAACTTTGGCAAAAATACAGTCGGTCGTAAACTTTTGAACGATTCCGTATTCGCATCTCATAAGACTGTTCAACTCACCATCTTCATCTTCCTCGAACTCATGAACACTGTCATCGTCAATCATGTACATGTTACTCGGTCTTCGTTCATCATGAGCACCGTGACTTTCGAGGGAATGAATAGTTGCAGAGGTACAGCTCTGGTGCATTTCACTTTGCGACTTTGGTCGTCGGAAGACATGTCTTCTCGGGGTATTTGGACCAGACGCCACTGTCGCTTCTGAATTCGCCGATCCGGATGCATCAGAATCGTGGCGTCGACGTCTTCCAACACCGTTGGAGATGTTGGTGCGAGATCCTGCAGGTCTAACCGTGAAGACTCGCTGGCGACCTGCGACTTCTCGTTCGAGACTACTCTCACTTGCAGTTTCCGTAGCGAAGGAAGTCTCGGAGGCGTATTTGCGTAGTTTTCGGTCTATAATGCTCTTGGCGCAGTTGGATACTGGTGGAGGGCGGTAAGTCAGAGGAGCTGACTGTTCACCACTATCAGAATCTGGAGTCGTCGGCATTTTCTACATTGATGGAAGGTCTGAATTGATAGAAATAGGGAAAGAAAGAAAAAGAGAAAAAGAGAGAGAGAGAGAGAGAGAGAGAGAGAGAGAGAGAGAAAAAATAATAATAACTCCAAATAAAATGATACGAAGTTCACCAGTGTTGGAACAATGTCAGAATAATTGGATTTTAACTGTACAAAAATTACTAAAAAACTGGAATATAAGAAATGTTCTAGGATCCTGAATAGAATTGCTCCATACGCACGGAAGTAAAAATCTGGATTTTCTTGAAATTGAAAAATCTGAGAACAAATTATTTTTCAATTCTGTGAATTTTAGAACCGTTCTAGAAAAATTGGGACATGTTTTCAAAAAAAGGAATCTGGGAATAAGAAATGTGGAATCTGCCAATGGGACACGACTGGGAGGATCCAATCACACGCAATATCCCATTTCTGATAAATTATGGTTCTTTGCGGCATTGTCTGCGTCCAAATTAAATCTTGGATAGAGGTACAGTACCCCGGATGGATGAGATAGACGCTTTTTAATTTCGGCTGAATAGGTTCCTTTTCATGTGATTTACCGCTTGGTATATTTGTCTATCAAACAGAAAACCAACAAAAAATCCCTGGACATTGGAAATTGTATAATTTGAGAAACACGAATGATTTTTTAAAATTTTGATACAATTTCTTCATCAACTCAATACAAATTTCTCTATGAGAAAAAGATAATTCGCAAAGTTGTAAAAATTGAAAAAAAGAAGAAGATCTTATAGCAGAAGAACGGTATCATTTAATTTGAATTTTTTTCTCGATTTCAAAGAATCAATAAAGCTTTCATTCAAAGCCAAAAGAATATGAGAAGTACCGAGGTTTTTGGTACTTTAGAGAGAGAGATACTTTGAATGATACTTTTTAAAACTATTCATCCAATGAAGGAAAAAATGAATCAGTTTTCTATTGGCTATAAAAACATAAAAATTCATTTTCAACATTTATCCGGCCAGCTCTGAAAAACTACTGTCTCGAACTGTCCGAATTGAGGATCCTGAAAAAAATCTGAATTTCTGCCTTCTATAAAATCAAAAACGGCTGAAAAATTTGGAAGATCGTTGGAATCAACAGGACATCTTCTAGAATAGGTGCTGTTTTGAACTATACAACTTGTATATTGTGAAAAATCTGAGTCTCATATAAAATATCGTGTTAAATAGAATTTCCAAACT
This sequence comes from Caenorhabditis parvicauda, assembly GCA_963978915.1. NCBI lineage: Eukaryota > Metazoa > Nematoda > Chromadorea > Rhabditida > Rhabditidae > Caenorhabditis > Caenorhabditis parvicauda. The sequence goes on along the minus strand of OZ022251.1, from coordinate 11,306,331 downwards.
TGATTGGGCAAGTTACTGTACTGTGAGATCAGCAGCGCTACAAAAATCTGATTTCCCTGTGTCCCATCAGAAAAAACAAAAAAGGACAAGGCAGCAACATCGGAAACGAACATTTCCTGCCAATGTCATGGCTTCTTTCAGTGAGTATTTTGAGTAGAAACTGCTTATGACTGAGTGGCTGGCAAAGGAATAAAAAGGGAGACGGCTCTTGGTTGTTTGGAGCCGCACAGAGAGCACATGGATGAATGAAAAAAAGAAGAAAAAGAAGAGAAAAGAACACTGCCTCCCCCACTTGCTGTTTATGTGCGAGGGTGGTAGAAGGGGGGGGGGGGGGGCTGCCGGCTGAAACTCGACTCCAAATCTGGGAGATTCCGAGCGGCAAAATCTGTTTTGTGGCGATATAACAGAGTTAGGGGCACGCTTTTCGATACTAGCAATCAAAATACAATCATGTTTCAGAGAAAATCTCTGTTCTGAGGCTATGACATCTGTAAGAATGAAGTCACTTGAGAGAAAAAAGTGTCAGATCAGAAAAATAATCAAAATAATTCTTCCAGTGATGGAAAGTTTAGTATTTGTCATATTGCTCGGTGAGATCAAGTGTTTTAAAAGAGCAAGGTCATGTGCAGCTTCTCTCATGAACTGAAGAGGCAAATTTGTACTGTATTACTTTTTTCTCGAATAAATTAATTTGAACACAGTTCCTATCCAACTACGATAGAGCCTAATTTATCACAGAAAAACCTCAGAAGCATTGTGATACGCCGGAACGCTTTGCAAAGCTGCCCTACGGCATACATCAAAGAATGCGTGAAAAGGACAAATCTTCAGACGAGATGCGAAAGAAAATAAGACAACCACCCCCACATCACTATTTAATTAGACGATAAGGCTCACGAGATGTGTCAGGATCTTCTCCAAGGATAATTAAGATCGGGTTGTAGCACGTGGTGCATGGTGCAGTGGGTAAGAAGTAGGATTGATATGTGATACAGGAAAGGTAACTCACATCAGATTGGATCCAACCACATCTAGTTTGGGAAAAAACTCGAATCCAATCTGATTTTTTCTGGATCCATTCAGAGTTGATTTTTCTGATTACTTTGAAATGCTCCAGATGTACAAACTTGAGTTATCTAAACTTGAGTTAGATCATGATCAAAAGTATTATGAAATGAATGATCATGATGTGTCGTCATGGTTATAAGCCCATTTTCCATCACATAAAAAACTGCTAGTTGGATCCAATCTGACAGAACTGGATCCAATTTGATAAAATCGTTCAAATAACTATAATTCCCGGAGAATTATTTTCTCGGCGAACCCAAATAATACGATGAATCTTTGGTCAGCACGAGTATTTTGAAATATATTTCATTTCGATTGGAAACACAACTCTGGATCCAATCTGATTTTTTTTTCTGGATCCAGCCCGATTTTGTCTCGATCCAATCAGAGTTGACATCTCTGAGGATAGGATGAGAGTTCGGATCCACCTCTGGCAGAGTGCCAAAAATAGTGTAAATTTTAAAGTGCTAACGTGGAGTTGGTGAAATATTGGGTTGACAGGTAACATGGTAAGAGTTCGCGATCCGGTAGGTGAGAAAAAGCAAAAATTATCCTACACTTTAGTTCGCGGAATGTGAAGCGCGAAGATCGTGATGATCTTATCCTTGGAACTACGAAAGGTACAAAAAAGTCGCGACGCGCGATCAAAGCGTTGCGGTTGCAAAAAATATGAAAAGCGTCACTTAGCGGAAGCTCGAAACAGCCTCCCTCACAAAACCAATTAATTTCTAAGCGCTATAAAAGATACAACTTTGGCTTGGCTCTCGTCATAAATTCCGTTTCGAGCGGTTTATAAGATCGTTATGCTACAAGATGAGAGTGAGGGAGGGCGGTAAGGAGGAAAAAAAAGAGAGAGAGAGAGAGAAAATTAAAATTCCTACAAAAATGTATGACGTTCACTTGAATTTTTCCATTTCTTCTGCTTGTACTTTTATTTTAAAAAGTTCAAGAAACAATCTGATCAGTTCTTCTTATAACTTAAAAAATAGAATAAGGAGATGAATTTAAGTTCTGAAATTCAAAGAAGTCAACTCTCTCTCTCCGCCGAATAACTTTTCAAGGCGAAGTGAAGACGAATTTGAGTGACAACCCGAGAACCAAAGGATCTTGTGTAACACGGAAAAGTCTCCAGAATCCTGATCAATACGCAAATCTCCGATGGAAAAATAATGAATTATTGAGGTTATTAATCTGGCATGGAGCTGGGTTTGTTACAACAGTAGCCTCTTGGAATTATATATCTTCATCTGAATTTTGGTTGTTTTTTTGAGTTTTGGGTCGGAAATACCTTGTTTTAAGTTTTGAGTAAATTGGCCGAGTTTCTTCAAAAGTATTTTCAAAGGCTTCTCAAATCGTTTTCTAACCGATGTTTTTGTTCGAATTTAAGAAAAAATGTATGAAAAAGGATGACACATAAAATTTAAATAACTCTGATTTTAATTACATTAAAATTTCCAAAATAAAATTATCTGAATTATTTTTCGTCTTTTTCTTGAACATGGTACAGCTTTTTTTCCAAATTTTAGTTTAAAAAAATTTTTTTAATAGACAGACAGGTTTCGAGAAGTAATAGATTGAGACTAGACGCAATAAGTGTATACACTTAATTGACACTTTTTTTTATAAGTGTTCACGTCCAAAACACGGAATGATCTTTCCAGATTGCGTCCAAAGGTTCAACCGACACAGAAAATGTGTCAGCTTGGTTGAACCGGATGCTTTGCGTATTATATTCATCATAGATATTATATTACTTGTTTTCACATGACTAATTCATTCTTTCAGCCACTTGATAA
>OZ022251.1:11235967-11298467 GCA_963978915.1 Caenorhabditis parvicauda | reverse complement strand
TGACAATAGTTCTCGGAGGGTCATTCAAGCGAAGCGCTTTTCTGACAAATCTATTCAAAATGAAAGGTTTTGGTCCTGACAAAGAAAGTCAACGTAATTTTTCTCTTTTTCTGTTTTTGAATAAACTGTGAAAACAATTTCAAAATGAAGTAACGAATAATTGTTCTTGTTTTTTTGAAACAGAGTTCATAAACTTTTGAACGCTTTACCGCAAAATTCCCTAGGAAAGTACAGCCGCCTACGCAAAGATCTTCTCAAACTAAAATCGAGTTAGGTTTTTCGGACCGAAATCAGACGAAAGCGCATTAGCCCCAAACCCAATTTTAACTTTACCTAGTCGGACTTAAACCTTCCCAGCCTGCACTAAAAGTGATGAGAACCTTAACGTTAGGGTCAAATTAGGACAATTTTGGGAGAAAACATGCTCAGAGGAAGGTTCTCAACTAATTGCCACGTCTCTGATATTTGACACATACGATAGAACACCCAACAAGAGTAATGAACAAACTTTCCTCGGGATCATGTAAAGATCATAAAATATGACATTATTAGCCTATAAAATGAGGATCATTGGGTTAGGAGTCATCTAGCTTGACAAGTTTCTGCTCTCTGTGGGTTCGAGAATAAAATCTTAAGTAATAATTTAATAGTGCTGAAGTGTCAAGACCATTCTGGTACTATCAAAATTTTGGCAAACTGGTTTGACTCAAAATTTTTCTCATGTAAAACCGTTTAGTTGTGAAGATATTTAAATTATATTCCGAGAAGTACAAACAGCTGAAAAGGTACTGAAATCAAAATCTAGCTCCTGAAACTACCAACATTTAGCGTCAAAATTCAACTCCAGTGGTGTCGGAGTTGATATCATCAATTCTCGTCTAATATTAGATAACTGGCGAAATTCGGATTTTTGAAATAACCTAAACATGAAATCAAGAAATTAACTAATATTCAGTTGTGAACGGATTCAGAAATTAACACTATCCATGAAAGTTTATGGTATGATCTTTGTGATATTTTTTTGAATCTCCAGATGTTTTCAAAATTGACTCAGTCAATGTTATAAAAATTTGAAGAACATCAGAAAATTGATAACATCGACTTTTCAGCACAACCCTTAACGCTAATGGTATGGAGTCAAAGCTACCATGTGATATCGAAGTTATAACTACAAAACTTCAAAAATCTGAATCTTCACAATGAGACTAACATGAAAAAGTTGAATTAGGGAAATTATAAGCTAATTGATCTAGAAATCACATTGATCTTAAATGATAACTCGAAAAACCAGAAAACCCCATTTTGTGAAATTCTCAGCACGACTACAACCAACAAGTCAGAATCTGGAGTCTGAGCCACCAAAGTCAACAAGCAGAGAATAGTAGCAAAGTAGGAATATTATACGAGTAGTAATGAGAATACTCCTTGCTTCTTTTCTCTCTGCCGCTGCCCGCTAAGCTTAGTGGCATGAGGATCTTATTTCTTCTTCTTCTTCTTCTGCTACTTTTCTTTTCCTGTTTCGAAACTTCTTCTCCTCTTCTGCTTTCCATCTTTCTCTAGGTATAAGCACGCCCCGTGTTTGCTTTGAAATTCATCAACTTGGAATGTCGCTGAGCCACAACGACAGATGAATCAATGGTCTCGGCAAGTCACATGGAATTAGGGTCAAGAGAAGCTATGAAATTGGTCTGGCCTGTGGCCTTCTGAATGTTAAAGCCGTAGTGATAGAAAAAGGACAGCTATGAAATTAGTGTAGTATATAGATTTGAGTACGTAGTGACAGAAAAAAGGAGATGGGAAATTTTAATTTTTGCCAATTAAAGGAGAAGCTATGAAACATTCACAAGTCACAACCCTACTGTTGAATTGTCACAGCTTATCAGTTCACAGGGCAGCTATGGAGATCAACGAATCATTCAAATGAACTTCATAGTTTCCAAGAGAAGCTATGAGACCTTTGATCCAAGGAAGTCTTCATTAATTCAGACACTTTGGAGCAGCATGAAATTATAAGAGCACATCCACAAATCATTCTTGATGTGCTTTTGGAGAAGACCTCGCAGATTGAGGGGCAGCTATGAAATATTGTCATCTCTCGAAAAATACAGAACAAGGGGTTCTATGAAATTATATACCTCGAGATTGTCGAACGAGCTAGGAGAGTTAGCTATGAAATCTAAGGAAAAAAGATCAAAAATCGTTTCCTTTTGTGATTGTGAAGGGCAGCTATGAAACTTTTGAAATTCATGTCGGAAATAAGTCTGATCTGATTCAGAAGGAAATCTTGTGACGAGGGAGAGTTATGAAGTCGCGAGCTTGATTACGAAATAAGAAATCACTAAAGAAATAAGATTTCTGAGTCTGTTATGAAATCTTTTCTGACTTCCTTGGCAGTTAGGGAAGAAGACTCTTGGTTACCATGGTAAACGACAGTTATGAAATTTAGCACTAGTGATCAAGAACATTTCTGAAAGTACTGTATTATGAGAACAGCTATGAAACTACAACAACGCTGAAGGAAGAAGCTATATAATTATAGCTCCTACATAAGTATCGTAGCTGGGTCTAAATTTTTACTGAAGGAAGGGCAGCTATGAAATACCGTACTCAACAGGGGCTGATACGAAATAGAGTATTCAAAAAGGGTAGCTATGAAACTGCTGATAGGTTCTGGGAATAACAGTCACCAACCCCACAACTTAAACAAGGCAGCTGCAATATTCATATCATATTAATAATAGAACAAGGGGACCGCCCCCTTTTTCGTGAGGCAAATTTTTGGGTGATCCATTTATGTGTCGATTTACGGGGAAGGGGGAGAGGAAGGGTTGTGCAAAAATGGCCAGGTAGTTGATGGGATTCGAACACGCATTAAGCGAGTAACGATCGGACGCGTTAACCACTCGGTCACAGCTGCACGTTTTCCGCGAGTGCTATTCTCGTGACCACTGGGGACCCTCGCAGGTTGTTGCATTAGTTCTAGCCACACTTGCATTAGTGTTAGTCGTGTTTGGATTGTACAGGGAGTGTGAAAGTGAGTGAGGAGAGAGAGAGAAAGAGAGAGAGAAAGAAGGATGGAGAGAAAGAGAGAGAGAGAGAGAGAGAGAGAGAGAGAGAGAGAGAGAGAGAGAGAGAGAGATAGAGAGAGGGTGAGAGAGAAAGAAGTAGAGAGAGAGAGAGAGAGAGAGAGAGAGAGAGAGAGAGAGAGAGAGAGAGAGAGAGAGAGAGAGAGATGGGGGGGGGAGAGATGAGAGAGCGAGAGAGAGCGAGAGAGAGCAAAAAAGAGAGAGAGAAATAGCAAGGACCTTGCTTCTTCTAAAAACCACTATTTTCAATTAAGAAGTCTGAATATGTGATTTTGTAATGAAAAAGGGGAGAGAGGGGCTCTGAGCGTAGCGAGGACTTTCTGCTTGTAAAACATGAAAGGGAACTTTGGAACTCAATGACGATTTTGAACTGTAAAATCACGCGAAAACGGGCAGCTATGAAATGCCAATACCATATCGCTGGAGAGGGGAAGGTATGAAGAGAACTCGGCCCGAACTAAGCCTAGCCCGAAGATAAAGAAGAAGAAGAAGAAGCGCATGTGGTTGAGCACACATTCGTTGGCCCGTCGGAATTATTCACACTTCTCCACCGTGAGAGAAAGAGCCGCTCGAATCTGCACATCTTCAACTAGTTTCTGCTTCAATTTGAGCAGATGTACATACATGTGATCGATTCATAGATTAATGGGTAGTGTAGTTGGTAGTGATGAGGACTAGAGTTGTAGATGGGAAGGGTTCGGGTTCGAAAGGAAACTACTGATTGGTCCTCAGATAGGCATGGGCATATTGCCAATCATTGGCAGTCTATTGGCAATGCAGTTTGTTATGCCCATGCCTATCCTCAGAGAAGGCAACTCAGATTAGATCCAACCACATCTAGTTTGGGAGAAACTGGAATCCAATCTAATTTTTTCTAGATCCAATCAGAGTTGACTTTTCTGATTACTTTCGAATGCTCCAGATGTACTCGAAACTTGAGTTAACATATAGATCATGAACAAGAGTATTATGGAATGAATGATCATGATGTGTCATCATGGTTATAGGCACATTTTCCATCAAATAAAAAACGGCTAATTGGATCCAATCTGACAGAACTTAAAAAAGCCGAAGAATTATTTTCTCGCCGAACATAAGTAACACGATGAATCTTTGGTCAGCACGAGTATTTTGAAATATATTTCATTTCGATTGGAAACGAAACGCATCTCTGGATCAAATCTGATTTTTTCTGGATCCAGCCCGATTTTTCCGAATCAAATCAGAGTTGACTTCTCTGAGTGGTAAGGGTCCGGGTTCGATAGGAAACTACAGATTGGTCTAGTCATGTTTGTTTATCTATTGTTGTTCCAACAACGCTCAATAAAATACGAAACCACATCTCAAAGATTCAGATAGATTCAAAAAACTTGAAATGGGGTACTATACAAGTACTGTAGAGAACTCTCTTCAGAAACGATATGAAGAAAGTTTGAGTTCTGTTGTTGGTAGAGTTTTGCTTGGAGCATTAAAGTTCGATGCTATGCTGTTGGTTCAGTCATTCTCGATGGATTTGTCGATAGATAGTCTAGGTGGTGAAAAAGCAGACTTTGCTCCAAAGATAAAGAAAGTTCGAGTCCAGGGGCTGACGGTTTTTTCAACTATCCCGTTCCGAGCTTTTGAAACAGAGCTAATTCGGTAGAGAAGTAGACCTTACGCGAAGACGATGTAAGTTCGTTTCCTGCTGCCAACGATATCTTGATGGTCCTCCTATCTTCTTCCAAAGAATTTATTCACGATGGCTCAGTAGGTAAACAACAAAACTGTCACCCCACAAATAAAATGTTCGACCCCTATCGATCATACAAAAAATCAACCCCAACTCATATTAACCACATAAAAAGACGTACCAATGATATCCTCATCATCAGTTCCATAGATATTCTGTAGGTCACCGATACAAGATTCTGGCTCTGACGTCATCGAAGCGACCGACGGAGAACTTCGACCGGACAGACCAACAGGAACCCGAAGAAAACTGTGTTGCAGACTTCCCGAGCCGCTTTCGTCTGTAATTTGACAATTTTATCAGAATACATACATTGCAAAGTATTTTTTTAGAAAGTCCGATTTTGACTTCACCAAAAAATATGAATTTGCGTTACGGTATTTTTATATTTTCTTCCAAATTACAAATATTCTACTCTTTTTTCCAGAAACCTTCAGCTTTTCTCAACCGACGTCGTCTGTGACGACTCCCGATGGTCGGCGCAGTTTCTGTTCTCCGAAGACCTCCTTTGTCTTCTTTGAGACTCTGCCAACGGACGACAGGACGTCGTGGTCGATCGTCCATATCGTCTAGAGGCTCCGGGGAACTTTCCGTCATTCTGGGAGGTGAAAAATGAGGAAGAAAAAAGAGAGTGAGAGAGAAAGAGAGAGAAGGAAAGAAAGAAAGAGAGAGAGAAAGAGAGAGAGAGAGAGAGAGAGAGAGAGAGAGAGAGAGAGAGAGAGAGAGCGAGAGAGAGAGAGAGAGAGAAAGAGAGAGAAGGAAAGAAAGAGAGAGAGAGAGAGAGAGAGAGAGAGAGAGAGAGAGAGAGAGAGAGAGAGAGAGAGAGAGAGAGAGAGAAAGAGAAAGAAAGAAAGAGAGAGAGAAAGCATTTCGAAAAACTTTAATTGTTCAGGACATGTTTAAAAAAAGAAAAACTAGAAATGTTATTGTTTTCAAAAAAATCAATGAAAACAACAAAATCTCATCAAGCGTGAAAAAATTCGAAACCAATTGTTGTTTTCAATGAAATCAACGGAATGTTGATAGATGATCGATTCTCCAAACTTTTCTGCAGGAATGAACAAGAATTTTACAAAAAGAAACACGATCCGAAGTTTCGCAAGTATTTCCGTTGACATGATCAGTTGACTCATGTTTGTTCCGAAATGTCCGGTCTGTGGACATCGGATTGGGCTAGCGGTAAAATTTGTAGAGATTTTTCATTGATGGGCTGTCCGATCTGTGTATATCCAGTCAGGTTAGTGGTAAAAGGTGCAGTGAAATGTGGCCAGTTATTTGACATCATGGAAGAGATCAAGTGCATCATGATATGTTTTGTTCCGAATTGTCCGATCTGTGAACATCGAGTGGGGTAAGTGTTAAAATTTATAACACGGCTAGTTATCTGACATCATGGACTAGATTAAGTGTAATGAAAATCGAGCAACTTGCATTGAATTAATGAATTCTGTGCACTTTTACATGCTTCGAGGTGTTTTTTCTGTCAAATTAGGGTCAAAATCGACGAAAATTGAGGTTTTAGGTGATTAGAAGCGAATAAAGAGGCAAAAACTTGTATGAAAAATAGTAAAAGAGGAGAAGTCGGGCTGCCCCACCTGATTGTGTAACAATCTATCTGTAACATGTCTCACAGAGATGTTTTTTCCTGGCTGCCTTTGAGCGGTTTCGAAGTGTGAGCAGATGATCGAAACGTCGTGTGTCATGTGGCAATTGTGGCCGCGGAACGTGGCATTTGAACGTGAAACGTGGAAATTCAACGGGAAACGTGATATTTGAACGTGAAACGTTGTATTTAAACGTGAAACGTGGCTTTCGAGAGTGAAACGTGGATTTTCAACAGGCAAAGTGAAATTTCAACGTCTAACGTTGCATTGAAACGTAAAACGTGACATTTGAGAGTGAAACGTGGAAATTCAACGGGAAACGTGGCATTTGAGAGTGAAACGTGGAAATTCAACGGGAAACGTGGCATTTGAGAGTGAAACGTGGAAATTCAATGGGAAACGTGGCATTTGAGAGTGAAACGTGGAAATTCAACGGGAAACGTGGCATTTGAACGTGAAACGTGAAATTTACACGAGAACGTCCCATTTTTACGTGAAACTTTGCATTTAAACGTGAAACGTGGCGTTTAAACGTGGAAATGAAGTCTAAAACGTGACCAAATGAACTGATTTAAGAACAATGTTGAAAATGTGAGAATGAGGCAAGAAATTCATGATATACCGGAAGCAGCAGTGAATTTGAAATGTTTAACTTAATCAACTGAGAGGGGCGGAGCCTCAAAAAATCAATAAACATATCCCAAATTGTTCGAACTCTGCCCACTAAAGTCGCATTTTATGCAAAAATTCATCCTCGAACATGGCTTTCCCGCGCCTCCGCTTTGCTTTCGCCTGAATAACACATGACTCGTGGACTAGTTTATCCAAAATTAATGGTCTAGAAATTCCAAAACCAATATGGTGCGCGGAAATGTGGTCGCGTTTCGCAAAAAAAATAAATTTTCTGAAAAATCTAGGTTATCAGGAGACTTATTGAAATTTAGCGGTGGGTGGTCTCGGAATAACAAATCAAAAATTAATGGTCTAGAAATACCAAAACCAATAGGGTGCGCGTAAATGTGGTCGAATTCCGCGAAAAATTCATTTTTTTGGAAAACGTAAGCTACCAGGGGTTCCTTCTTTCAGTTTTCTTTCTGGGTGGTCTTGACAGCAGACTCTCATATGATTTTTATCACAAAATCGGATATTTTGAGGTTAAAAATTGAATTATTCTCTAGGACTGATCCAAACAGGATCACATATATTTCTGTCGATGAATGATTCTGTTTTGTAAAGATAAAATTTGGATTATTTTTTCCTCGGTTAAAAATGTGAACTTCTCAAAAACTCAGTTTCTATGCCGTTGAAAGTGTGCAAATTGTCAAAAAGCAAAAAAAAAGATGAGCTGTTTCGTTGAAGTTTCGCAAAGCGATATGTTGCAAAAGTGCCCTTCAAAGAATGTTGTCTAGGAAAAGGCAACAAAAAGAACAACAAATCACGGTGGTCCCTGGGGGTGCGGGCCCGAAATGGCCTAACCTGACGTAAATCGACTCAAAATGCTTGTCTGTTTGTAAGGTTTTCGATGTAACGAAATCCGTGAAGTTCGACGAATCCAGCCCGAATCAAGCATCGATACCCATGGGAATCAACCTCGAATGTCAAACATTTCCCATCTTTACGCAGATTTGTTGCCGTGCACGTTGACACTAAAGGAAACGATTGACAATCAGATCAGGGAAAATCTGAACCGAATCGACACAATTCTTTCTCAACATAAATTGACTTTCATCGTGATTCACACCCAGAGTTGGCACGTCAGATAAGCAGCTGTAGAAACTTTTTGTTCAGCTCTAGATGAAATATTTCAGACCTGACTAAAAATTAACCTGCAGAGGAAAATTATGTATTCTAATAAAGGTGATGAGTGTGAAAACACTATATAAAATCCTTTTTGTTGGAAAAATCGCAACCTCGTTGCTTCCGAGATTATTTTCCAAATTTTTTCCACTTTTTCATAAAGTTGCGGAATCACATCAGATCGGTTCTGAACACAGTTTGATCTATGAAATAAATTATTACCGAAACAAAACGAAGGTTCATCGGAAAAGTTCACTGGAGGAGTATAGATCTCAACACGTCTCAATAGAAGTAGATTTTCAACTTTCTTTCTTTTCCCCAGTATTCATGTAAATGACCCCAGTGCTACTCGATAACGGAACGGAACCGCTATGGAAGAGAATTGTTGGATGAAAAATATGTTCATGGTCTAGTGATTTCCCGATTTTGAGGGTTTTTTGTTTATTTAAACTTTTTATATTGAAGTAGAGAAAAAAAAAAGAGAGAGAGAGAGAGAGAGAGAGAGAGAGAGAGAGAGAGAGAGAAAGAGAGAGAGAGAGAGAGAGAGAGAGAGGGAGGAGAGAGAGAGAGAGAGAGGGAGGAGAGAGAGAGAGAGAGAGAGAGAGAGAGAGAGAGAGAGAGAGAGAGAGAGAGAGGAGAGAGAGAGAGAGAGAGAGAGAGAGAGAGAAAGAGAGAGAGAGAGAGAGAGAGAGAGAGAGAGAGAGAGAGAGAGAGAGAGAGAGAGAAAGAAGAGAGAGAGAGAGAGAGAGAGAGAGAGAGAGAGAGAGAGAGAGAGAGAGAGAGAGAGAGAGAGAGAGAGAAAGAAAGAGAGAGAGAGAGAGAGAGAGAGAGAGAGAGAGAGAGAGAGAGAGAGAGAGAGAGAGAGAGAGAGAGAGAGAGAGAGAGAGAGAGAGAGAGAGAGAGAGAGAGAGAGAGAGAGAGAGAAAGTCCCAATAGTGCTCCACCGGAATTTAACAGGAGAGAGGTTGTTGCAACGAGTCTATCAGAGCATGGTGCAAATGGGTAAATATCTGGCTCGTGTCTGCTAAGAAGAACACATTGGCAAAATTCAGTCTCACAGCCCATAACAAGGCCAATAACAGAGGAACGACGGGGAAAAGTCAGAAGGAGTGAGAGAATAAGTGAATGACAGAGCACTTTTCGCATTCAAAGTTTATGATTCAATTCGACCACACACAGAAGAGAGAAGTGCAAGTTTGAGCTTCGGAAGAATAGTTTACGAATTTATAAGCCTTGGTTTCTGATGTCTTTGAAGTCAATGGAATTACATACATTTCGAACTAAAGCATGCTCTAAAACAGGAACCCCCTGTTGTCCGATGTAACAAGTTTTTTTTATTTAATTTTTTCAAAGAAAAGAGAAAAGAATCGATGTCCTACAGTCATCAGAATATTACTTCAAATCGCTCGACCTAAAGCAGGCACTTTTATCGACGATTGATCTTTGACACCGTTCAAAAGTATACGAACATCAGTTTTTCTGTTGGTTCTATTATGATTGGACACAGAGGTAAACAGTTATGTCTACTTTTTAAGAAAGATGTACCGTAACGCAAAGATCAAAAAAAGGAAAAAATAATCGTCAAGGGGACCCGAACGTTCAAAACTCACGCAATTCAATGGTCGACGTATGATGGAAGGGCAATGGGCTGTTGCTCCTGGTGATTTCTATTGGCGGCACAGTTCGATAAATCTGAAATGAGGCAAATTGGCGAAACCCGCGAAGGGTCGGCGACTCACAAATCTGTCATTCGAGTTGCCGGAGTCTTCGTTTGATAGGCTCTCCCAGTCAGAACTTGCTTCTTCCATGGTTCTAAATTCTCTTCAACTTTAAAAGTTGGGTTGGATTTTTAGAAGTAAGAATAGGATTGATTGAGTTAGACAGATAGAAAGTACCGTTTGAAGAAAGATGAAAACTATAGGTTTTTCATACAAAGTCATAAGAAAACGCTCGAAAAAAAACTTTTTTCAAAACTTTTTTCCAGAAAACAAACAATATGACTTTAAAAGTGCCCAACACTGATGATTGATTACAACTCAGGAAAGAACTCTGGAAACCCAAAAAGTATGAAAGGATTAGAACCAAAAACATCTTCAATAACAGCAAAATTGGATTTGAATAACTACAATTATGCAGGTTATTGTACTTTGAAGTTCTGGGAAGTTTAGAGGTTCAAAGAGATGAAATAATTGGTGTGAAAGACGGAAGTAGGAACTCCAACAATGAACAAGATTGTTTTGAATTTTCTGAAGCGAATTCAAAAGAAAAATATACGTTAGATTGGTAGATTTGGAAGAATTCAACAGTGATGACAGGTTTCAAGAGTATGCATCTTTCAGTAACATCTGTTTAGTCACATGGATTACCGGGCTACTTCAGGGTGAACAGTTCTTACTAACAGTATTCTGAATTTGCTGTCACTGCTAATGCTGCTGAAGCTCATAATTCATTATTCCTGAGTGAAGTTTACCTATCACTAAATATATCTATTTGTCTTTTTCGGAAATTATCCTGACCGTACAATGAGAAAAAAATCAGAAACATGTGATCCAAAAACAATGAGACAAACGCGGAAGCGGCGATGTGTGAGCACAATTAACGTGGATGTGTGGAATTTTCAACGGACAACTGTTCTTGTTCACAAGCGGCTGAGAACCGACATGACCAATACAATCAAAACAACAAGCGAGTTTGCATTTCTTCTTCTGTCTTCTCCTCCTCCTCCTTTTTCTTCTGCTTTGTTTTGGTTCGAGATAGAATTGGTAATTTGCTCTGCACGTGTGTTGAACTGTGTGTTTGCTAGAGGCAATCTTTGCAGAGTCGGGTCTGACGAAAAGCAACACTGAGCTAGACGGTTCGGATCGCTTAGAACACATCTCGCAATTAATGATCGTGTTATTCCTTTTTTTCTCCTAAGATAGAGATTTTGTTGAAGTTTTTTTCAATTGAACTAGAAATAAATTATGTGTACGGATCTTACAGAATACCTTTTTTGCTCAACTAAAAGTATTCGACTTTTTTTCTAGTTATGTTCGAAAACTGAACCATTACGACTTCTAGAACTCATAGAATATAAAGAGGTTAACAAACCCATGGAAGAAGCAAGTTCGAGCTTTAAAAGAATGCTCCGGCAACTTGAGATTTGTGAGTCGCCGACCCTCCGCGGGTTTCGCCAATTTGCCTCATTTCAGATTTATCGAACTGTGCCGCCAATAGAAATCACCAGAAGCAACAGCCTATTGCCCTTCCATCATACGTCGAACATTGATGTGCGCGAGTGTTGAACATTGTTCATTTGGAGTCTCTGGGTTCGGATACTTCAGCAGCCTAGTTTTGCTTTTTTTTAACTTGCTTGATAGTAAGCATGTGTCAAAAACTTTCCAAAAAGTTTTTTCTGGCTACCTAATCTGATACGATTTACACACAAAAATAAGTATTCGTATACTTTTGAACACCTTTCCTGATGAAACCCGTCTCTCCATGAAGAAAAATATGCAGAATAATCAAGAAGACATAAGCAGTGAGGAAGTGAGATAGGATCGGGTCACCACCTTACGAGCTCTATTGGGTAAACTAATGTTTTTATGCTGGGAAGATAGTCAAAGAGAGAAAGGGAGAACGGAAATTGTACTTTTTGCTCTATAAATGTTCTCTTGTTTGAAGTAAAATTATCATGATTATGTGGCTGGCAGGTAACTTTGTGGTAGACGAGAACGTGCTTGAAATTTCTTCGAAAAAAGTGTGTGTTTTGAATAGTAATAAAAAATATTTCCAATGAAGGGGGGAAAATAAAGAGAAATGTCGAGAGTGCTCAAAGTTTGAGGAAAAAAGACATAACTCAACCGTTTCTTCTAATTCACACATAAAATTTCACAAACATTAAATCTCTCCGGACTTTCAGTAGGAATAAAAGACAAATCTTCAATAAGTGGAAGAAAATAATGAAAACGATGGGAAGAATGGAAGAGAATGCTCAAAACCAAAATAAGATGAGAGTTTGAAAGTAGTCGTCTCAAAGAGACACACACACACACACACACACTCCTGTTCAACAATTATCCCAATCCGATGGAGGAAAGAGAAAGAGAATGAGAGAGAAATGTTGCGAATGGAAGGAGAAGAAGGAGGAAATGAAGATGAAGATGGAAGGACCAGCAATGTTGTACGAGATAATCTTGCAGGACTCATGTCATCCAACTGGATCAACTTTGAGGCCTAGTCAGTTGATACGAAGGAGGAACAAGAGAGAAATAGAGAGAGAGAGAGAGAGAGAGAGAGAGAGAGAGAGAGAGAGAGAGAGAGAGAGAGAGAGAGAGAGAGAGAGAGAAAGAGAGAGCATGAGAGAGCATGAGAGAACATCAAGCATATAAAGACTCCATCGAGATCATAGAAGTGACCCCATGTCACTCAAAACATTCACAACACGACTGGGAGGTCGTCAAGGTGCTGGCTGTTGACACTTTGGTTTCAGAGTTAAATAAGAAGTCAAGAAACTATACAAAATTTGTTTTTAGTATAAGTTTCTATGAACGAAAAACGATAAGAGCTCAACAGACCTGAAAATGTCTGTTTTCTGTGCAACTCTGCCATGAACTTTGACACCTCGAAAGCACAACTCTTTTTCAAAAAAGCTACAGAAGAAGAACAGAGTTCCAGTGGCGATATCGCGTTTCAAGAGCGACTCTCGGTCGAATGTGGACAATCTGAGCGAAGGGGGAAAAGAGTTGGAGTGAGTATCAGTGGTTATATCGAATTACGCCTTTGCGCCGGTTAAGATCCACTCTCGGTCATTCGAGTGAAAACAAAGCTTTTTCAGACTTGGGTAAGGTTTGGGTTGGATGGGTTTAGCCTGCATCTATCCCAGCAAATTATGACTGTGCTCAATAAATTAAAATATCATGCAGAAACTAGCTCAAAAGTTAGAAAATCTGGCTTAGACTGGTCGCGAGCTGCTTGGGTCGGTTTGGTCGACTAAGCCTTTATCTATCTTATATAGATCAAACTCTGTTTGTACGAACAAAGATTTTCTTTTTCAGTTGAGTTATTGAGATAAAAATTGAAACAAGTTTGACCTCGTCGATCTAATTAAGCCAAAACTGCTCAATGAGTTTGAAACAAATAAATGCAGTACAGTGATTTTCATAAACTTCAGAAGAATTCAAATCTTATTAAAATCATTTTTAGAAGTGTGGATGTTGAAAAAATTTATTTTCTTCAAAAAATCAGAAATCTTCCTTTCAGAATTCAAAAATCAGTTGCAATTATGAAGGCTCATCAATTCTGATCCATGATCTTCCAAGATGTTGTTTCAGAGATCTTCACGATTTCATAAGAATTACTGATCATGGAAAAATATAAAAATCGAGTTTCTTAGTCTCATTCTCTAGATGAAAATTCATTTCAAAGGCATCTAAACCTTAGGGTGTAACTCCATTAAGGTCCCGCAACTGGTCAAAGAATTTGATTTGGTCACTAGAATTGAAATCCTAAAGAGAGAGAGAGAGAGAGAGAGAGAGAGAGAGAGAGAGAGAGAGAGAGAGAGAGAGAGAGAGAGAGAGGGAGAACAAGAGAACAGGAGAGAGAGAACAAAAACGAAAGAGAAAAAGAGAGAGTGGAAAAGATTCAAACCAAGAAAATTCTGTATAAAAAATTTGTGTTTTGTTCTTGAAATATCACATATTCAGATATTCTCCAATGATTTGTACTTTCTCCCATTGTGTTGTGTCCAGAACGTGTCTATTTTGTGTCTCACACCAGAATGTGAGTCGATTTCACACTTGGTCGACCTCCAGATTCGACTCAACCTCCGTTACTTCGACTTTCTCGATGACCACCGAATGTTTGTTCCAAGGTGAGTGCGATACCTTTGCCCTTTGCATATCAAATTGTTTTCTCATTTGTCACGTACGAATATTCGATTTGATTGTCAGAACAAGAAAAACAACAGTACTCTCATTTTTTGAAGCTGAAAATAATATTTTCAGTGTTTTTTCACTATTTCCATGTGTCTGGACGACTAGATAAAACAAACTTTGAATCTTATCTCACAAATTTGGATCTTAACTACAAAATTTACCTTCGTCAACTCAAAAAAATAAAATTATCGTCGATATTAGAAGGTACTACTCAAAGTTGTTGATTCAGACTCAGTTATCGCTTATGAACACTTTGACGCTTTGACAAAATATCAAGCTTTAATTTCTGAATGAAAAAAACGTCGTTTTAGAAGTCAAGCCAATAGGAGACTGTCATGACGACTGCCTTCTCCGAGATTCAGTTCTGGAGGATCGTTTCTTCTTATTGACGGTAGACGATTTCCATGAGAAACTCTTACTTTGACTTATTCAGATGTCAAAGCTGGAAGTCGTTCTAAGCATTCCGACGGCTTATGAAGTACCTTTAGTGAAAAACAGGTTAGAGATAGAGAGAAAGAAAAAGAGAGAGAGAGAGAAAGAGAGAGAGAAAAAGTTCTTCCAGACGAATAATGCTCGAAGAAAAATGTACCGAAACTGATTTTGACGACGCTGGCAGGACCGAGAAGTGGGTTCAAACGGATGATGTTTTCCTCGAGGTGTGTCGTTTGATTTTCAGATTCAGCCGAAACGTATCACATTCAGGATAAAGGCACTCTAGTCAACCTCCCACCAACTGCCAGAATACCAGAATATGAAGAATCTGCGATGGAGAGGATTTTGAAGTATATTAGCGTTGATTCTCATAGAGAAGAAGTCCGTTTTCCTTGAAAACATTTGGGTGTGTTGGAAAATGGTTAATTACGTTGCACCAATGTTATAGGTCGCCAAGACCATTCTCTGTCTGTAGTTTGATCATGGATAATATGATCAAGTGTGCAGTTTGAAAAAAAATGACTACAACAGTTAACAGAGTAGTTTCTCATGGAAAGTCGTTTTTTTTTCTTTGTGAACTTGACATTAGAGCATGGGAAACTCCAGGATACTTTTTCTGTAGTTTGATCAAGTAGATCCAAAATACAACCTATCCTAGTCAAAATCGATCAAATTCAGCTGAAACAATGGACCATGGACAAGCCAACAAAAACGACGTCTTTTTTCATAACTCCTCATAAAGCTTCGAGGATATTGCGAGCAGTACTAAACGAGAAAAATGTGAGTTTCTGTTTCTCGTTAGGATGAGATTTTTTGATGAGGATAGGTCAACTATGCCTACTCAGAAACTGCGAACTTGAAACGGAAAAAACTATGCTATGAGATTGATCGGGTGGAAAAATAACTCTGACCCTCATTTTTTTCGTAAAGTTTTCCGTCGTTTTGTACCGGTTTTTAAACATCCGAAAACGATTGTAAACTAAAAAACCAGCGGATTTCCATACCAGAGTTTATAAAATTCTGTATTTGATGATTTTAAGATTCAAAAATGAAAATTTTATTGATTCCTGTGTGTCACTTCTTCCGATAATCCCATCCGTCGCATATGCTTAACAAATTTCATTTTTTTTAGAAGCAATACAACTCACAATGCAAACTCGTGCGGTTTTACGTTTTCCACAATAACGGACTTGACTTCGGTCATTCCTTCAGGAGCATGATAGTGGTAGTAATTAGCAATGTTGGATTCTGTTTCAATTTCAAAGTGATGTATGCGTTTTCTGAATTTTGATATCTCATTTAATTCAGAGAAAGTTGAAGTTAACCTTATGACCAACGGCACGGCCCATCCTTTTCGCAATTCCCAACTCACGGCATGATGCGAACCCCATTTCTAAATATTTTCTTCTCAAATCGTGCAAATTTCATCACTCACAAACGCCTTCTTGCTGTTCAAAATAGTCTTCGAGTCTTGAAACCAAAAAAAGCGATTTTGAACATGAAGTGTTACGTCTTCATAATCTTTCGACTCTCCTTGAACTTTATCCAGTAGGTTTACACCATGCCTGAAACGATATTCGTACCACATACGGTGCTCACAGTGTATTACTTTTGGTCATTCCAAAAGTGGGCGGGGCGATCGTGGATGATCGGTAAAAACTTTTAAAAATTTTCAAATCGATAGAATAACTAAATTTTCGATATCAATACTGGTTTATCTCCTTGAAAATTGTTACAGTTACTTTGAATATTTTTTTTTGCTTAATGAGGACTACAATAGGCCAGAATAAATTGAGTAAATGGGAAAAAACCAATGGGCAACTGAAAAGCGATCATCCGGAGCGAAAAATACAATTTATTGATGGGGATATCGCTTTTTTTAGAACTCCGCCCACTTGATTTTTTAGAAAATCAAAAAATTTGGGACTCACCATTGTGTATTTTGTACATGATAGAGTACACCGATTTCATCATTGATTTGCATTGGACGTTCTAGTATAAACTCCCGACCCTCCAGATAGTCTTCACCCTGAACGACACGTGGCACATGACAACACTCATCAGTTTCCCCACCGGATCCGGACTGATTACGGTATTGCATTTGACAATTACTGGTTTCAGTGGTTCAGCGAGAATTGCCTTACATGAAAACGCAAATAAAATGAGTCGAAGCAACATTATAGTGATAATAAATGACATCACGTATCACGTTATTTGAACTAGTTGGGACGTTTTTGCAAATTTGTTCCATATATGTTCTGTGTAACCAGTTTTACTGTAACCCGTTCTGGATACGGTAATGCCTATTGTCCGTGAGATACAGTTAGTTCAACGTTTTTTTTCCACAGTCAATCGAGATTATGCCGTTCGAAAAGGTGGATGTAGTCGTGCATTTTTACGGTTGGATAGAGTGCTTGTTCTCAAAAAAGACTCAAAAACAAAAAATCAAATCCATAACTGTAATAAAAATAGTACTCTTTAAACAAGACCCAATTGCTTTTCATCCACTAGCTGAAAACACTGCTCGAATCAGAATATGCTGATCCCGCCCATGAATCTCTACTCGGGTCAGGATTCGCTAACTCCGCCCCAGAGATGAGTTTGATGAAAACAATAAAATTTATTATCACAATGAACAATATAACCCGTTAGACAAGACCCAATTGCTTTTTAACCGCCAGCTGGACTTTATCCTTCTGACAGTGCTTTGATTTAACGTTCAGAAACCAGAATCCGTGCATGGCTTGTCGTGTCTCCTTGTGTCTGACGCCTATGTAATAGTTGTTGTTGACAATGTACGGCTTCGTTTGAATCCTCTTCTCATCGGCCATTTCGAACCACTTCCCATCAGAGATTTGGGCATAGTCGAAGGTTCGACACACGACTCCGTGAACCTGAGCTGCGCAGAACTCGTTCAGAAGGTCCTGAAGTGTGTTCAACTTGTGGGTGGGGCTTGGGAATGCAAGTGGTGCATAATCTTCATCTTGGAGGTTGTTCGCTTCTTTTGGTGATTCGATGTACCAGCAGCTCGTAATTTTTATGTGCGCGGCTTCTTTCGAAATCAGGGCATTCTTTCAAAGTTGTTTTTCACTGTATAGAGAGCGTCTATTAACAGTCATCTTTTTAGTGGGCGTGACAAGGCAATCGGTGCATACTTTCAAAAAAAAATCGGTGCATACT
The DNA here is from genome assembly GCA_963978915.1 of Caenorhabditis parvicauda. Classification (NCBI taxonomy): domain Eukaryota; kingdom Metazoa; phylum Nematoda; class Chromadorea; order Rhabditida; family Rhabditidae; genus Caenorhabditis; species Caenorhabditis parvicauda. Next base: position 11,280,724 of record OZ022251.1, on the reverse strand, counting down.
TTTGGCAATCGGTGCATAATTTTGGCAATCGGTGCATACTTTCAAAAATTTGCATAATTGAATCATTCACTCTATTGAAGACTGATGGTTATAGTGAGCGTGGCCTATGAGTGCTATCGCCGCATAAAAATCAAACCTGATCATAAAGAGTCGGTTCCGCTTCCAACTTCTTGACCATTTCCTTGAAGAGATGCTTCGATGCATTAGTCGGTATAACTACCATTGGATCGTAGGTTAAACTGTCACCCTGGAAAATTGATTTATTGATTCTAATTGATGAAAATACCTTGTAAGCTTCTTTCTTCTCTGGAACGATGATGTCAGCGTCTTCAATTTTTAACCTTGATGCGATCAGCTCTTGTGGATCCTTGAACCAGACTGCGTCGGATTCGACCAAGACAAAGGGAATATCATTCTGGAATTCAGTTAGAAACGTGAGAAAGAGAGAGAGAGAGAGAGAGAGAGAGAGAGAGAGAGAGAGAGAGAGAGAGCGCGAGAGAGGAAGAGAGAGAAATCTCACATTAGCCAGTAAGTTCATGAAGTGAGCTCTCATGGTGAGTATATTGATGTACTTCTTCATTCCCCAGTCGTAGCCTTCTTCAAATCCGTCAATTTTCAAAACAACGCAGCTCACGGCGTTGTCCCATTCCAGAGCTACAGCGTCACATAAGTTACTTTCCATACTGACAATAAGTATTTTGTCGTGAAGTTTCTGAATTGTAAATATTCGGATGAATATTGAATACGCACGGATTGCTAGAACAAGCCACGCCTACTTTTAAAAAACAATCAGTTACTACAGTGAGTGATTAAAAAATGAGAGCGCGCACCGATTGCCAAAACAAGCCACGCCCACTAGAAAACAGTTTCATATCTCTTTCTCAATTAATGGTTTGATCAATCAAGTTTCTTGAAGTATGCATTGCTTGCATAAGTGAGCCCCGCCCACCTCTCCAAATGAGTTTAGTAATGAAAATCCTCAACACAATTTTTTAAAAGATTTCAGACCGCACTGCATCCGCAACGCATAAAAATACTAACTGGGAAAATAGCCACATTGCACAGCCAGTTCAGTGTCAGCGTCTGATACGCGTTGTTCACGAACATGAAGTAAATAAAGTTTGCGTCAACTCCTCCATTCAGAAGTTCCTTTGCCAGGTTTAAAACGAGCTGAAACATTGATTTGTTAATTTCCTGATACGTAGCCCAACCTGTTCTCTTTCTGTGTCGATTTTCGGTAGCTCCTGGTATCCTATCGGAGGTGGGTCGACTTTGGGCAGTGGTTTCTCTTCTGAATGTTGGTGTATATGCAAAGCGGTCGCAAGTGCGGTTTTTCATCCGAGCAGTTTTTACTTCACAAGCTTATTCAGTTACCCCAACTTTCGAATCAAATCCAGCTTCGAAAAGCAGCCACGAGTGCTGTTTCTCATCAGAGCACACTTACCTTTCATCTTTTTCCCAAAGTTGGGCATACCAAACGCGACTCCTTGCAAGACTCCATTCTTCTTTTTCACAATGTGCCCTTTCTTCTTCAGCAATGGACCGAGTTTCAAATTCTGAATCAATCAATAAGCCACGCCCACCGGGATACGGTAACTCACAGAAAAGTCGGTACGGTGCTCGGTGACAGAGTTGAGGGAGTATAGGTACAGCAGAATGTGTAGTGCCAAATAAATCAGAATTATCGGTAGAATATAGCGTTTTGTTATGTGTTTCCAGACAAGACCCATGTCGACATGCTGTAAATTCGACTTTTTGATTTCGGAAAAAATAGAGTTTTCCATGATTTTTTTCACGCAGTTTGTGGCAAAAGTGGAAAATTCATTTTATTATGAAAAAAAGCTACAACCCAAAACAAAAAAATTGTTCAGGAGATAAGAAGTTATACCCCATTCGTACTCTAGATATTATGATGTGCCTTTACGTGTAAAATATACACATTCTCACGAGGGAATGCCACCAAGGGGCCACGAATTTATACATTCTGACTGGTCTTCTAGGTTTTCGGATATGGTGAAAATGATAGAACCGGTCTCAAAAGTTGCTTCATCGACCTGGTTTTTGAGTTACGGTCGATGTCATTTTTACATGTAAACTTGCAAGAAATCGCGTACACCCTCGTTTCTGCGCATCAACGCAAGGTTGTTTCAAAAATTTCGTGTTGCGTCGCCTAGTGGATAAGATCTAGGACTTATGCTATAGCTTTTGCGGGTTCGATTCCCATCAAGTACCATTTCGTTTCGTTTATCAATGAGAGTTGTCAACTTTTTTCTGTTTCCATCATTCTAACCTATGATACATAAACGTAAAGAGAGAGAAGAATGTGAGAGTGGGAGAGAGAGAGAGAGAGAAGGGTGTGAGAAAGGGAGAGAGAGAGAGAGAGAGAGAGAGAGAGAGAGAGAGAGAGAGAGAGAGAGAGAGAAAGAGGGATGGATGGTAAATTTAATTGGACAAAAACGTTTTGGAGCGTTAGCGAAATAACTCCAGTGGCCCGAACGTAGCGAGGAATAGCTTCCGGTAGTTTATAACTGATCGACAGATTTTATACTAACTGCAAACTCACGAATCAAAGCCCATAGAATCAATGAGGACAACTTTGTAACCTCTTTTTCGAAAAATCACAACTCTCATTGAAAAACAAAACGAAATGGTACTTGATGGGGATCGAACCCGCAAAAGCAATAGCATAAGTCCTAGATCTTATCCACTAGGCGACGCGACACGATTTTTTTAGATCAACCTCGCAGTGATGCGCAGAAACGAGGGTGTACGCGATTTCTTGCAAATTTACATGTAAAAATGACATCGACCGTAACTCAAAAACCAGGTCGATGAAGCAACTTTTGAGACCGGTTCTATCATTTTCACCATATTCGAAAACCTAGGAGACCAGTCAGAATGTATAAATTCGTGGCCCCTTGGTGGCATTCCCTCGTCAGCTTGTATTGTGAGTTCGAGAATAGGAATCTAACTTATTCTAATGAATTCAGAAGATCTGAGCAATTTCTTATCGAAAAAGAGAGAATTTTAGAATTCGAAAAGTAAAAAATCGAAATCAACTGAAAATTATAATTTTCGTTTTTTTCGGGAAAAAAGTCTTCACCTGCAATTTTTAGGCTTTGAATTATTAATTGAAAAATAAACACAACTTCAAAGAAGCTAACTTTGAATAGATAATTTTGAAACAGAAGGACTTTTTTAATTTTGAAAAAAAACTTGAAAAAAATGACCAAAAATAGTCGAATATCTTCATCACGGATGAAATAAACAGAATAAAAGTGGGTTTTTTCTTCAAATTTTAGTAAACATCTTTAAATTCAAAGATCCTTCTTGGAAAACCTAATTTTCAAAGAAAATCGCCTCGAAAAACCTGGGCGAATAGCATTATGGCGATTACAGTGAGAAGATTAACGCGGAAATGAGTAAAATGGAAACAAGTTAACCCATAAAGGTGAGTAAGAGACAATTAGGGAAATGGTTGAAGGTCATTCCATAACGAGAAATATCCGTAGTGAGTGAGTGCGCGAGATCTTGAGTATTTTCGAGGATGCGCATCTCTTCTTCGATAATACGCCATTATTCATGCAGTTTTGAGCGTAGCTACTTTTTTATTTAGAAAATTGAAGGCTTTGATATTCTTAACTTTGAAAAAAAGTTCCCCTGAATATTTTTTGATTGAAAAAAATACCAAAATTATAATAAATGAAAAGAGAAAAAATATTTTCAAGTGATGTTCGAACTGTTTTGTCGTGTAGAAAGATATTGTATAACTTCTTGATTAAATAATGGTTTGAAAAAAAAGAGGTAAGAAAAATAATAACAGTTTCAAAGAATCTGGTTCGTGTTAGAAACAGTCAACCTAACCCATACTTTCTCCATTATGTTTGCTTAGGAGATTTTATCGGTCAAGGTTTCGTTTATTTATGAACAATATTTAAAACAAGTTTTCAACCAAATCTATTTTTTCATATATAAAAGTTTGAAGGTGCATAGAAATAACCGTCTAATTGTAGCTCTTACTGACAGAAATAACATAATTCTTTGTTGAAGTAATACCCTCATTCCGTAAATTTCGGTATCATTAACGGTAAGAAAAGTGATAAGGGAAACAACATTGACTTCTTTGAAACATAGTTTTGGTAACATGCTGGAGACAGATGATGTAATTGTCAGTGGGACCTAGTGAAGAATCGAACCATTCGTTGTGTTAATTGGTGTCACTGACCACTACATCAAGCACAAAAAACATTCAAAAAACTGACAACAAACCTTCTTCTTCTTGTCGTAATCGTACGATCCCATCGGTATGCTATTTACTAGTAAGAGTGACACCTCGGTAACGGGTAAATAGAGTCCTCACAGGACACCTTATCCCTATTGCATTGTATCAACTTTCATCTTAAGAAAATCTTCGTCCTTCTTGTCGCAACAAGTGATCGACTGTACATTGAATTGAGGACTTTGGGGAATTTGTTGGTGAGTTTTTTCTACGTGGGTGGTCTTTTTCCTAAAGTTCAAACTGAGTTAACGGCTTGAGGGTCTAATTGAGAAGTTAGAGACAGCATCTTTGGTTGTTATTTCTCTAATAGAGACTAGGTAACACTTTTTTCTATAACATTTCTTTCTCATAAAACTCAAGTTGGAGTTGATTTTTTGAGAAATACTTTTTCAAATATTTATATAAAATTTTGTTAGAACTCAATTAACTTCTTGGGAGGTCCTAGATTCTCAAAATTAACAAATTCTTGTGTAGCTCATACATGAGAAAAGCAAAATGTCATGATACAGGCCGAAATTATAAAAAAAACTACAACTTTCTGTATGAAAATCTACATAATTCGATCAAATCAATTGCACTGCACTTTTTTATCCCTCACACGTCTCAATGTTACTTTTGTGAGCAGATCGGACAGAATAAATGTGTTTAGTGTTTTGGTTCTGTCGCATGACTTTCACGCAAGAGACGCTAGTTCGGTCCTTCCCGCTCCCGATTTTTCTGCCTTTTCCCAGTGTTTCCCAATTTCAGAAAAGTTCATCACTGAAAATCGAAGGTTTCGGAAGTCAGGAATCTGTATCATTGTTTTCACAGAATGATCACATTTTGGTTTGAAAAGTTTTTATTTGAATAAAAAACAAATTTTAGGTCCACACAGCATCAAAAATACAGCATTTCGACATAAAATTGGTTCTGCTTCGAGAAAAGATGTAAAATTCTATGCATATAATTTTTTAAACGGTCTTCAGATCACAAAACATAGTAAATATCTTCTTATCTGATGGAGAACCTAGTTTTATCACAAAGGATGGTGAAATTTTGAACCTAGTTGATGAAAAGAGGTAAAAATATTTTTAGCTACAATAAGAGAATGATTCAGGAAAGTCCGAGTATCCCCTTTATTCTGTCCAATTCACTCGTTGATTTCAAGAAAGAACATTTTTGTCGCTTCGGGGACTTGTTTGTCAGTTTTCAAGGAGGATAGTCCCTTGGAATATGAATCTTATGAATTTGGGATGGTAAGCTTACTTTCCTAAGTTTTTTTAATTCTCAACATCAAAAGCGTTATTTCTTCAATAATTCTTGCCAGGTCTCATAAATGAATCTCAATAAAAACGTAATAAGGACTACTCCCAACAAATCACAGCAGTTTGAATAGCAGAGTGTTATGACTGCATTTTGAAATGTATTAATTCCTGTTTAAATTAAAAATTAACTTTTACTAAAGAATTTTTTCACTTTTTGTTGTTTTTCATTCTTTTGCGAAGAAATTTCTATACGAACAGAAGCGTACTCTCTTTCCCCACTGAAAATCAATCAAAAAGTTCAAATTTGAAACAACTTTGTTTCATCGATGTCACCGAATTTTATCAAAAAAGTTTTTGAGCAAAGTGTTGAACGTTTTAATATCGAAAAGTGTTGAAATGGTGATTTAATACGAAAAAGTGTACTGAATCGTTCGAATCAAGAATCATTTTTTCATTTATCTTTGTCGACACCTGAAAATTTAAGGCTTAGGTAAGGTTCAAAGCACTAGTTAGGTACAATGCTAAGATTTGATCAGTTTGAACTTGATTATCACAAAAAAGTTTTTTCACCTTGTAAGCTTTTCTTAAGGATATGATTCATGATTCAAACGATTCAGTACACTTTTTCGTATTAAGTGAAATGGTTCTACTGCCAGACTCGGCCAGGACCAAATGAAACCGATGTATTTAGATTTAGCGAACTGAAATGTACTAGTTACTAGTTTTAAACCTGTTAACAATAAGTCTAATGCACTTTTCGGTCCTTTCTCTCGGGAAGCGTACGTACTAACTCTTCAAGTACTCACTAGAATATTTTTAATCGTTCTCTTTGCTTACAACTTACAGTTATTCGTTCAGGTCTTCCAAGGGAAAAGTAAAATAAAGCTCCTATCAGAGGATAAATACCTGCTATTCAATAAGAAGTCTCAACACTGTTTGGTTTGGGACGCCAAAGAACCGAGGTGACTTTAAAATTGAAAGGATATTTCCTGGTTTTCTTCAAATTCGCTATGGTAAGGCAGAGTTGGCATATAAGAAAAAAGTGCAAGGGACTTTTTTTTGTTCTTTTAGGTAGGACAGAAAGTTCACGTACACTTGAAATTTCAATTGCGTTCAAATGAATAACTGAATCTACTTTTTCATTTTTTGTGTCAAATTTTTAAGGATTTTAATCTTTTTTACGATCTACTGCTTTTTTTTTTGAATTTTTGAAAATATTGGCACTGTATGTTGATACTAACATTCATGGAAAAGTGAAACTAACATGGATCTTCTTGAAGGTTATTCAAGTATGACAGAGAATAAGTAAATTTTTTAAGCGCAAACATTTTCCAGAGCTCCCTCTCACATCCTCCACTTTGGCGCTTCTGAATACACAGTTGACGTCGTGACTGCAAATTCCACTATTTTCTCTCTGACTGCTGGCGGTATCATCTCCATGTGGCGGCTAAAAGAAAACAAAAGAAAATATCGTGAAAGGAGTTTTCAGACTTTTTTGCCGCAGTGCAAACGACTGTTGGTGACGGAGGAGCAGGTGATTTGGGGGCGGAGCTAACGATTCTTGGGAACGCGCCACATGAAAATGGGTGGAGCTAAGGAATAAGAAACTGTGAAGGTGTCCTTCGAAATGAATTGTTCTCTGGAATGGACAAAGAGGGGGTGGAGCTAACAATTCACCGAGCGAGTTTTAAGAATGTGGGCGGAGTTAAGCATTGAGATTAGATAGTGATAATTGTTCAATTTAGAAACAAAGTTTCCAGAAATTCGTCGTCCAGACTAACAACAGCATAACGTTCTTCGTATTCAACATCGATAAAAAGAAGAAATGAATGTTTATTCTACCCTTATTGATATTCAACACACAAAAAGCACAAGAAGCTCACAAAAGTAAGACAAAGAAGAGAAGCAATGACGGGACAATCATCCTACCAGACGTGTTATACACGAGATAGTCCTTCCTTGAATAGGCGTCGGATGAGATGAAGTTGCTTGTTGACCCCTCTCTCACGATGATTTCGGGAGCCGCGGCAGATATCTCAAATACTTCGGTGTACTTGGAGAAGATGGAGTCGAAGATGTGAAGATGACGTCTTCTTCTTGTGTCAGAACAGTCGATCGCCTGAATTCAACATCAGAATTATATCAAGTTCTATCTATAACTTTCACTTGCCCATGAAAAAATCATTGGAAAAGTTTTTTGACGATTAAATCAAACAACAATTTTTGAGATTTTCGATAGATTCTTCATGATTTCATTGTATTTCCAAATGAAAAGACCTTTCATGAGCATCATTAACGTCCGAGCTTCAAACAAATGCCAAGGTTGACACAGTACTGAAAGACTCGCAGGACCAAATCAAACGAAACTGTCGAAAAACGGAAACAGTTAAGACTTTAATAAAATTAACAATTCATCTAACTTCCTTCAACAAACTATTCGTGTTTCAACTTTTGTTTGGACCCGTTTTTACGATATCATTTTATACCGTATACCACTTCAAGGTAAAACACTGCGCTGACCCAAAACGGTTTCCGAAATCACTCACCGGACACTCTGATCCCGGGCTCTTCAGAGTGAGTCTGATAGAGCATTTGAAATAGACAGAATGTTGATCAGCGAACATGAAGGCTTGCGACGACGCTGCAGCTCTGTTACCACCATTGTAATGGATTGGTGACAGGAGGTCACCATCCATGGTGCACCTGAGAATTGGTGATGGTGGATAAAAATCGATAATCATCACTCACCCTCGTTCGTCTACGACTTGGATACTATCTTCGTTACCGTCGTCAGCCATACAACTGTGGACCTGAAAATTATTTTGAGGAAATAGAGAGAGAGAGAGAGAGAGAGAGAGAGAGAGAGAGAGAGAGAGGGAGAGAGAGAGAGAGAGAAAGAGAGAAAGAGAGAGAGAGGGAGAGATGGAGAAAACTCACCTGCATACAGTAAATGTTTCTGGGGGAGTTTGAACACGTCCAAACATGGATGACGTTGTCTCCAACAGAAACCACAGGCGCCACTCCAGATGATACAATGGTCGATGTGGCAACAGCAGAGCTCATGTTGTTGGCGGACTCCACCTTGTAGTCACAGACTGGCAACTGTGGTTGAGCTGAGTCGGAGAGGACCGTCGGGAGGGGAGCTCTGGAAGATTTTGTTGGAGTTCTCAAGTGGTACAGTTTCGAGCTAACTAAACTATTTCTGTGGATCCTACTGGATTTGTCGCGTGTGGCGATTTTGTACCGCGCGGCTGAAAATGGCCGTCACTACGGTGCCTCTGCGGCAAATAGTGCGAAAACGTTCTGTCAAATTACTCAACTATTGTGATTTTTCATTGAATCAGATGTTGAAATTAGTCAGAATTTCAGCTTTTCCAATGAAGAAGGTTTTCTTTCTCCTGACCAAAAAAATATGATATTCTTGAAGTTCATATGATGAGAAAAATGAAAAATATGGAAGTCTTCTGACTTGAAGCGTTTTTGGTTATTTTCCACCAAATTAACACGAATTGAAAAAAAATCTTCGGAAACTCACGTAACATTCAGCGTTGCATGTACTTTACTGTGTTGTTCCTTGTAGAAACATTCAACCTGATAAGCGATATCCTTGTGTGTGATGATGGTTCCATGGAAAGACACGACGAGAATAGAGCTCATGATCATTCCCTTTGGCGGTTGGATCTGTCGCTTCTTTCTGCTCGGACAAGAATGGAATGGAAAAGTGTAGGTGATGTTAGAAGATGGTTCTTGTGAGAAGTCCGCCTTGCAGGACTTCTTTTCTGCAGAGCCTCTAGAATTTATCATGTGAACGCTCCATCGATATTTCTGTTTTTGGCTTTTCAATTCTATTTTGTTGAGATGTCACGGTAAACGTGACCCACATAAATGGCTTCACCTTGTAGCTCATACCATTTCTATAACAAATCGTTCTATATTGGCCGGTTCACTGATTCACCACGATTCAACTTGTCTTAATGTTTTTTTAATATCTGAAATTTGACGTTACACTCGACAAATCACAGTATCATCAGTGTGAAAAAGGGCCCCAGGATGTTTTCGTATCTTTGAATTTTCATTCTCTCTTTTTGTTCTGAATTCTTCAAACTTTCATGAAATCACGAATAAAATATTCGAGGTGTCGAAAAACCATTTACCCGAAGCAAAACTTTCTACATAATGAAAAAAATTGTTAGGTCTAAACTCTAGATAGCAATAACTCTGAAAGTCTATTTCTGTATGAATTGGGCAAAACGTCGAAAAATGCTATGACTAATTTTACTGTCGGACCGCATCCGGTTTTTTCCGAGGTCTTATGTTGTTTCGAAAATCCTCAAACCTCAGAAACAGAGCTCCTTTGAAGTCGTTCTCTAGAAGAATGTTGACGGTAATTCCTTCGGCTGTGCATTCTATCGTTGGGACTCCTGTAAGTTAGAATTGTCTCTTGTATAACCTCATGAGGTCTTCAGTGTTTAACGTTTTCACAGTTAAAAAAAGTTTGAAAAAATGCTTCCTTTTGTTTTTTTTCAATTTTTTCTGCGCCAAACTTGAACTCTCCTGGAAAAATACTACAGTAATAGTCGTACATTTTGAAATATAGAATAAAACCGCAAGGATCGGTCAAATTATCACGAGTGAACAAAGGAGAACTGCTAAATTGAATTTTCAAACTCACCAACAACGTTGGCGAACGCCAAACACGGCAAAAATAACAAAACCACCAGGAATAAATGCATTTTGCGGTAAAGTGAAGGTAAGGTAAAGGGGTAATTAAAAGAAGGGATTAAGGAGGATCCAGGACCATCAAGGTTATCAAGATAAACAAAGGTCAACCCCCCCCCCTCCCCCTGCATCCTTATCTCTTCCGATTTGGAGCCGGTCGCGTTGTGTGTTGAAATTTCAGGTTTTCAGGTTGTTTCAAGAAAAATTAGGGTGAGGGAAGTGCAAAATGCATTAGGTTTATGGAAGACCACACTTGTACAGAGTGCGCCCAACTTTGGTCTTTTTTCTGAAATTATTCTTTTTTTTAATAATAAATCCGACAGAAGTCATCTTGACTCAACGGTTACAACATTCAAACCTTGAATTATATTCGAGAACAGGGAAATTTTTATGAATATAAAGTGAAAGTGTCATTTTCAGTTATTTTGAGAACATTATCTATTATCTTGTTGAATCAGTATATTCATACTGTTTATATATTCTCAAGCAGTGGATTGGAGTGTTGTTTCCGACAAGTACCAAAATGTCAGGAAAGAACCCGAAAGTTCAAGAAACATCATTTTGTGATTACTTCACTGAAATCAATGAACAAAAAAAGATGAACCTTCTCTTCAAAATCGGCACTACCGAGGATTCTTAAAATTATTCACCAATTTTTTAGTCATGAAAAAAAACAATGATTTTCCTCCAGAAACCACATATCTTCCTCTACCTGTAAAAAAGTCTGACCTCCGTGAATCGGTTACTTAGTACCGTAGCAGTTTCGCCTTGAAATACAAGAACGATTTAAGTGATGAGCCTTTAATTTCAATAGACTGAAAGTAAGAATAATAATTTAAATCCACAAAGATCTAACTGTTCGTTGTGAGAGTCCCGACCATAGGGTAGGCCTACCGTACTCATTTTACAAAAATGCGGCTAGCTCGCGTTTGAAATCGGTCAGACTTTTTGCTAGATATGTGGAAACCCACCGTATGAATTACTTTTTACGAATTATTTTTTTTCTATAGACAAGATCTTAAATATTGTTTGTTTTACAACTTTTGAGCCCGTTCCTATAGTCTAAAACCTAGGAGAGAAGTCAGCCCTGGTGTCTTGGTAAAATTTGCTTGTCCCTAACACAAAGTCAGAATCTCAAGTTGTAATCTCTTCGTACGTCCGTGTTGTACTAGCCAAGTACCAGGTGTCGAATGTGAAAGTAGAGTTATCTCACTTTTTAGTAACACAAAACTCGGCCTTATATACAATTTACAAGGGTAACATTTGGGAAACTAGGTTCTAGAAAATTCCAGAAGCAATGTTCTATAACCTTCTATAACAACATTGATTATTTCTACAGTCCCAACATCACGGACAAACGTTGAGATTGTGATAATCATTAGAAAAGCCCTCATGCAGACAGAAAAGAGATAGACTTCCCGGCTAAAACAAACAATTTCCGTTATGTAATCCTCTAGCCAAAAAACTTCTGATGCGTGAGTTTCGCCCTTCTCACTGGAGCCGATTATTGACACAGACAGAGCGTTTTTTTTCTCTGCCGGTGGTCTCAAATAGACCAGATGTTGCCGTTTTCAATGGGGAGATCGAACATCACACTCACACTTTTTACGACTAACCCGTGGCGGCGTGGCTTGGAAGACAAGATCGGACAGTTGAACATGAGACAACACCATTCTGAAACTTCCTTATTTTTGTAGGAAATTTATGAAAGTTTTATATTTTATGATAAACTCGACTCAACCTGGCTTGGAAAGTAAGACAGTTCTATTCTAGAACATCGTTTTCTGAGTCGAGTAAAAGATCGAACATCATGCTGATACTTTCTGGATTCTTTCTTCAGAAAACTAATGAAAATTGAGGAAATTAAACTCTGTCTCAACTCAACGCTGACTTCTGAGTTTTTGAGACTTTTTCAGTTCTTACGACTAGCGATACTCGATGTGCTTCAGACTTCAGCCAGATCGGACACGCATTGGATCAAACTAAGCTCATTCTTCTCGGAAAATGCTTAAAATTTTTGGTTGACCGAAATTTTTATTTCGATATTAACTTGGCGATTTAATTTCTTTTTTATTTCTCAATTTCCTATTTCGAAAGCTCTTTCATAATTCTGTGACCAACTCGACTCAATAAGTGCTTGACCTTTTTGTTTATACAAAAAATATTTGTTTTCATTGAAAACGTCTTGGGTGGTCTCCGAGTTTCAGATAAATGTGAATGCTCAGGCGTAGCAGAGCGGAATGATGCAGCGATCATACGTGGAGACGTAGCATCAAAACGTAGCAGTCACACGTCGCGGTCAGACAAAGCGTTCAGACACACACGGAAGTCCCCCTCCCAGACTGATAAGTATAGACCAGCTCTTCGGATATAAACATCACATGGTGATCGCATTTTCTATGTCTGAACGCGTTTTTCTTGAGTTCAGTGAAACATCTCATTAGATGAATTGACGAATTTTTTGGTGTTTGTCACGCATACGTGTGGTCTCTATTAGAAACTGAAGGTTATGAACTCAAGATCATATGAAGTTGTGATAAAATTTTTCGCATAGTGAAACTTTTCCCTCTACTAACTCGAGATGAAATGTTTCAGTTTCATGTAACAATGAAACATCAAATTTTATTTCCATATGTTTTATCTTTTGAATCTCTTTTTTTGAATGAGTTTTCCTCACATAGAACAGACAGAATTTGATGAAAGTTTTGAACTCCAACATTGAGAAGACACAGTTGGGAATCCTTGAAAATCAATTTAAAAAGTAAGAGCTTTTTCGTGATTATTCCAGCCAGTATTGATTGATTATGAGTCGGATATTTTTGAATGCAATACCTAAAACAGTTAAATCTACGTGATTTCCACAAACTTTCAGTAGCGGAAAACCGGGAAAGGTACGTTTCATCCAAATGAGAAAAAATAGGCAATTAATCGTAGTGCCCTCTTTACATGTGTGTTCCCTCCTTTTGCACCGATACGATCTTTGTCGCACTTTTTTCGCAACAAACGACCACCCTGTGAGTGTGTGTTGAGCGGACAGGGAGAGGGAAGAGACCCATCAACACAAAAAAACGAACATACAAAGGATCTCATTTGAATTTCCTCTTTTTTTCGACTGCATTGCATATACGGTAGATCGCTTGAATGCTCGGATTTGAGCGGAGCGAGGTTTAGACTGTAAAAAAAACGGTTGTGATGTTTTAACTGATGTGAGACAGAGTTCGATAATTTTAAAACTTCAAAGCTTGTTGTCAAAGTGATCACGATTCCGAGTAGTCAAAGTTTGAGCGAAATTCAGATAATACTGGGTCACTTTTGCTTGAGGAGTCTTCAAACTTAAGGTCAACAATTTTCCATAGTTGTGAAGTTTTCAGTGATGAATCACGATTTCAAACATTCAAAATTTTGAACAAAACAAGGTATTGATTGTGATGAGAAGTCTGGCTGCAAAGAAATATTTTTCGACTTCGATGTTTTCCTGATCGTTCAAAAATCGAGATTAAAACAGACCTTTCCAGATTCTCAAAAGTTTCTTTTCAATGGTCGGCTTTTTTTGTTGAGAGTTATCAGATTTTATAAACTCCTCCGTCAAAGTATTGAAAAAAAAACCAATGAAAAAACCGTTCCTAGAGCTTTGGTGAAATAGTGACTGCTCCAGTCAAAAGCTACTTTCTTGTAATAACTACGAAACAGTTTGCTATATGGAAAAAAGTTATTGAATACTGATGTTAGTATGTGATGGGAAAATTCAACGTTAACGACCAAAAAAACGATCGATCCATTTCGAAACCCTTCTTCTTCCCATTCGGAACACTTTGATGTCAAAGAACATACCATAAAGTTGCGATAATGTTTGAAAAAACGCTGCCTCGACTGGCTTATCGCACGCATACAGTATACCAAGGAAGCTGTTTTTTGTTGGATTTCACTGTCTAGCCGTCTGGTTTCTCTTCACTCTCTCTCTCACTTTCCAGTAACAACGATGTCGGTGAAAAGCAATAAAGGAACCGTGCACATCTGTTGCAGATCGTCCGATCTGGGGATATTTAGTTGGGCTTGTCTTCAAAAGTTCAAGTGGAACGACTCCTTGTTACTTTTGAAAAGATCGTCGCGAAATCAGACTTCATCCATATGAAGAGAAAGGAAAACGGGAAAAAAACAAAAATAACTCCGACTTCGAGAATCGAACTATCCCCTTTCAGCTTTTACGCAAGCGAAGCGAGCAAAAATTTTCCGTTCTCAGATACCATCGACTCGGATAAGTCATAAAATCCTCTCTTCTCGACCAAGTCCAACAAGCCGAAGCAATTGAAAACACAAGCCAACGATCTTCGGAAACGGCAACGACCACCCATGACTTCCTGAATTGCATTCTTCAGATGGATCTCGCATTCACCTCAGAGGGAACAGTATATCTGACGACATGATGACACCGAGGGCAGTCTACCTGACGACATGATTTCAAGTCCATTAGAATTTATTGCATTTTATTGTTTTAAAGCCTAGAAGATGGCCCATCAGGAGAATAGTGTTATAGCTGAATTAAACCTCCCTGTTTTATTAATTGAATTCGATCTAGAACTTTGTAAGTTTATAGGACTAACTCTTCTCTGACAAGATCGTACACTCCTCCACAAGTCTGTAGTTGATTCCAGGAAAGGAATTTCATCGCAATTTCAGAAGGAAAATAATTTTTTAAAAAGGTTTTCAAACCTTTCTAAGTGTTTATGACTGACTCGTCTCATCATTGTGAGATCGGACACACTTAACTTAGTCATCATTTCGACTAGATTTCTTTAATTCTGACAGTCTTCTCATCTATAAGACTATCCCAACTCGATGTATCACGGGTCATCAGTTCGGCCACTGGAGAGCGCGTCGCTCTTCTTACAGAGTCTGCGACGAAAATTATGACACTACTCCTTCTCAACGTATTTTTTTCGTAAAGATCAGATGAACATAAGAAAACTTGGGCTGGAATTCAGAAAAATTCAGCAAAATCACAAAACTAGCGAGTAAAGTCGCACATGATCCGTCTTTTAAACTGCCCTGAAACTGTATCACTACTCCGCCTCAACGTCCTCTAAACACGCAGATCAGACGAAAATTGTGGAATTCGGCCCAAAATCGTTCAAAAACCAACAAAAATAGCGGGTAAAAAGGGAGAAAATCGATGAGGAGACTCAAACCCCTTGGCAACTCTCGCCTCACCGGAATGTTGCGTTGTTGAGAACGTCTGGTCTGAAGTTCAGAGCACCGAATGTCTGATGTTGGGGGCCACAGATAGGAAAACGTTCGACGAAATAGCCTGGAAAAGCGAGAGACGTCGACGGAAAATCGCTTAGAGGGCAATAGGCAGCCGAGTCGGTATTAACGTCGTGGGTGGTCTACCATGACTCTCTAATCCTCTACTCTCTCACCCAAAATCAACCATTTTTTGCATCGCGCTGCGAACATGATGGTAGTGAGTGCACGCCCCTTGCTGGACTTCAGTCTGAGAGACCTTCGGCGTCGGAGGAGGTGAAGCTTGTGACGACGACACAAGAATCAATGTTTTACTGATCACTACGTGTATTCTGACTGTTCTAGAATTGTATCATGGAGAATTTAGGTAAGTCCACACGAAATAATCTCTTTTTTTCCTTTTTTCCCACCCCCGAAGAGCCGTTGACATCGTCGATTACCGTGTCGATTACCTTGTTGGTTTTTCCCTGTCTCGACTCTTTTGAGATCTTTCAATGCTTCAATTTGCATTTATACCTCTTTTTCTATACCGTCTATCCCATTTCCATCAAAAGTTACATCCTAGGCTTGTTTACAATGGCCAAACGTTTTTTTTCAAGAACTGTCCCAGTTGTTTTTGCTCATACTTCTTCCTAACTTTGTTTCTTGGTTACGAAATTTATTTCACCAAGCTTTCACTCCATCTTCGCCTAAGTCTTACCTGAAGATCCTTAGGCTGCCCTCAGGCTGCCTAGGTCGTTTTTCCAGCCTAGAATCCTAATCGACCCTGACCCTTCCGAATCACCCCTTATCTGCTCAGAAGTCACTTTTTGATAATGTAACTTTTTTTGGGATTTAAATCGATATCAGTTTGTTCCGTTTTTCCTTCTCATAGATCAGTTTCTCCTTCTCTCTGATAGATTCAAATCAGCTTGAAAATTCGGTCAATAACTGCCAAAACATTACGAAAACCCCTTGTTCTCCTCATTCCCCTTACTCGATTACATTTTTACCCAACAATCTTCAAACCCAAATCAATAAACTTGTAAAGTAGCAGTGTCGCTAACTGAGTGATGATATCGATTGATTTTCCGACTTGTTCATCTTTATCGTTTTAGTCGTAGGAATCACCCGCTTTCACTTCAGAATCCATTTTTTGAACACAAATCCCAAGAGAATTCTCTTATCGAAATTTACAATAAGATTTTTGTTGACACGTAGAACCATCGTAGCCGAGAACAGGCCGCGAAAACAATCCTGTTTTTGTACTAACCGAGCCGAGTTACAGATCGGACAAAAGTGGCCTCACTAAGGCTAAAGTTACCATCAGAAGTTTCTAACTGAGATTTTTCTGACTCCAGAGCTAATTTTTAGCTTTCCTCAAAACCGAGAGGTTTTTTATGACTCCCCAAATTGACGTTCACGTAAGATCGGACACTTATAGAATCGGTAGTCTGGAAACCCTTTTCTTCTCGAAGAAAGATCGGGCACGTATAGATTTAATTGCTCAGATATTTTTACGACTCCCCAATTCAAAATTCCACAAAAATTGGAAATTAGAAAGTTTGACAAGATGAAATCCATGGTAGGAAGATTTTCTTGAAATTTAGAGCGTTTTGCTAACCTCCAGCTTCTTACGACCAAAATTCCTTCTCCCCAAAAATCGGACAATTAAAAATCTCGACGTCCGTGACTGTATAAACATACAGTATGCCCTGAGCATCATAAAACCATAAACGGCCGCGTGCCAGATTTGTTTAACCAAAAAAAGTGGCCTTCAAAGAAGAGCCTTTAAACTTTATTATGATATGGCGGTTCACCTCTTCGAGGTTTTCAAAGCGTATTAGTACAAAGCCACCCATATTAAAAAGTCTCTATTCAACGGATTTATTATGTTCTGTCTGGCATTTGATCTTAGCTCTTTTAGCTCTTGGGTGGACAAGGGCTAAAATGTTCCTCCTAGATTCGGAAATGACTCGTTAGTGAAGTGCTTGATTGACCGAATACAACCTAAGAAAAATCGGATCTGTTAAGTACTCAATTTCGAGTCGAGCAAGCACTGAAACTTGATTCTGACCTTTTAGTTAAATTCTACCCACCAAAAGTTGATCACCCTAAAATAGCGACTGACTTGGATAAGTACTAAAATTCCGAGAACAAAATAAAAAAGATGTTCGATTCCGGATTCAAGTTGATTTACTACTAAAATTGTTCTTCAACATCTTTTAACTCGAATTAGTGCTGAAGTTCCGAAGAGATAGGGAAAATGTGTCCGATCTGTGAAGTATCCAACGTCGAGCTGGATTAGTACTAAAATGAGAGGCGCTTACACTCGAGTCGATGAAATACATAGAATGACAACTAGAAATACAAAAAGAAGAAGTTGAACGCTGAATTTCAGAAACAGCAACGATTGAAGTCGAGCGGTGCTCTCCGGGTATGGAGGAGTTCCAACTGTCACCTTCGCCATCTGAAAAAGGCGACAGCCAGGAGAAGAAGTACTACTGTCAACGATGCCTCAATCACAATCAGTTTTTCCCAAGAAAAGGTCACAAGCCGTTTTGCCAGTAAGTTCACACACATTTATTCGGGTTCATGATGGTTTTATTTATGGAATCAGATTTTCTTGTTCAATTTTATTCCTAACCGAGACGAGTTTATCTTGTTGATGAGTTTGGACAATCTCAATTTCATGTTTCAATAGTTACTTATATTTTCCAATTGTGTTGTTGCCATCACTAAACGCAACCTTCTGATAATGAACGGAAATCGCAGTTGAATGTGATTTTTGCGCTCCATTCCAGAGCGCAAAACGGACCTGGCGTTGGTGGCAACTTATTTTCTCTAGCATAACAGTATATGATATAATATACCTTGCAAAAAAATTTCAAAAACTGTTTTTAAATTAGGTTTTTTCACTGGATTTGTCTTGTTTGCTCGCTGCTAGTTCATCCGCACCGCTAAACCGCGACGCACCGTTAAGCGCTGCTGTTCAGCTGTACAGGTCAGACCTAAAATTTGATCACCTGATTTGTTCTATCTTAATTTCATTGTTAAGTTTAGATTCTTTGCTATATGACGTGCAGATTGCTCCCCAACCGCGCCGCCAAGCCGCGACGCGATCATTCTGATGAGTGCCACTGGGTCTGGCCACCTTATCTCGTACAACACTGATCTGTTTTGTTTGAATCAGATTTTTCCAGTGCTCCTAGCCTCTACCAACCGCGCCGCCAAGCCGCTACGACTGTGATTAGCGATGTTCTATCATGTAGAACTCATCGGCTCATTCGAGTGCGCGCTCTCTCTCCATCAAAAAGTGCGCCAGTTGGTGAGAGAGAGTGATGCGCGAACGCAGAAAATCAGACACGGAACAGACCACCATGATTTTGAGAACGGGTGGCCTTTCGTCTATTTGAAGCCACGCCTACTTTCACCCTCCCCCCCCCCTTCCTATAGAATACACAGACAACTTTTTTCGAGTCTGTCTAGTCTCGCAATGTCTCACGCCTCTTCATAACCATGGTGATTGTAGGGGTTTCCCGTTCGATCTGGCGGTAGATCGGGTTGGAAGAGCACTAAAATTTATCAGTCTCTGTCCTACCCAGATCGAGACAATTGACGTGGAAGAATACAAAAATTGATATAGAGATGTCCAAATTAAGTAGTTAAGTAGTCTTATCTTCCTCCGGACATGACGTGGATCAGGAAGTCGTCCGATCTGTCAGCAAATCCGATTGAATGGGAAGAGCGCTAAATTTCAAAAGGAAGAATGACTATTGGTGTCTTTGAAAGTCGGATTGGCTGAGCCCCAAAAAGATCAAAAGTTTAGGTTTCAAAGAACACTTTCTAAGCAAACACCATCCACTCGGAAAAGCGTCCGATCTGTCCGTGAGAGAGATGTCGACCCGGATTAGTCTGATCTCGCATCATCACAAGATCGGTCAAAAACCGGTGTCCAGTCGAAAAAACAGTTGTCTGCACACGTGTGAAAGCAGCCTGGTGTTGCGATCGAGTGTACTTTACAAATGATAAGAGAACCCAATGCCAAAGATAACATGTTAATAAGCCGACCGTCAAAACGCAACATTTCGAACAGACAATGGGAGAGAGAGAGAACGGTGTTAAACAGGGCCGACCAAAAGTATATGAACGGTTGTGTTTAGAGGTATACAATATCAATTCAAGTCTTATCTGGGATATCAATCAATTTCAAACTGCGAGATTTTAAAAAATCCAACTTTTTCCATAATATTTTCCCGCAGAAACGCAGCCTATTTTGGTTTTACATCGGTGTTGAACTATTTCTTTGCTATCAGAAGATCCTTGTACGTCGAAGGTTGTCTTTTTGTAGAATTCGAAGAGCGCCAGAATTTTTACATTCCCACGATTTTTATATTTCTACGAATAATCAAGTTGTGAGAAGTTTTAATTTGTCTTATTGAAACACGGAATTTCATTGTATTGAACAAAACGCCAGAGATCTTATGGTTCTTCTTCATCCAAGATAATTAGTATCATCAACTTGTGAGAAAATCTTAATAATATTTTCATGAAACATGAAATCCCTTTGTACAATTTGGGTTATCTACAGAAAATCATAAAACAATGAAATTTACTTATATAAATTTACACAAAAGTAAGGTACGGCAGTTGAAAAGTATTGGATGAGACAGTGCGCGGACCCGCGACAGTTCTCTCTTGCTAGGTTGCAACTATTGTGATAGGTTGACGAAGACAGTCGTAACCGTCGAACTCAGACGTCGTAGCCGATTGACCAACAATGTTTCAGATACAACGCATGTAACTGCTCCAAGTGCAAGATGGTGGAAACTAGACGACTGCTGAATAATGCATTGGTTCGAAAGGTAAGGAAACGTTTTAGAATTTGAGGGGTCTTTTTTTACCTCAAAATGAAAATCAGGAAACTATCTTTTACTCAATTTGGAATAAGCAAAAAAAAGTTGCAGCGAGTAGGATAGAACTCTAGGTGTTCCTGATTTTTTTTTGATTCAGCGCTTTTTTCACTGATCGAAGGACGGAAAAAAAAGTATTCTTGCCTGTAGATTTGAACCCAACCTTCTGCAAAACTATCCTTTTCTAAAACCCCAAAAAATATCTTTCCTCAAAGACATTAAAACAAAAAATTATATCGAACTTGCAACCTATGTCTCACAGACTAAAATTTACCTAAAATGACCTAGCCGCTCAAAGCCGGAAAGATCATCAAGAATCCCATTATTAGAATATTCCCATGACTTTTTTGCGTTTTCCCATCCAGATTGAACGGAAATTGGATGCAAGCTTCAGCTCTTTCAGTGTATGTAATGTAGATAGAGAAGGTTCGATCCGGCCCGTAGGAACTTTTTTGCTTTTCGGTCTATCTGACATTTTCAGGGGAGTCCAATCGTCAAGCCGGCCCAAGGTCAGCGCAGGATTCGGGATCCGATGTGTGCTCGGTGCAAAGCTCATAACGAAAGAGTACCACTACGAGGGCACAAGAAGTCGATGTGCCGATACGCTACATGTGTTTGTGCTACGGTAAGTTGCCGTCCGTGCTGGGAAGGTCGAGTCGGGGAGTCAGAAAGTTTTGATCTACCCTATTTCAAGTAACATTTCGATCTTCCGTATCGTTGACTCGAGCAAGCTAATAGCTCAAGGTCACATCTCAAAGAGCCAAGCAATTAGACGTAAAAAGGGCTATAAATCAAGCACGCGCTGCTCACATAAAGAAGTAGTCGTCCGATCTGACATGTGTAACACGTCGAGTCGAGTTAGTATCAAAAACGGGAAATCACATGAACTTTCAGTGTCAACTTGTTGAAGAACGACGTTCGCTGATGGCAAGACAGATAAAGTTGAGGAGAGATCAGCTCAAGCAGAGGGACTACAATAATCAGCATGCAGATCATTTGTCGTTGTCGCCAGGTTAGTTGAATGTGTCGGACCTGGAGCAGGCACCCTTTCTGTACGATCTTTGAGTTGGTGATTTGGATAAGGCACAAAATTGCGAAATGTTTCTTGTTGTTGTTTGTGGAGTTAGTTTGAAGGGATTTTGCATCCATGGTGAGAGAGAGGGGGAGAGAGAGAAAGAAAGAGAGAGAGAGAGAGAGAGAGAGAGAGAGAGAGAGAGAGAGAGAGAGAGAGAGAGGAACCTCAACTCCACCATTACAGGATCGGAGACAGGACAAGTACCGTCGACTCCTCCAATGCTTCTACGAGAGACAACGTCATCCGCAGAATCCTCTCCGATCGCAGTCAACAGCTCGGTCGACCCGCCAAGACCCCAGATCGCGATGCCCACCCCTCTTTACCCACCATTCATGTACCCAAACCTGAACATCGCTTCGCTCTTGGCGGCTCAAGCAGCCCTGGCCAACCCGGTGACGACACCAGTCTACCCGCTGCCCCTCTTGCCGTGGCCACAAGTAACGTTACCCGAATTTCCTCCAATCGATGGGGAAACCTTGATGTCTATTATTAGGAAACTGACCGCACCTAAGCAAGATTGAGCTATTTTCGTTTTGGAAACGTGGCGTTGAAGCGTGGTTCTGTAGAGAAAACTACGTTTTGGCTTTTTTCTCTCGAATTTTCAGATTCTCGAAAAAGAAAACGATCGAAAGCTACTTCGAGACCTTTGTCGTTTACCTACAACCAACGGTAAAAACTTAAATTTGAAGTTTTTGCTTGAATTTTCTAATTTTCAGAAAGAATAAGACTTTCAGAAGTTTTCGTTAGTCATCTTCAACAATTTTTGTGTGTAAAGTTTTCGACCTCTTTCTACCAGGTTTTATTGACTAACGCGAACTTCTTCGGATCTAACTCGACTTCAAACGCCACGTCTCCCTCCTCACCTCACACCACGTTGCAACCCCTCTGTTCCCCCGCATAAGATGCATTTTGCAACCGGAGCTCCGCCCACTTTCATCTATTTTCATCAAAATCTCTCACCAAGTGAGCTCGTTTATGTCTTGCCAATCGAATTAAGTGACAGTCTACTTTCATAACACCCCACACGAAACTCTAGTCCTTGACGACATTTGTGGGCGGAGCTAGGCCCGCCCACTTGTCCAACTGTTTCTTTTTTTCCCGTTTTTGTAACCGGTGGATCCAATCCCAACCCAACCCATCTCGCTTATCCATCGGCGACCTAAGAGTCCCTAAATCAATTTCGATGCTTTATTATTGTTTTCGGTAATTATTTTTTCCTAAGGATACTGTCATACGTACTGCAATTGATGGGAACCACGTGGCATAAACGTGGCAGACGTGGTCTGTGCCACGTGGGTTCCCTCCCTTACCCTTTGTCACACTGTCGTTGAAAAAACAATAAATGTAACAAACGAACAAACGTTTTATTGACTTCAAAAACAGGAAAAAAGTGGGTTTTGTGCAGAGTGGATAACAGAAAAATGTACGGGGAAACAACAACATGGTTGGCGGGTTGTGAACAAGAAAAACAAGAACAACGAAGTTTATTGGCCTAGAGCCGTTCGGAACCACGAGACGCCATATTTCTGAGGGTTCCGTACACTTTTGAGGGGTTTGATCCTGCAAAGTAATCAGTTAATTCGAGGATATGTACTTTTAGACTTCTTTGAACTGGGGTTGGAAATTACTACGGCAGTTCGAGTTTAGCGAGCTTCAGCTGAGTATCATTTGACTTCAGACTGTAGTCATGGTAAAAAAAAGAGACTTCGAAGGCTCATATTTCTAGATTATTTCGAACCAATCGTAGCGAGTTGCTCAAAATTCTTCTATAAGTCTGATCGGTGAGAGACTTATACAGGCTGTTTTTTTTCATTTTGGCTATTCTTTTGAAAAGTCCTGTTTTTTAAGAATAAAATTAAGCGAGTTTAAGAAATTTTAATTTTTGACGTGGTCGAACCATTGATAAGAGAAGGAGGTACAGGCAGTGCATAGGCAGACAACCGTACCACCCGAACGTAGTCAGGTCTCTCTCACAGTCTTATTCCAGTTTTTACCTAGTTTGACGGGTTTGAAAAAAATTTTTTTCGAAAGAAAAAATATTCATCAAACATGCAGAGATTTTAATCCCACAACACGTCTCATCCTCCAAAACCAACATCAAATTTCGCCACAACATATCAACGAGACATTGAGCGTCTAAAACACATAACGACACTTTTTCATCCGAAAATTTCACTTTCCAACTTTTCACTGCGTTAATGGGTTGAATGATCGCAACAGGGCAGCACTTTCTTTCAAAAACACACGTTGGTCGCTAAAAATCAAGGTTATATAAGTGAGAAGGGTGTGAATTATAATCATTGAGCGCAAATTTTAGGTTTAGGAGAATTCTGTGAGCTTCGTAGTTGAATTTGTGTGGCGAAGTTTAAAAAAACTGAACTCCAAGTGAATTTAACTTTTTTAAAATTCTCTTCCACAGAAAAAACTGATATCAAATCAAAGAATCATTATTCCGGAATTGTCAAAATCCGTTTTTCAATAGGAAAACCCCGCGCGAGGTTCAACCAAGCTCTCCCAAAGATCAAAAACATCAAAAGGAGCCCGCGAGTGGTCGTCCACTTAAATTGATACATTTTGGTCCAAGGGAACACCACGGCACGTTGCGATTTTATGTGGTTTTTTGTGGCTCTCAAGACAGCTGTGCAAGTCGAGATTGAACTTTTCCACATGGGAACGTTCCTCGTAATCCACTTTGGGAGACTCAGAAGGATTTTGAAAACTAACCGAGAATCAGACTGGAAATAGCGTTCCTTGCCAGCCTCAGATTTTGGTATGCGCCGAGAACGTGGATTTTTGTGTCAGCGAGTACTGAAAACTTGAAATTGGGAGAAAATGATTTTAATCGAGAAAATAAACGTACTTCTAGCATGACAAACACTCACCTATCCTAGTCTTTGTGGTATTTTCAATAACAAGCTTGGTTCTTCCATCTTTTCCAGCGATTCTACCAATAGCTCTGCTCAGGTGATCACCTTTCAGGGAGGCTTTGACGTCAGAGATCTGAAAACTATAACTTCATCAATCGCTTCACAATGCAACGCGGTTTCTTTCTTCCTGTGGCAGTTTTTACTAATCTAATGATTGACGAAAAAAATCATATTACTCTATACCTGACTGCATCGCGCGGATCCCAACGCAACGCGGTTTGTTTGCGTGTGTAAGTGTACATCAGCCTTAAGTGTATTAATCAAATTTAGAAACCGTTATCACAACATGTCTGCACATCAAACACACAGGAAACGATGGCGCGCGCGCGTTTCGGAAGAAAAAGTTCAAGTGGAAACAATTCGTTGTACATATGACCAACAATCTGTCTGGCGTGATGAACTTCGATTGACGGGGAATTTTCTCTTTCACTTAAAATTTTCATGAAGAAAGGAAAAATTTAGAACATGCTCTTTTTGACTGGATGATTTCTTCAAAAATTTAAATTATTGAACCAAAAATTCGCCGAATTTCGTGAATATTCGGAACAGTGATTGAATTAAATTTTTCTTGTATAGCTTCAAAAAGGTCAAGTCTACTACCTTCTTTTAATTAGTTGGATTTTTCAAAATTTCAAGTGAAAGAGTAGGAAACCGTCAAAAACATACCTTTCTTCTATTTTAGAACTAACTCAAAAATTGCTCACCTCAAAAGTCTCAATGAACAAGTGGTCGAGACGGATGAGAGCAAGTCCATCGTTGACGTCGAAACCGAGGATAAACGATTTGACAAAATCTGCGGCTTTCTGGAGGGACGTGGTGTCGTCACTGTCTTCTGGGTTTCTGATCTCGACTTGTCGTTTCTTCAGGTTGAATCTGGAAACAAGATGGTGAGAGAGAGAGAGAGAGAGAGAGAGAGAGAGAGAGAGAGAGAGAGAGAGAAAGAGAGAGAGAGAGAGAGAGAAGAAGAAGAATTCTCACCTGATCTGAAGACCCAAATTCTTCACCACAGGTGTGAAGATGCTGACCCAGTTGTCTTTCAGCGCTGTGTATCTGTGCTTCGGTACGGCGATCTGAAAGGATAATTGATTTGGTGCTAACCCGAGTGGACATGTCAGATAGTCAGAACTTACATAACGGAATTCTCCCTTCTCTCCCTTGGTCCTCTTCGCATGCTTGTGTGGGGCATCGAGATCTTCGTCCTTCTTGGAGGTCGCTTCTTCCGTCGTTGACACGTCTTCCATGACGACATCTGTGGCTTTTGGGGCTTTTCTCTTGCGTTGAACCTGGAATTTTAGTATTAGATGGAATCATCACTACTAAGAATTCATTCTTAATTTATCAGTAAAAGGTTACATATGTTCAAAAACGTTCCCATAATTAGGATACTGAAAGCAGCAATATTTTCACTTCTACAAGTAACACAAAAAGATGTTGAGACATTCATGTTCTGTATTATCCAAGAGTCAACCTTAAAATTATCTACCATAGCTCGGTACAGTAACTTCACTCTCAACCCCATTAGGAAGGTTTACTTACATATGAAGATACCTTTCGAGAGCAGTTTTCTACCATGAAAAACGTTTAAAAATACATATCAAATAAACAGTTTTCAAACTAGCAACTCAACTTTCAGTAACTGTAAAAAGGCCTAATTTTGAGAGCAATAACCCTATTTGCTATCTCTGAACCTTTTTTTTCTATGGTAACATACCAAATGTGTCTTTACATTCCGACTGTTACATCACGCAATTCACAAAGTGTGTCGTTCTCGACGCATTTATTGCAACACATTCTACACGAGGCAGAGGCCGCCGACGTTTCAACCGTCATTCATCAAGCCGAGTTTTTGTTGAGTGCATCGACCGTTCGTCCTTTCTCCCTTACCTCGTGGAATGTGATATGTTGCGCCTTTCGAACACCACAGGACATTTCAGACATCGGGGGTGATTGTAATGATTTTCCAGAAACATTCAGAATACCAAAAAATCAACAATCCTTGAAACTGGATGATGCCCACGACTGGAAAAATACTCCAATGAGTTGAATAATCTACACAATCTGTTTTCATGTGGACTTTTTAAAAAGACCAGTCGTTGTAATCATCACTAATTGATGTAAGACTTGAACCGTTTTTAAAATATCAGTATACAGAACTTGGTATTCTTCATATTTTTTCATTGAGTGCACGTTAAAACTATGTAAGTACAGTACTCAATCCAAATTTTCCATTGGAAAATGCATAATTCTAACAGGAAATGACCTCCCATATCAACATATGCTAAGACTCCATCCAGCCCATAAATCTTCAGGCTCTAACTAGAACGTACTAAATTCTAAGACACGAACATGAAATAAATCTTGTTTTTCGTTTTTTCCTTTCTTTGCAGCGAACGCACTACGAACATAGATAGCGGCTAGTCAAAAGGCTCAACACCGAAAAAACCAAATTTATGTGTTCATGCCGCTTTTCGATTACGAATTTCATTTTTCTAGGGCGCCCTCCTCTTCGGCAAAGTGGGGAAACGCGTTTCAATGAGGTCTTGAGATAAATCGAGAGTTTATGTGGGAAAACATCGTTGGAGAACAGATGATAGATTTAAGGGTATTGGTAGTTATTTAAATTTATATTTTAATATTTAAAAAATATCGTTTGAGAATATAACTTGAAAATGATTGTGAACATTTTTTAAAAAATCAATACGTTAATTGAATCAAAACCCAGACATGTCAACTCAGTTTTCATTATTTTCCATACTCAAAATTAAAAGCTGAACATTTGACTCATGGAAGCTAAATCGTTTACTTTCTGTGGAAATTTGTTATTTTCTGCCAACTGAACCAAAAACCAGAATTTTCAGCCTTCATGCTTTCTCACACTCTATAATTAAAAGTCGATCTTTCTCCTCAGATACACCAAAATTGCTCAGATCCTATGCAATATTGTCATGTCAAAGCAGCGCGTGAAAGATGCTATCCTATTGTCCGTGTACAAATTATAGGTCTCAAAAGGAGATGTGCAAGCGGCAAAAAAAAACGCGCGCGCGCGATGAACTACGATATGCCATTAAAACATGGCTTCCGTGCTTTTGGACACTTTAATCACCGGTTTATGTTGGTATGAGCGAAACGGGCTGCGGACTGTGTGATTTCGAATGGAGGGACAACATCTTCGCCTGGATAAAAACTATTTTTTAATCGTTCCAAAGTTTTCATTCTATTTAAATTCAATTTTTCATCAAGATAAAAAATTTTACACGGAAGTTTAATTTTGAAGAGGTTAAATTTAAAAAAAAAACGAACCGTAAAAACATTTTTCTAAAACTATGACTATAACTTTCCATTGGTTTGAATAAGTATAATTTGAATTCAGCTATTAAATGTTGTGATAACTCAAAAATTCAACACTTATGTTAATTCAACACTGATGTTTCAATGTTTTTATTAATATTGAAAATCTCAATGAGTTCATTATGATGACTCTCCACGTTTCGATACCTCTCATCTTTTTTATCTACAAAATAGCTACATTAAACTTATCAGTGTATCCCAATCGAAGAATGCTCTGTCACAGTATTTTTGATGCTAAATTCTCTGACCGAGCAAGAACCGCTTTCTTTTTGTCAATGAACAATTCCAAGAATGCTGTATTACAGTATTTTATCGATCATAAATTTTAGTACAAAGTCATTCGAACATGCAAAAAACACCCGGCCAACTGGCAGTCAATAGCAACTTGATAGCTCTTTTTCACCTCAAAAATCGAGCCATAACTCTTTGAGGAGTCAACTGATACGAGCGCGCCGCATTCTTCGTGTTATGCGCCACCAGCCGGGGAAAAAACGCCACTGCGATATACGAGCTGCTCGTTAAAACTGATTTTATTGACCATAAAACTGGCTATCAGAGGCTGGTTACTGTATCAGCAACAGGGCGAATGAACTTTGGGGATATTGAACGGGACAACTATAATAATTAAAGGAAGTACGCTTTTTTCTAAAGTTTTCACAGAAACCCATTAATTATCTTCTGAACAGAATGTTCTTATCATGTGATTAAAACTAGTACATCTTTCAAAATGTTGAATTCATATTTCATCAGGAATCTTCCAAAAGTTAAAGTTTCTCAAGCTTCGTTCTTTCTAATTTCAAGTTTTTTGAAACAGATTTTCTGTAATTCGAAAAATGATTTTTCAACGTCGAAGATATCGAAAAAGATCTTTTCGAGACACTTTCCTTAACTAAAACTACAAACGTAGTATATCAGGTCGACCCCCCCCCCCCCCAAATCAAGCCATTTTGGTCATGCCTAGGCCTAAATGCACAAGTTCCAAGCGATAATGTTATACCTTGAACTAAACTGCAAGATAAGTCAATCAACTTATACATCAACGAACACATCCGTCTCAAATTTCACCCGGACAACGTTTATGATCTCCAATTTCTGCTGTTCCAAGAATGTAAACTATCAGAGACCATGGAATGTCTAGACCAATTGTTTACAATAGACTTGGAGTACAAAATGAGGGGTTTTCCGAACTTTGGTTCTAAACTAGGAAATAACTCATCGCCGTGGATAACAAGGCAATTTTATAATTCGCTAGTTCCAGGGATCTCATTGAATTCGCTGAAGAATTGAAGACCGAAAGGGAAAACTTCCGATACCTTCTCAACCATCAATTTTCTAGAGGATTGGAAATTTCTTCCCAATTTGGAATTTCCGAACCTCGCTGAAAAAGTAAATCGAAACTTCGATAAAACTGGAAAAAACATCGAAGTTCAGATAGAAAGTAAATATTTCAGACTTTTCCCTTCTACTTCTGCTGGAATTCAAGATTTCGGCACAGGCAATTACTCCTCTAACATTACCCCGACCATGCTTTTCATGATTATTGTATTATTTTCTCCTATAACATAAATTTATGTTTCTCAAAGTGGTCAGAGTGACGACAAATTGTATATTTCTTAGTTTTCACATTTTTACGGTTTAGGCTGGATAATAACTTATCAATGCGAAAATCAGGAAGTTTGTGATCCTAAAATTCATTGTTTTTCTATTGAAAAGGTGGAAATTCCCATTAAGTGATCGATTCTCAGTACAGTTATTCTATTCCATCTCCACTTTTCCATTATGTTTGGAAAGTGGTTCTCGCTAATGTGTTTCAATGTTTCGCACAATGATCAGAATCTAAGAAGTAAGAACCTTTCCATTTTTCGAATTGCGCGCATTAGGTAAATGAAAGTAAATTAGATCTCCTGAACATTTTTTACATTTTAAAATGAGAGAGTGAATTAGATTCGGGAAAAAGTGCATTAGATCGTACCATTTCCATATTTACTTTTTCCCAGATCTAATTTACTTCCATTTACCTGAGTATAGATTAATCGCACTAGTCGTCCTACCATATCAAAATCCAAGTTCCGACAAATTTATCAGTTCTGAACACCATGATCTTTTCATCTATTCGTTTCCCGACAGGCAAATAACCACTTCCCATATCACGCTCTCGCCTTATTTATGGCTGCGGGAAAAAAACTGAAAAGAGAGGGTGCAGGAAGGCCACCTCTGCGTGTGTGTGTTCATTCAAAGGGCAAACGGCAATAAAACGCAACGTTTTGAGTCGCCATTAAATCTGCAAAAAAACATCCAGCGGCTGGCTGGCTGGTGAGACACGGAGCGATAGAGAGAGAGAGAGAGAGAGAGAGAGAGAGAGAGAGAGAGAGAGAGAGAGAGAGAACACCAGCAGCATACGTGAACGCATAGGGCAGCGAGAGGGCATACACAGCAACACTCAACAACCAACCGAAACGAGCCTTTTTTTGGTGGTGGCCCCATCTGTATGTGTGTGTATGTGTGTGTCTGCGTTCAGGGTTCGCGTTCAAAACGACCGCCCATATCGCTTTTTGGGTGGCCGGTTCACGAGGGATTTTTGGTGGGGAACGGGGGTTTCATGTACATACAGTCGCGAACATAAACATTTCCACTTTTGGTTTTTTGGTAATATCTCAGCCATAAGTTGTCCGATTGCTTTCAAATTTTGTCAGATATTTATTCAAACGTATCTAAATATAGCCAACTTAATAAGGTGTTGATAACTCACAAAATAAAAACATAATAATTATTTTCCCTAGACATGTCTTAAGTCGACTTCATGGTTAACCTGATTTCACTTGAATTCAAAGCTTCTGAGAGGCCAAAACATCAGAAACTATTGAATATTTATTGATTCAGTGTTTTGAATCATGAAAACATCACATATTCCAAACCTAGACTCCAGAATCCAAATTCGTGAACTTAATCAGTGAGGATTTCACTTGGCACGAGTTTTTTGCCATTTTTTGTCGGATTTCTGAATTTTTTTATTATTTTCTATTTTGTGAAGCTTGAGATAACCTATACGCTTGATTTGAGTTCAGTACTGAAGACAGTCGTCTCACAATTAACATGTCCTTCTACCGAAACCAACATCGCGCGAGTCGGTTTGAGTGTTTGGAGTTGTCATCTTGATTGAAAATGAAGCTTCATCCAAAACTCCAAAAACAAAAAAGGAGTGTCTTATGTCAATGAATCAGTTCTCAAATCATCTTTTTCATAATTTCAAAACTCGTGACTTTACCGTTGACTTAATGAGCACTGGAGTAGCCCTATAATAACGTCATGAATAGAGATCAGCCTCTGATTCCTAAGAAAAAGCAAACGAGCTTTATTTTTTCTAGAAACATTGTGCAAGAGATAATAAAGGTTTAAAACTTTGTTTCGGGGTTCCTAACAGTTTTTACCCAAGGGATAGAGATCTAGCCCAGGTACACGCCAGTACACGCTAGACAATCTGCATGTAAAGTCATCATAACGGTTACGAATGTTAAATTCATGAGTTACTGAATAGCACCGTTTGTTTAGAAGACAGTTGGTTTTTATATTCTTATCAGACTTCAAGAACAAGCTTCATTCTCTATTAAAAATGACGAGTCCAAACACTTCGACTGACTTGTAGAAAGTTGGTTCTGTCAGAAAGACATGTTAATTGTGAGACGACTGTCTTTAATTCCTAACTCAAATCATGCGTATAAGTTATGTTAAGCTTTACAGAATGAAAAAAAAGAACAAAACCAAAAAATCCGAGAAAATATAGCAAAAACTCCTGCGAAGTGAAATCCTCTCTGGTCAAGTCCACGAATTTGGATTCTGGAGTCCAGGTTTGGAATATGTGATGTTTTCATGATTCAGAACACTGAATCAATAAGTATTCAATAGTTTCTGACGTTTTAGCCTCTCAAAAGCTTTGAATTCAAATCAAATCAGGTTAACTATGAAGTCGACTTTAGACATGTCTAGGGAAAATATTTATTATGTTTTTATTTTGTGAGTTATCAACAACTTATTGAGTTGAATGAATTCAGATATGTTTGAATGAGTATCTGTAAAAATTTGACAGCAATTGCATAACTATTGGCTGAGATATTACCCAAAAACCAAAAGTGGAAATGTTTATGTTCGCGACTATATTTTGTTGAGAAGGCGAACCTTTTTCTGGTTAAGGAATTCTTCACCATTATGGTTTTCTATCCGAGAAAAAGCAGATCTCACACCAAGAAACTACCGATTTCCAATAAATCACGTAGGAGTGTTTCGGAATGAACGATTTTTTAGCTTGTGGTAGTTGGCCTCAAGTGCTCACTTAAACGTCATAAAAACCAGGTTGCGGTGCATGTTCTTGTAGGACAAGAATGGAGGTTCAGCTCACGTTCGTGAGACGGCAGCTACATGGGGAATGATTACATTTCTTCAAATAAGGGAAAATCTCTAACGAACACACTGATAGAAATATCTAGTTCAAATTTTTGAAAAACAATTAGAAACCTCACCAATTTGAACTCCTCCTCGCCTCCCAGCGTATTTTGTTCGATGAGTGACGGCAGTGTTGTCGGAAGATCATCCTCGATCAGATCTGGCATACCTGAAAATCTACAATTAAAACTTTTTATTGGAAAAGAATTCACCTTCTTCCATCGGCAGATCGTCCACATTGTCGCTGTTTGAAGCCATTCTATCAATAAAACAAAATTGAACCCTGAAAAGTTGCAATGATACGAAGTGAGTGAGAGAATTAAAGATATTCGACT
The DNA here is from genome assembly GCA_963978915.1 of Caenorhabditis parvicauda. NCBI lineage: Eukaryota > Metazoa > Nematoda > Chromadorea > Rhabditida > Rhabditidae > Caenorhabditis > Caenorhabditis parvicauda. Next base: position 11,248,227 of record OZ022251.1, on the reverse strand, counting down.
GTCGAGAACAGTTCAGAAACTGGTATAAGTAGGAGGGAAAACGATAAATTCATAAAATTCAACAACAAAACAGACTTTAACAATAACAAAAAATCAACATTACAAAGAGACCTAGGCTATTCTCATCTGTTTCCAAACGAATTCGAGCAGAGCAGCGTCTTGTCGTGCTCGGTTCAATCGTTCCATATGTCTGAAATGTAGTTTTGAAAATGTGAATAAGAGCAAAATTACCTTTTCGTGTACGGTAAGAACGACTCCACGATACCTCGAGCGTTCGGGAGCGCCAGGAACTCTTCTGGAGGGTGAATAAGAAGAAGGCTGTTCAGGACGGTTTGGGCTGCCTGAAACATCGATTTTCGTAATCAAAAGTGGAAAACTACAAACAGTGACTATGTTTTTGATGATCAAAATTTTTATTTTTCATCTATTTCAAGTAAGATATCTTCAAAAAGAGAAACGATACTGAGTAAATCGTAGAAAATTCGCGCTCTGATAGATAAATTCAGCAGAACGCAAATATGAAATCGGAAAAAAAATTCGATTTTTTAGGGTACGAATTAGATTATTTTCATGGTAAACTCAGATTCTTGTAGAGTTCAAAGGAACATTTTTCAGTTTGAAGTTATTTTGTGTACTGAGAATCATGAAGTTAATGAAACGATGACAATCGTCTTCCCAATTTTTTTAAATGATTTTGTAAGCTCAAAATCGGAAAAAGCCATTCACTACAAATTTAAAAACGATCAATAAATTTTTTCACATATAGTAAAAGTACCTGCGAAGTTCTGCTATTCGTATTCCATTGTGTGGCGAAATCAAGCAATACTTGTGTCTTGCGATCGTCCAGTTTTCTCAGCGCGTCTTGGAGCTGGTCAACGTCGATCAGCTCATTGATTACCTGTAACAGAATAAATATTCTTCTAATAATGTAACTTTCTCACCTTCAATGCACAGTGTGGCCGCACAAGTCCAAGAGCATAGTCCAAAGCTTCCTGGTACATCTTTTCAGACAGTAGATTCGTCAAAGTCTGAATTTTCCACTTTTCTACTGATTCAGTAGTTTTTAACACCGAGAGAAGGTGATTTGACAATTCATCGAAACTTACCTGTTCTTGAACCATTTTCTCCTTCCTTTTCTCATCTTCCGCCTTCTGTTTCTCCTCTGTCACGTCCTTCCAGAAAACAATTCTACCGTCACTTCCTGTCGAAATGAACTCAGACTCGTCCTTGCTGGCTGACAATGACCAGATCTGGAGAAAAATAGCTTCAACCGGTAAGTTTTAAGTTTTCCATACCTTATCAGTGTGCGCTTCAATACTAGCCTCGCATTCGCTGTTCTTTAACGTCCAAATTTTGACGATACCAGCGCTGTCCGCTGAAATGAGCTGTTGGCCACTGTTCAACCACAACACCTGTAAGAATAACTTTCTGATTTTTTCCAAGCATTGGTGAGATATTTCCCTTTTTATATTTGATTTTCTGCGCATGTGTTGAATTTGAAAAAAACGAAAAAGTTCACTAATTCTGCGAAAAAAATTTTTTTTCAAATACGCCATGATTGATAATTTTCCGTCAATTGAATTTCACACGTGTCGGTTCAAAATACTAGTGAAATTTTTATGAAAGAGTGAGCAAGTACATTTTCAACTGTTGAAGTTGTATAAAGCGTGTTTTGAAGAGAAAAAAACAAAACCAAACCCTAAACACTGCGCACGAGTGCCCGGTGAGCGTCTGAAGGCAAGTCTTATCTTGAACGTTCCAAACCTTGATGGTCAAGTCTCCACTACTGGAAGCGAGTTTCTGAAGCAGAGGGGGTTTTTTGGTATAGAAAGAAATCTTACATGTGAATTCTTAGAGAATTTGACGTCTCCTACTCCTCGCCGATGGCCAGTCAAGGTGCCGCCAATTCCGAGTTGCATTTTACCTGTGTCGACTTGCCAGAGCTTCACGAGTTTGTCCATTCTGAAGATAATGATTAGGAACTTTGATTTGGAATATTCCGAACAACTTCCATTGAACTGATAAACTGGATCAAAACATTTTTTGAGTATATCTTCTATTAATCTTTTTCGGAGTATTTTTCCGAAGAATTTTAGAGTGAACACAACTTAACTGAAAGTGTCGAGCTTTATTAATTTCTCCAAATTGAAGTGACAACTCTAAAAATTGAGAACTCATAAAGAAACTTTTAATTGAAAACGGATCTTGCTCAGAGAACTAAAATTTAAGAAAAACCATACCCGCCAGTAGCGATGACTCCATCCGTTTCCGAAACGTCGATACAATTCGCGTCCTTAGCGTGTGCAACGATAGTCGAACTACATGCCAGCTTCGGTCTGAATGCAGTTTTAAAAGTTTCCATGGTAAAAAGGAAAAATGAAGAAAACTTGAAAAACTGACGGAAATTTTTTATCAACCACCAGGGAGAACATGGAAACTCATGATTAGCTCACATTCAAGAACAAAAAACAACCCGAGACTTTCCCAGCTACCTCATACAAGAAATATTTTCAATTCAAAGCTTCCGAAATGTTGAAAACAATATTTTTGTAGGAAAAAACTCACAACTTGTCCACGAGCCCTTCACCCACATCCTCATTAGTTGTAGGTACTTTGGGTAAATTCGAGATTGACCATAGTTTCAGTGTACTGTCCACCGATACCGAAGCGATGTAGGGTGATCGAGAAGTGTTGGAGAAAGCGACCGCCGTTACAGAGTTCGCATGACCAGTGGCAGCGATCAGAGGGAGAAGTTCTCCTAAAATGTAAATATTTTTGAAGAAAACATGATTGTGAATGGATTCGAATTTCCCTGTTATCTCCGCAACATAATTGTGAGTGGCTGTAAATTTTCCTATATATCCCGGCACATAATCGTGAATAGATGTAAATTTTCTTGCATATTTTTATTAGCTCATTTTATTCAGCCATTATCTTTATAAAAACGTGTTGTTTACCTCCTTTATGAAGAAAAATTTTGGTACTTATGATTTTTTTAAATTTCAATTTACATTGGGAAAACTTTGAACAGGAATTTTTCAGATATTTACAAGAAACGTATAAAAAATACCTTTTTCTTCATTCAACCTCCACAAAATGATCGAGTTATCCTTCGAGCAAGATGCCAAGATACTTGGATCCCATTCCGCTGTGGTTACAGTAAGAACACTTTCGGAATGACCTGAACCCGAAATTGAATATTTTAATTTCATTAACGAACCTCTTACAAGCTGACAGTCTAACGTTTCAGAATCGTACAGGCGAATTTCGGATGTGTTGGATGCGACTGCGATGTACTTTCCGTCTGTTCCCAGCTGACAGCATGAGTAAATCTGCGAAACAGAACAACATTACTTTTCAAATTTTAGATATGGTGGAAAATTAGAATAAAATTTTTGTTCAACTCATTTCAAACGAATGAAAAACATACCTCGTCATGAAAGCCAACAATCTGTCTCTGCACGTTGAAATCGAATCCAATCACGAAAATATTTTCTTCCGCAGATGTGGCCAAAAACCGGTTTGTGATTGGTTCATAACTGATATGATCGAGAAGCGACCTAAACTAGTGATGAAGAACATAATCTTCAAGCTCACCAACTTTGTTATATTCTGCTTTCTAACGAGCTTCGCAGTATCTATGATCCATTCCTTAATGGTACCTTCTTCACCAACAGTGAAAAGATTTCCATTGTGGCCGATAACTGCAGATTCAATCGACTCGAACAATGGGAGGACCTGAGAACAGTAAGTTTACTATTTGTGAGTAGAATTTGATAATTCTACAAAAAGTACATCTCACACAGCATGATACATTTTGTGGTTGAATTCATTTCAAACATATTTAAAAGCAATAAATTGATAACTACTAAAATTTGAAATATGAGTTATCAAAAAATAGTATAAATTCATTGTTAGACAAACCGTACCTTCAAAGTTTCTCTAGTCTCCGTTTCGTGGATCGATATTGTCTGATCACGTGAAACCGCAACCACTTTTCTAGTGTTAGGGACTTTCACAATACCAGTGATCTGACTGTTGTGGTTCTTCCACTCGTGCAGAAACTTCTTACTGACTCCACGCATCAGGTCGAACAAATGAAGCTGGAAAACCAATTAAACATCGGTTTTGATGTGAAAGATACCTGTCCCTCAATATATCCAATTACTAGGCGATCATTCTGTGCAAATTCAATTGCCGACACTACTGATGGTCCTTTCAAGGTGTGTGTACACTGTTGTTCGGTCAAGTTCCATACCTATAAAAATCATTAAAAAACTGGAAAATGATAATGATCACCTTGACAGAGTTGTCTGCAGAACCAGTCGCTAGTCTCACTCCTTCGTCGTCGAACTTCATGATCAAAATTGGAGCAGTGTGCATGGTCTTCCAAGATCTTGCGAGAGTTGGCTTGTCGTCAATGGTAAGTGGTATTTCATACTCACGTATCTGTAGCACAATTTCCTTTTCATTTCTTTATTGAAAAACTCACAACTTGGTTGTTGTACGCAACTAGCAGCCTGTTTCGGTTCTTGTCAACAGCTAAACAGGTAATTCTCAACGTCTCATCGTCAGCATCACCAATAGTGTATCTAAAAACCAGAGTTTAAAAAATTTATATTAAAAAACACGAAACACTCACGTTGATAGGTTTTTCTCCAGATCGATGGCTTTGATGATGTGAGTACAAGAGGAGAATAAGCTTTTACCATTGGGGCTCCAAGTAATAGAACCCCCAGTGTACAGAGCTTCGATACACCGCTTTTCAGCGAGATCTTTGACGAGGTCTTTCATACCTAAAACTTATGAAAATAATTGAATCAATGTCAACACACTTATGAATCACGTATGTTTTATTAGAGTGAGAAAGCGTGAAAAAAACAATTTTTGAAAAAAATATAAAAAATAAAACTCTCGTAAATCTACACTACATACAAAGTCTCGTCACCGTACCCCTGTTTTCGAACCTCAAGATGCACACATGTTTGAGCTACCGCGCCTTCAAATAAAAATTTCTTTTTTTCTCGATTTTCTCTTGTTTATTTTTGTTTTCTTATCAGTTAATAGTTATCTACGCTTGAATTCGCAATAAGAACTTGAAGTTGCAATTGATAATTCTTCCCGTTCTTTACAGAACGTCAGTTGCACTGTTCACTGTGCAATAGAAGACACGCCCACAATATTCTGAAGTAAATAAAAAGTTATTTTATTTTCAGAGACTTTGCATTATTGCATGGTAATGTCCGGACCAGCGTCAGTTCGTCCGGCAAACTTCACATCGCAAGACAACCAAGTTCCCCAAACCTTCATACCACAAGAAAATCAGTTCAATTACAACAAACCACCACCCACAGCTCAAGGTAGTCAAGTTCAAGTCAACACAACAAGAACCACTCCTGATTCTGGACTCGGAAACGACGACCCGTCGAAGCAGGATCGAATTCAGAGAGTACCGCCTGGCTTTGTGAGTTGATTGATTTTTCTACTAGTCTGTTCGATTTCGGTACTTTCAGTCTGCTAAGCCACAAACAGCTTTCTATCAACTCGACACAACTCAGAACATGAGAAATCAAGGTCAACAACCAATCGCCAGAAACGGAGCTGTTTACTACCAGCAGCCGAACCAAGGTGGTTATCCTGACGGAGACACGCAGATCAATCAGTTTGATGTTTCCAAGGTATAAATTTCCTTGAATTTGTTTTTGATATAGTTCAATCAAGTATGGCAATGCTAGTACCATGGAAATAGGAAACTACTCCGATGATTTGAACTCGAATGCTCCTCCTGTTCCTCAACAATACGTAAGCCTAATTCGAGAATATTTTATCATTTTCTTCTCAGAACGACGTCCAACAGCCAAACGTTGCTGGTGACGGACTTGTCAAACCATACCGTAAGTATAACAGTTTCCATTTCGCACAAAAATAATTTCAGCTCCTCAATATGCAGGAAATGGTTATGAGGATCAACAGGGCTATGGTCAACATGGTGTTTACCATCAGGTAAAATTGAATGAATTCCGATTTGAAAGTGAATTAGCAGGCTTATGTTCCACACCCGTCAGGATTCCCACCCGGTGCTCAACCGCAGTTCGTCATAAATTATGGTCCAAATGGTGTAAGTTAATTTTAGTGTTACAATTTACGATTACAGAGAATTTTTGATTTGTGAAGTCAAATGAAACTATCGTTTACAGCTCATATATTTTCCCTTCAAAATACAATGTTTTGTTCAATCTATGAGACTGCTTAAAAATTCATTCCATTTTTCAGCCGACACAGGAGTTCGTTCCACAACATGGTCAGAATCAACCGATGATGCAAGCAGTCCAGCATGCCCCACCACACGCTGCATATGCACAGGTTTAATATTCCTCGTTATCGTGAGAAAAAGAAAATTGTTCTTTAGCAGCCGATGATGCACCAACAACAGATGTTCATACCACACCAACCATACTTCGGACATCCTGCAGCTCCACAACCGGTGATTTGTTTTTCAGATTTAATCCCAAATTGATCGTTAAGATGGTGTTCCCAACTTTCAAAAAGAGATTATTCACTACTGAATTCTTTTGATCGAATATCTCCAATTAGTGTTCACACAAAGATGATATTTATCGTAGTAAAATTTAATAATCCGGAAAGTTTGTACTTAAACTCGTCTTCAGATGGGTTACACACCGAAAAACCTGCCTGACACAATGTACCCGCTGCCTCTTCCAACGGTCGTCAGGACAACCAATGGCTCTGACAGACAAGGCGGCAACAATGCTCGTCGTGGTGATAGACCTGGAGGTAGAGGTGGACATCGTCAGTATTTTCACATGTGTTGACGATATTTTCCAAATTTAGACAACGACAACAACAGACGGAACAATGACTCTAGACAAACGATCAATCAACAAGTCGTGCCCTCCATGCCGCCATTGCACCATCAATATGCGAACCAGGCCAGTCACCCCATGGCACACCAGGTTAGAACAGAGAAGTGTATCATCACAGTTGAGAGGGATATTTACCAATGAAAGTGATTGGGTGTAGTATAATTCGAAGGAGATCAGGTTAAAATTGAAAATTTGATGTTCAGCGAGAAACGAACACACGACATGATAAATGACAGCGGTTAACTATATCTCAACTTCAGTTCAAATAAAGCTGATTATCTTTTTCAGGCTCAAATGCAATCTGGAGACTTTGTGCAGTTCCCACCGGCTCAGTACATTCCCATGCACGGAGCACCACCAATGCCAACTCCACCACCACCGATGGGAGCTCACCAAGGACCACCACCACAACTCGGAGGTAACCCACAACAGCTGATGTTGGCGAGCATGCAGGCCGCTCCACACAATCCCCACCAACCATCACCACCACAAGACGTACAAAAAAGTAGCAAACTGATCATGGTGACCGGGCAGCTCGCAGGACAATATTACCCGCCGCAATTCGTTCAGCAGGTAGGTAATCGATTAGAGAAGATTAACATGCCTGTCTTCTGATATCGAGTTTTTGTGACAAAGAAGGTCTTCAGGGAGGATACCATCAGCAGCAGAGATTCATGGCTCCATTCCCGCCAATGGGCACGTACCAGGCACCAAACCAGCTTGTCTATCAACAACAGCAGCAGCAAGGTGGTCAATACCAGGGTCACCATCAACAGCAGCAACACCATCAGCAGAACAGAAACGGTGGCGGAAGGTTCAACGGCAATCGTACTGGTAGTTACAAAGGAGGCTACAAGAACAATGACGCAAGCTTTTCGGTTAGTTTTCTAGAATTTTTGAGCTGAAAAATAATGAAAAATATGATCTTTTGGTCCTTGAATACACCGAAATGTGTATAGAGAATCAGCAAAATGTATATATTGTAAGGAAATTTGTATGTCTGAAATCTCGGTTCATGTACGACGATAATGTTGTGGCTACGGAAATAATCAGTTGTTCTGAATTGTTCTAGAACCTTGTTCCATATAAAATGACATGCAATTGATTCATAAAGATGTAAATCAAAATTCCAGCACCGTGGTCATCATCACAACACCTCGAGCTACCACGGTGGTGGCAGTGGCGGAGGAAGTAGCGACAACAACCAGTACACTTCATACTCGGGTGCGAGCAGTGCGACTGGTAACGATCAGCAAAACGCCACATTCACGGTACGCGACGCAACTGTAAAACGAGCATCGACTCCTCCACCCGCCGCTGACATCAACGACACGATCGTCAGAGTCGAGAATCTTCAGCTTGCTCCGTCGTCTCGTGTATCTTCTCCATCGAAACAGCTCTTGCAGTACAACCATGGTAGGGTTTAGCATAGTGAAAAATAATATTATTGTTTGTTTTTGCCCAGGTGAAAACGCTGAAACTTTCAACTTCTTCATTAACTGATTTCAGATGGGAAGACGAAGAAAGGCGTCAATCTTCAAGCTGAAATTGCCGCCGCTTCCGCAGAAGATGTTGTGACTGCACCAGAAACCGAAGAGAGTGTTACTGATGTTGTTGAGCCGAATACTGTCGGTAAGTTTTAGACAATTATGTGCTTGAAGAAGAGTGGAAATTCTATACGAAGCTCTTCCAGAAGTAGACAATAGCACCGTCAATCCTCCATCTTCGGCTGACCAATCTCAGGAAGAAGTTGAAGACACTCCATCAAACAAGGTACCAGTTCAAAAGCCTTGCCCGAACTGCAGAGCCAAGAACGAACCCAAAGAAGTGTATGAGAACCATGAGTGAGTTGACTTCTTTTGAAGGAGAAAGTTGATGTTTTAAAAAAATGCGTTAACTCCAGACTTCGCTACGAGAACGGTGACGCGTGGTGTCCAAAGTTGCAAAGCGAACAGTGTGCCTTCTGTGGAGCAACTGGTCGCAAAGCTCACAATGAGAAATTCTGTCCGAAGAAGAAAGAAGGTATGTTGATTTTTTATTGACAAGTACAGTACTGACAAAAAATTTCTTTCAGACGAAGCAAAATCCACCCGTGAACGTGGTAACAGTGGCTCTTTCGGTCGCAACACGAGGAACAACGGAGGTGGTGGTCAGCAGCAGTACCGCAACAACCAAAATCGCAACAGTACTCGTCACCCAGGCGGCTCCAACAGATACAACAACAGGGGAACCTCGAATGAAGGAAATCATACAGTCAGTCACTATTTATTAAATTTTTTCAAAATTGCACGAAAATAACGGAAAATTCAAGTTTCAAGGAATCAATTTCCAATTATTTAGTTGTTTGGCTTCCATGTTTGCCACGAGCTCAATAAACGAGGAATGAAAACATTCAACAATTTCAGAACGGACACAAGCGATACAACAGCAGCAGCAAGGAATAACTCCGTGTACGTAAAATGTTCACAGGCGAGGTTCTAGGAGATTCGAATCCGTTTTACTTGTTGTTATTGTATTTTTTTGTTATCTCGGTTTTTCCTCTTCTTCTTCTTTTCCTCTCTTTCCTTTTTGGTTTTTTTTCCATCCTCTTTTGTTGTTGTTTTCTTAATAACCACTCGACCCATGGCCTCGAACCACATCACCACAGCCCACATAGTGCACGTCTTTCGAGAATTTTGGGAACCTCCTCAACTCTTTTCATTTTCATTTTTTCTTAAGACGGGTCGAACAATTTTGAAAAGATCGAATTGTTGCCAATTCGATTTGGACAAAATCGGTGTGCTGTTGTGTCATGTCACGAAAACACCTCTTCGCCACACGTCAAACGTGAGCCGCGTTGCTCACTTTGCTGCAAAGCGGTTCGAAGCTTCTGGCAATATACCATTGTAAAGGCGCATACGGTCATGATACATGATTCGACATGTAGGTCTTTTGGTCTTTACATCGAACACTTTTTCACTGTGTTATGGTAATTTTGTCGTCTAACCTTCAAAATGATCGTTCGCGTTCTTTCTGAAGGTGAATACGTATAGAATATCACTTCACAGCAAAAATTGATGATCTCAATATCTTAGTGAAAATAGAAATACAAATAAGAGTATGTCGATTTCGATAACTTAATAGGGTAAGGTATTTTGTGTGAGAAGTTTTTCTTCTAGCACTCGGTACCTCTGTCCCAACGTCGAATCATGGTGCTGACTGTCGCACAGGTATTATTATTATGTATTAACTTTTTTCTTCCACTCTTCCTTTTTCATATTTATTATTATTTATATTCCCGCCACTTCTCTTTTCCCATCCTCATCTGAACTCCATCTCTTCTCCTCCTTCATAATACGAAAACGACCAGTGTGGTGGTGTGTGTTCGACTTCAACTTGTACGTAAAGCGGCTTCGCGTTGCGTGCACAGTTGACGTCGCTGCCCACCACCTGGTCCATAACATCATAGCTCCCTCCCCCTCATCTCCATCTTCTTGAATCCATCTTTTTTTCATAATTTCTTTACTCGCAATTCTGGTACGAAAAAGACAACCAAGAGCTTTGAAAAATTGCACACATACGAACATTGCTTCCATCTCTCTTTTTCCTTCCCTATACCATTCTACCAGGTTGTTGTGATGATAATGATGAAAATTGGGTGCGGTGGCTGTCTTGCCGTGTCTACAACATGGATCCATCAGGATCTCTCAAAACACCTACAGAACACGCTCACACAGTCCCCACACTACAATCAGCTCACGTTGATTTAATTTTGTCACAAATTTCTTAATGAATGAATTCCGATTTGTCGTGTACGGATGTGTTCGCACAATATTAGTTCTTGTAACTTCCCATTCTCCGATCAGAGTAAGAATTTTGAAACGGATTAGAACAGATATGGTTTGACGCGCAAGTGAGCATTGTGTGCATTCACTGATTCTTATTTTCTCAAACAGGGAGAAAATCTAGTATAGACTGTTTGTATTGGCCGGTTAACTGATTCACCATAATTCAAAACTTCTGAAAATTTCACATGAATAGTAAAAATAGGAAAGACATACTCTCTCTTGTAAGATTTCAGTAATGTTAACTCGGATAAGTCACTTAAATGGTTCTCCTAGTTTCATAGGCTCCAGTGCCACGGCGAAAAACCTGCTGTGAAACCAACAGACCAAAATTTGTTGGTAAAGTAGCCACTTGAAACACGACATACTAAAGAACACTTGATCAAACACAATATTATAAGTTTATTTTGTTGACATCGATGATTGTTGCTCTCGTCTGTTTCGTCGTCCTACATGTCACCACGGCACAGAAGTCGACGGAACCGACCCAGCCAGACATCTACAGATGGATACAGCTCAACAGCTATGTTTGTAGGTTCTGAATTTTCGATGTACATGGAACTGTTCGTATCTTCATGAACGGTACAGTATACCACAGATACATATTAAAATCTAAATATGTTTGTAGGTTGTGACTTTTAGAGTTTAGAGCAAACAATCTTTATCTACGTAGATGGAACTGTTCGTATCTTTTTGTACGATACCATATACAACCCAGCTCAATGAATACAAGTTTGTATTTTGTGAATTCGTGGTTGGAGCAAATAATTTTGATCTACGTTGTTGGAAATGTTCGTATCTTTTTGTACGGTACCGTATACAAGCCAGCTCGAAAGATACAAACCTATTTTTGGCAAACAATCTCTACGCAGATGGAACTGTTCGTATCTTTTTGTACGGTACCGTATCCCAAACCTAGCAGATATTCAGAATTTGTGATGGGATCAGAATACTTTGACCTACTGAAGTGTCCTTTTCGGTTTACGGTGCAGTTCATAAAGTTACGAACTGCTTATTCTATTGTTCATGAAAGTGTGAAGTTCTTTCATACCAATAGAAATACAAATTCATCCGGAGCAGATTTTTTCATTGGAATTTTCCTCTTCACAATTTTCAGGTGACCCTTCAATAACATTCCCAAGAACTTTCTCTTTCCTCACTCCTACCGAGGCCAAACGACGACGATGTCAATGTGGAAACCCTTTGGCGACCAGAAGAGCTTGTGGTCTTCGGAGAGGGTCCAATGAGCAGAAGTGTTTTCCGAGTGAGAGGGGAGAGAGAGAAAGAAAGAGAGAGAGAGAGAGAGAGAGAGAGAGAGAGAGAGAGAGAGAGAGAGAGAGAGAAAGAGAGGAGATGGTATTTACAGTCCCAGAAGCATGTTTCCACGAGTACAAAGTCATTTTCGAGCGATCTGGGAATCGCTTCGCTCGTGAGTTCAGAAGACTGGTTAGCTGCGCTATATTAGTTTCAGAACCTCTGAAAACGATACCAAGGCGACCTCCAGCTAGACGACCACCAGCGAAGAAAACCCCACCAAGACGACCACCGGTGC
>OZ022251.1:11204770-11235767 GCA_963978915.1 Caenorhabditis parvicauda | reverse complement strand
ATCCGATGCTCTGAGCATGAAGGAAAGCACGTCAGAAAGGGAAACTGCCCCTATGACTTCTTGCTTGCTATTAACGATGAAGACGCAACGAAGAGAGTGTGGAAGGAGGGCGTCGAGCACGAATCCAACAGTGCCTGGAATATGCTTGATGATTCATACTCTGGGATGATGATTCATACTCTTCAAGAGTACTGCATCTATGCAATCTTCGAAGATATAAACTCACTAGTATCCGGGATCAATGCAGACTCGCTCGTCTTGGTGAAAATCGAGTTGACCGTCTTGCTCTGCAGGAACTCTTTGGGTTTGGTGTTGTCGAGCGGAATGGAAAATGCGATGTCCCGTTTGGCGATGGTTCCAATGACCTGAAAAATTGTCTTTGATCGTTAAGATCTTGCAGTACTGAACTACGAACTCCGTTTCTACAGTTGAGTACTAGAAAAGTATAGTACTTTCTATTGTGAAATTCAGAGTTGTAACAAAATGCTAACTTGAACGTAGCGAGGTTATAGACACTCACCCGTCCATCCTTTGCGACAACTGGGAGAGAAGAGAGTCGAAGGCTGATCATCTTTTCTGCTGCTTCAAGGAGAGTAGCGTGGGAGTTGATCTGAAAATAAATTTAAATTTGAACAATATTTTCATTGTAGAGTCATTTTTCTTTGTTTCCAAGAATTTATCATTTGTAACAGAGTTTTTCCAGAAACTACAGTTGAACAGTTACAGTAATTACCAATTCATTCATCAACTCACCGTAACAATTTCGCCAAATGTCCCTACAGTACACTTTGTGATCTGCAGATTGAGCCATTGGACAAAGTGAAGGGATCTGTTCTGCTTGTGAATTGCCTGTAGAACACGCCTGATGGTCAGAAGGTAAGTGCAGTTTCCCTCGTCGTCCAACACCGCAAGTCTGTGTAGTTTCGAGTTGAGGAGCATCTGGCACGCGTCGATGATTCTGGAAGTTGATGTATACAGTTAGAACTCGATTCAGTAGTTTTTAGCGTTTCCAACTACAGTGATGTTAACAGAAAGTCTGAAAAAACTTCTATTTTTATCAACAAAATTCTTGATGGACGTCGGAAGTAGAATTTTCTTGCGACCATGAAACAAGGTATTCTAGAAACTGCAACTCACTTCGAGCTGATAGAAACCGAGATAAGTCTCGACGTCTGCAGGACTCTATACGTCGGGATCTTCGAAATGTCATCTGATGCTGACATTGTCTTCAGAGCTACCATAAGGTCAGTCAGGGTCAGGCAGGAGACGAACTGAAATGTTTCGGATCAAATTGAGCAATGTAACATTGTGTCAAAAATAGTATAAAACGATGAAATTTATGAAAATTTCAAAAAATGTCATCAGATTTGTGGATCATGAAAACTTCCAGCGCAAATTTTGTTTAGGACACTAATGAATACCTTTTCTCACAATTTTATCCAGATTTGTCTGCCAAGGTAACGGAAAATTGCAAGAAAGGAAAAAAATAGCAAATTCTGTTTTTGTTGCGCTAAAGTCAACATAATCAAGGCGGTTGTATGTACAAGTTATCAGACGATTTTAAAAAAAACTTTGTTTTGGAAAAAATTATCTACATTCTTACCCCAATATCCGAGCACCATACCAGCAGAGACGTGATTTTGTTCTCTCTCATGATCTCGAAAGACTTTTTGACCTGGAATAAGCATTTTTCGGTGGGAACCCTGTTTATTGAATATTTTAGCACTAACCCAACCCGCTTCCCAGATCGGACACTCACCGGCAACCTCTGATCGACTACAATAATCTTCCCAAAGGCGGGCGCCAGCTCGTAACAGTCCACCACTTTCATGTACTGCCTGTACGGGTCGTTGTGTGCGTCTGGAATTTGATTTTGCCGCTTAGATTTGAAATTCGAATATTTCCCGGGAGATTTGAATTTGGATTTTAGTGCTTACCTACGAGCCCGACGACATGTACTGAAAGGGGCCTTGAGGTTTTTCTGAGAATCAGAAAATCACTGCTGTTGCTTCTGGGACGGCGGAAGGCTTCCTGAAACAGTTGTTTCCGTTTAATTTGCAGAAAATTTTCTGAAGCTTCATAATCATTCCAGAACACAGCGCACACTCAGTACTCTGTACTGCACAAGTACTGAATTCAACTTCCAACCGACCTCATCATCATAGAAGCACTCCTGCTCATCCCTGAGATCGTAGACTTCGGTGACCTCACAAGCCGATATTTGCACTTTTCTGACGACTTCGGTCCTTTTGAACATCTTTTCTCCAAGGCTCTCGGCTCTCGGGCGATGGAGCAAATCTCTGACGCCGTTTAGCAGAGATGGTTGTCTGCGAACACTTCCAGAGAAGTGCCGTTGACGACCGACCGGCATCGGAGGCTTTTGATCTGGAATATTTTTCTTATGAACCTTGAGAAATTGTATAAGATTGTTATGATCGAGTTGACGGTATCAATGAAATACTACACTCAATGAAATATTGGAACTAAAACCTCGCGTAAACTGTTCGAAAGCAAAATTTTGCTTTTCTGGACGCACTGTATGAACAACTTCCAACATCCTATAGGCTCACCACGAGGTCTAGGTTCAGTTAACCCTCCCAAGAGCCTCAAAGGGAGCTTCTCAGTGCTCATCATAGATCAGTTAATGTGATCATCTATTGTTTTCAACAACATCTTCTTCTGAAACTTGTCCTTTTGTTTGCACAAGGACACTGAACGACGTCCAAAACGGGAAATCAGATTAGCTTGTGGAGAATAGAATGGAAATTAGCCTTGCAGCTACTGGGGTAAGGTCCGTTGAAAAGTGTTCAGACCTGAGACGGTCGCCTCTTTCCAAGAGATCTGGTCTTTTCACTTGGGATTCGTCATAAACCTAGTGTGCTCACCTCGTCATAAACCTAGTGTGCTCACCTGAACCCGTTGGATATCCTCTGACACTATGTCCTCCTTCCACTCCCATCTTTTCCATACTGAAAATTGTTATTTTTTTGAAATGTGTAGTTCTATGTAGTCACACACAAAAGTGCTAGACGCGTTTTTTTAAAAGCAAAGTTAGATAAAACTGAACCTAAATGGACCTGCGGCGTTTATTCCTAGATTTTATCAGAAAGTTTTAAAAACCTAGAAAAAATTCATGAATCAGTTAGAAAAAAAGTTTGAAATCACATAAGAGACGATATAATACGGAAAGTCGAGAAATTACGAAAAACACGAGAAACTGTACTGTAAAGTCAATAAACTTATCGTAATGTTAAGATACTACAAAAATCTTTAGATTCTGGAGATGTGAAAGCGAATGATGAGGAAATTAGGAAAATTTGAGAAACGATAAAAAACTTGAGTTAAAACCGGAAAAGGTCGAGAAATGTAAGAAAATATGAAGGGGATCGGAAAAAAATGGTCGAGCGAAAACCGACAAGTGCACGTGTTCGTCCGAACAGAGTAAACATTTGGGGAAGAAAAGGAAAGAGAGAGAGAGAGAGAGAGAGAGAGAGAGAGAGAGAGAGAGAGAGAGAGAGAGAAAGAGAGAGAGAGAGGGAGAATGAGAGAGAGAGACCGAAAAATGGAAGAATCAGTCATGGTCAATTTACCCCGTGAGCACTTTTGTGGGCAGGCGTGGGACAGGCCTCCTTTCCGTTCTTGGAAGAAGAAGAAGTCACGTTTGAGGGGTTGAATACCGTGGGAAAATCGCTGAAAACAACAGGAATCGGATTTGCGAGTCCAAACATTAGCGGAATATACTGACTTTCGAAAACTGTGAGTAGAAATTTTGGGAAAAGACTGGAACTTCGAATGAATTGCAAAAAAAAACATAGAAAATAAGATCTGAGGCTCACAAAGTTGAGACTAAAAGTCGTGATGAAACTTCTAAAAGTGAGAAAGAAAGATATTTTTTAATTTGAGAGCTTACACTCTTAATTGAAGTCGATTTCGAAAAACGGACTAAAAACAAAGCTCACTGGAGACTGTGAAAACTGAAGTTCAATGACTATTCGAACCTCGCGAGACTAGGGAATTATGTACAGCTTTACCAGAGAATTGACTGAATGTCTTTATAGATCTTGAAGGAACACAGACTGATTGGTTCGTGTGGACACGTCGTTTAAGACCGTGGGAAAATGTCTGGAGGCGACGTAAATTGAATTTGAGGCAATTCTGAACAAGAGACACGCGGAATTCAGAAAGTGGAACGATGATATCACTAGAATTTCTTCTAATTCAGAAATAGAACATAAAATTATCAATTTTATGTCAGAAACTCGCTCTGGAGAGATGAAAGTTGAAATTTAAGGTTTTAACCTCGCGAGGATCAGTATATAGAGGTTAAGACACCATTAAAGGGGGGAGGAATTGATGTAAATGTTCAACTGAAAATCCTTCATAGGTCGACAGCCGAGAGTTATTCATTAATTGTTTTTCACATGAGACAAGAAAAAACAAACCTCTTTTTCTGGTTTGACATGCTATTTTTATCTCAGACTGGATTTTTTTGAGATGAGTAATAGAAATACTACGCACGATTTGCATAAGTGGGCGGGGTCAGAATAGTGAGGCGGAAGAGTAGGAAATACTTTTACTCACTTGTATCTTGAGCTCAACTTTTATTTGGTATGGGGGGAAATAACGCGCACCCTTTGCAAAAGTGGGCGGCATTAAGAAAGAAGGTCTCAAGAATGGTGCAAGGCATATGTACTTATACCAGGTTTTATATTGAATTATATTCGTTTTCAAAGGAGATTGATAGAAGTAGTGCGTACGCTTTGCAGAACAGGACGGAGTTAGAACAGTAGACGCGAGTTCAGAAAAGTCAGACCCCATATGTTGCACGTACATACAATCTGTTTACGTCCCCGTGGTGCGCGGTCTCCTCCCAGCTGACTCACAGTAAAACCTTAACGGACAAAGAAAAACGACGTAAATATTTTCGATGTGTTCGACCACATGTTCCGTGTGTATGTGAGTGTGTCGAAGGTTAGAAAAACAACGTCGTTTCACTTATGGTCAGATGCGAGAGAGAAAAGCATACATGTTTTCCCAGAAAAACAAGGATCTTCAAGAGGTTCTTGGTACATACACATGTGTAATCACAACACATACGAAGCTTGATGGCTTTTTCGACCAAAGATTGAGAAATTTTATTTATGGCAAGAAGTCTTCTGTGTGGGTTGTTCTTTGACTGCATAAGATTTTTGAGAGCAAGAAACAGAAAAAACACACATTCAGCTTCCAAGTCAATGATGTTCAACTACAAGATGAGAGAGAGAGAGAAGGGGAAGAGAGAGAGAGAGAAAAAGAGAGAGAGAGAGAGAGAGAAAGAGAGAGAGAGAAGGGGAAGAGAGAGAGAAAAAGAGAGAGAGAGAGAGAGAAAAGGGGAAATGAAAAGATCGAAACCAGCTTCAAAATGCAGTAAAACCCTTCAAAGATCACATGGTGACATCACTCCTATCGTTTTACGACTGACCCTCTCCGAAGTACCGTTCCGGGTCATGTCATGCATTCGGATTCAGTTCTCTTTTTCTCGAATTTCCCAAAAGTGTATGTAAATAATGGATGAGATGGAGAATGTTTTGAAACTGCGTTTTTGTATGTGGGAAAACAACTTTGAAAGTTTCAAAGTTGCAAAAAATTGTGAGAACGAAAATATGGGACCAGAGTGACTTTGTTTTTCTTACTTTTTCATGTTATCAGGAAACTTGGTTTCTCAATTTTTCATTTCCCGAGGGAATCTCGAAAATTGGTGATTCTCATGAAAAGGGAGAAAAAGAATAGAGGAGAGAGAGAGAGAGAGAGAGAGAGAGAGAGAGAGAGAGAGAGAGAGAGAGAGAGAGAGAGAGAGAGAGAGAGAGAGAGAGAGAGAGAGAGAGAGAGAGAGAGAGAGAGAGAGAAAGTAAGATAAAAAGAGCAGAATAGAAAAAAAAGAATCCAATTTTATGTCATCCGCGTCATTCATTATTTACATAGCCTTTCAATAAAATTAGCTTTGCCCATCACAAAAAACGTCCGATCTGCGTCAAAACAACACATCGAAAAGGGTCAGTGTTAAACTTTTGCCTCGAGTCAGTAAACGATATTTTTGAGTAAAAACAGTAAAATTGCGAAATATTCAAAAACGTCCGATCTAGGTGGAAACAACACGTCGAGAAGGGTCAATCCTAAAAAAAATGAGGCGAGAATGCGAAAAATTGAAAAATGTCTGATCTGCGTCAGAAAACACATCGAGAAGAGTTAGTCTTATATGTTTAAGAAGTTTTCTCAGTTCATGGATAGACTTGATAATACGATGAGAGTGCGAAAAAAATGTCCGATCTGGCTTTGGATTAGCTGTCGGGGACAACAAGTCTTATAATTCTGGGAAGTGAAAACACAAAGCACATTGTAATGAGAAGATTCGTTTTCAGATTTTCAGAGATGGAAAAACATTGAATTCAGGGAATTGGCAACGGCAAATTAGTCATATTAATGAAAAAGGGAGGAACCGCTCTTTTAGTCTTTTTCGAGAAAATGCAAAAATCATCTTTCGCATGAGGTTCGAACACTTGATCCTTCGAGTCAGGCAAACGCTAAAAACAAAGTATGCATCTTTTATCGTATTTTCACCTAAAATTTTTAGATCAAAAACTACAGTAGTCATTTTTCTTCTTATCGTAATGGCTCTCGGAGTTCAGATCTGTTTATGAAAAACAGAAATTGCTAAAGTTTCGCATGAAAATTGTTTGAAAAAATCTATAAAAAAGAAAATGACTTCACAAGCTTCGAAATTCTCTTTCCGATGAACGGAAGTTGAGAATCTCGATAATTCTAGGTTGAGCAGAGCATGTTTTATCTATTATTTGTGAAAAGTCGGTCATTTCAGTAGATCAATAATAACGAATAACAGTTTCCAAAAGCTAAGAGACCTTAGTGAAACATGTTAACACGATAGAGTAAACAAGTGACTGTAATTCAACATGAAACATAAATTGCTGGTCGATGATCGGCTATTTCCCTGTTATAATTCGATTTCTCTTCCATTTTGTTTGTTTTGCTCGTTTTATCTTTAATGTCTTTTAAGGTGTTTCTGTTTCAAAACATTTCCGAGAACTGAGGAAAAATGTTCTGGGTGATAATTTCATCTCGAGGTGACAAAATCTTGTACGATGGTTTGTTCGAACGTTGAAAATCGATATGAAATGTTATGAACTTTATGTGGAATGCAATTTAAGATCAATTTTTGTCAGAAAAATTGAAAACTTCCAGGATCACTTTTTCGAAACTCCAGTCTTTTGGGTTTTCGAAGTCTGGGGAAAATATGATACTGTAACTGGATCCATTTCATATTGAAGAGGAGCTCAAAAAATCTTTTGTCGAGTTAACAGTCAAGAATATTCCGTTCTGACTCACAACTACATATTATCAGTACTGATGTAATGTTCAAGTACAGGGAACAGAAGGTTCATGAATCTCGCTAGTTACAAACAACTTGACCGTGATATGGATGTGGTGACAGATGGGGGCGAACTTTTGATACCAACGGCGAAGATCATGAGCACCAGTCAATACAGTAACATGTCATGAAGGTGATAAAATACTGTTCCTTTAAAATATTAGATACCTTAGTTTTCTTATACAAATAGAGAGAACATAAAGAAAATCAGCTTGAAATAACAATTCTTTGAAACCGAACACTTTTGTTGGGTATTTTCAAAAACAGTTGTTTTCGACATGTGATAAATCTTATTTTTCAAACTATTGAACATGGCATGGATGAAAAACAATGTTATTCTCAAAGTTTAAAAAATAAATTTTGCATTTTCAAAAAATTTAAAATTGTAATTTTCAATTTTCGGACAGAAAATGAAGAAATGTGTAAAATCGAAAACCTGACTGGTTAAAAACACAACCGTGTGTGAGAAGATTGGTAGATCAAAATTGAAACGGGACAAACAGCCGACGAGAGAGTGTGGCGATCGAGGAGGGCGCAGGGTGGGGGAAGATGTTGCCCTTTGGAGAGTCACGGATGGCCGACCAAGATGAGACACACAACATGGTGTGGTAGAATGTCCGATCTGAGTGGACTGGGCATGTCAAGTCGGATTAGTACTAAAATTCAACTATGAGTGGACTACGAAGGCTGAGGTGGGTTAGTACTAAAATATGACTGGTCAAGTTCTGTCATTACAAGACGTGCTAGAACGAGAATGTCGAGTCCGGCTAGTACTAAAATACGACATATGACCATCATTTAAGCTCATTTATGACGAATTTTGATGAAGAGTAAAAACGTCCGATCTGAGTATGGCGAGGGGGGTTAGGACTAAAATGGGATTGGTCAGGTGCTGTCATTACCAGACATGGGATAGGAAAAAGATCCAGTCTGGCAACATCGACTCGGGTAAGGACTAAAATGCGTCTGGTGAAATCTTCTCACTACGGTCATGAACAGAACGGAACGTCTGATCTTTATTGACATGACTCATCGAGAAAAGTGAGTAGTAAAATGTTCCTGATCAAATTTCACCGTTACGAGTCATGAAACAAGACGAAAGGGACACATTTTACTGGTCATGTCGAGTCGAGTCAGTCTTAAAATTATGGAATATTTTTTTGTCGAATGGAGCTTTTTCAATTTTTCAAATTGATATTAGTGAAAAAATCAGCATTATCGACCATTTCTTTGTATAAAATCACACTTAAAGAAGTGAAAAACCGTTCATTGACTACAATTTACTGTATAACCGTTCATTCCTTCTTCAACTTTAAATTGATAACTCTAGCCAACCGCCTGAGAGTAAAATACGTAGCTACGATCAAGAATACAACTACACTTAAGGCAATAAGAGCAATATCTAGCAAGTAATACTCCGTGAAGCTGAGCGTGGCACTGGCACACTCGAGTTGTGGGATCTTCTTGAATCTGAAAGTTGAATTTCCATTCATCGTTCCAAGAGAATTCAGTCCAGACAGGAATAACAGAGCCTTTTTTTAAGCGTTTTCAGTCCCAGTTTGCTTAAACACTCAAAAATGTTTTTATTTTGGGCCAACAGATTATGTCAGGATGATAAAAGGGAGCAATTGGGACGCACCTAGGTGACTCTATTTTATTGGGTGAGCCAGGATTTCTGACTCTGTAATTTCAATGTCGCGGAAATGCAGCATTTTATGAGCTACTTTGTGACTTGTCGCAGGATACGCGCACAATAAGGGCGTTTTTGTGCCATCAACGGTGTAGCTGGCACAAGAACGCCAAATGCCATCTTGTGCTGCCACGTTGATAGCGGGAAAATAAATTTTGAAACTGGCGCGCTGTAACTGCAAATGGTGCATACAACTCTCAAACTTTATTTTATTTTAATTTTTTGTTCAAAGAGTTTATTTGATTTGCCCACGAGGAACTCTCTCAGCAGCCATGACGCCACCACGCAAAAGGCCGAATTGCGTATGCAACGTAGGCCTGGGTGTTCACAAACGAAACTGTTGGCGTGGTGAGATTTTAATTTTTTTTTCATAGTATTAAACTAAAACATGAAGAAAAAACAAAAATTCCAGTTACCGGCACCCAGATCCCAAATGTCGGTAAACGTTATGGCCCTACAACGAAGGAAAGCCGAGCTGATGACGATCCCGTTCCTGAAAACATGGAAACTGAAGAGATTTCAGCAAGTGCAGACAAGACTAATGAAGGTAATATTCTGACAACCACGCTATTTGCAAAAATGTTAAGCTACTCTCAATGCTTAAAACGTAAATGTATGATTTTAAGAAGCGCAAGGATATGTTGAACACCGAAAGAGAGAAGTTATGGTATTGTGGAAAGCCTTGGTAGCTGCCTACTACCAGACTCAGCGGAAGGAACTGAAGGCGAATCTGGCTGGGTCTGATATCAGCGAAAAAGAAGTATCGCGATGTCGGAGATCTGCCAGCAAGCAATTCAGGGAAGGAGTGACACACAAGTGCGCTAAATGTTGGAAAACATTGAGAACTTCAATACAACGCTTCAATTGTACCAGGTTTCTCAATTAATATTTCAACGCTGCTTTCACGAAAAAATTTACAGGTCAAAGACCAAGTGCACTACTTTCTCAGAAGTGGATGTTGAGCAGTTGCTGGCAAGATTCGTTAACATGAATAAAGCTCTGATTGTAGAAAAGCACGAAAACGTGCATCATTGGTGAGTTTTTCATTTTCCTGAGTGATATTTTTATACCAAAAACGTTAATTCGGCACACTGGTTACGAGAAAACCTTTTTAATGAGACAACGCTACAAGCAGCGGATGGAAAGCAGGCTCGAATTTGAATCAGGGATCATCAAGTTGCCACTTATTCTCAATCTTGACGGATTCAGAGCAAGATCGGCAAGGTGAGATTCTATTTTCTCTGAAGTAATAGCTGCTTTTAGAAGAGAAACTTGGCCTTTGTTTATAGCTTTTCCTTTCCTTCCTTCTCCACAACGCTATCACCCTAAAAATGTTCTTCTGCCGAGAATGGCTCAAGTTGGGAAAGCTTTCGATAGTAGAACCGCAAACACTCTCTTACAAGGTGACATTAGTTTTGTTTGCAAAAAAAAAATGATTTTCTTGAGGATTCCAAGACGAGTTACTCGATTTGCACAAGAGGGGTGGTGTGAAGATCACCGTAAACCAAAAAACTATTCCGTCTATCCGACCATCTTCGGAATTGCTGCCGACAAAGCCGTAAACAGCATGGTTTAATAGATATGCATTTTCATTTCAGGCTATTCACAAGCTGTTTGATCTTCACAGTTGGGCGACTGCTGATGTGCCAGTGTGCACGTGGTGCCTCACTACAGGAACTCGGAACGTCAAGAAGACAAAGACAATCTTCAGAGGGAAAGGACTTCCTAGAAAGCCTGAACAGTCATTGAAAGACGCGGCTCTGGCCGTTAGCGGTTTCAAAAGTAATACTTTCTTCATTTTTTTTACTCAGAGTTCAGGTCTGTCGACCTGTCACAAACTAGTACCAATAACTGACTGCCTTTACGATCACCTTCATGTACAAAACCTCGGACCCATTGCACAAATAACTAAAGGTAGTTCATACAATATACTTTTATAATATCTATATACAACTTCATGCGTTTTTCAATACCGCGTCAAACGTTCACCTCTCCAATGCGACGATAGACGCGGAGGCAGTGAGAAGCTCAATTGAGGTAAACCTTATTGCTCTCTTGTTTCCTTCATGAACGCAAATTCAGAGCGTGAGATTGCCGTCATGGATGTCTAGACGACCGCAAGTACCAGACGACCTTGCCAGACCTCATTTGTTGGAGCTAGGTCATTATGTGAGTAGTCTTTCAAAATCAACATTAAATCGAAATTTCAGACAAAATCTGAGTCCAACGATGTTCTTTACAAACAGCAGATTTTGACGCCTACGACGGCTTCAAGCGAGGCTACCCACTGGAATTGTTCCAATATTGCGATCAAGGTTGAGCAGCTTGAAGCTACTATTCAAAATTTGACGCAACGTCTCACGGAGTTGGAAACTTTAACTCGGCAGCAACTAGTAAGTTTTCACTCAGTAACAATACAATTTCGATAGTGTTACAGTCGTCGTTTGATTTGGGTTTTAGTTCAATTGCTTGCATGAAGTCCCTCTTCCTCAAGGTAAAAACATTCCCTCAAAATTAAAACACTTTTTTCAGATCGGAGGGTTCGAGTTTGATCTGAAATCCATCATCTACCACGCCGCACAGGGCGTCAGCTCCAGAAAGTCTGATGCAACCAGCGCATGACGTAGCTTTTTTAGCCTAATTTATGCTCAGGTAATTTTCAAAAAAAATTATAATTTCCTCATTAGATTTTCGACCGTGTTCCCATGCGCAGAGAGGCTCTGATCGAACGGAATGGAACCCTCACTCCATTCATGGTAAATGTAATTGGTATCCACTTTTAAAAACAATGAGGAAATTTTAATTCAGACTATGCATTACAGTCGACCGAAGTTTCTGTTACTGAGGCCGCGTGGATTTCCAACGAGCTTAAGAAATTAGCGGACAGTAAACTGTAAGTTTTACATACTTCATTCCGTTCAAAGTAATAATTTCAGTTTCTTGTTCTGTAAGAGAATGAGAGCTCGAAGCAGAAGAAGAAAAAAAGCAGACGAAGAAGCGCCCTCCCCAACAAGTGTACCGAACACTCCATCCCCCCCCCCCTTGAAGTTTTATTTCTTACGTAAGGCTTTTGTTGTAAATTAATGTTTGTATCGTTGAACATCAAGCTCCCACCATTATCGCCTGTTAGAAAAGCCTTCAGGGTTAACGTTCGGTGTTGGATTTGGTAATTTCTCAATTTGTGTCCGGATTATTCTGCAAAATTGGAACACCGAACGTTTACTCTAACTGATCTTTTTTTCTGGCATTTTTCGTTATTGTCTTACCGGTTTCGTATTATGCAATAAATTTGTGGAAGAAAATCTTGATTTTTGTTGAAAGGCGTGAGTATTGATTGTAGTAGGCACGCGTCTCCATTAGGGCTGGCACACGTATCTATAGTAGCCGGCACGCGTATCGATAGTCGCAGGCACGCGTATTGAAGAGGGCTGGCACACGTATCTGTAGTAGCCGGCACGCGTATCTTTCTGTCCACAAATGTGCAGCCATTTTCCGGACGCTAAAAGGCAGCGTTTCCGCGACATTGGAATTACAGAGTGATAGGAATTTCGCCTTTTCTGCGTAACTGAAAAGTCGTCTTTGAAACAATTCGGGGTAAAAGATACATTTTCTCGTAGAGGATGTCCCTTACTGAATCATTAAGTAACTTATAGTTCGATAGATCGTCTTTGGCCAGGTTTATAGAGCCTCCGTGTCTCTCGAGCATCTTTTCGTTGCGGTATTGGTCACAGAAGATGGGGATCTGATTTTTCTTTTCCCTCTCTCTCTCTCTCTCTCTCTCTCTCTCTCTCTCTTTACTCAAAAATCTGATTTTGTGAAATATTAATCCACAATGTGACTTCTTCCCATAACATCTCTCCATCTCCGGCCAAAAAGCCATCAAGCTTCGTATATGTTGTGATTACACATGTGTATGTACCAAGAACCTCTTGAAGATCCTTGTTTTTCTGGGAAAACATGCATGCTTTTCTCTCTCGCATCTGACCATAAGTGAAACGACGTTGTTTTTCTAACCTTCGACACACTCACATACACACGGAACATGTGGTCGAACACATCGAAAATATTTACGTCGTTTTTCTTTGTCCGTTAAGGTTTTACTATGAGTCAGCTGGGAGGAGATCGCGCACCAGGAGGACGTAAACAGATTGTATGTACAGTACTGTTCATAATCTTTTGCGCATTTGATTTTTTGGTTATAATTTCTCTCAAACTCATTGAACTGATCTGAAACTCTCAGAGGTTGTTTCTGAGCATATCACATGTCTGTGGTACAATTTTCATCATGATCCGACAAGAATAAACATATCATCATATTATTAATTGACAAATCCTCCGCCCACTTTGCCCCGCCCCCTTTTTCGTGAGGCAAATTTTTGGGTGAAGCTTTTTCATTTCTAAAGTGCACATTTATCACTGTAGAGAGAGAGAGAGTGAGATGAGGGTCCTCACGTCAGAATTTTTATTTTCACGTGATCCATCTTTTTTTCGCCTAGAACGGCTTGAATTTAGGAAGGGGTTGTGCAAAATGGTTAGCAGTTAACGGGATTCAAACTCGCATGAAGAGAGTACAAATCATACGCTTTAACCACTCGGTCATCGCTGCACCTTTTTTTCGAGCGCTTTTCGCGTGACCACTGGGGGCCCTCGCAGGTTGTTGCATTAGTTCTAGCCAAACTCGCATTAGTGTTCGCCGTGTTTGAAGAGAGAGAGAGAAAGGAAGAGAGAAAGAGAGAGAGAGAGAGAGAAAGAGACGGAGAAAGAGAGAGAGAGAGAGAAGGATTGTAATTTTTGAAAAAGGGAAAAAGGGGCTCTGAGCGTAGCGAGGACCACCTGCTTGTATTAATAATAGAACAAGGGGACCGCCCCCTTTGCGCCGCCCACTTTTCGTGAGGCAAATTTTTGGGTGGTCCTTTTTGGTTTTGAATGGAGGAGGGTTGGAGGGAGGGGTTGTGCAAAACTGACCGAGAGGGGATTCGAACGCGCGTCTAGCGAGTAGAAATCAGATTCGTTAACCACTCGGTCATCGCTGCACGTTTTTTCTTTGCGCTTCACGCGTGACCACTGGGGACCCTCGCAGGTTGTTGCATTGGTTCTAGCCCGACTTGCATTAGTGTTAGCCGAGTTTGGATTGTTCGGGGAGTGCGAAAGCGAGCAGCGAGGAGAAAGAGAAAGAGAGAGGGAGAGGGAAAGAGAGAGAGAGAGAGAGAGAGAAAGAGAGAGAGAAAGAGAGAGAGAGAGAGAGAGAGAGAGAGAGAGAGAGAGAGAGAAAGAGAGAGAGTGAGAGGGTGAGAGGGTAAGACAGAAAGAGAGAGAGAGGAGAGGAAGAGAGAAAGAAACATTGAGAGAGAGAGAGAGAGAGAGGAGAGGAAGAGAGAAAGAAACATTGAGAGAGAGAGGAGAGGGAGAGAGAAAGAAACATTGAGAGAGAGAGAGGAGAGGGAGAGAGAAAGAAACATTGAGAGAGAGAGAAAAATGGCTAAGACTTTGCCTCTAAAAACCACTTCTTTTTCCATTTAGAAAGTCGGAATTCGTGATTTTGTGATGAAAAAAGGGAAAAAAGGGCTCTGAGCGTAGCGAGGATTCCCTGCTTGTTTTCAGATAAAAGCAGAAAACATGAAAAATTGAAAAAATGGAATTCCTGATTCCACAGCACATAATGTTTGAAATCTGTAATAAAATTTTTGAATAGGTTGTTACAACTCTCTTTGTGCCAGTTTCTGCTTGACATCTGTTCAGAATGGAACTCTGGAGCTTGATAAAGACCATCACCTGGAAGATCTGACATGTTGTTAGAAAACGCGTGATCTGTACTTGATATCGTAGTTCAAACTCCCCACAGTTAGCTCCACAGATTTTCAGATTATCGAGGTGTGTTTCTTTAATGTTCAAACTTTGATCTATGAATCATAGGATTCACAGAACATCGTTGAAACCTGGCACCCAGGTTGCGCACCCTGTGTTCGGCGGCGTTTTTCCCTGAAATGTCATATCGGAAGACAACATTCATAAGATTTTGTTTGATAATATTCATTCGACATATTTTTTACGCATAATCATCTGTCATAAGCACATCAAAAAGTCTCAGAAATAAAATATAACCATCCAAAGATAACTCATAGACCATATCATTGCCCTCTCTAAGCTTTGGCGTTGGAAACAGATGCTTTTCACCGTATTCGGTTTCTTTTTTTGAATATTTTTATAACAAAAAAAGCTTCAGAATACGATTCTCTCGATAGGAAACACCTGTTTCTCAAATGTTCCTTTCCAGTTTCTGAAAACTGGTTCGTCCGCCCGTGATTCGGAAATGGAATGCATTTTTCAATTAGAATATAGGAATCTAAGTAGCCACCTTTTAGTGAAACATACTCACCACATTATGTCCAGCGAGAGTCAAGGTGTCTGCAATATTTGCAAGGACCTTGGTGTGACTTGTGGCGACAAGAGGGCAGTACATGAGATAGTTGTATCCATTGGTTGAGTACAAGATTGAGAGGAACAATGACAACTTGAAGATCATCTGGAAGACTTACAGTAACTGTGTCACAGTACTCAGTGATACACGACAGAATTGAAGTACATTTATTTTGGCAGATTCAGATACATTCGTCATCTACACGTGCATTTCAACGTTGATCCGTTCGCGCGTTGTCGCAAGATTTTTTTTTCCTAATTTGCGGATTTCATTTACTTTTCAATTTCTGAAATTTGAGACAAATGGGGTTTTAAGATGACTTAGAGATAACAAGTCATGTGGAGACGCAGGATGGTCAGAGTAGATGATTATCCTATCCAACTGAACTGTTTGACGGAGCAAACGAGAGCTGACTTTAGGTCAGTCGAGTAGGTGAAAGACACTGTTTTTTTCATTTTTCAAATTCGAACTTTCATAAATATTTATCGTCTTGAATTACCACCGTGGAATTATTTTTCCTACAGTTTAGTATTTTTTGCCCTAGAAGAAACTGATATAAAACAAGTTTTGTGCACTTTTTTGACAGATCATTCAAGCGGAGCGGTGGAAGTCTATCTGTAAAGTTGGCTCATTTTTTAACATCATAAGCGGCGGTGGAACTTTTTTTTTTCAAAGCAAATGAGTGTGGAAGAAGGAAATTCAGTATCTGAACACTTTTTCCCAATTCAATCATTCGCGACGATTGTGAAAGTATACATTTAACGTGAAAGTTGGTGTACCTCTTAAGAAAACACTTGTAGTACATAACAACAAACTGTCAATTAAAGTTCATAAAGAAACGACCGCTATCAAATCTGGCGTGTGGAACTATATCCAAAAAATTACATGGAACACGAAGCGCGACAGTAGTTGACGTTTTGTTCAAAGAAATCAACGAACACTGAATGAAAAGTTTGTATACTGTAATAAAAACATTTATTGCCACAAGTTTGAATACAATCACCAATACAGTACATATACAGTCGCGAACATAAACATTTCCACTTTTGGTTTTTCGGTAATATCTCAGCCAATAGTTATGCAATTGCTGTCAAATTTTTACAGATACTCATTCAAACATATCTGAATTCATTCAACTCAATAAGTTGTTGATAACTCACAAAATAAAAATATAATAAATATTTTCCCTAGACATGTCTAAAGTCGACTTCATAGTTAACCTGATTTGATTTGAGTTCAAAGCTTTTGAGAGGCTAAAACGTCAGAAACTATTGAATACTTATTGATTCAGTGTTTTGAATCATGAAAACATCACATATCCCAAACCTGGACTCCAGAATCCAAATTCGTGGACTTGACCAGAGAAAATTTCACTTCGCAGGAGTTTTCGCTTTTTTTTTCTCGGACTTCTGGATTTTGTTCTTATTTTTCATTCTGTTAAGCTTAACATAACTTATACGCACGATTTGAGTTAAAAATTGAAGACAGTCGTCTCACAATTAACATGTCCTTCTGACGGAACCAACTTTCTACAAGTCAGTCGAAGTGTTTGGACTCGTCATTTTTGATAGAGAATGAAGCTTGTTCTCGAAGTCTGATAAGAATATAAAAGCCAACTGTCTTCTAAACAAACGGTGTTATTCAGTAACTCATGAATTTAACATTCGTCGCCGTTATGATGACTTTACATGCAGATTGTCTAGCGTGTACTGGCGTGTACCTGGGCTAGATCTCTATCCCTTGGGTAAAAACTGTTAGGGACCCCGAAACAAAGTTTTAAACCTTCATTATCTCTTGTACAATGTTTCTAGAAAAAATGAAGCTCGTTTGCTCTTTCTTATGAATCAGAGACTGATCTCCATTCATGACGTTATTATAGGGCTACTCCAGTGCTCATTAAGTCGACTGTAAAATCACGAGTTTTGAAATTATGAAAAAGATGACTTCGGAACTAGTTCATTGACATAAGACACTCCTTTTTTGTTCTCGGAGTTTTGGATGAAGCTTCATTTTCAATCAAGATGACAACTCCAAACACTCAAACCGACTCACGCGATGTTGGTTCCGTCAGAAGGACATGTAATTGTGAGACGACTGTCTTCAGTACTAAACTCAAATCAGGCGTATAGGTTTTGTCAAGCTTTATGAGATGAAAAATGAAAACAAAATTCAGAAATCCGAAAAAAAATAGCAAAAACTCCTGCGAAGTGCAATCCTCACTGATTAAGTCCACGAATTTAGATTCTGGAGCCCAGGTTTGGAATATGTGATGTTTTCATGATTTAAAACACTGAATCAACAAGTATTCAATAGTTTCTGATGTTTTGGCTTCTCAGAAGCTTTGAATTCAAGTGAAATCAGGTTAACCATGAAGTCGACTTTAGACATGTCTAAGGAAAATAATTATTATGTTTTTATTTTGTGAGTTATCAACACCTTATTGAGTTGGCTATATTTAGATACGTTTGAATAAATATCTGTCAAAATTTGAAAGCAATCGGACAACTTATGGCTGAGATATTACCAAAAAACCAGAAGTGGAAATGTTTATGTTCGCGACTGTATATCGCTAGAAGCATGGCCGGTTTCAAACGCGCTCTAATCTTAATTTTGCAGAATGAGTACGGTAACTCTCACAACGAACAGTTAGATCTTTGTGGATTTAAATTATTATTCTTACTTACAGTTCATTGAAATTAAAGGCGCATCACTTAATCGTTCTTGTGTTTCAAGGCGAAACTGCTACAGTACTGAGTAACCGATTTACGGAGGCCAGATTTTTTACAGGTAGAGAAAGCTATGTGCAGTATCATATTGAAGTGGTCACATGTATTTGTTTTTGCTTAGTTAGAATACGGTAGGTTTTGTATTACAGTACCCAACTATGTAATTGTATCGGCAAGTTGAAATACAGTAGTTGTAAAGATTGGATACAATAAGTAGTCATCAATTTGTTTTCCACATGTTGTTTTGAAAAATCAAATTACAGTAATAAAGTAGTCACTAATGATTACTCAAAATGAAATAATTGATTTTGACAAATTTGGGTTCACTTCGGTACAGTGCCAGCTGGACATCTTTTTTTTTGGATTCACTCGAAAAATAAACAAATTAATTTCAGAGTTTTTATGTTTACGTTCATCTGCAGAAATCGAATGAAAAGTGAGCTTGTTAAGTACTGCCGGTTTAATTTTCCATCATTTCAGTAGTTCAGTGTTATTTTTTCCCTAAACTGTGAAACTCAAAAAAGGATTAGAATTTTTTTTGGTTTTATAATTTTTATTTTTTCATATTTCAAGAATATGACTTTTATGAGTGTACACTCTTATTTTAAAAAATTTAAAAATGATATTTTCGAGATGTTACTTCCTAAGCAAAGTTGTGATATGTACAGTGAACTCTGTGTTTCAGGAAAATTTCAAAGTGGCTGACTTGAATTTTCCAATAATTTTGCCTGAATTAAATTAGTATAATAGTTTTGTAGTTTCTTTCTCTAATTGTGAATCTGAAAAAAAATTCAGGCCACAATCGTCGGATTTTGATCAGAATTGGCAACAGCCAGAACACAAAACAAACGAAGATCAGAGAGCAGACTTGCCTTCTTTTGTATCGGTCGATTGATACCCAATTGTCATCATTTCTATGGGAATAATACCGTATACTCATGTTTGATAGGCATCTTCGGTGCAATCAATCATCGTTGTTCGCCAATTGGTGTGATTGCTGTCAAAATTGCGTTTTTGATTCTACGTTTGAACTCAAAGAAAGTATCGAAAGGGACAAAAAGAGAAAGAGAGAAAGAAAGAGAAGAGAGAGAGAGAGAGAGGGAGAGAGAGAGAGAGAGAGAGAGAGAGAGAGAGAGAGAGAGAGAGAGAGAGAGAGAGAGAGATCATTGTAAGAGTTCAATCCTTCTTATCTTTCAAACTAACAGATGAGAATATCCTCCTAACAATGATATATGAAATGACGAGTAACGAAACAATTAATAATGTTCCGATAAGAGCGATATCCAACAAGTAGTACTCAATGATCGACAACTGTGCACTTGCACACTCGAGCTGTGGAATATGTTTGAATCTGAAAATGGAAATTATACGATTCAGAGTAGGACAAACTCACTTGGCTGCAAATTCTGCGTTTTTGACTACCAGTTCTGCCGGTGAGAATGGTTGGTTCGCGAGAATGTCAGCGAGGAATCTGGCATTCTCGGTATAGCTGAAACCTTACGTTGTACTTTTTTCTTCTCAATAACAAACTTTTTTTCGTAAAGAATGTCTGTAACAGCTTTCCGAAGCAAATTGTAGTTGGATAAATCGAACTTGTCCAGATTAATCGACCCTCCGTGTCTCTCCAACATCTTTCCGTTTCTCATTTGGTCTGCGAATATTGGCACCTGAACGACTATCGTTTCCGTTTGTTGTGTTTGTTTTCTTACCGTGATCACAGGGACTCCGCAATGTGCAACTTCCATTGTGCTTCCAAGTCCTGCGTGAGTAACCATGGCTGAGAGACGTGGGTCAGCTGAAAATATCAAATTTTCAGCAAAAAGGTTAAACAACAAAAAGCTGAAAAAAACCTAGAAGTGCTGCCTGTGGGAACCACTTGGCTAGGTGGACGTTGTCGATTCCATCTGCAAAACTGACATCGTCGTCTTCGTACTTCCACATGAATGTCACTTCTGGGAATGAGCGGATGACTGCGAGGATGTTGTCTCTGAATGTTTCTTGCCATGTTTTCATCTCTCTTTATTTCTCTCTCTCTCTCTCTCTCTCTCTCTCTCTCTCTCTCTCTCTCTCTCTCTCTCTCTTTCTCTTATTCTATCTCACTTGTAAGATTTCGGCATAAACTTCGACAGAACAACCGAATCGAATGAAAGTAATAGCGTCTTCTCTCTCTTGTTCAATAGTCCGTCAAAATCCTGGAGATACTACATCATGTTTCCTCTTTCTCATCTATTTTACTTTCGGTAACGTCAATCCTCGGATCTTCGTCATGTTAGTCGCGATCCCACCGATGTAGACCGTCTTCGGCAGTGTCGCTCTAGGAAAGTCGAGGTAAGTATTGCATTGGACGAATATAAATGTGACTTCTCCCAAAGCTTTCTACAAAATGTTTCTATTTCATCTTCATTGTCACAGAATCATACCACAATGTCAAACTTCTTGATACCAAAAGTCTCAAAAGCCTCGTCATCGACTGGACCCAAAGATATTCCATCATCCGTATAGTATTCATGCGCGTTCAGAAATCGTTCTTTCAGGTTCATTTTATCCCCAAAGGTTGAGAAAACGGCTGAAACATTTTCTGAATGAAATTTTTCACAGAAAAACCAACTTGGAGTTATGGACGGAGCAAACGGCTCGCCTATGGCACGCAGTGTTGGTTCGTCGAATGGCAACGTCGGAGCTGCGATGACTGTTTTGATTCCGAGATACGTGCGGACCACTGAATCACTATGATGCGAAAAATATTTGTGAGTCTCTCACATTGTCCGCAGAAAGACATCGGTTCGTACAAAAAAACGTCGAAGTGCCTGCTTCCCAGATTCTTCTTCCATTCGGTATCTTTGCCAAGGTCCGAAATATTCTCTCTCTCTCTCTCTCTCTCTCTCTCTCTCTCTCTCTCTCTCTCTCTCTCTCTATTTTCTCTTTTCTCAAATCCTACCTACACAATGCTTGCTGACAAGACCCTTGAAACTGGCTATAGCCTGCTTATCTCCCCCTGCAGACGTCCACATATCTTTAATGGGACCATTGTCGTGTTTCAAATATGCTTCATCGACCGCTTTGGTCACCTCAACGTTAATTGTCAACATGTGTATCACTTCGACCAACTTCAACAGTGACGATATCCTTGGTGTACTTCACCGGCAGTTTCCCTTTCTGTCGACTGTTCTTTATCGGAGCGAAGATTGTCTGTGAAATTCAACGATTGATTAACTTTGATAGGAGTTTTTCCTCAATTTTCCATGTATTATGTATCAGATATGTATAAAACTACGTTCAAATTGAGAGTGAGGAAGAAGCTCACCACATTGTGACCAGCTATAGTCAATGTCTCAGCGATATTCACCAGAACGTTTGTATGACTTGTTGCGAATTGGGGACTGTAGACCAGGTAGTTGTAGCTGATTGCCACGTCACAAATCGATAGAAGGGATAAAACTAGCCGTGACATCTGGGAAAGTGTGCACATTTCCGCGAGTAAGGAGAATCTGATGAGAACAGAGAAGACGTCAAATCAGAACCGATCATTTTTATATCAGATAGCCCCTTGTCATCATGCACCCATATTACACAGAAACTATGTGAGTCTGCGTATTTTGATGGTTGACTTTGTGTCGGTCAGAGTTTGTTAATGATAACAAACTGTCAGAAAGAGTGTACATAGTGTGAACGATACCAATGAAGAGTTCATTTTGCAGAAATAACCATGGTGATCGACCTGGTGAACACTTCTTCGAATTAGTCGATAGAGGAAGACAAGTCCTAAGAAGAATAAAATGGCTACGTCGAGCTAAAATAAGTATTTCTCTCTCTTTCTCTCTCTCTCTCTCTCTCTCTCTCTCTCTCTCTCTCTATCTTTCTCTCTCTCTCACCCTCTGACAATAAGATGATTCTGACATTGATCCAATCCGCTTGAAGCTATAAAATCTTTGAATTGAAAAACTTCATTTACTAGAGATCATTGTGAGTGTTCAATCCTTCTTATCTTTTAAACTGACAGATGAGAATATCCTCCTAACAATGAGATATGAAATGGTGAGTGACGATACAATCAAGGTGAATCCGATAAGAGCGATATCCAACAAGTAGTACTCCACGATCGACAACTTTGCACTTGCACTCTCCAGCTGTGGAATGTGTTTGAATCTGGAAGAGAACACGGACTATTGATTGAATGAAGTGTGACTGGCCTGGCTGCTAGTTCTGCATGTTTAACTACGAGTTCTGATGGCGAGAACGGCTGATTTTCCAGAACTTCAGCAAGGAACTTTGCATTGTCGGCGTAGCTGAACATTGTTTCGTCACTTTTCCTTATTGAATTCGAACCGTTCCTCGTAGAGAATGTCTCTCACAGCCCCTCGGAGCAAATCGTAGTTTGGTATATCGAGCTTGTTCAAGTTAATCGATCCTCCGTGTCTCTCCAACATCTTTCCGTTTCTCATTTGGTCTCCGAATATTGGAATCTAAAATTGTCCTTTCCCTTTTTTTGTGTTCTCTCTGTCTCTCTCTCTCTAACCGTTATGACCGGCTTCCCACAATGTGCTATTTCCATCGTGCTGCCAAGTCCTGCATGGGTTATCATAGCTGAGAGACGTGCGTCAGCTGCAAAGTTTAAATCACTGTGGTAAAAAAAATGAAGAATTCAATACGAAACGGTTAGAACGAACCTAACAAAGCTGTTTGTGGGAACCACTTTGCAAAGTGAACATTGTTGATTCCATCTGCAAAGCTGACGTCATCGTCTTCGTACTTCCACAGGAATGTCACTTCTGGGAATGAGCGGATGACTGCGAGGATGTTGTCTCTGAAAGTCTCTTTCCACGTTTGTCTTTCTCTTTCCTGTTTTCTATATTCTCCAAAACTTTTTCGTGGACCGGCATTGGACCGTAGATGGGCGACTATCGTCCCGGACATGTTTCATCCAACCGGGCGACTATCGTCCCGGACCCGTTTCATCCAACCGGGCGACACATGGACTGTAAATGGACCGGCATTGGACTGTAATTGGGCGACACATGTCGGACACGATAGTCGCCCATCTACGGTCCAATGCCGGTCCACGAAAAGTTTGGGGAGTATAACTTGTAAGATTTCGGCATATCTTTCGTCAGAACCAAAGAACCGAATGAGATGAAAACTGTCTTCTTTCTTTTCTCCAGAAGATGATCAAACTCCTCAAAACCATTGTTCATAGTTACATCTAGTCTTCCCGAACCTTAGACAATGTCAAACTTCGAATCTTGGTCATGTTTGTCGCGATTCCACCGATCTGAACCGTCTTCGGCAGTGTCGCTCTTGGGAAGTCGATGTACGCATTAGACTGGATGAAGACGAATGTTACATCCTCCAATGCTTTCTGAAGTAAAAAGTTCTGTGAAAGTTACAACAGACGGAAGAAACCACAACGTCGAACTTCTCAATACCAAAATTCTCGAAAGCCTCGTCACTGACATGACCCACTGACAGTTCTTCACTGGAAAAGTACTGCTTGGCATTCAGAAACCTTTCCTTCAGATTCATTCTGTCACCGTAGATTGAGAAGACAACTAAAAAGTCATACTATGCACAAAAGCTGCAAGCGGAGTAGTTACCCGGAGTGATTGATAGAGAAAACGGCTCGCCTATGGCACGCAGTGTTGGTTCGTCGAATGGTAACGTGGGTGCTGCGATGACAGTTCCGATTCCGAGATACTTGCGGACCACTGAAATACAATCATTGTTGAACTGATATCAATTTCTCACATTGTCCGCAGAAAGAAATCGGTTCGTACAGAAAAACGTCGAAATGTCTGCTTCTCAGATTATTCTTCCATTTGGTATCTTTGCCGAGGTCTGAAGTATTCTCTCTTTCTCTCACTCTTTCTCTCATTCTCTCTCTCACTCTCTCACTCTTTCTCTCATTCTCTCTCTCTCTCTCTCTCTCTCTCTCTCTCCCTCTCACACACTCTCTCTCTCTCTCTCTCTCACTCTCTCTCTCTTTCTCTCTCTCTCTCTCTCTCTCTCTCTCTCTCTCTCTCTCTCTCTCTCTCTCTCTCTCTCTCTCTCGCTTGCTCCCCAGCTCACCAACACAATGCTTGGTGACAATAGACTTGAAGCTAATCATAATGTCTCTGTTTGATTCTGGAGAGATAGTCCACATATTCCCAATGGGTCCATTGATATGAGCAGTGTGAGCATCGTCAACCTCTTTGGTGACCTTACAATTCTCTCGTTCACCATGTGTATCACATTGTAGTACTCACATCAACAGAAACAATGTCCTTGGTGTACTTAACTGGGAGCTTTCCTTTGTAAAATTTGCTTATGACAGGAGTGAAAACGGTCTGAGAAAAGTATTGTTATGTTCTGTAAGACATATCACAGGTATACGGTGCAGGCCTAAAAGATTTTAACTCTAACAATTTTCGGCGAATCTTATGTTTAGAAATGTAGAATTGATCTGTTTCTTTCAGAATTATTAAAAAAAAAATTTGTGTACTGTTGAGAAAATATCCGAACAAAGCAAAGTAATTTTTTTCAAAATCTATTCACTTCGACTCTGCATTTTTTTTGGTTTTTTTTACCTTGAAAAATATCCCGGTTCTGTATTTTTGTGTGCAATTTTTTTAGTTGACACTTCAAAAAAAATGATGGCAAGCTATACAAGATAAATTCCACCTCATACATTTCATACTCTCACGAGCTATTGCTTGCTCTTTTAACTCTCACCACATTATGTCCAGCGATGGTCAATGTGTCAGCGATGTTGGCCAACACGTTGGAATGACTTGTAGAGAACAGTGGACAATAGATCAGGTAGTTGTAGCCAACAGCACAGTTGAAGAGCATGAGTAAGAGTAAAACTATTTGTGACATCTGAAAGAGAAAATACTCTTCTATGCAAGTTCGAAGTTTTTTGAGAACGACACCAAAGTGTTCTTCAGAAAAAGACAAGAATCGTGAAAAATGGTACATTGAAAACATCAGGTCAGACAGACCTTGTCACCTTTATATCTGATAGACTTTTTTATCACGCAAAACACAGTCAAACTTGTGTGAGTCTGCGTATTTTGGTCTCTCTCGGCTGAACTACTAATTCTACCTCCTCTCTCTCTCTCTCTCTCTCTCTCTCTCTCTCTCTCTCTTCTCTCTCTCTCTCTCTCTCTCTCTCTCTCTCTCTCTCCTTCTCTCTTTCTCTCTCTCTCTTTCTCTCGCTCTCGCTCTCTCTCTCTCTCTCTCTCTCCTCTCTCTCTCTCTCTCTCTCTCTCTCTCTCTCTCTCTCTCTCTCTCTCTCTCTCTCTCCTTCTCTCTTTCTCTCTCTCTCTTTCTCTCGCTCTCGCTCTCTCTCACTCTCTCTTCTTTCTCTCTCTCTTTCTCTCGCTCTCGCTCTCTCTCACTCTCTCTTCTTTCTCTCTATATTTCTCTCTTTTTTCCACCGAAGTTCAAATTATCGAAAAGCGTTGACTAAATCTCTGAATCATATCATCTAACCACAGACTTGCTAATTCCGACTTCAGAGCCTATAATTTTGACAAGAAAGATGATGTTCTGGAGAAGTTTTGCTCAGTTTCATTCTCTCGATGCAACCGGAAAATTTTCTCAATAACTACAACGCACAGTTCATGCCGATTTTAACAGTTGTTATCTGCATCTCAGCTGGAGTTTATATTCTAAACACTTTATGGGCAACAAGGTACGTAAAAATGATAATTAACCAGTTTTTTGCATTTTGAAGTCGGAAAGAGTTCAACGAGAGGCTTTTGATGCGGATTATTTACTTCCGATTCTACATCAGTTTTGCTCAGTGTGCTATAAGTGAGTTTTACTCCTGAATATTAAAAACAGTCATCCTTCACTTCTAGAATCTATTTTGAAGTTGCTTGCCTTTTTGTACACGAGAACTCGTAACACAGTCAGAAATTTACAGTAGCCACTTATACCGTATACCTCATTCCTATCATAGCTGCTGGTAAAATTTCGAGGTCAGAGCAGACCAAACTCTATTTTCTCGGTATAGCGGTGCTCCAAGCTGGAGGGATCAATATCTACATGACAATCGGTCTCCTAGCCCATAGGATTATGGTAAGGTCATTGAGGTAAACGTTAAAGTAACACCTTAAGGCAGTCTACTTCCCACTCCAATTCCGTCTCGCCAATCACAGCAAAATTTCTATTGGTGTACTTTTATCGGCAATCGGCGCAGGAGTTTCACTCCAGTTTATTCCATACCGTTGTGGTTATAATTTTACTTATAATGAAGACTGTTTTTCCTATGTCTGTCTTATAGACGAATGTACGCAGAAGCCGTTTACGTGGCATACTTATGTGAGAAAGAGAGAGAGAGAGAGAGAGAGAGAGAGAGAGAGAGAGACAGAGACAGAGAGAGAAATACTTATTTTAGCTCGACGTAGCCATTTTATTCTTCTTAGGACTTGTCTTCCTCTATCGACTAATTCGAAGAAGTGTTCACCAGGAAACAAATTCATCAAAAGTCAGAAAAGTAGGCAGATTCACCTGAAACACGACATGAAATTTCTTTTAAGCTAAACTATCTGATTCTCTCCGAAATAACAATACTCCTCTTTTCTCATCTGGCCAGATCTTTGCTTTATGTGATGACCATATCCACTGGCCTTTCTTCGGTAAATAATGTTTTTTTAAAACTCCACAGAAAATTTAGAATTCTGGTGCTCAGATAGCGCTGATCAACTCTATTAATCAGATGATCGATGCGAAGATTAGTACTACGGCTTGGACTGGGCGGAAGTTTTTCTCTATAAGGACGACACAAGTTTCGAATGTTCCTATTGTTTCTTAATTTCTCTCTCTCTCTCTCTCTCTCTCTCTCTCTCTCTCTCTCTCTCTCTCTCTCTCTCTCTCTCTCTCTTTCTCTCTCTCTCTCTCTTTCTCTCCCTCTCTTTTTCCCCTTCTCTCCCCCTCTCTTGTTTTCTTACATCCTCATTCACTCTCACACCAATTAATTTCAAATTTTGAAAATTTCTATCATTACTAACACTCATATTCAGTTCCTTTCCTCCGGTTATCTTACAAAGCTATCCAACGTACTTTTTGCAAAAAATTGCACAACTGTTCTGACCGGAGCAGCTTTTTTCAAAAGGTTCTCCCACGGTTCCCACGCCCATTATCTGTGCTCACGGCGGCTATTGCTGGTCGTCATGGAGCTTATAAACTTTATTTTTCTACTTGAATAAAGTTGTTATATTATAAAAAAAATACAGTGCTGATGTAAAGCTTACTGTTTAACACACATTTGAACGATCAGTCCTAATTTCTGTAGACAAAAATCCATAGTAAACGAAAGAACAATCATAACTTAACGAAAAACCATTCGAGACTACTCTTAACTCATACTTCGTCAAGCGTTCAAGAAATTTCATTGGTTCCTTTGATCTCAAATTTGAAACATGGAAAAGTAACAGGCACAAGTTTCCCGCTGCGGAGTTTCTTGCGCCAACGTGCTGTCAAAATGTCGAACACTGCGCAAGTTCATGTACTGACAGCGAGAGAGTGTGGATTGAGAGAGATGCAGAGAAACGGTTGGAATCAGCTGTATAAAAGTGGCAGAATGGAGGGAATTACCATGCTCAGCTATGACTCGTACAATCATCTCAGCTTTTGCTCTTGCAGTCTTCTGTATGCTTGTCAGCCAGGTGAGAAATAGCCGAATTCAATCTATAAATATGGTATTCACAAAGGTAAATTCGGTTCCATTACCA
Organism: Caenorhabditis parvicauda; assembly: GCA_963978915.1. NCBI lineage: Eukaryota > Metazoa > Nematoda > Chromadorea > Rhabditida > Rhabditidae > Caenorhabditis > Caenorhabditis parvicauda. The sequence continues at coordinate 11,207,794 of OZ022251.1, read as the reverse complement.
GTCAACTCGACTGAAATCTCGACATTGGACAACGACTCGACCACCTCGACGGCTATCGACACTCTGGAGGGAAGTCACAGAGTGAAGAGAAACGGAGGCTGCTGTGGATGTGGATGCTGCTGTTGCAGACCCAGGTGAATGCACACCAGAACAATGTAATCAGTTCACTACTTTAGATGCTGTTGCTGTTGCTGTAGACCCAAGTGAGATTTTCCTCGGCTAAACTCTCTTCGAACATATAATATTAAGCATTCTCTCTCTGCCTCTTATATTTTTTCACACTGCTTTCAGATGTTGCTGTACGTGCTGCAGAACATGTTGTTGCACTAGATGCTGCACGTGCTGTCGTCCATGCTGCTGCTGTTGCAGACCAAGATGTTGTTGCTGTTGCTGCAGGCCACGTTGTTGCTGTTGTTGCAGACCATGCTGCTGCTGTGGTAGGTGTCAGTCTGTGCAGTTGTTCGACTGCTGAGTTTCAGGATGCGGAGGTGGAGGCAGAAAGAGAAGAGCCCTGACTGACCTCAAAATCAAGCACATGAACAAGAAGGCCGGCATCGTTGCTGCCATGGGAGCAGGAGCAAAGGGTCTCATGGAACACTGCAAGTGTTGAGTATTCCCTCTTTCTATTTAATAATTTATTCCATTTGATTAATAAATTATCATAGTATAATAATTTATCTTGTTGGAGACCAGAAAGTTATCATAGAAATCTACTAGTCGACCTTATTTGGCACTAAGGCATTGGGTTAAGGAGGGGTTTCTAACCATAAATTTTGGTATTGCATCGATTGGAAAATTGAAGAAAAGAAGCGTTTCTGTTGAGATCAGGTGTGTGTGTGTGTGTAGATTTGCTCACAACTCAAATGTAAGTGAATTTTGAATTCAACTCAAAGGTATCGAAAAGGGGGCGGGACGAGGACACGCCCACATGGTGAACTAACTGAAATCAAGGCAACCGGGCTGCTCATATCAGCAGGAAAATCAATAAATTAATCAATACATTGTGGGCGGGGCTTACTTTTTGTCATCCTTCTTGTCTCCTTCTTCTTCTACTGGGCCGAGGGTATGCCACTGGGCGATTGGACGTCTTGGCGAGGCAAGCATGTCCATCCAGTGTCTGAACAATTTTTCATTAGATCTTTGCGCCGACCTGTCGCGGTTTTCGCCATTTTGGCAATTAGCAAGAACGAACCTTAATTCCGCTCCTGTTCCGTTACATCCGAGCATACACCGTCCGATGGCGTCGTTGGATCCGACCTTATCGTAGTCCATCACAGTTATCATAAGTGATACTTTCTGAATATCAGAAGTGGAAATCAATTCAGTCTTTGGGTTGGTAAGGGTAGGTTGAGAAGCTTTGCCTCCAAGAGCAGTTGTTTCTAACGGTGAAAGAAGCCAAACCTGGATCTGCTCAAAAGGAACTTCGAAACTGAACGACTCGTTGTAGTATGGGTTCAATGTGCACTTCTTGATTGACGTCTTCTTCTTCTTCAGACGTTTTCCACCTTGCATCAACACGATCTTCACGTAGGGATCTAAATTAGGGAAAAGCGTTAGTGAGGTTAGGGAGACTAGGGGTTGGTTAAGTTGGTTCAGGGACTGAAGTGTGTCTACAATTCGCGTTTTCTTTTGTTACAATGAAGTTTGTGAACATTTCCGCTCAAATTCCGACCGTTTTCTCTCTTTCGGTCCTGCCAGAGACTCACAAGACTGACACGAACTTGGTACTCTTTGAGAATTCAACGAACATGACCTGTTCAAAGCCTTTTAATGTAAAAAATGTATGTTCGTGCCAGTACTGTCAAGTTCTGACAGAACCAAATAGAAGAAAACCGTATTCAAAACCGATTCTTTCTTAATTTTTCACTGAGTTTTGAAAATTATCTCAAAACAAAAACGACTTTCAATATTGCTTCAAGCAGAATTTGACAATCATGTTTTGTTAAGTTCTTAAGCTAACAGGCTAGTAGAGAGAACCTTAATTTTAAGCATCTGCAGGTTCGAGAACACAAAAGCTTCATTGTAATACGGGTTCAGGGTCCTCATTTTGATTTTGGTTTTTCTCTTTTTCACCCTTTTTCCATTCTCGAATAATTCAACCTTGACGTAAGGATCTGGATTGATTATTGCATATCTGAAAGATGAAAATCTCACCTGACAGACCCCCGACGTCCATTTTCTTCAGATTTTTGGCTTCGAGAATGACTACGGTCAGTTTTCCTGCGGTTGGTACGTAGCGAAGTGAGAAGCAGATGTCTCCGAGGTTTTTCTCCTAAAAATCCATGACCTAGGAATCCTAGAAAGTTTAGAATCTTACCGCTTCCTTGTCATCTGGAGGTGGTGCGATGTCTTCCCATTTCTCGATGACCTGACCGAGATCTATTTTTCCGAGTGGTATCAGGACCTGAGAAAGTCGTGAATTCGACCTATTTCACTTTTGTACCTGTCCGATTTGATCGTGCTTACTGAACCTATCAAAATCGTAAATTGCGAATACAAGGGTTTTCGATGTGATTTCGTTGAAGGCAACCTGAAAAAAAGATTTTCCTATAGAGAGAGAAAGAGAGAGAGAGAGAGAGAGAGAGAGAGAGAGAGAGAGAGAGAGAGAGAGGGGAGAGAGAGAGAGAGAGAGAGAGAGAGAGAGAGAATCATACCTTGAAGATAAAAGTCTCATTGAAAACAGGGTTAAGCGTTTTCCTGTGTACTTTGGTCTCGACCTTCTTTTTCTTCTCGGGTAGAAGGTAAAGTTTAACATAAGGGTCTGAAGTTCCGCTCATGTCCATTCCTGGTAGTTTCTTCTGCTTGGATCACTGTCACCGAGAGCTGTAATACACATTTCCAGACTTTTTCAAATTTCACAGCAATTTTGCTGTGTTTTGCGGGTTTTGAATTCCTCTGTATGTACAACATTGTGAGTAACGATGAAAAAAGTGTTTCACTAAAATGTTGCCACTTCATTGTGTTGTTTTCCTTCATGGTTAATTTTTTGATTTTAAGAACTCGTCTGCCGCTTGTTGGAACGTA
>OZ022251.1:11185573-11204570 GCA_963978915.1 Caenorhabditis parvicauda | reverse complement strand
CGCAATGGTCTAGGAACCCCAATCGCAGTGGTCTAGGAACTCGTGACAATCTAGGAAATGAATCGTGCTGCCCGTCTGTTATTGAAGTTTCATTTCAATTTAAATGCTTCGTTTTGCTTGCCCCACAGCATGGCAACAGCACGGATTTTATGAGCTTTTCGTGTTTTTTGAGCATCTGAAATCTGGAAATCAAAGGTCGTCACAAGATTCAAAAATACAATAAAGAATTGTATGATTCAACAATTGATAGGGTAGGTAAAGATGGGAAAAACAATTGAAATTATAATAACAAGGATAGTTTTCAAAAAATAAATAAAATATGAATAAAAATTTCAAAAAAAGAAAATTGTAAAACCTTTGAGAATACAAATGAAATTGGTTGTTAAAGAAATTCAGTTCTCATTATCAAATGATTAAAATTATTACAGAAGCCTTCTCATCGCGACAAGACGTGTAAATCAAACAAAAAAATCAGTGCTTTTGTACTGGCACTTTGACCTGCACAACACCAGTAGTACTTGAGGAACCTCGAAAAACATTGAAGTAAAGAAATTCGGTTATACGTCTCGAGTATTTGTTATTTACTCCAGAAAATACCTTCTCATGAAAACAGCCATGTTTTCCTGGGTCATAATCAAATTGGAATACATGGATGTTATATGGTAGATCACGAAAAAATATGACTTGAAAATGTTAGTTTGAAAATTTTAGAAATTTTTAGTAAGTTAGCCTGAAATTCAGGTACAAAAACTAAAAATTGCTATTTCTTGTTCAAGTTTTGTTATTTAAGTGATGGTTCTCCGTAAAAATTACTTTTAATCTTTAAATCAAGGCATTCATGTTTTCTAGAGCACCTGATAACCAGACATCATCTAACCTTTAGCCACTTAAGGCACAGCTCTAAGTACACCTAAAATTAAAGCGATAAATGGCAATGTGTTCTATGGAGCTCATGAATAAATTCCGACGAATTGTTAGCAATAACGAAAACAAAATGGGAATAGTGAACAATTTAATGTCCGCATTTTTGCAGAATTGGGAATCTTTACTGGAGCTATGAGAAGGGAAGAATAGGCTGGTGAGAAATTCTTTGAATTTCCAATTGTGAATATCAATGATGAAGTCATGTGAAAGTGGATGACAATAGTCATGGTTTTCAATTTTTAAAAACTTGTAAACTCTATTTGAGGAATAAGTTACAAAGAATCACATTATAAAACCAGCAATAGTTGGTACGTCTCCGTAAGGCAATGTGCCATGAAGACTGAATTGAGAACCTGTGTAAAAGAAAAAAGAAAAGAACCCGGAGAGAAAAGTAGTGAATACTAGTGTTAGTTGTGACTGAGCATAGGCAGTTCGATCCGAGCGTTCAGAATAGTTCCAGGCCAATGACTACTCCGAAACTTTTTGTGGATCGGCATTGGACCGTAGTTGGGCGACAGTCGTCCTGGACATCTATCGTTCAATGCTGGTCCATTCACAGTCCATCTGTCGCCCGGTCCACCTGTCGCCCATTTACGATCCAATGCCGGTCCGCCAAAAGTTTTGGACTAGTCAAGGCTCGACCGTTTTTTCGAGGTTTCAGTCAGTTAATAATAACGAGGGTAGAGATAGTATAAACGAAAAGAAAATAACAATTTCAACTTGATATTTTGACATTTTTCATGTTTCTTGCTTCCAATAACACCAACAAAAATGGAAACTTTTCAATTTAGATTGCTTTCAATTTGAAAGGAAGAGAACCACAGTGTTAACGAAAAGTAACCACAGTGTGAACGAAAAGTATTCATCAGTGAGTTTATGTGAGATCACAAAATAAACGAGCCAGCAAGAAATTTTGAACTGAAATCTCCGAAGCTTTTGACTTTTACTTTTAGAGAAATGGTGGGAATCAGAATTAAATCTTTCAAAACGGAAGTCGGATGTGAAGTTTTGAAGTCGGAAGTGCAAAAAAGTCGAATAATCCCCGAAATATCGAATATCCGTTTATTCTTGAATAAATTAGACTGTGTAGACAAGGATTTCATTGTCTTTTTCCGTTATTTTTCACGAATTTTTTTTCAACGGTTGTCGGAAGTTCAAAATCAGAAGTGAAATTTTCCGAACGGAAGTGGGAAGCCGAATTTTTGCGCAAGTCTTTTAGAAACTATAGAGTGCTAAAACAAAAAAAGAAAGACTCCAATCTTTTCTCATCCTGGAAACTGAGGTGGTCTTCCGCGGTCCGTGTTTCTGAACATTCTGGAGAATACCAAAAAAAAAACAATATTCCTTGACGTTCTGATCGGAGAAGACCGGAACAAATGTGAAGTAAAAGAGCTCATATGAACGCGCGAAACGGCACTTGCCATTCCCGAATGAGACTTTTGTTTTTATGCAAAAGGAAGACGTTTGCCCACTCCAAAACTTAAAATCCACAATTCAGTATGACATCGGGAAAACTCGAGTATTACTTTGGTCACAATTCAGTATGACTTGGGTAATATGACCGATACCGCAGTGATGACTGCGGTCACGGTCGATTGTGACCGATGTAATACTGGAACGATACGCAAGTAATACCGAAACGATATGCAAGTAATACCTACCTACTCTTCAAAATCTTCCCGCATTTTGAAATACAATAACAGCCGTGAATATAAAATTTATTAATACATTAAAAATAACATCATTTCTTGCAATCCCGTCGTGCGTCTTCACGGAAGGTGTCAGTCCCGTCTTGAACATCCATCTGATGCTGTTGGATGCGGTCCTCTCTGAAATAAGGAACTTAGAACAGATAGCAAGCAAAATTTAGCAATGTTCATCTTAGAACTGTGATAGTAATCAAATTTCTAGATGGAAAAATTTTTAAAACTTCTCAGTGTCAGAAACTAATAATTGTCAAACTATATGGAAAGTTTGTGTTGAGGATTTGTTCTAGGGAAAGCGTGTTCTGGAACTATTATTTTTAAGTGAGAAAAGATATGGCTAATAGGACACAAGCGGGACACCGGCAAAACAACAACTCACCCTGTTGTTGAATTATTTCCGAGTTTTTGTAGATCCTCGAAAGTGATCACATTCCCGTAGTGCTCGATTGGTTGCTGATGCCATCAGCTTTTCGGTAATGATCTCCATGACGACCAAGTGGTTGAGGGATGAACAATCCCTGTTGAATTAGAGAAGCCCTGTAAAGCAACAATTATCGGGTGCTATCAGGTCACGACTGACAATAGGAAACCACCAAAATGAATTAAAATCTTACCAATAGCTTTCGACCGGTCATAACACACGACAACTCTGATGACTGACCTAGTTGAGGATGAACGATTCAATTCCAAGCGTTTCGTAGATTGGCACAATCACGACCGACTAGTTGTACGAGGCGCACTCGGTTATGATCTACTAAATGAGACAACTTTAGGGATATTTCATGATTTTCTATTTTATCTTCAAAATGTATATGAACTAGTGATTTCATAAGGCATTTAGTAAAATGCACCCCCTTTTTTTCAAAAATGAACAACGCGATGTGTGTTACTATGAACACCTCCTTTTCAAGCTTAGGTTAGGTTGGGGCTAGCTTAAGGTTCAACCTAAGACTAAAAAAGATGATTGTGAAGCTCTGAGCAAAGTTATTAACGTTTGAAAAAAACGAGGTGCACGGTGCAATGGGGTGCACTTTACTAAATGCCATTTCATAATATTTTCAGAATACTTGTGTATAGAAAATAGACGCGACGATTTTGTCTAATATTTGGCCGGACGCATTCATTTTTTCTTAGTTTACATGCGTTACCAAACTCGGGCCTTCACGAAAGTCGTTTTCTGAACCTCAGCTAAGCTTATTATAAAAGGTAAATTACTGTTGGCTGCAGATTGCAGATCGAAATTAGGACAAGACACGCGTTACCAACGCTTAATATTAGACAAAATCGTCGGACTTATAGAAAATTACCTGTTTGTCACAGTAGGCGAGCATCGGGCCATTCCTCGACACATTTGCACCTCGATAAACACCCAGGTACAGGGTTGTGACCTCTTCGAACAGGGATGTTTCTGAAAATTACAACCGTAAGAAGTCCGAACGAAGGTGGGGGTACGCTAAAATTCTTTTTTTTAATGTTTTTTTGATATTCTAACAGAAACCATCGCAACAGGAGCAACAAAACAGTAAAATAGATGAGTTTAACAAATCAAAATTCTGAAATATTAACTCTCAAACTTGGCCCAAACTTGTTGTTTGAAAAACAAAGATTCTAGGGACTTTACTAAATTCAAATGGAACTATTCATTTCAAAAATTATTTTTTATTATACAGACTGCATTAAATGACATGAATGACTCAAACAAACAGAGAGAAAGATGACAGAATGAAAAAAAGAAAAACGAGAGGCAAAAGGGAAAAAGCAGACACGCAGACACGCAGACACGCAGTCATGCCCCCATGTCTGCATTTTGTCGTCGAATTTTCATTATTATTTTTTCTTTATTTTTATACTCTTTCATTTTTCATTCCACTATTTCAGGCAGATGACGATTGCATGTACCTCTCGTGTCATCAATAGTAGTTATATTACATGCTGCCAGGAGTTGGATGTCTTCTACTAAGCTGAGATTCATTTGGTGAGTTACATTTCTCAAATCGAATATAAAAATTATAATGCTTCGAATGTGAAATAACAATTTCCAGATGGACGAAGAATAAAAGCAGAGTTCCTTCAATGGTGGTGTCAACTTCAAGCAGTTTATATTTCTACCATCATTCGTCGCAACTTCTGCATTCTTCTGGCGGAATGGCCTGATACAAGTTCATCAGAATATTCGGTAAGTTAATTTTTTTATCAACCAAAACTTTCATTTCAGAGCAAGAACGTTGCGATCGTTGTTGGGAGAACCTATCTCGTCTCAACACTTCTGTTTGGTGTTTATTTTATCTATCTAAAAATTTGTATGTATCGATGAATAAACAGATCTACTACGGTTCAATTTTATTTTTCAAACACATGTAAACAAAAAAGTTGATGCCAGTGAAGATTGGTGAATGGCATGACTGAGGATCTGGTAGGCACTGTTGACAATCTTCGAAGAAATGGGGTGCATCAGAAATTATGCTTCGTACCACTGTCAATACTCTCATTTCATTCTCCGTTCATCTGAAACATATTTTACTTTCAAAACGTTTAGAGCATAACTTGTTCATACTTCAATTTCGAGAATGTAACGTACCGATTGTTCTCTTGGCTTCGTTCTAGTGCGACCTTCTGACGGTATTAGATGATCGCAGTTAATGACACGACAAATGAATTCAATCGTCATCTGCATTCTTTCTCTGAAATGAAAGTTTTAGTTGTTAATAAAAAATAACTTACTAAATACTCAGATGGACTTGTATTAGGTCATTCCGACAGAAAAATGCAAAAGTTGCGACGAATGATGGTAGAAATATAAACTGCTTGAAGTGGACACCACCATTGAAGGAACTCTGCTTTTATTCTTCGTCCATCTGGAAATTGTTATTTCACATTCGTAGCATTATAATTTTTATATTCGATTTGAGAAATGTAACTCACCGAATGAATCTCAGCTTAGTAGAAGACATCCAACTCCTGGCAGCATGTAATATAACTACTATTGATGACACGAGAGGTACATGCAATCGTCATCTGCCTGAAATAGTGGAATGAAAAATGAAAGAGTATAAAAATAAAGAAAAAAATAATAATGAAAATTCGACGACAAAATGCAGACTTGGGGGCATGACTGCGTGTCTGCGTGTCTGCTTTTTCCCTTTTGCCAAACGAGACGCCAAAAATGTTGACGTGTCAGCTGGCGTATCGTTCTTCGAAACACGATTTACGAAGGGTATTTTTTTTAATTTTTTAGTTTTTCTAATTTTTCGCGTTATGATGCGAGGATTAGTGATTCGTTCCCTCAGATGGCTTGAAAAAAATTTTCCGAGATTTTTTGATCATTTTGTCGGTCAGTTGTTTCTTGAATTACGGAAATGTATGTAACCGTTAAGAAATTTTTGTTAAATATTTGAAGAATTACTCTGAAAATTGACAATTTTGTATGACTGATTTTGAATAACTGACATTTTCTTACAGTTCTCACTGATTATCTTATAGAAGCACCCGAGATCATAAAAGGATAGTCTTATGAAGTCCGGAAATTCTAGTATTACGAGTGATTTTTTTAATTTTAAAATCATTCGAATTTAAGCTAGTTGAAATTTATGTATGTGACTATTCCATAAGTCGAATTTTTGATGTATAGATAGATAAGTTATCTTCTACGGAGAACGATGACAACTTTAAAAAATAATCAGAAGACATATTACATGGGGTTATAACACTGTCACGATCTGAAGCTGAGATTCTTTGCGTCCAAACACGTCTTCATTCGTGCTCGGTTCAGCCATAACCAAAGCTCACCATTACATGACACCCAAATGCATGAGGATAGAAGTCTTTCAAAATCCGAATTCCTGTTTATATCGTGACTTTTAATTTGAGAATGTCTGAATTTAATTGAAAAGTATTTATAATCTACGTTCAGGCTATTTCCATATGTCAGTCAAAAAAGAGAGGAGAGGAGAGAGAGAGAGAGAGAAAGAGAAAAAGTAGAAAAGCGAGGCAACAACATCCTAAGGAGCATTCAGACATTTGAATTTTCCGAAATTTGTATGAGTATTACCCTGTAGGTAACATTCGAGTTTTACTTTCTTAACGTTCCGGTATTACTCTGTTAACGTTACGGTATTACTTTGGTAACGTTCAGGTATTACGAGGGCAGCAATACCACAATGTTACAGAAGTGTTACCGAACCAGTACTCAAGTCATACCAAAGGTGTCTTTCGATACCATTCGGAACGCTGAGGTATTACTAAAGTAACATTCCGGTATCACTCTGGTAACGCTCCGGTATTACTCTGGTAATGGTCCGGTATTATGAGGGGTGGCGATACCACAATGTTACCGATGTGTTACCAAACCAGTACCCAAGTCATACCAAACAGGCCTTCTTGATACCGATGTCATACTGAATTGTGGATTTTAAGTTTTGGAGCATTGATCTTCCATTCCTTGAAGGGCCCAAAGGCTTAGGAAATATCTGGGATGAACACTGAGTGAAAGAGCGTCATTTGACACTTCAACAGAGCATTGTGCTCCTTGTCTGTGGAATTTTGATTCAATTGCGGAGTCATAGAGAAAACGTTTCTTAATAAACAACATCAAAATGAAAAAAGTTGTGTGAAATAGTAAAATACTATTTTGTAAAGAAAATACTAGATCTTAAGGAAAAATGGCAACTTAGAAATATTCCAATGTTTGCAAAGGTTAGAAGTAGTTTGTGAAGTTATGTATAGCCAAAAACCGACAGTTGCTAAACTTTTGTTCACATCCATTTTGAATCGTCAATATTCACCCTCCCTTTTTATTCATGGGCGTGGCCTACCTATCAAAAACTGTAACTGAACATCTGACGAAAAAGGAAACAAAAACTTTCAACGAGCGCGAGTTCAAATGGATTTGTTCAAATAAAGCTGTGTAAAGACTTCTGAACAATTAAATCGCCTGGGGCAAAACTTTATTATAAGGAAACATCAAAGATGAGAGAAGTTACCGGTAGGATAGGAAAGATAAAAAGAGAGAGAGAGAGGAATAGAGAACAAAGGGATAGGTACTAGGGCCTTTGTACATCTTAAGGGACAGAACAGCTTTTGATTTCCCGAGGAAATATATTTTTTCATTCGGTATAGAACAAAACTCGGCGTGACTTTATTATTTTGGGACAGACAAGACTGCATGAGGTCGAGTGACGCAGAGAGGCAGAGGGAAATACAATACCTTTTAAAATTCTAAGCCATGAAACTAAAATAAAACCGAAAAATGTGGTGATCATGAAACGCTTTTTATTCACTATCCTCTTCCATCTGACCGTCCCCTGCGTCTTTCCGAACGACTTTCTTGTGCTTCATGCGACGGTTTTGGAACCATGTTTTGACCTGGAAATGAATTATCAGTGACTTAATTCATTTGGGACAGTGCAATTCTCAGAACGAACGCTGTTGAACAGAAAAAAAATGAAATTTCTCCTAGTACTAACCTGTGTCTCACTCAAATTCAATGAGTTGGCCAGTTCTATGCGTTCAGGTGTGCTCAAATACCTCTGAGACTCGAATCGTCTCTCAAGACCTTGTAGCTGTTGATCACTGAACACGGTCCTGGCTTTCCGGCGTGAACTGAAAATTCATTTATCAGTCAGAAAGATAATTGTTTTACACTTAAGAATTAATCATTTCTTGTTGGAATCTGGAAAATGTTTTTGTATCGTTTAATTTTATATCTTCAATTTCAAAAAAATGTTTAAAAGTTTTTAGAAGATATGTCACGAAAATGGTTCATGTTTGTTTTTTTCTAACTGATCTGTAATTATGTTTCACAAATTAACAAAATCTAGACAAACAAGAGTGGTTTTATTTTTCTGGGACACTTCTCATTATTTCGAACTAGTTTTTTCCTCACCTCCTGTAAGATTTTGCAGAGTTGGTGAGTCTCATGTTGTCAGATGAAGCTGCGGCAGCTGCCCACAGAGGAAGTACTGTAATTATTATTGTAAGTTACTCTACAGAAATTTTGCTAAAGTTTTGTAGGATGATGAAAATCTCTTTAGTGCTTCAGTCTGTTAAATAACTAATCAAGATGAACTGACAGAACACCGTTCAAAAAGATACGAACGACATAATTTTCCCACACAACTCAATGTAGGCTGGTCAACCAGGTTTGAAATGTACAGGAACATTAGTTACAGTATTTTTGCTGATAAAACATTCAATTTATGTAACTTTCAAGAAAGTTGTGCTTGTTTCGTTCAAATCTTTATGGACAGAGATCAACTCACAATTCCTTGGTGACATCAGAAATGACGGGTCCATCTGGAAGGAGGACAACCAGAATGGCATCTGTTGTTCTGGGTTGGTGATGACATTGCTGTTGATTTCATTGATCAGGACTGGCAGCGAGCAGACTTTTTCAGAGTTCTGAAACATGAAAATTTTTCAAATTGTTGAACAGCTCAAAATTATATAAAAACTTAGGAACAGCATGTAAAGGGTTTCATTACTCTATTGACTTTAGGAAACTGATTCTTTGAGGAGAATTGGCATTACTGTACTGAATCATGGTGGTACGTGAAACTTAACACGAATGAATGGATTTAAATAGCCAGAGCTCTACGTTAATGTCACTTCTAGGATAAACTGTTCAAATTGGCCAGTCCACTCACACAGTGGCAATCAGGACTGAAAATAGGTTGGACGACGAACCAGAAGCCTCACAGTTTCAGAAAGAGTGGAATACAGCTCCAGAACTCCAGCAGCATACGCCTACACGAAGCCTACACGAACCGTAGGACACGGTTGCCCACTTTTTCCTCAGTCAGAACGATTAGAAGAGAAAACGGTAGTACCACAACATTCAAGCAGTTCCCATGACATTTTTTTGAAATCAGAAGAATTGGGATTATTAAAACAACGGTTGCCTGTTTGTCATTTTCTAAACTTTCGCCACATCTTTTGAAACAGATATGATTAATAGAGTGTTCGGATGAATATGACATAGTTTTTTTTTAAATTTATGTTGTACAATTCACGAGTAATTTCTTTTTTTAATGTCATCATGATAATAGCGCACTTAGTGATTTCAAAAATAAGTCAATTTTTCTTTATCAATTTATCATTGTTTAATTGCGGTCTGAAATTTTGATATTGGTATCAATCGCTCAAAAAAAATTTTTAACGTGCGTACTTACCTCCGGTTCCTGCTTCGTCAAGAAGATCTTCGACCTGTCCATTAGAAGTTCCTTGGCTTTCTCTTCGAGCATCAGCTCTGTCGATTGTTCTTTCAGCAGGTCTTCGATGCAAAATCCCGCAGTTGACATTATCTGAATAGCGGAAATGGGGCTGGCCAACAAAGGTGCAGAGGAAATTAGTCGTTTACGTAGAGGTGTCGAGCTTGATACCCGTCACCATTCAGCCTAATCCTTTAATAATTATGCGATTTAGGGGAAATAAGGGACAATAAGCCGGCTGGAGGAAGATTGCAAGACGTTGCTAGAAGGAACAACAACCAGGTTGAAGAAAAGAGGACAGGTAAAAATGAATAAAGCCACAAAGCTTTTCATTTTGAACTTTTTAAAATTTTTTCCAGTCATTTTTTTTCCGCTGATTCAAACAAGTTTCTTGTATAAACCACAGTCGGTTGGAAAGAACAAATAAAGTTGTAGAACTGACCAAAAAATCATCAGAAAAGGTGAATTAGATTATCCCATTTTGAATTTCTAAAATTAAAGTTAAAAAATTGTTTTTTTTTTAAATTTAGAAGCTAAATTTGGAATACCACTGAGAACATTTTTATAAGACCTATCTATCGAACAAGAGCCTCAGATTTTTTGGACTGAATCGAGAGTTAGCGTCTGATACTGTTGTTAGAAATAATTTGAAGCACTCAGGATTTAGTTTGTATTACGGTAGAGTTACAGTAAGAATGCGTGCGGGTAAGTACAAAAATGTCAGTTAAACAGTAGCGTGACGATAAGTGTGTCTAACGAAACATGAAAAAGTACTTCTTGAGAGTTGTACAAAGTTTGTTGAAATGTTACCCAAATGAAAATAAAGTAAAAGATCATGAGAAATCCTGTGAGAAAATCTATCGAGACTGGAATACTCGAAGGATCTATTTTTAAAAAGAGGAACTATCTGATTAACTTAATTTCTTTAAGCTTGATAGTTCATGGTGATACTCATAGAATTCATTTGGTGAGTTAGAAAATCTCAAATTTAGATATTTGAAGGTGACTTGAATCATGAAAAAGATCTATTCGTGTTCGTTACGTTTTAATTTAGAATAGTAGATAAAATGAATATAATACACGGATTCATGCTTTAAAAAATGAAAAAAAAATTCATGAAACTTTAAAACTACCATCAGACAAAAACGATGAGATCCATCTATAAAATCCTACTAGGTGGCATCACCTATTATAGAGCAAGAAGGATGAGTTACTAAAAATGGGCGGGGCGATGGGGGCGTGTACGTCCACTTAGCTGCGCCTCTTATTGTCCCTTTAGTAATTTTGCTGCTCGTGAGAAGAGTGTCTGACACTTGTAATACATGTCGATTTTATACAAGATGTTGTAATTCGCTGTAATCGAATTTCATTATTTAAATGTATACAAACGTTATTGTACAATCGGACAGCAGAATGAGTGTTCATCGGAAAGGATGGAGAGAGAGAGAGAGAAGGATAGAAATTGTTTTTAGAATTTGTGCGCCATAATTATGATGACACGGAAAATCGACATTACTTTTTAAGCACCACATTCGAATTTTGAAAAATATCCATTCGAACACTCTGTATACCATAACATTAAAAAAAATATGGCAAATGTTACGACAACTGCACGCAGGCAGTCCACATAGCTTCCTCTACCTGTAAAAAAGTCTGACCTCCGTGAATCGGGTACTTAGTACCGTAGCAGTTTTGCCTTGAAATACAAGAACGGTTTACGTAATGAGCCTTTAATTTCAATGGACTGAAAGTAAGAATAATCATTTAAATCCACAAAGATCTAACTGTTTGTTGTGAGATTCCCGACCCTATAGGGTAGCTACAGTACTCATTCTGCAAATTTGAGATTAGAGCGCGTTTGAAAACGACCATGCTTCTAGAGATATATGTGCAGTCGTTTTTTTCCATCATCCAATTTTTTATCACTTTATAAGACTTATTTCCATATATTTTTGATCTTGAGTCGGAACACTTTAGCATAGAATGTTGTCGATCAGCTTTCTTTCCAGCTCATTTCGACAGCAAACTGGAACTGATTTGTAAATTTCACAGTAAGACTACAGTAAGAGTTGCTCAAACCAAACGAATATTTTTTATTCTTACAGTAAGATCCCAACTGACAGTATACACAGAAGTTGAGGTCACAACCATATTAACCCATGGCAGTGCGCGTTCTCATGTTAACCATATCGAAATTGCTTTTTTATGAGCTACGCATAACAATGATCTGATTTGTATGATGGTGTAACTTGGTATGCATATTGGTGGGAACATGGTGGATGGTGGCAGCTCGGTTGGCAGGGAGTGTTAACGTCGTACTCGGTGATGACAAATGAATATCACGATTGACTGTTCGGTGATGAGTCAGATCTCTGAAATTTCCCAGAAGCTATGTCAGCTGAATTGACGTTCTTGATACCGATTAAGTATCGTTAACTGGAGTATCGTTCTCGTGTTCAATATTTGAATCCAATGAAAGCTTCCTGTCAGACAGTTTAGTGTCGCTTTCAGTATTGACATTTCGCGGTATTCATCGTATATTTTAGTCGGACAATGAGAACTGAAGTAACGTTCTAGAAGAAAGTTATCAGTTTTGTTTCAGGAAAAAAATAGAACCACAAAACTCGTTTTCAAGTCAGTTACAGTACCCCGACCGCGCCACACCCCGAATGCAAAGCGGTCGTCACGCGATCCAACCTTCTCAAGTTGTGAACGGAAGGCTAATAATGAGTTATTATGGGCACATCAATTACTAAATAAAGGGTGGAGAAGTGTTAAGCACAACACCCGTATGACCTGTAATTACCCGAGAACAATGGACCCAGCATATTGCTGACGGAAATTCGAGAGCAAATGCAGATGTTGAGAGGAATTCAGATTGATCGGTGTTAGTGAGTACTGTGGAATCGAGAAATTGGCATCCTCAGAAAGAAAAATACGTTAGTTTCCTCATTTTCCCATCGCGACTCAAAAATTGATAATTTTTCGTAATTTCCTACTGATTTCGATAATTTTCTATTGTCATCGTTGATTAGTCTTTTACTAGTTTTTTGGTGAAAAACATCTGAAACGGTTGTACTTTGTTTCCTGAGTCACAATTTACCTGGTTACTCGGATCGCGAAGTCATGTGACGGTGTGGATCAGATCGAACGATTTCTTTAACCGCTAACTGTCTCGGTTTAGCTGAAGAGAAACGCCAGAAAAGTCGAGTTCAAGACTGATTTAAGTAAGTTGGCAGTAAAAGTCTCGAGAAGATTTAACAGTAGACGGTCAGGACACCTTCTCATTGGGAAACCGAACTTACCTTCATGTAAATCGACGTCAGTAATATAGAGTTGTTTGAATCATCGGGAGTGTTACTTGCTTTGATTTTATCTTACAAAAGTACAAAAAAATTTGAGCCAGCTGATCTCGAAATGTTCGAGTTCCCATGCAACTTTTCTTGTGCAGACTGTTTTATGTGGAAATCTTAATAATTTTTCTGGTTTCTATGAAGACAAACTTGATAAGTGACTCTATAATGTTCCAACCGGAAAACCCTAAGAATCATCTTTTCCGACTACTCACTTGCCCCACATATTATTGCATTATTTCGTTGGCCGCCCCAGGGCTTTGTAACATGTTACCGAGCAAATTGACTGCGACGAAGGCTTTTAGCTTATTTGTGACTCATAAATGCTGAAAACAATCTGAAGTGGGGGTACGGTAGGGAAGATGAAAGATGGGTAGAAAAAGAGAGAGAGAGAGAGAGAGAGAGAGAGAGAGAGAGAGAGAGAGAGAGAGAGAGAGAGAGAAAGAGAAAGAGAAAGAGAGAGAGAGAGAGAGAGAGAGAGAGAGAGAGAGAGAGAGAGAGAGAGAGAGAACGAGAGAAAGAGAGAGAGATAGAGAGAGAGAGAAAGAGAGAGAGAGAGAGAGAGAGAGAGAGAGAGAGAGAGAGAGAGAGAGAGATAAAGAGAAAGAGAGAGAGAGAGATAAAGAGAAAGAGAGAGAGATAAAGAGAAAGAGAGAGAGAGAGAGAAAAAAAAAGAGAGAGAAAGAGAAAGAGAGAGAGAGAAGGAAAAAATTTCTCAAAAGCACGAAAAGTAACGATA
This sequence comes from Caenorhabditis parvicauda, assembly GCA_963978915.1. NCBI lineage: Eukaryota > Metazoa > Nematoda > Chromadorea > Rhabditida > Rhabditidae > Caenorhabditis > Caenorhabditis parvicauda. Next base: position 11,190,643 of record OZ022251.1, on the reverse strand, counting down.
TTTCACATAAATTTTTTATTGAAATTATAAACAGTACAAAACTTTATCTCAGAATCATGGAATCTACCGGATACGACTTGCAGCTCACCGACTCGACTACAGTAACCCATCATCCACAGTACGGCATAATTGACTGTCAATTCGTTGTGACAGTTGGAAGTAACAAGCGGTCTCCTTTAACATCCGACACCTGTGTTGACTCGCCATTGTCCGTGTCTCTTCACAAGTTACAAGGCCGACTTATATCTCAATTAGCACTTGGGCACAAGGAAACACCTATACAAGACTTCCTATTGGTATGCTGGAAGGAGGTTACTTGAGTAGCTTGATTCTTCACTCCAGCTGTTTCACTGTTCGCGCTCGCGTTGAAAATTTACCTGTCATTTGATGGAAACAAACGCGATGATTTTCGTAGAGAATATTCCAAAAGGCTTAGGGAACACATCAACTCTGAATCATTATTTTTCATTATTCATGTCGGAATATTACACGTACAAAATGGGGTACCATTGTCTCGTGCTTCGAAAGAGATAGTAAGATCTGGAAACAATTATTGGCCAACACCTTCAACCTAAAGTATTGACATCAAGGTTTTATCTGATAAATATTTGTGAATGTCGTTCGAAATACACTTTTTGACTCCTGTAGAATTTGAGTTTTCCGTTTTAGTTTTGAGTTTTTTGGAGCTCTGTTTGGTGGAAAAATAATGTTTCCTATTGTGTGTTTGAGTATCAACTCACTAAATTAAAGGTTCTCAAAATAAAGTTTCAAGGTATTTACATATGATACATCTAGAAAACGAGTTTGATCTATACTTGTGTAACAGTATAATTGATGCAAGAATATTTGTGAACATATTTAAACTCTCTCTCTTTCTCTCTCTCTCTCTCTCTCTCTCTCTCTCTCTCTCTCTCTCTCTCTCTCTCTCTCTCTCCCTCTCTCTCTCTCTCTCTCTCTCTCTCTCTCTCTCTCTCCCCTCTCTCTATCTCCCCCTCTATCTCTCTCTCTCTTTCTCTCTCTTTCTCTCTCTCTTTCTCTCTCTCTTTTTCTCTCTCTCTCCCTCTCTCCCTCTCTCTCTCTCTCTGTCTCTGTCTCTTTATCTCTGTTCCTCCATCTCAAAGCGGAACAAGTTCCAGGAAAACATTGTCCGGTGTATAAGATTGCACAAAGGATCGGTAAAACTGGCCAATTACCGCTGCTCACAATTAGTGTCTCTTCCAACGACTGAAAGAGAGAGAGCTCTCATTAACACGGGCGGTCGGCTAAACAATCTGCAAATTGGCATACGGTAATGCACAATTATCCGTCTTACTACTACATTAATTAGAGTTTTATTGAGATGAAAGGCATGTGTTTTCAATGGCAAAAAGGGCAACTTACAGAAAGGTTTCCGGCATGAATCACGCAATTTGTGACTTGTCCAAGTCAACAGGAACAAAAACTTTTCAAAGAAGAATTTTTTCAAACTTACAAACAATCATTGAAATTCAAAATAGGAATGTTATTTGCAAAATTTGTATCAATAATTGTGGCGCACTGTCACTATGTTCTTGTGCTCGTTCGTTAACCAACACCCATCACACCATTGGTGTTCTGTTGATGGTGTACAATGGTGTCCAAGTGCACCAATATTGAGCCCATCATCGTGTTGTAGTGATCGTGTCGGCATTACCTTTGTGCCGCCACACGTGCTTACCGCTAGGATTATTACCTACTTGAACTCTTTTTTATTCCATCCAAACGGGCGTTCGCCATGGTGGAGACACCAAAAAGGGGTGCGGGGTGACACCATGGGAAATTATTGGTAGTGGAATCAGAATATATCCACGCTCACTTTAATCATCCATTATTCAAGTCAGAAGTATCGATGTTAGTAAATTCCGACATACATTTACACTTTTCAGTAGTTTCACTGAACATTGGAACTACGCTGAAGGTGCTTAACAAACAGTTTTAACCAGGCTTATTGTGACTCACCTTGATCTTTGCTATGATCGCTGACGTACAATCGGTCACGTAGCTACGATCACTTTTGATTCTATTCAGTCTCCTCGCGACGTTCATATCGGCTCACTGCAAATTACAACTACGTCAGCAGTGTGTCGTCGCTAGGCTCACTTAAACCTGGTCACCTCACAGTTCACAGGTTGCGCGTGAACGTGTGAAGTTGTTACACTTGTATTGCGCAATGTAAGATGTGCGCGTTGAGTTGAAAAGAAGGAAGAGATCTGGCGTTAATCTCATTATAACAGAGTGAACAGACCACAGTAACAGTTGATCGGATGTGCAAACATTCTTAATTAAGAGCATATTAAGTTGACACGAGGTTGCCGCTCTGACAAAGAGCAGTGTAACAGATGTTTCTGGATCGGGAGGGATTTTTTTCTATCACAGAATAAAGTATCGTGTCGAAATTGAAACTGGATGTTGAAAATAGTCAGAACCAAGCCACAAGGCTCTGAAATTATGTAATGAAATATTTGAATTTTCCGAGGACGCGCTGAAGTCTTGAAATTTGTCTTTTTCATCTTCCCCATTCAGTTTGTGTATTCTTTCTCAAGTTAGGGTTTTTTGATTTCTAAAAACTTTTGTTCGGTAAGATTGAGAAAGAGAAAGAGAGCGATCTTCAAGACGATTGGCCGAAAAATCTGATTTCAGAATTTGAGATAAAAGTTCAAGAAAAATTTTAATTAGGTTAACGTTTGCCTCTCTACGCTCGGGGAACCTTTTTCCCCTTTTCCTTTACAAAATCACGAATTCAGACTTGAGATTGATTCTTTTGAATTATGAGAAATGTCACCGGTTGGAAACGTTTTGTAAAAGTTGGAAGAGAATGAAGGAGTTACAAAATGGAAAAGAAAACTTATCAATATGAGATCGTTATGTTCCGATTCACGGCTCTGTTCTTTCACACATTGCAATAATGTCCATTGTGATACAACTGATAAAACGTTTCTTTCGAATCACAGCAGATTGAATGGCTCATCTCGTCACATAAAATAAAACTCCAATCAATCAAAAGTCTTGTTCACGACCCAGTCGGTGTGTGCACTTTCCAACATCCAGGACCCACCATAAATTAGCCTTCGAACAGCTTTACTGCACCATGGGTTACTCATCCTCCCAACTTCTGTCATTTTTAAATTCCCATATCCCAACGTGGGAAACTAGTCTGAAACGATGATTGAAGTTATTCATGTCTCTATTTTTTTTTAAATTTGCATTATCAAACCTCATTTGTTGCAAATTTGGTTGATATCTAATTTTCTAACGTTTAGTTCTTTTTTCGTTTGTGATTTATCTGTTTTTCTATTCTTACTTGGGAATTTTGATGATCCAAGTCATTTTTCGGAATTTTACCAACAGTCGTGAACACTTTCTACATGAATTTCTGTATATACAGAACGTTAGTCCATAATTTTTTGAATCTTTCCGAATTATTGAAGTATTCTGGTTAATTCGAAATTTGATTCACAGAAAAAAACGCTTTACTAACACTGGAGAAGTTTTCTTTGAAAACCTCCAGGTCGATGAGCCCATGCAAACAGATGCGTCTGTAGTGAGGAAAAGCATGTTCTCACACCACAGCTATGCCAGACAACTTTCCGAACATACAACTCACATCCATCTTGCTCAACTTTTTACCTGTAACCAGCTCTCCGGTTGAAAATTACAACCAAAGTTTGTTGGAGCAGCAGCTGTTGTGGTCGACTCGGACCATGGAGACTAGTCCTTTTCTTTGCAGCTGTAACACATTCCACACACTTATTTTTATGGTCCCTTGGCATTCACTACGTTTCCTAGGCTCTTAGGGCTTAGTTTGTTGATTTTAGCTTTTTTATGATATCTATAATTGTCAGTCTTTAAGACCCCAATTAACAAAGGAAGAAGTGTATAACCTCTAGTAAAAAATTCTCCAAGATCAGTGGCTCAGATACAGGAAATTTGTTCCAGAAACTTTGTAACCTTTTTCCCAGGCTTCCGTTGTTTTCGCTTATATTGTTATTTTGCGCAAACAAGAGTGACTAACAGAGATTCGAGTCATAGTTCGTTCGAAAACAACCATGCGCCTTGTTTTAAGTGTTTTCAAAGCACAGATAATGATTAACTGTTATATTTCTATCTCTTTCAAGCGGTATTAATATACGTTTTTAACTTCTTTCCAGAGCTCCCAGTTTACAGTTACCTTTTTTTTCAAAAATTTCAGCTTGTAATATTGAAAAAAAGTAGGTAGAAAAGTTGTTTTAATGAATCAAAAAGAAATTACAGTACGCATATTTTTGTAGTGATTTTCCCAAAATTTCTAAAAAGTTGATTTCTCAATTTTCATCGGAGTTGAAACAAAAACCAAAATCACACGATACTGTAACTTGCTGTAGATCACAGTGTTCTTCTTACTGTTTCTCGATGGTACTCATACAATTCAGCACTTCTTCCTGTTCGATTATGAGTCAACCCGTGTAGTAAAGTATTACTGACCACTAGTCTCGTAACAACAACTGTCACACTTCTCTCTCATAACATTTCACTCAAAACATTGCTCTTTTATGTTTCTTGAAACTTCTAAAACTGCAGAGGTTTGATTGATGTTATTGTTTACTCCAAAAAGGGCAGAATGTTGAAAAAGTGATTATTTTTTAAAATACGGTTTTTTAAGCTGTAAGGAGTCCCTTTCGGTTAGTATGGTAGAGAAACGGTATTGTTCGACATTACAGTGATTCCGTAGTTTGCTCTGAATCTCTTGTTACCGTAACATTCTTACGATATCTATTGATTCATATATCCCATTCATCGGTTTCTTGGCTAACACAATCCACACAATTACAAATTACTTCTCAAATCATTATAAGGCGAGAGGGCACAGACAACTTGGGAAATTTTCGATTTTTGAAGGAGAATGAGGCGTTTGAGAGGGAGCAGCGAGAGAATGCGTTTAGGGAAGAGGACGCAGAGTCTCCACGTCCTACAGGTAAGCAGGGAGTTGTGCCGCTATAGCGGCATGCGGTGAGGTGGTCCTGCTGGCGTGAGTTCTTGATGGTTTCAATCCATCCTGAAGAGCGTCCCCGGGCA
>OZ022251.1:11158862-11185373 GCA_963978915.1 Caenorhabditis parvicauda | reverse complement strand
TTTGAACTTTGAATAAACGTGTACAATAAACATTTCACAATTCTCTCTCTCTCTCTCTCTCTTTCTCTCTCTCTCTCTCTCTCTCTCTCTCTCTATATATATATATATATATATATATATATATATATATATATATATATATATATATATATATATATATACAGTAGCGACAGAAAGTTTTTGGACGATATCATTTTTCGACATATCCTAACGCTAGGTTATCGGATCGGTCTCAAAGTTGCACAAATATCAGAAAAAACGTTTTCTCACATTGTGAAAAAATATCGGGGTGAAAGGTAGTGTTCTCGCAGAAAAAAATTGTGATTTTCTCGAGTTCACTCAAAATTGACTTTTTACACATCACTTTTATTTCTCGTTTTTTTCTTTCATCACGCATTTACCTGTTTTTAAGTGCATAATTCTGGAAAATCCAATTTTTAAAAACGTAAAAATAAAGGAACTTACCAAGTCAGTGATAATCCGGGGTCACCGGATGAGATTTGAGAGTTCACACTTGACTGAACAGTCCTGGAAGAAGATATCAATTCCGTATGGGGTCATTCTTGCTCTAGAAAAGCTGGATCCACTTGGAAACTCATAAACAGAACTTTTTCCATTTTTTCGACTCTATTTGAGATCACCTAGACATGGTTAAAGACCATATGTCTTCGATCTCGTAGGCTATGTGACATGATTTTCTTTTGTGGAAAGGGAGAAAATTTCATCACAAGAATTTCGATCTTCATTTTTTCTCTAAAAAGAGACACTTTTCGTAAGGACAACTAACTTGGACTGAGATGAATTACTTTGAAAAAGAAACAACAACAACGCGAAAAATGGAAAACAAAAGCCTTATCAGACCGTTCTCACCATCTCTTCTTCAAAGCCTTTTCTCTGTTCAACAAGACAAAGAACTTCTTGGTTGAATGAGTTTCCACTGGTAACAGCTGGATGACACCACACAAAATTAGGCCATTTCCCAATCTTTTATCAAGTGTTCTTCTTCTCATTGTGATCTTCCCTGTGAACTAGTCATCCCCCCCCCCCTCAATCATCATAATTCATCACTTCTGACTTGTTTTTCTAAGCAAACGTGCACTTCCTTATCTTGTTTTTGTTTCTTCGCTATGGTTGTTAGCGGATTACGTTCCCAAATATCCTATTTTTTCTACCTATATCAAAAATAAAGATTTTAATCAGCTTGAATCAGGAAATTTAAAATATTAATTTTTCAAAGTTCGGCTTTGAAACGTCGTAAGGTTTTGGGTGAATCTTAATTGAACCGTTAATGGGCTACAGTCGTCCTGGATATCTGTCACCCAATCACATAGATTTTAATCAACGTTCGATCCATCTGTCGCCAAGTCCAATGCCGATCCAGTCCATCTGTCGCCCAGTCCGGTGCCGATCCACCCAAAACATTGAGCCATATCCCCCCAGACAAAATAACTTAAAAATTTCTGGAACTATTAGATCGTTCTGTATTTTATCGACACCAAAATTCATCTTAAAAGGCACTCGCCGAAAGCTGAAAAAGTCGAGATGGGATAGAACCATCTGCTCGGGAAAAACGTTGCACTCTATCTTTTGTACCACTCAGTTAGTGACCTCTGCATCTAATGGTTCCTCTACGTTTTCTATGAATGATGGAAACTACAAGTATATCGATTTGTTAAGAAATGATACTCTTGTGAACATTTTACCATTCCGAATTTGCTCTTGATGTTGAACCACACATGAATTTTGCCGACAACTTTCTGGTTATTTCATCAATTTTTGTCGGATGGTCTGTATACTTTGAAGGATACTGTGTATAAGTTTTAAAATTTTCCAGTTAGTGGAGAATGTATGATATAGTTAAAACAATAATATTGAAAAATGAAAGAAGAGAAATATATCTCTATTATATACGAAAAAGTAGACTAAATCATGAATCAAGAATCGCGAATCATGAATCTTTTCTCGTTTATCTTTAACGACACTTCAAATTTTAGGTTTAGGTAAGGTTCAAAGCACTAGTTAGGTACAAAGCTAAAATTTGATCAACGTTTAAACTTGATTACCACAAAAAACTTTTGCACCTTGTAAGAAAATGATTCTTGATTCGATGATCAGTCTAGTTTTTCGTATTAAGTATTATCTCTTGAATGAAAGCATTACTGATTTTCTGTGGCCAGAATTCTCACAAATTAAAAATGAGTTGATGCTGTTAGTTTCAAATTTCCAGACTCGGCCCATACTAGTTTAGTAGTACGAGTAGTAGTAGTTGAAATTAGCCGCCGTCATGCATACTCGATGAAGTTTCCACATAGAGGAGAGGACCTGCTGATGTTTTTCTCTCCCCTCCTCCCCCTGTTCGGACAATGAATCCTTGTTGTGGTCAGCAGAATAGAGAGGGTACTCCTGTGTGTGTGTGTGTGAATTATTGGATTTGTTTACTTACGAATACGCGGAATCGAAGCGTCTACGTTGCTCGATTTACTATTTTGTTTATTTACCCATCGGACACATGTTGAAATTCTGCCTGTTGGAACTTTTTCTTAGAAAGAGAGAGAGAGAGAGAGAGAGAGAGAGAGAGAGAGAGAGAGAGAGAGAGAGAGAGAGAGAGAGAGAGAGAGAGAGAGAGAGAGAGAGAGAGAGAGAGAGAGAGACAGACAGAGAGAGACAGAGAGCGATGGAGAAAGAGAGCGAGCGAGAGAGAGAGAGAGAGAGAGAGAGAGAGAGAGAGAGAGAGAGAGAGAGAGAGAGAGAGAGAGAGAGAGAGAGAGAGAGAGAGAGAGAAAGATAAAGTCGGTCATCTCGCGAATAAGAAGATCAATTTTTTTAGTTTTTTTTTCACTTCTTTGTGTAAAAACTCATCGGAATTGTTCTAAACTCTTCTGTTTTCATTTTCACATTCCCAGTACATCAAATTCAGAACATCTAAAGTCTTCGAAGCGAAATAATCTCGAGTTCAACGAGTGCGGAAGCCCTCTGGCTATGTGTTCATGCATTTTCCTCTCACAGATTTTTGAATCTTTTCCGAAATGGAATTCTGCCTTTACTATTCGCCGTTGTGACTAAGACAGCGTGGGAATATGCTTTTTTCGTATCGATTTTTGTGAATCATATTCGTATGATTCTTTTGCGATATGTTCTCACAGAGCTCATCCATTACTTTCTCTTCTTCTCATGAAACTTCTTTGAACTATTCTAAGAATTCAATTTCGCAAAGATGTATGGTCAAAGAATATCAGAATTATTAATTTTCGTGAGGTGTGTGGTGATCATCTTTGTTTTATTTTGACTTAACCAAAAAAATCGACGAAACCCGCGGTGGGTCGGCGACTGAAATAACTTTTGAAAATTCATTTTTCGCCCAGTCGGTGAGACCACAAGCAAGGGTTACCACCAGGCGGTGTAGGTCAGAAAACTGACTCATCTGACAACAAAAGCGATGGAAAGACTGCCCATGTGAACCTCCTGTTCGTTCTACTTATTTGGTCTTTTTGGCCTTAAAACCTAGATTTTGAATGCCTCGAACGAATTTTTTTCTGACTTTATCTGCTTAAACCTAAAACTTAAATCATTCTATCTTTAGCGCAAAGATAACTAAAACCATTTTGGCCAATCCTAAGCCTAAATGCACCAGTGCCAACTAGCCTTGATTTCCAAAAATAAAATGGAGAAGCGAAAATTGGAAACTTATAACAGAAAACAAAAAAATCTTATTCGAAGTACCTGAACCCTATAGTGAAAGTTGAAAATCATCGTCTGATTAGAAATCGTAGAATTCATATTTGAAAACATCGACCTCATCTTGTTGACGTAAGCCAGAATTCGAGAAGCCTTGTCTTGAAACGAGGAGCCTTGTCTTGAAACGATTCGAAGCATTTGATAGCTGCTGCCTCCCTCTTCCCTTTCTTATCATTCATCTTTTCCCTATCATAAAACCTCGGTTTGCATTTTCACATTTTCGCATCTCGATGTTCTGTTTTTCAACGAAGCTGCTTCTTGTGCTGGAATTTTTTCTCTACAATCCTAAAACTCGTTTTTTTTCGTTCTTATCTTTATCTCTCTCTCTCTCTCTCTCTCTCTCTCTCTCTCTCTCTCTCTCTCTCTCTCTCTCTCTCTCTCTCCATCTCTCCATCTCTCCATCTCTCCATTTCTCCATCTCTCTCTTTCTTTCTTTTTTTTCTCTCTTCATCTATTTTTTTCTTCTTTTTCTTTCTATGCTCTCTCTCTCTCTTTCTCTCTTTTTTTTCTCTTATGCTCTCTCTCTCTCTCTCTCTCTCTCTCTCTCTCTCTCTCTCTCTCTCTCTCTCTCTCTCTCTCTCTTCTTTTTTCTTTATTTCTGTCCTACAACAACATTTTCAGAAAACTTGGTGATATGAGTCGCTACGAATACAATCTACTAGAGTTCACGGATTCTCTGTAAATACCATTTCCGGTTACTGTACTGAACTGCAAATTCAGGTCGCGCGGAGAACGGAAACACGGTGACTCTCTGCAACACCTAGTGCAGATCTTCGCAAGTTCAAGGTATCTTTCTTCACTTTCCTCGTGTACTTTTACAAAAAGAACGTCAATTAATCAACACTATCAAGTTTTTGGACGCGTTCGTAACAGAAAAAACACTGTTCGCAACATTTGGCAGGGAAAAAACGATCTGTGATGAGCGCGAGGTTTAACACCCTATATTGGATTGTATAGGAAATGTAAAAAAAAACTGTCACTGAATAATAATTCAAATGAAATTGAAAACACCTATTAAAGTTACTAGTTCTAGAACATCAGAAACTGTGAATATGACCTCTGGATCACAAAATGTTTCATCCTGATATTCAAAACGAAAAGTATTCAAATTTTCTGTTAGATTAATAGATGAATCAGTTCATTGATGCAAATGAGTTTCCACAGAGAAGTCTACAAACTTTAGGAAAACTTTGTCAAACCGCTAATCTTAACAACATTTTGACATCAGAAACGTATGAGTACTTTCAGACGCGATCTCCCACTGGAAAAGTTTGAAAAACTATCCAAAATCCATGACGTCACGGCTTCTCGTATAAAAGAGTGTATGAAAGAAGACCGAGATGACTTGCTAAACTTGTGGCAACTGTGCAACATTTACTCAATGATGGCCGTGGAAATCGGAGACGTATGGTGACATTTGACAAACCTAGGAAATGGAAATTTTAGGCCATGAAGCAGACCAGAGTGAAGCTGAGAAAACGCATTGAGAGTCAGAATGTTGGAGAAGAAGAAAAGAAGAAGGAGAAGTCGATCCGACAGTGGTTCAGCACGCAGTTGCACAGAGGAGAGAAGACCGATACGATTTCCAGGTTTTTGGGGGACAACGTCTTAATTCATCCAGGATATTCAGAAAGAGCACCGGAAGCGATGAGGAGAAGAAAACGGGATTTTTTGACAAAATAAGAGTTTCATCACCCGTTGCGGTGAAAAAGTCAAGCTTCATGGTGAGATTTTCAGATTTTTAGGTCATGGCTGTCATGAAAATATGGGGTTCTTTTAAATTTTGAGTAGAAAACTGTCGAATAACATAAAAATTAATAAGAAAGATTCTTTCAAAACTACAGTAACCTGAATATTTCTGAAGTTACAGTATTCATCTGATTTCAGAGAAAAGAAAAACCAGAAGCCCCACCACAGCGTCCACCACGACCATCAGCAGCGAGTATTCAGAAGGCAAATCTGAAGGAATATCAGACACAACGCCCGCCACCACCGCCAATGAGCCCTCCACCACAGACACCTTCATCACAGATTGTCGAGCACCAACTCGGATTCACAAGGTCGTTGGAAGAGAAGACTGAACCGTCTACCACCAAGGAACCACCGACACCATCGCCAAGAGCTAGGAACCAGGAGCAGATCCCGATGGAGAATTGGACTGTCATCTCGGTTGATGGACCGATCAAGTTCAAGACCAATGTGAGTTAGAACTCAACATTATTCGGATCAAAACTAGCCATTCAATTAAATCCTCTAGTGAAAAGAATTATAAACCTTTAAAAAAGGATATCTATTGAACTGTACAAAAACCACTTTCGATTAGTTTTCGAAGCAAAACTTCAAAATGAAGTCAAAAATCATAACAATAAACTTCTTCTGCAAACTTCCGGATGATGATAGAGACTGTTCCTTTCTCAACTTTCACCTGTTTAATATAGGGTTTCACACGTACAAGGAAGTAATGGAGGAACCTTACTATCGTCATTTAAGAAAGTTCTCAATCCAGATGTTTTCTGAAGTATTTCCTGCAAATTCATCACGTTCTTTGCAACGGAAAAGTCAAACAACACAGAAGCTACATAATGTTAGGAAATGCAATACCTTTGGAAAAAAAACTCTTTAATTCCTAAGAAGAGCTCTTGGGTTATGTAATCTAGAAGGACAAAACATGAAATTCTAGATTCGTGATTTCTGAAATGCTAGAAAAGCAGTTTTATATCATATGAAAATCTTTCTTCAGAAAAATAATGAGAAAAATACTTAAAATTGAGAGGATAATTTGAGAAAACAACGTTCCAGGTCGAAGTGAACACAGCCATCAAACGGAACTCTCTAGGAAGTAGCAGTCTGCAATCGTCTGACACTTCATCTGCATCTTCTTGCAGTCCACAGCCAAATGATAATGTACACGTGTCTACAGTAACCATAGAAGCAGATCAGATGTAAGAACACATTGAGTCTTTATCAGAATTATTGATTTATAGAAGCTCTTACGACCCCAAGGCGCATATGATGACTATACAGCTGAGAGACAGCGACTACTACCAAGTCTAATCATTCCCGGTTCTTTTTATGCCATTTTTGAACTTTGAATAAACGTGTACAATAAACATTTCACAATTCTCTCTCTCTCTCTCTCTCTTTCTCTCTCCCTCTCTCTCTCTCTCTCTCTCTCTCTCTCTCTCTCTCTCTCTCTCTCTCTCTCTCTCTCTCTCTCTCTCTCTCTCTCTCTCTCTCTCTCTCTCTCTCTCTCTCTCTCTCTCTCTCTCTCTCTCTCTCTCTATCTCTCTCTCTCTCTCTCTCTCTCTCTCTCTCTCTCTCTCTCTCTCTCTCTCTCTCTCTATCTCTCTCTCTCTCTCAGCAAAAAGAACGTTCAGTATTTTCATATTTTCGTAGAACATATGATAGTATTCACCTGTCAACTCATTAACTCAGTCAACTACAACGTTTACAACCAGACAATGAGCAACTCGCAAACTTTAGTACTGTAAGTATTATTTTTATCATATTATCGACGTTTTCCACAGAAATTTCCTCGCTCACTTCGGAATTGACATTTATGAACACTTTGATTATGATGGGGTGTTTGAAGGTATTCAATCGGTTATCACTTATTCCCACATTTTCTTGCTACCAGTATTCCTCCTCTATTTTCTTGCTATTTTTTACCTTTTGAAAGTGCCAAAAGAACAGAAACGGTACTCACGTTTGTTGATGTTCTGTGTTTTCTGGTGAGACGATATACTTGATCAACAGCAACGACTCCAATTCAGGTGCGCCTTGTTCGATTTGGTATTCAAGTTCTCCGACTACATCTTTCTATTTCCACTGCCGGGGATCGGAACCATAGGTCTTCTGAAATACATTCCCTTCTGTACAACACACTTTTTGGCATGTGCAACCTTGATTTGCACTCAAAGTGAGTAAAAGTCAAGTTGAATAAGTAGGGGTTTTAACGTTGAAGTGTCGATAGTGTCACTGATCCAACTGTATTGGTACCGTCTATGGCTGATAATCAAAGTGACCGAGATGAAGTGGAAGGAGACAGTGAAGGTGATGTCGTGTCTGATGGTCATCCTCAGCTATGTCCCATGTTTCTTCCTTAACCCATTGTTAAACTCTTTCCGGCACACTGACGAACAGTTCAAACTTGATAGGACTACTGTAAGTAGTACATATAGAAACATTCGTATATTCTCTTTTGCAGAACTTCACCAATATTCCCGAAATCTACTTTGACAATCGAACAGTCATCTACTACATCAACCTTTTTGCCGATGAAACGAAGACCGGTCTGCTTTTTGACTTCTCTTATTTGTACACGCTCGTGGTCATTTTTGTGTTTCCGATCATGTCTTACATCTTTTTGCGTCGATCTAAGAAAGCAATGTCGGCAAAGACACTGGAGATCCATAAGAGTATCCTGCGAGCACTGACATGGCAGACGACTGTCCACATGTGTCTTTTGTTCATTCCAGCTGTTGCTCTTATTGCTGCATATGGAAAATTGTTATATAGACCTGGTGAGCATTTTTGAATATAATAATAAGTATATCGTATTTTCTAACTACAAGTTCCAATACTAAACCTAAATTTACCAGTGCGCCGAAGGCGTTTATGAACCAAAAAAACCATTAAGTCCTCATCCAAAGCATCATAACATTTGGGATTGGATTTCACGGTTCGGGGACCTGCTTGACAATGATCATCGTTCACCCCATGTTATGGAAACACGTCAGAGCCGACTATCGGAAGGTTTCCTCGTCAGGTTTAAACCCTAAATCTCCATTTTTCAGATTGTTCTCATTAAAAAAACAGTTCCACAAGTCTCCCAGGACACTCTGTTCAATACTAATAATTGATTATTCGTTTCGTTGTGAATACTTGTTCGGATTCACCAATCCATAATAAATTTTGTCGCTTTCCTGTCACCATTCGGTATACACTACTAAAAGGCGACAAGATGGCGATGAATCGGCAACACTTTCGTAGGGACAGAGATTACTAGGAATGGGCAAATCGCCAGGTATTGGCTAACGATTAGCACTCCTCCAGAGTTGCACGGAATTCCGACTTCCGACTTCCGCCTTCCGACTTCCGTCCTTTTTTCACTTTCGACTTCCGACTTCCGTTTGACGAATTCTACTTCCGACTTCCGACTTCCGTCAAAAATTTTTTTTCGTGAAAAATGACGAAAAGACCGTGAAATCGTTTCTACTCAGTCAGGAATTGACCTTCACCTGTTGAGAATGAGCGGGTATACAATATCTCTGGGTTTTTTCAACTTTTTTGCACTCCCGACTACCGTTGAAAAATTCTACTTCCGACTTCCGTCCTTTTTTCACTTCCGACTTCCAACTTCCGAGAAAAAAATTTCACTTCCGTCTTCCGACTTCCGACTTTCGTTTAAAAAATTAATTTCCCACTTCCGACTTCCGTTTCGAAAAATTTCACTTCCGTCTTCCGACTTTCGACTTTCGTTTAAAAAATTAATTTCCCACTTCCGACTTCCGTTTCGAAAAATTTCACTTCCGTGCAACTCTGCTATCCTCCTTTTGTTAGCAAATTGCTTTGGCGAGTTCAATTGGCGAAATGATGTCATCTTAACAGCACCACCTTCAACGTCGAGAAGGCTCAGAAAACGCAACTCCAGGCGCTCACCAATGCAATTGGCTAACGAAAAGAAGATAGCCAATCGTTAGCCAATGACTGGCGCGTTGCCCAACCCTAGAGATTACCATTCGCAAACAAGCCAGTTGAGAAATTCACTAAACAAAAATTCTATCAGTTTCCCTACTGAACTCATCTGGATAGGTCTCAATTCTGGATCCAAATAACGTGGAAATGAATATTTAAAATGATCGCAGCCCATTATTTATAACTAATAAAATTTATTTTTTGAACCTTGTGAACACTGAACGTTTAACGAGTGTTCGTATACCTTTGAAATATGTCTCAAAACCATCCCAATTCACTTCATGATTATCGTAAAAACGGTTCCTTCTCCAACTTTCACCTGACCAAATGGATTTGACACGCACCAGGATGTAAAGGAAGAAATTACTGTCGTCATTGGAACATTTTTTGATCCAGATGTTTCTTGAGTGCTTCACGCAGAATTTCATTTGAATATTTCTTGTTAAATAAAACCCTTTACTTCTAAACTTCTGGAGAGGCGTATTTTAAAGTTCCAAACAAACGAATTTTTACACTCTGGTAAAAGTTCGTGACATTTATCGTACAAGTATAACAGAGATCGAGAAATTCAGAAACTAAGTTTTTTATTTTGTACTCAAAAATATCATTTTGAAAAGCATATAATGGAAGATTCTTGTAATTTCAGGAATTATTGACTTCTTCAATGGAAAAAATCTAGTCCAAATGAAAAAATAAACCAATATTCCAGGTCGATCAACAACACAGTCAGCAAACGGAACTCTATAGGAAGTAGCAGTCTGCAATCGTCTGACACTTCATCTGCATCTTCTTGCAGTCCACAGCCAAATGATAATGTACACGTGTCTACAGTAACCATAGAAGCAGATCAGATGTAAGAACACATTGAGTCTTTATCAGAATTATTGAATTTTAGAAGCTCTTACGACCCCAAGGCGCATATGATGACTATACAGCTGAGAGACAGCGACTACTACCAAGTCTAATCATTCCCGGTTCTTTTTATGCCATTTTTGAACTTTGAATAAACGTGTACAATAAACATTTCACAATTCTCTCTCTCTCTCTCTCTCTTTCTCTCTCTCTCTCTCTCTCTCTCTCTCTCTATATATATATATATATATATATATATATATATATATATATATATATATATATATATATATATATATATATATATACAGTAGCGACAGAAAGTTTTTGGACGATATCATTTTTCGACATATCCTAACGCTAGGTTATCGGATCGGTCTCAAAGTTGCACAAATATCAGAAAAAACGTTTTCTCACATTGTGAAAAAATATCGGGGTGAAAGGTAGTGTTCTCGCAGAAAAAAATTGTGATTTTCTCGAGTTCACTCAAAATTGACTTTTTACACATCACTTTTATTTCTCGTTTTTTTCTTTCATCACGCATTTACCTGTTTTTAAGTGCATAATTCTGGAAAATCCAATTTTTAAAAACGTAAAAATAAAGGAACTTACCAAGTCAGTGATAATCCGGGGTCACCGGATGAGATTTGAGAGTTCACACTTGACTGAACAGTCCTGGAAGAAGATATCAATTCCGTATGGGGTCATTCTTGCTCTAGAAAAGCTGGATCCACTTGGAAACTCATAAACAGAACTTTTTCCATTTTTTCGACTCTATTTGAGATCACCTAGACATGGTTAAAGACCATATGTCTTCGATCTCGTAGGCGACCTTTTTGAGAATCCTCGAGCTGGGGTCAGTTTTTAGGTCATAAAACAGAAACGGTTTGACTTCGAGGTCCAATTTTCTCTGAGCACATTATTGTTTGCATATTTTCCCACTATCAATTCAGAACATTCACTAATAAGAAATCGGAAAGTACTACTAGACAGTGGAACTGGTGTGAATCCGGAGCAGTTTCATGGCCTTCTAAAAAAGTGGTCTAAAGTTGTTGAAGTTGGTGAATCGGAGTTTTTCATGCTTTCAATCAGTCAAAAACACGTGAAAGAACGTGTCAGAGCAAAAAAGAGTTACTTGAAGCACCGAAATCATCCATGAATACCGATAGTTGAAATCTGGATACCGGAACCTTTGCAAATTTTTATTTGGTCTTCTTGTAGTATTTTCTGAACTATGATTTGTACACAACTTGACATCAAAATGATTTTATGAATTATCAAGAATGTTTCAATGAAAAATTAGACCTCTAAGTCAAACCGTTTCTGTTTTATGACCTAAAAGCTGACCCCAGCTCGAGGATTCTCAAAAAGGTCGCCTACGAGATCGAAGACATATGGTCTTTAACCATGTCTAGGTGATCTCAAATAGAGTCGACAGAATGAAAAAAGTTTTGTTTATGAATTTCCAAGTGGATCCAACTATTCTAGAGCAAGAATGACCCCATACAGAGTTGATATCTTCTTCCAGGACTGTTCAGTCAAGTGTGAACTCTCAAATCTCATCCGGTGACCCCGGATGATCACTGATTTGGTTAGTTCCCTCATTTTCACGTTTTTGAAAGTTGGAATTTCCAGAATTATGCACTTGAAAACAGGTAAGTGCGTGATGAAAGAAAAAAAACGAGAAATAAATGTGATGTGTAAAAAATCAATTTTGAGTGAACTTGAGAAAATCACAAATTTTTCTGCTAGAACACAACATATCACCCCTATATTTTTTCACAATGTGATAAAATGTTTTTTCTGATATCTGTGCAACTTTAAGACTGATTCGATAACCCAGCGTTAGGATATGTCGAAACATGATATCGTCCAAAAACTTTCTGTCGCTACTGTATATATATATATCTCTCTCTCTCTCTCTCTCTCTCTCTATCTATCTCTCTCTCTCTCTCTCTCTCTCAATCTCTCTCTCTCTCGCTCTCTCTCTCTCTCTCTCTCTCTCTCTCTCTCTCTCTCTCTCTCTCTCTCTCTTTCTCTTTCTCTTTCTCTTTCTCTTTCTTTCGCTCTTTTTTTCTCTTTTTCTTTATCTTTTTCTCCCTTCCTCTCTCATTTCATTGAAAAATGAACGTCCAGTATTGTCATCTTTTCGGAGAACACATGATAGAAATCACCTGTCAACTCATTAAATATTGGTATCGTCGTCAATTACAACTTTCACAACAAACCAATGAGCAACTCGCAAACTTCATTCAAGTAAGTTTTTTAATCGAATTATTGACTTTTTCCGCAGAAATTTCCTCGCCGTCTTTGGAATTGACATTTATGAACACTTTGACTACGATGGGGTCTTTGAGGATATTCAATCGGTTATCACTTTCTCTCATCTTCTCTTGCTCCCAGTGTTCCTCATCTATTTTCTTGCTATTTTTTACCTTTTGAAAGTGCCAAAAGAACAGAAACGGTACGCACGTTTGTTGATGTTCTGCGTTTTCTGGTGAGCTGGCATACTTCATATCTACACCAATTACACCAATTCAGGTGCGTCATGTTTGACTTGGTGTTCAAGTTCTCCGACTACATCTTTCTATTTCCACTGCCGGGGATCGGAACTATAGGTCTTCTGAAATACATTCCCTTCTGTACAACACACTTTCTTGCATGCGCAACATTGATTTGCACACAAAGTGAGTGAAAGTCAATTTTAATAAGTAGGGGTTTCAACTTTGAAGTGTCGATAGTGTCACTCATTCAACTGTATTGGTACCGTCTATGGCTGATAATCAGAGTGACCGAGATGAAGTGGAAGGAGACAGTGAAGGTGATCTCGTGTCTGATGGTTCTTCTCAGCTATGTCCCATGTTTCTTTCTCGATCCGTTGTTGAGCTCTTTCCTGCACACTGATGTGAAATTCAAAATTGAGAGAACTTCTGTGAGTTTCTGTGGTGTAGAGTTATATCCAAACAATTTATAATCCAGAACTACACCAATGTTCCCGACATATATTTTGACGATCGAACCGTCATCTACTACGTCAACGTATTTCTCAATGAATCGCTGACCGGACTGCTCTTTGACTTCTCTTATTTGTACACGTTCGTGGTCATTTTTGCCTTTCCGATCATGTCTTACATCTTTTTGCGACGATCCAAGAAGGCAATGTCAGCGAAGACACTCGAGATCCATAAGAGTATCCTGCGAGCACTGACATGGCAGACCATGGTGCATATGTGTCTTTTGTTTATCCCAGTTGTTGCTCTTCTTGCTGCCTATGCAAGAATGGTTTACAGACCGGGTGAGTATGTTGGAATCATCGGACAAAAATGCCATGACTATTAACCTGAAAACAATCCTTAAGTTCTGATCCAGTCCATCATAACATTTGGTATTGGGCTGCACGGAGCAGGGACGGGCCTAACCATGATCATCGTCCATCCCATGCTATGGAAACACGCCAAGGCAGACTATCGAAAGGTATTGCTGCTAGAATCATCATTTCGTATGTTCTACAGATTGTAATGAGGAAACCGGTAGTCCGGCAAGTGACCCAGGGAACTCTCTTCACTACAAATCATTGATGATTGAATACGTTGAAGACACTTGTTCTGCTTTACCAAACTGTTTCTTTGATCGTGTGATATCAGGATAGTTTAAAATCTTGAATGTGATAAACCATATACAGTCATCGAAATGTTCACAACAACAACTTCATTATTCCTGAAGGACATGAAAGGTATGGATGTGTTTGAAGAATCCAGTTCGGTAGAGTAAATCAATTGTGGCATTCTCAAAATCATTCAAAGTTCATTGGTATTTTGATAGTGGCTAAAATCGAGTGATATTGACAATGATCAAACGTCCAGGCTGACTTTCTTCGAAAACGAACGATCAGTATTTTCAACAAGAACATATGATTGGAATCACCTGTCTCCTCCTTTACTCACAAAATCAAAACTAATTACAACTTCTCGATGAGCAATTTTCATACTGTTTTCCTGTGAGTTTTATATGAATCGGATTTATTTTGATCAATATTCCAGCAATTTTCTTGCCTTCTTCGGAATTTCCATTTATGAACACTTTGATTTCGATAGGGTCGTTGAACATCTACAATCGGTCATCGATTACTCTCATATTTTCTTACTCCCGGTGTTTTTAATCTATTCACTCGCCATGTTTTATCTTCTGAAAGTGCCAGAAGAGCAGAAACGGTACGCACGTTTGTTGATGTTCTGTGTTTTCTGGTGAGCTGGCATACTTCATATCTACACCAATTACATCAATTCAGGTGCTTCATGTTTGACTTTGTGTTCAAGTTTTCAGACTACATCTTTCTATTTCCACTGCCGGGGATCGGAACCATAGGCCTTCTGAAATACATACCTTTCTGTACGACACACTTTCTTGCATGCGCAACATTGATTTGTACGCAAAGTGAGTAAAAACTAAGGTTGACGAAATAATGTTAACGTTGAAGTGTCGATAGTGTCACTGATCCAACTGTACTGGTACCGTCTATGGCTGATAATCAAAGTGACCGAGATGAAATGGAAGGAGATCATCAAAGGGATGTCGTGTGTCATGGTCTTTCTCAGCTATGTTCCATGTTTCTTTCTCGATCCGTTGTTGAGCTCTTTCCTGCACACTGATGTGGAATTCAAAATTGAGAGAAGTATCGTAAGTTTATAAATGCACATTCACACTTGGTAACATACTTATGAGACGAGATACGCGAGTTCTATACCTTCACTTTGTTTCTGAACTGAATTTTCTCTCAATTCGCCTTCCAGAACTTCACCAACATTCCTGATCTCTACTACGACAACCGAACTGTTGTCTACTATGTCAACATGTTTATTAATGAAGGAACAACCGGAGCGGTTTTCGATTTGGCTTATTTGTACACATTCATTGTCATCTCCACTTTTCCCATAATGTCGTATGTGTTTCTGAGAAGATCGAAGAAGGCAATGTCAGCCAAAACCTTGCAACTCCATAAGAGTATCCTACGAGCACTGACATGGCAGACCACGGTTCACATGTGTCTTCTGTTCATTCCAGTTATTGTCCTCTTTATTGGTTATGCCAGAATGGTTTATAGGCCTGGTGAGAACTTTGCTATTTTCCCTTCTACGGCCTGGTGAGAACTTTGTTACTTTCCCTTTTTTTCAGTGGTCGTCCAATCCATCATAACGTTCGGGATCGGGTTTCACGGAGCAGGGACTGGCCTAACCATGATCATCGTCCACCCCATGTTATGGAAACAGGTTAAAACTGACTACCAAAAGGTACTCCTGCTATTTTCATGACGTACAAAATTTTGTTTCAGATTTTAATGAGGAAACAATTAATTTGGCAAACTACACAAGGAACACTTTTCAATATTAATATTCGATGATTGTGTTTTGCTGGTTAGAAATAGTGAATTTTCAAACTATTTGAGGTTTCACAGCTCCTTTGATGAGACCTTCAGAAGTTTCCATTCTATGCTGCAAAAACGAACGTTGAGTACTTCCATAATACCGGAGAACGTGATATACGAAACACCTGTCTCAAGAGAAAAAAATTAAAAATTAATTAATTATGAATTAAAACTGCGAGTTCTATTAAATTGAATTAAATATGAGTTAAAACGACAGAAAGTTAAAAATTGATCAACTATGAGTTAAGAACTAAATAAATATGAGTTAAATTAACGGTTATCATAATATTTTTTATTACATTTTCTCTCTCGGTTTTGTTCTATTTTTCATTTAGTATAGTTATTGTTTTCTGTAACGATTGAATAATAATTATACAGTCACTCATATTTTGATTTATTCGTGTTCTGTCAGGATGTGATTCGGAGGTTAGACTTACTCGTGTTCCAACATTTATGTACATATTATCAATAAGAAAACTAAAAGCATGAGGAGGTCTAACTTTTACACTCCTTTTTACTAGCTAGTTAAAAAAAAACATAGGCTGCTAGCTGACCGGAGATTGCCGTCTTGACTAGTCAACATTTTATGTAGTACCTGGTCCTGATGTTCAGCACCAGAGCGTGAGCTTTGATGAGCCACGCTTACATCCCCTACCTTCTCGAGCTCAGTTCCTTAACTAGGTTTTTGTATGGGAACGTCATTGATACGGGATCCTTCAGTATGTTTCAGTTCGGCGTTGCTTCTTTATTTGTGGACGAGTTGATCTTTGGAGACTCTGCTCAGTAGACGACGTGTCGGCGTTTCCTCTCCCATTTTTACCAGGTTCAGGTCGCACATCTCTGGGTGGATCTTGAGGTCTGTGGAGGACACAAACGTTGTTCTTGTGAGCTGCCTCCTTCTTTCCTCTCTGCAAGAAGTAAACGTTCAACTTGTTCACTCCAATGACAGTGAATGAACCGTTCAGTATCGGAGCCAGTTTGTTGGCTGGTGTTTCTCCTCTCACAAGAATTTTGTCTCCTTCTCTCTCGTTGCGATTCTGGGGACGACGGACGGAAGCGTGGCACTCTTGCGTTCTCTTCTTGTATTCGGGGATTCTGAGTTCCATTCTTACTCATAAGTCTTGCAGTTGTCCATCAATGAACCATCAGTATTCTTCCATGTCCAGAACAATGGAACTCTCGTGTCGACGCCGTTTGGGATTCTCGAGTTTCGGACGTGTGCTGCCAATAATAGAGAGATCGAAAGTCACCAGATGATTGTAAGGATCCCAGTCTTGCTTGGTGTCGTTCGAGAATACGGAGAGCATTTTTTCGAGTTGTGTTCTCTCTCTCTCTCTCTCTCTCTCTCTCTCTCTCTCTCTCTCTCAACTTGTCCGATAATTTCATGATTTTACGGGCTTCAGGTGTTGTGTTTCACACCGAGATTTTTCATGGCTTTTCAGAAGACATCAGCCAGAAAGTACAAAGCATTGTTCCATGGTGGTTTTCGCAGCTCCATGTTGAGCAATGAGTCGTGTTAGGATGATGTCTACAACTGTTCTCGAGGTTGTCTCTGCCATTGGTTCTGCAATCTTCCGCGATTGGAGAATCGGTTCACCATGACCATAACGTAATTTTACCAGACATGGTGATTGGTAGTGGTCCGAATTCTATTGAATAAAAGAGAAAACGTGAAGAAATTTTAAAAAAAAATTAATGTGTTAAAAACTAATTGAATATTTGTTTTCTGACAGTTAAAAAGGGATTTAATATGAGTTTTCTGAGAGTTAAAAACGGATTAAATATTAGTTTTCTACGAGTTAAATGAGGTTCCTGTACAGGAGAAATACGGATACCGTAATACTTTCTTCTTTTTTCTTTTCGTTTTTTTTTCATTCTTTCTTCCTAATTCTTATCATTATAGTTATTGTTTATTCAATCAGATTTTTGTCATCATCTTTTCGAAAATTCATCTTGAATGGTATTTGAGAAATAGAAGCTTTCATCAAATAAAAGCCATATTTCTAACAATTTTCGCAGGATTTTCGTTGTTGTAATCTTTGGAAACTCAACAAGTTTAACAAACAATCAATTTAACAATCAACAATATTCATCGAATTCTCATTGCAGTTTAACTGAGGAATGGAATGTATTTTAAATTTGCGTTCGTGATTTTTTGATACTGAATTATAGTTCTCAAATCTTCGGAAATTATTGGAATTCCATTTTTCTTATACACTTCTATCTTTTATGAAGACGTTCATAAATTTTTCACTTCAGAATGACTGCATTTCTATTATTATTCCCAAACCTCTGTCATGAATTTGTTTTTGACGTAAAATATTTTCTTTTTTCAGGACACTCGAGACATATTGACAGCAGTTCACTGTAGAGTACTACAATCCATTGACTCGAAAAATGAGGTTTTATTTTCGGTATGCCCAAAAAACTCAAAAAAATTTTTTTACCAATTTTTTATTTGAAAACTTCCGAAATCGACAAAATTTCTCAACTTGTTTGTTTTGCGATTATTCGTGAGACTTTTCAGATTGTTTGAATGAAAAATTTACAACTTTGCATTAGTTCTCAATCCACTGTAAGCGTACGTATGTATTACACATTTCCAGCTTAGAAGGATAATTAGATGTAAGGATCATATTCTTTTCACTTTAGCAAGTTCCTATATATTGATTTCGAACCAAATGTTGACACATGAAAAAGTTCTGAAAATAAAAGGACGTTAGTAATGATCAATGTGAACAGAATACGTTTCAGATGTCGAAAAGAAGTATTGGAATGGATCGGCACTTCTACATCCACCTCGACATCATCAAGAAGTTGATGTTCGCGCAGAAGTCAACTGACTTGCTTCAGATGCTACGTCATTCACGAGCGAAGCAAGAAGAAGTGAGGACGAGCGGTAGTGATCAGATGTTGATCATCATTTCTGATGATCGTGGAGCACTGGCACGAGGATCTTATAAGGTTTGTTCCTCTCTCTCTCTCTCTCTCTCTCTCTCTCTCTCTCTCTCTCTCTCTCTCTCTCTTTTTCTTGCTCTCTCACCCTCTCT
The DNA here is from genome assembly GCA_963978915.1 of Caenorhabditis parvicauda. NCBI lineage: Eukaryota > Metazoa > Nematoda > Chromadorea > Rhabditida > Rhabditidae > Caenorhabditis > Caenorhabditis parvicauda. Next base: position 11,166,617 of record OZ022251.1, on the reverse strand, counting down.
CTATCTCTCACACTCTCACAGTCTCTCTCTCGCTCTCTCTCCCTATCTCTCTCTCTTTTTTTTCGTTAATTTAATCAAATTTCAGATGGTACAGGAAGTGGACTACCGCCGCTCACTCGAAAATCACCGCCGGTTACACACTAACATGCATCAAGAAGGCCCTTTAAATTCTTTGCAATTGCATTATTGTTAGATTTGTGCTATATATGTTCAATAAATTGTTATAAAGCAATTTCAGTTGAAAACAAGAGAAAAAATGAGATAAAATTGAATTAAAAATCAATTCAAAATGAGTTAAAAATGAATTCAAAATGAATAAAAAATGAATTTAAAATGAATTCAAAATGAATTCAAAATGAGTAAAAAATGAATTGAAAATGAGTAAAAAATGAATTCAAAATGAATAAAAAATGAATTCAAAATGAATTAAAAATGAATAAAAAATGAATTCAAAATGAATAAAAAATGAATTCAAAATGAATTAAAAATGAATTCAAAATGAATTAAAAATGAATTAAAAATGAGTAAAAAATGAATTCAAAATGAATTGAAAATGAATTAAAAATGAGTAAAAAATGAATTAAAAATGAATTAAATTTTTTAATTAACTCATAATTAATTAATTTTTAATTATTTTTTTCTTGAGTGTCTCATTATCAATTACAACTTCCAAATGTTCAACAGTAACTTTGCAGAAATATCTTTGAGATCTTCGAACACTGCGACTTTGACGTCTCTTCACTTTTCGGATAGAAAAGGATTAAAATAACTGGAAATATCCATTTTCAATCAGAAATTAAAAAAAAACCTGGAACTTCCAAATGTTTTTTTTTTCAATATATTGTAACTGACATCTAACCAAAATTTTCACGTTTCGACTAAAAAAAAATGTTTATAAAAGTGTGGTGTCACGTGAAACGTGACCCACATAAATGGCTTAAAATGGCCAGAGCTCCTAGCTTATATCATTCCTAGAATGAACTGTTTATATTGGCCGGTCCACTGATACACCAGGATACAACTGTGACGATCAGAACACATAGCTTTCTCTACCTGTAAAAAAATCTGGCCTCCGTAAATCGGTTACTTAGTACTGTAGCAGTTTCGCCTTGAAACACAAGAACGATTAAGTGATGCGCCTTTAATTTCAATGAACTGAAAGTAAGAATGATAATTTAAATCCACAAAGATCTAACTGTTCGTTGTGAGAGTTACCGTACTCATTCTGGAAAATTGACATTAGAGCGCGTTTGAAAATGGCCATGCTTCTAGCGATATATGTGCAGAACTGGAAATAGGAAATAAGATGGAAGGAGACAGTAAGATGTAGACTGGTCGATCCGCCGGTACGAACGGGTGTGCGCATGCCGAAGGACAAGGTTATACTTGGGAATGGTCCGTGATGTCTGAGTGGCTTCTGAGTTGATCAACTATGCTGAAAATGACACAAATTGTTTCAAAAAGTGATTTGTCAATCTCGTGTTAGAGTTACACAACGACGTCGTTAAAATGAGTTTTCCATACTCTTTCACCACTGACAAGTACACTTTTTCGGTGAATAAAAGCGAAAAAACAATGTGTAACTTCAAACCGTACTCGTTTCCGCCTTTTGAACGATCATCTGACACATATTTAGTGCTCACAAAACAATTTAAAATTAATTCATCATTTCGTCACAATTTATTTATATCATAAGCAGTTTTCTTCTGTAAATAATACTCATTCCGTCAACGAATCTTTAAAGTAACAGTATTTCATGTGACTCCGTCGCGACTTCCAAGTTAATCTCTTTTTCTGAGTAAATATAAAAGAAAAATTTAAACGAAAAAGTGGATATTGGTAGATCAAAACCGAGATTACTGTAGTAATTTTTCAATTTCTGTTTTTTTTTTCGTTTTTTCTCCTTCTTTTCATTCTGTGATAAGTTTCTAAATACTACGTCAAGTATCTCTTTTTGTTTCTGTCGATCAACGTTTTAAAGCTTAGCAAACTATACGTACGTGTTTTTTTCACAAAGGGCTTAACACACGTTCGGAGTCCAAAATAATTCAGGAAAAATCTCAAGAAAATTTTTTTTTAATTTGAATTAATCTGGAAGTGTCAAAAATAAATTAATTCCACATTAATTCCACATTATTTCCACATTATTTCCACATTATCTCCACATTAATTCCACATTATTCCCACATTATTTCCACATTAATTCCACATTATTTCCACATTATTCCCACATTATTTCCATATAAATTCCACATTATTCCCACATTATTTCCACATTATTCCCACATTTATTCTACATTATTCCCACATTATTTCTAATTTTATAAGACATCATTTCCAGAATCACTCTAGAACATTGCTTTAACCGACTTCTCATAACAATAGGAAGAAACAATATCATAAGATGTATTTATTGTAAGAAAAAAATCAATGATACAAATGTTACAACAGAAACGAAAAAATAATATGAAAATAGATTAAAGTTATAGACTTGAGGATCATGGTGAAGAGCACATCAATAGTCCATATGTACTGCCCGAATGATGATCAGAACTGCTCGTACAGCCACTTCCATACTTCTTGATTGTAAAAAAGAGACGGAGGTGCCATTACGAGAAGGTACTCGAAGTTCCAGATCTGAAAGTTGTTTTATTGTACGATTATTCATTTCCTTCTTTTCATTACTTTTATCAATTACTGAACAGAAGAGGACCTTGAACTTTTGAGATCCAGAGTCAGGACCTAGCCCGGTGTTAAGCAGGTCGTTGTACCAAGCGAGATGTTTTGAAAACCAGCTTCATAGAGAGTGACAGATAAGATCAACTAATGACTTATTGGGTACTCTGAGCAGGGTTTACATGAACACGGTGAGAAATCTAGATCTCTTTTTTTTAATAAACACGCAAAAATTTTCTTTATGAAAACTTCATTATTCGACTAGATTTTTAACACATCTGGCTAGGTCCCAACTCTGGATCTCAATAACGTTCGAAGTCAACTCTTGTTAAGAGAAATCAACTAGAGATCATTGCAATTTTCAAGAACATTGAAAAAACGTAGCTTACAGACCAAACACTCAGAACACTCCCATTTTCCACAAATATCAATTTAATTTCACTCACTCGAAAGTCATCTTCATCCGCGATCTTCATCCTCATCTTCATCTTATCCTACTTTCCGGAGTCGCACAGAACAATGCATCTATTTCATGTCGATATGGTTCATTTGCCCGTCGCAGCTTCTGAATTATATTTTCAATAATTGAATGAAAATTCACCATTTTTTAACTATGAAATATTCTTAAGGAATAGTGGAAAATTTTCTGACAGACCTATGAACATTGAGGTAACTTTTTTTTAGAATAACAGACCAACTTCGAATTTCGATTTTCTGACTCCGCTCATTTCTCTAATTATTGTAACAAGATACAGTAGCGAACGTAAAAACTTCCACGTAGTATTTTCGGTGACATATCTGTTACCTTTTATCTGTTTGAACGTTGAAAAAATGGTATAAATTTTGTCGAAAAAACGTATTTTTTTTATCATGAAAGACATTTTCAACGTAAAAAAAATACAAAAGTCTACCCCAAAACCCGATTTTCCAAAAAAAAAAAAAGCACGCTACTTTATTGAAATAGCGGCTTCTGACAATACTAAATTTCAAAATTCCGGTGATAAGCTGAAAACGATATCGAGTGGCCTTCCATGAGAATATGCATTCGAGAGTTCATCTTGTTCTCTATGACAACAAGATAAAAGACATGAAAAAATCGTTTTTTTTTTTTAATTTTCGGCGTCTGCGCCATTTGTAGACTAAAACCAATGGAAATTTTTCGTTCGCTACGGTACACATTACTTTGATGAAAGATTTAGAAAACGAACCCTTCAAAAAACAATAACATCAGGCCATCGAAGGAATTGATCTGTAAAGAACTTGAATACATTGCAAGGTTTCAAAATTAGTCTTTGGATTAATCACTCGGCGAGTTTCAAACAACAAAACAGAAGTCTATCCGTTCTACTGTCATAACTTAAAATCTTTTGAAAGAACCTACGAAGCGATTTTTCATCAGAAGAAAATCATAACAAACCTTTTTTCTGGGCGTTGACATTACACGTGGTCGGAACAGCAATGAATATGACCCTGAAACGCTGTACTTTACTTTAGTTATGAGATTTCAAACTATTAGATTCTGAAAAAGATTACTTATCATTAGTTCCGAATGACTTTCAAAATGTTACGACTCAGATAATAAAAAAAGCTTTTTTGGCTGTTTTAAAATCTTTTACGAACACGACCGGGTTTCAATACCTGAATAAGTAAGTTACTGTTTTTCTCTTTTTTCAAAACGTGGCAAATTTTGCTTTCTAATAAAAATATTTCTTCGAGTTTCCAAATAAGCTGATAGTTGACTACATAATCTAGCACTTATCATCAATACTTCAAAAACACGTTTAAAAATTTTCAAACACAGAACTATTAACAAAAAACAAGTAAGAAAGGAGAGAAAAGAAGAAAAAGTGAGGAAAATGCATTTCGAAATGTTTCAAAACACGCTAAATAAAAGGTCAAACAGGATATTCATTGCGTATTTCGACGTGCGCCTTCAATATTTTGCTCCACATTATTCCAACTTTAATTCAAATTATATGCTTTATTTCAAATTTATTAGAATTAAAGAATCCACTCCACATTTTTCCCACATTAATTCAAATTTTAAAAAAATTTTCTTGAGTAAATTTCTAGATGACAAACAGGAAACGAGTACCTGATGGTGATTTACTTCAAAATGGTAACAACAAGAAATCGTGTCATCAGGTTTTTTTCTAAAGGGAATTTTTCACTTTTTTTATTCTCAGAATCGGAGAAATGAAATTCAAGACAGGATTGGAACACTTGTAAACGAATTCTCTATTCTGAGAGAAGAACTGAAGAATCTCGTAGGTTTAACTCAATTGTCTCATGTGTCAAACGGAATTACAGGATGAACCATCTTCACTCGATAAAAACGAAATCAAAGAAGAAGACCCTGACGAGTCGAACTACCTCGATTTCGTGAGTTATTATCCTTTATTGACACGAGAATTGCACACAATTCGGACTTTGTTCGAAAGGATACTTAGAACTTTCGTTAACAAAAATTCACTTCTGACTTCCGAAACATTTCTTGTTTTTGAGTGATTTTCAAGAAATTATCGAACTTGGAAAAAATAAACAAGTAAAACCACCAGTGTTCGATCTAGTTCTTCTGAGAAAGGAAGGTTATGAAAAAATTTCCGAGTTTATTCGAGCTTTTTTCACTTTTTTTGAAAAAAGGTTCTTTCCATGAAACTCTGATAGGCAAACATAGAAATTACAGAATATTGAGCAAGTTGGTGGCAACAATGCCGGCCTTTCAACTCTTAATGTAAGTTACCCTAATGAGCGATGCGTTATCGTCGTGTTTCAGATTGTGAACAACCGAACTGTTACCTTGAAAGAACTTATCGATTCTGGTTCCACAAAGAATGAAGGAACTCTAATGGTGAGAATGTCTGTGCTTGCCAATTCAGTATCGATTTCAGGCAATTGCGTCAATGAGGAAAGAACTCATGTACCCCAAAGTCGGTGAGAATCTTCTGATGTTGAATCAGACAGATATAAATGAAGCGATGATTGCAATGGTAAGATAAATTGTAAAAATTTTCATGATTGTTGCAAGACGAGTTAAATGAAGTCTTATTCTCAAAACCATATTTCAGACGTTCATCAACAACTGCTTCACAGAAATCAGACAGTTTCCAGGTGAATTTTTCTCCGACACTAGTATGAACCACAAAAGCTTCGACAGTGGCGTTAGTCTTAATCTTGATGTTGTTGGAGACTTGTCAGACTATCATCCAAGAGCTTCGTCGATTAATTTGGAAACGCCTCATGTGATCTCGGTTAGTATTCTGTCGTATTGATGATTGAACAAGCTGACCGTTCCCTTTACTTCCTATGGCGAGAGAGAGAGAGAGAGCTACAGAGATTGGAAGACGAAGAGAGAGAGAGAGAGAGAGAGAGAGAGAGACTTACAGAGATTGAAAGACAGAGAGAAAGAGAGAGAGAGAGCTGCGCGCCCGCATGAGACAACCGTTTCAGTTAGCGTCAAAACTTCAGCGACCCACGCGTAACGAATATTAGCTGCTTGTTTTTTTCCATTCCTGTCTGATATAAATTGTCGAATTTTCAGTTGGGAACACGTGACATCAACATCTCGGAAGCGTTCTTCACTTACTTGTTGTCCAACACGATTGAAAGTGTCTGGGAGTTTCTTATCACCAAAACAATAGAACTGGTCAGTCAACAATGTCTCGAAAATTCAGAAAGAACTTCAGATTGTTGGTGAAGGCCAGATCCCGTACACAAAGTACTTCTTCGAAAGCCGAACAGGTTATCCAAAGCCCATTTTTGGACTCATAAGATGTACGTTCTCTATTTGTCTGGAGCTATCATTAATGTCTGTTGTATCGCAAGGACAGTGTGGTACGCCGGCCAATAAGATGGGTTCATTAGTAGAAGTATACAGAAGCAAAGTACATATATAAGAATCGTAAGCATAAGTAGTGGATCCGGAGGGGGCGTGGCCACCAGGGGGCGGAGCCACCGGGATAAACTTAAACAAACTAGACATGGGCACGAGGGTAGGTCAAAAGTTAACTATGCGAGTTACTGTAGTTCACTCGCAACAATGCCTTTTCATATTTTAGCCGTAGCTGCAGAATCCAGCAGAGTCACATTGGATGACCTCGAGCGGTTCAACAACCTTTTTGTGAAGGAATTCCGCAACATTGTGTAAGTTCTAGATCACTAGCGAAGGCTTCAGTTCACTACTTCAGGGACCGCATGAGAAAGAGAATTGGTGACATGAACAGAAAGAAAGCTGCCGCAGAAAAAACCGTATAAATCATAATGTTTTTAATTGAATAATTACGTTGTTGTTAAGTTTTGTCGAGTATTAGAATAAATATTCTTCATGAGCTTCTATGCTCTGTTAACTAAAAAAGAGAAAAGAAAAAGAGTTATATGTAAGACATGTACTGTAATCTCCGGAAATTGGCTAAAAGTGTGAAAAAGTAGTCGATGGAACATTTGTTTTAGGAGTGAGAAGTAACTCGCACATATTTCACATACTATCTGCTTTCCTGTAAGACGTGGTGGAGACTCGGTAGCATCTTCTCTAAACACACTTACTCGCCACGCGCTGTGTCTATAGATTGTACACCCTCTCTGACTCAAGTCCGTTGGAGACGCCATAATCTGCCGACCCTCACGCCTGTATCATGAATTTTTCTCAATTTGCAATCTGCTTAGGTTGAGAGAACAACTTTTGTGAAGAACCAAGTCTTGCATACCGAAGTTAAGCATTTAATCAAGCAAAAATGATACCATGAGGGTCGGCAGATTATGCCGTCTGCGGCGGGTCTCTCTCACTCCACATAGCGAAAGAAGACAAGGGATAGTACTTACGCCAGTTTCAAATTTATTTTTCAAATTCCAACAAAAGTGGACCAGTAGGATGGAGGATTGTCAAATTTCAAAATCAATCAGGTAGACCATGCGCTTCAATAAGAATGAAAACCGAGCTGTCATCGAAAATGCTGATCAACCTCTGTTTAGAGGAGGGGTTACTGTACTTTTCGGTATAACTAGTGCAAGAATTTCCTATTTTTTTTTCAAATTTTGAAACCACAATTCATCTACATATAGAAAATCCAGTCCAGTCTTACC
>OZ022251.1:11098862-11153862 GCA_963978915.1 Caenorhabditis parvicauda | reverse complement strand
GGGGACCTCTATACATTCCGATTTATGTCATTGCTACTTTTTATTTGACAAGGGTTCCGAGAAATATGAGAAAGTACTCGTTCTACTTGTTTCATACCATTTTTTGGTGAGTTTCGTTTTTTTTTTCTTTCGAAGAACACTTGGTGTTTTTACTTTGTAGACACTGAAATTTCACTTCTGTGATCTCAACTTGACAGACTTTTTCTAATTTTTTCTGTTTTCAGGTCGTTTGCTTGTGATTTCCTAATCAACCGATCCGATCCATTTTTCTACTTCCCAATCCCAGCTATGTCGACAAAACGTTTTGTTCAAGACTGGGCTGGTCCTGAGTTCTTGTTCAAACTTTTTCTCGTTTTTCTGCATCGTGAGTTTTTTTGCATACAAATTCGTCTAATTCTTTTTCGATAATTTTTTCAGAACATCACGATTTTGATGTAAGTTTCTCAGCATTTAATCTATTTTAAAAACACCGCTGATATGAAGTTCATGTTGATAATCAGCGCTTTTCGGGCATTTACTAAAGTGAGACACGATAAAACACGGCACCCGGCACCACATTCTGGTGTCATGGTGCCGGGCATCAGTGGTGCCTTTTACTCATACCCCGCTTTTCGGATTAAAAAACATTTTAAAAAATGAACTTTCTTTGTGTGTCGGTTGTTTTTGAAACAACTCGAATTAACAGAAAAAAAAGCTCAATAAAATTCTCACTTCCAAGTTATATCAATCGATTGGAGATAACCACACATATCTTCTTCTACCTGTAAAAAGTCTGACCTCCGTAAATCGGTTACTTATTACTGTAGCAGTTTCGCCTTGAAACACAAGAACGATTAAGTAATGCGCCTTTAATTTCAATGGACTGAAAGTAAGAATAATAATTTAAATCCACAAAGATCTAACTGTTCGTTGTGAGAGTTCCGACCCTAGGGTAGGCCTACCGTACTCATTTTACAAAAATGCGACTGGCGCGCGTTTGAAATCGGTCACACTTTTTGCTAGATATGTGAACCACTCTTTCATGAGTAAAAGATAACGAAGAAATTTTTTGAACCGAGTGAGATACAAAGTTGATGATCATCAATTTTTATTAAATTTCATTTTTTCGTTTTTTTTCCTGGTTCGAAAAAACATCCATTTCAGTACTGGCAGTCAGCATCTCCATGCTCTACAAGTACCGTCTAGAAGTCGTCATAAAAATGTCCGACATCTCGAACAAGAAGACTCTTTTAAGAGTTCTGAAGGTGAACCTCATCTGGCAGTGTTTTCTGACCGTCACAATCATTTTCGTAGTCGACTTCATGTTCCAAGTGCCCGATCAGGATTCACTAAAGCTGAAAGCAGCCCAAGACTATGGAAACATACCGCCCAAGTTCTTCACCGCAAACACCATTTATCTCCATATTTTCAACACTAACATGGGAATGCTACCAAAAACCCACGAAATTGGAAGGTCTGACTGGGTTCTTGGGTTTTCAAATACGCTGAAGATGATAGAACCGGTGTCAAAAACTGCTATGTCGACCTTGTTTCAGAGTTATGAGCTGAAAACCGTGTGAAAAGTAGGTTTCATATGCATAGATCACTTTACACCTCTCTAGACTATATTTTTATGATAGAAAACAGTTGAAAACCTATATTTCCGTTGAAATTTCTATGATTCTTGGATTCTGGGCCGAGAAATCGTTTTTTGAATGTCCTCAAAAACCGCTGTATTGACCACCCAAAAAGCTACAACACGTACGCGAAACCAAGCACGGAGGGTAGACGAGAAGTGAACAATCGTCGGGCACGACGCTGGTGTCCAAGTGGTTAAGACGTGGAACCGCTAAACTTTTTTGATTTTTTTCACTCGAGTTCGAATTTTTTCTTGTTAAAACTTTTTTGTTTTTGTTAACAAGGTGAATTCTAATCATTCAACTCAAAAATAACGGTGCAAAGAATCGAGAAGCTTCGTGGAAGTCGAAATATGCCCATTTACAGAACTTTTTTTGATTCCGTTAGAATTTCTTACCAAAACCGATATCGGACATTGTTCTCTGTTCGGAAATGATTATTACATCACTCAACATAAAAACAAAAAAGTTTTAACAAGAAAAAATTCGAACTCGAGTGAAAAAAATCAAAAAAGTTTAGCGGTTCCACGTCTTAACCACTTGGACACCGGCGTCGTGCCCGACGATCGTTCACTTCTCGTCTACCCTCCTTGCTTGGTTTCGCGTACGTGTTGTAGCTTTTTGGGTGGTCAATACAGCGGTTTTTGAGGACATTCAAAAAACGATTTCTCGGCCCAGAATCCAAGAATCATAGAAATTTCAACGGAAATATAGGTTTTCAACTGTTTTCTATCATAAAAATATAGTCTAGCGAGGTGTAAAGTGATCTATGAATATGAAACCTACTTTTCACACGGTTTTCAGCTCATAACTCTGAAACAAGGTCGACATAGCAGTTTTTGACACCGGTTCTATCATCTTCAGCGTATTTGAAAACCCAAGAACCCAGTCAGACCTTCCAATTTCGTGGGTTTTTGGTAGCATTCCCATGTAAGGATGGTTATTGGACTGGATTTTTCTACACCATTTTCGCTATATATGGCGTCATTCATGATGTATTGGTCGTGTTCAGTAAGAATTTGGATTTCCGTCACCAGTTTTAAATGTGTTTCTGGAAATTTTGACTAAGAACGGCAGAAAGCGTTCTATAAGAAAAACAATTGGAGTATTTTAGAATGAGACCCCCTGCATGGTTTCATCCAAAAATGTGTTTCAAGAAAGCGCTAAGTTTTCGGCAATGAGCTATCGTGTGGTCCCGTATATTGTGTGTAGGATGGATTGAGAAGTTCAACAAATGTGTGATAGTAAAAACGAATTAAGTGTTACCGATTTTGGTAATACATATACTGCTTTAGATCATGATGATACTAGTTTTCGGGAGTTCGGTTGTCCTGAATATTATTGATAGATCAAAGGGTCGGTCAAATTTTCTTCATCTTTTTCTTTCAGTGCTAAATGTTCGCATATAAATACTCTGACAGGGTTAAGAAAATTGATCATAAAGTCTTTTGGTTCAGTGTACTTGAATCGACTCGTTCACGAAAAATTCCGACAATAAAACAAGTTACAGTAATACCTTACATCACGTACCGTATCCTACAGACATCGTGCTCCAAAATGTCAACCAAGACACTTTTAGTTCAGAGGAAATTCTTGAGAGCTCTGAGCATTCAAACAATGATCCATGCAGTGACTATGGTCATCCCACTTGACTTATTCCTAATTCTTTATGTCGGATGGTTTTTCTGTCCTAGTGAGTTTATTTGTGGGCGGACCCGATGCGGGTTTTGATGGTTTTCGTGTTTCCGATCCATTTTTCATCTCACACAATGATTACTTTTTTATCGATTTTATTTCATCAAACGTATACTCTTCCAGCCATGTCACATATTGTCGTTCAATTAATACAAGTTCACGGATCATGTTCAACAATCTCGACATTATTCATTCATCCGATGTTATTTGAAATCATCAAGAAGGACTTTTATCGATTTATTCTGAGAAAAAAGTATGTCAGGACTATTGTGGTTTTTAATACTGTTCGATCTCATCCGACTCCATAAATGTATTCTTACTTTTTTGTTTTGAAGAAATAACAAAGTGAGAGAGAGGAGGAGAAAAACAGATGGGAAGAGAGAGAGAGAGAGAGAGAGAGAGAGAGAGAGATAAGAGAAAGAGAAATCAAGAAACTCTAGTAGTAAAAGCATTAACCCTCGGCTTGTCACGTCTTCTTAATACGAATCGCAGAAAATCTTTTTTGATAATATCAAGAACCATGGGATGAACTATCAGTGTGGATATAGTCGAAATCGGCCCATGAAGTTGCAGGATTTCTACTTGTAGAACGTTCAGAGCTGAAAATCCAAGTTGAAACCATAAAACTTCTCCATGTTTCACTAAAAACTCACTTGGATTGAACAGAATATCAAAATAGAGACTGATGAATAGAAGTACAGGAATTACCAAAGCACTGACATGGATGAGTGTTTGAAGGGACAATGCCTTCAGAATCAGACGATGCAGCTTCAACGTCTTCCGCGACATTTTGGTGCATGAATTTTGTAGTAGACGATAGGTTAGGAAGGGTAGTACTGAAAGTTTCATTATGAACAAAACAAAAAGAAGAGAGAGAGAGAGAGAGAGAGAGAGAGGGAGAGAGAGAAAAAAACTCACTCAAAAACACTAATCCATCATGAAAAACTCCATAAAGACCGAAAGTGATGTTGAAACAGGCAGCTCCCACGCCGTTCACTTCGTTGAAGAGAAGGAAGAATTTCGTTGAGTTCGAGAAGAATAACGGAGGAATGTTCATGAAGACGTTCCTAGCCTCCGACTTCAAGTTTTCCTGATGTGGAACGTCGAAGCAGTAGGCCACGACAAAATAAATAGTCACAGCCAGGAAACATTGCCAGTAGAAGTTGACTTTCAGGATGTTCTTGAAGATTCTCTTGTTGGACAGGTCGCTGCTGTTGATGACCACTAGAAGTCTGTGCTCATAGAGCATGGCGAGACTCAGTGCTATGACTAAACATCAATTATTGACTTTTATCTGAATCCACTCTTTTTGTCTGCTGATAAAACTTACAGTGCATCAAAATCAAAAATATTGAAAAAAGAAAAGCTGTGTCTAACTTCCAATCAGACAACATTGGATTAGTGAAAATTGCTTTAATTGGAAAGAAAAATATGAAATCGGATAGGGTGAATAAAATATCCATCATGAACGACCTGAAGTCTCTCTCTCTCTCTCTCTCTCTCTCTCTCTCTCTCTCTCTCTCTCTCTCTCTCTCTCTCTCTCTCTCTCTCTCTCTCTCTCTCTCTCTCTCTCTCTCTCTTTCTCTCTCTCTCCCTCTCTCTCTCTCCTTCTTTCTCTCCAACTCTACAAAAATTACCCGAAAAATGACTCACCAGAAAACCGTATGAAACAGCAAAAATGAGTATTTTCTCATATTTTTAGGTACTCGACAAAGATAAAACGATGATATCAGGTAGATAGGGATGGTCAACGGACTCCAGAACATGTGAATTTGATTAATAACTTCGACATAAGTGGTATGATAACCGAAATCTCGCATATTTGTGAAAAATGTTGTGATGTTAAATGTTGAATTAGTTGGGTTGTCAGTCTCGCATTCTGCACGGATGAATAATCCCGGAGCGGCAAACAGGTGCATTTTTATTGTTAACACATTCAATTATTATCAACAGATGAAGTTTCAAAGAGTAATGTATCAGAGATCATATGTACCATGTTAGTCATCGAACAGTGTTCTTTGAATTGTATCTTTTGAAGAAGGAGAGAGAGAAAGAAAAGAGAGAGAGAGAGAGAGAGAGAGAGAGAGAGAGAGAGAGAGAGAGAGAGATATTCAAGAAAATCTGGTTGTGAACGCATTACTTCTTGGCTTATTGCGTTTTCTCCAAATAAATCGGGAAAAATCCCTTTTGACAATCTCCAAAATCATAGGATGAATTATCAGTGTGGATATAGTCGATATCGGCCCGTGGAGTTGCAGGATTTCTACTTGCAGGACATTTAAAACTGCAATCTTCAATTTTTTCGGTTCTTTTCGATCTATTATTTTTCAACTACACGGATCATTTAATTGTGAATACTTACTAGGGCTGAACACAAGGTCGGAATAAAGAATGACGAATAGAGCAACTGGAAGGATAATGGCACCGACGTGGATGAGGGTTTGAAGGGACAATGCCTTCAGAATCAGACGATGCAGCTTCAACGTCTTCCGCGACATTTTGGTGCATGAGTTTTGTAGTAGTCGATAGGTTAGGAGGGGTAGTACTGAAAGTTTCATTATGAAAAAAGTACTGAAAACGTAGGAAAGAGAGAGAGAAGAGAGAGAGAGAGAGAGAGAGAGAGAGAGAGAGAGAGAGAGAGAGAGAGATATATACTTACGAAGGAACACCATGATATCATGTGCTACACCATAAAGTGCAAAACACACATTTATAAATCCAGGACCAGTCCCATAAATAGGGTTAAACATTGAAAAAAACAATGTAGAATTTGAGAGAAAGGTTGCTGGTAAGTTGGCATACTCTCGTACCGCTTCTCTCTTCAACGTTTCTTGATCCGGAATGTCAAAAGCAAGAGCGACGACGAAATAGATGGTCACAGACAGAGAACATTGCCAGTAGAAGTTGACTTTCAGGATGTGGGCTTAGAGAGATCACTGAAGATACGCTTCTTTTCAAGTCTCTAGATATCTGAGGTTCTCACTATTTTTCTCTCGCTATCTGAACCTCTTCACTCAAAACACGCTCTCAAAACATGTGTCAAGATCAAGCCCTGTATGAAACAACAGAAGCGAGTACTTTCTCATATTTTTCGGTACCCGACAAAGATAAAACGATGGTATCAGGTAGATAGGGATGGTCAACGGACTCCAGAACATGTGGATCTTGTGGATTACTTCAATATAAGCGGTGTGGATGCCGAAATCCCGCATTCTTGTTTATCACTTGATTCTATTGGTAAATAGACAAGGCAACATGTGCACTCTGAAGTACAAGAGTAAAAGCTACAACTGGAAGTTAACGCGTGTGGTTCAGTGACTAGTTCCATCATTTTTCTCTCTAAAACACTTGATTAACACCTGCTGAATGTGGCAGTTAACTTTTTTATTGGGTAAAACTGTAATTTGCTGAGTTCCAACTAGTTCCTCCAATCGTCAACGAGATCATGATCATCCGAAAAGTATTGAGAGAAAAGAAAGCGAGCTCTATGTGAAAAGATTCGAAGAGATCACAATACTCAGTCCTGCTAGGGTTTTGCGGTACTGGCTATCTACAGGAGGAACGGAGATACTTCGGTTCAAGAGGAAAACTGAATAAAGATGTTTATTTCATAAAAGTCAAGACAAAACACTTATAGTGACAAAAGATGGCTTCTTCTTGGTCAGTTTTTTCAAATCTCCTTTGACTATTCGGAAGAGCATTGGGTGCACCATCAACATTGTACCTGTTGTCAGGGGTCCGTGAGCTTTGAACAAGAATATGGCGAGAGGCATAAGAACTGAAAATTATTTCATTTCTCTCTCTCTCTCTCTCTCTCTCTCTCTCTCTCTCTCTCTTTCTTTCTTTCTTTCTCTCTTTCTCTCTCTCTTTCTCTCTCTCTCTCTCTCTCTCTCTCTCTCTCTCTCTCTCTCTCTCTCTCTCTCTCTCTCTCTCTCTCTCTCTCTCTTACCAGGATGATAAACCAAATGAACCATAACCAAAAGAACAATCAAACAAGGAATCAACAATAAAATAAGATGAATAGAACTCTGCGAATACAACGCCTTCAACATTGTTTTGTGCATCTTGAATGTCTGAATTGACATGGTTTGCGATGGTTTTCTCATAACAAGTTTTGTAGCTACAGTAAGCCCAAGCATCGTGATGATTATATGGAACACAAAGCAGAGTTTGACAGGCATCATCCAGAAATAAGACACGTCCAAGTTTAGGACTTCAGTTTGATGAGAGAAGTAGATTTGCGGTAGGTCGGTGTAGTTCTGGAAGTTCTGGGATGAGAGAAGTAGAGTTGACATAGGTTTTGTAAAGGTAGAAGTCTGAGTGTTCTTTTTTTCTTGTCAAAAAATAGTGTATTTCTTGAATTTAAGCAGCATTGGACTCGGCCTTACATGCGAAATCTTTCATTTATTTTAGAACAAAAACCTAATGCCGCAACCCATGGACGATTAAAGAATGTGCACAAATGAATTCTGAATTTTTAGGATAGATTTATAGATTTTTCATTATCATGTCATTTTGTCCCCACAAAGTCTTCTCAAAAAAAAACGTCATAAGAATTAGAAACATTTAAATTGTCAAGTTAGTACAGGAACTGCGAGACTCTGCCAGTACCGAATGGGACGAGAATGACTTATTTTGATTCAGAAAAACTACTAATGCACAACATTTCAGCTAAACTTGTCTATAAAAAGCCTAGAGCTTCTGGTTGCTTTCGGTCATTCCTCTCGTGAAAGGCCTCATGTGGTTTTGATGGATCAAATTATCAACACCATAGGATTGCTGACTAAACTGTCGCTTTTCATTCAATATTTGAAACTTCCCCTCCCTCACACAAGACATGGACCTAGCACGTGTCCAAGAGACAAAAATCACCTGCGCATAATATTGCTTGAGACCGAAGTCATCTTTGACGTTCATATATTCTGTCAGCGGAAAATTGGCGGTGTTGATGAATAATTGCATGTAGACTGCGTAGTTGAACGAGCAGATCACAAAATTTTTCCACTTTGACTCGGATAGTTGTAGAACCAAACGGAGCCGATACCAGTAGACGAGTTCCAGAGAAAATACGCATCCTGGGTTGGTGAACTTGGGTATTAATCTTTTAGAACTAACCATTAAGGATAAAGGTCGAAGCAGCGTAAATCGTCACGGGACTCAGGAAGGTTGTAGTTATACCCTCTGCGCTGACCGCAGGAATCGGGAAGAATAAGAATATGTCGCTGATCGCGAGCCAGACATCATAAATTAGACTCCTGAACTTGTGTAATTGAAGGTTTGCTTTATGGCAACGTCAGCTCTTTCTCATTTTTCCTCAGACAAAATATCCAAGGGAATCCGAGTATCTGGTAAAAAATTCATTGCAAAAAAAAAGAATGTCCGTGTTTCCAGAAAGTAAGACTTCTCGAAAGGCAGTGACGAAATTCTTATCACACACAGCAATTTTTGTTCGGGTGAAAAATAAACATTTCGGGAAGATATGGAAAACTTCTGGAGAACGCTACCTTGATAGAAGGCGATAAATTTGGAAAAAAGGCTAAATATCCAAAACAACAAATTTCTGACCTTTTTCTTTAGAGAAATAGTGTCCTGACGCTCTCAGAGCGCGCAGTAATTTTGAAGTTCTCGTATAACCTACCAAAACGTCGCTACGAACAGATACACGCCATACGGTCGTTGACTTTTCGGAACTCTCAATACATAAATAAAAGCAACAAGATATACCACAATGTCACTGAATGTCAGGTAAAATGTGATTTGTCGTATAAAATTGACAAAATCAACGTTTTCCGAGAAATTTCGCATAATTAACCGGGAAAACAAGGTTTCAATGAGTGTAAGCATTTGACAAGCCACGCCCCCTTTGCCCCGCCCACTTTCCGAGAGCGGAGAATGATTTGAATTAATTTTTGTTCGCAGGTGGGGAGATTATGGAGGATTAGTGAAGTGGGGTGCTGGAAACAAAAAAGCAAGGTTCTATTGCAGAAAAATATGATAGAAAAACGATATTTTGGGATGAAAAACGAATTTCCTCAAGATTATTTGATGAATAAGTGATGAAACGTGAACAGTTGAGAATTTCTATTGATTCCTTTTGTGTCTTGTGAGTGAGTGGACCGGCAAATATAAACATTTCATTACGGAAGTGATATGAGATACGAGTTCTAGAGCTACTTCTGTCGGTTGATCCCACGACATCTTCTCTGACCACTATAGATCATCTGACGTTCCTGTGCGATGTAATGTGACTGCTGACGTGAGTTCTTGATGGTTTCTGTCCATCCTAAAGAGCGTCGGCATGCGTCTTCTGCGTGAGTCCCTAGACATTAGTCTGGGTGATGAGCGTGACAGGGAAATCTTGTCCTCCAGCACCGGACAACGGTTCGTGTCGGTGGTTGCTGCTGGAATAGTGCTGGAACTGTTTCTGGTCCGTCGACCCTAGATGTTCCCATGTTTCCGGTCGACTATCTCATTCTTTCTTCAGCCCTGATAGCTAGTGGTGTATCTTGGTGAACCACTGAACCGGCCAGTATAGAACGATTTATCATAGAAATGAAATGAGCTACGATCTCTGGCTTTTTAAGCCATTTATGTGGGTCACGTTTTTCGTCATCACGTTTACGGTGTACTAATTTTTGAAATTGAACTGCTGACGTGAGTTGCTAACTGTAAAAGCCTTTCTTGTTTATCAATCATTTTATCATCAGTTCACAGTTCTAACCAAAGTTGTCGGGAATTGGTCAAGAAGAGTAAACTGGGACTCAGATAGAAAAGGTTTGAGTTTCACGAGGACTTTGGACGTGAATTTAGCTCGTTTTCTCTCATTTTTCGATTTTCGAGACATGTTTTCATAACCCATGAGGTTGAAAAACAGAAGAGTCACAGCTCATCTTCTGCAACACAAGTTACCCGCGCCGCGCTGTCCGAAAGGATTTGAGTAGTTATATGGTGAGTCAGAAAAACCTCCGTCATTCCCAACTTTTGTTTGATTCTAACAAAATATTTGTAAATTGAATCTCGGCAAAACACCTGTTTGACTCAGCTCGTAGGTACATTTCCGTTCATTCACTGAGCTTTTGAATAGGAGAAATCACGCAATTCTGGCAACTCGGCATTAGTCGTTTGTGTACCTTTAGAAGTTCTCCTAATTGATTGAGCATGATACTATCATGTTAAAGTTATCTTGTTTTTTTCCTTTCTTTGTATTATAACTCTTTCTGAAAGGGACTGAACTGTCCATGTTTTTTTGAAACAACCAACGTTGCTCTATTCTTGCCACAAACTGCGTCATTTTAATTCTAAATAGCTGCAGAAAAAAAGTATTTTGTTCCGTTCACCAATCCAATAACATGTTCAACATACAATCGGAATACTTCCATTATGTTTTCGACAAACTAGTGTTATAGTATGAATCTATTCATGATTGTTATTGCCCATAACTTCCCATTGCTCGTACCATGAAGTTGACAGCTAATCAAAAAAGCGGAGATTTATAATACTTTTATTGGTTGCGCAGTCCGATAACTCGGTTGTGGCCGATTTATTTTCGCCAGGACACATGTAATGCATGTGGACTGCACGCTTTTCGAGAAAAAAGCATTGAAAGTTCGAATTTGATTAAAATTTGTTGGAATTTCGTTTAAGTCTCTTACAGATTCCTGACACCCAGTTAACATCATTACTAACAGTTATTCTCTTTCTGGCGTTCTGGAAAATGTATTGAAAATTCTAGCGAGGAAATCGCTTTCCTAGGAGAATTTTTCAATCAACACATATTCACAATTCATTTTTATTGTGACTACTGCTACTCTGTAGTGAAATCATGTAACTCTTTTGCTTTGCTTTGTGTTGAAAAAGTCTGATTTAAACCCTCTCCGCTGTCTGTGAGAACTCGAGTGAGAAAGTGATCGAGTCGAGGAAGAACACTCAACCTTTACCTACATATCAGAGTTGCACAAAACTTCCGCCTTATAACTTCTCTATTCACTAAAAAAAACCATTTATTTTCTTCATACGACTTACTAACGACTAGCAATAGCCACCACAAGATTTTAAAACGTGTATTTGAAGTTGATAATTAAAATTTTGTTAACAGTCATGGTAGTAAGCAATTTTTTCCAAAACTTAGGATTCCAGATCACCATAGAAAAAAGAGAAGAACTGAATAGTAGTGTTCATAATGATAGAACGCGGTGTTAGTTGTTCAATCTGAATTTTCATTACTATCTCGACCATCAATCGCTCTCTTGATTAACAGTTTTTATCCCTTCATGACTTCTAACTTACGTCTTATCGCCACTTCCGATTTTTGACTTTTCTTCAGAAAATTCACTATCAAAATTTCGACAAAAATGTTTTTAAAAAATTAGGACTTCTTGGTTCACTGCCAAACTTTTTTCAAATATGTGAAAAAAATACGAACTTGAGAATGAACAATGAAACATTTATCTACTCTTGATTTCAGTCTACTTTATCTGAACAGAATGAGTAGATTTACAACGTTCTTTGAGTTTCTTCGACCTCTCACTTCCAATTTCTCTTATTGACAAAATTAAACTTCTGGAAGTCGGAAGTAGATGCTCTCCGTGTTTTCCATTTTATATAACCAGGTCAATTCAAGTTTGACTGCTTAAAATTCCTGAAAAACGATGATGTAAACGTCCAGGTGGCACGTTTGGCGAAAACATCGTCAACCAATTTCCGTCGTTCCGTTGCTATTCTCTGTTTAAAAATTCTCCCTATGACGTCATCACTCGATATCGTTCATTGTAGTCAATCAGACGCCCAGCTGTTTAATAGATAGAACTACAATTTCCTCCCGAAGGAAAACAATAATCTCAATTGAAGATTGTGTACAATTAGAGAATTCTTCACAAACACACCATTCTAGTCACTCTTCTTTGGAAATCTCAATGAGAAAAGATATTTGGAAATTTCACTTTTTCTCTACAATTTGAATTCGTTCGTGCGTACTTCAAAATGCTCAATTTTCATGAAAAAGCCGTTTTCCTTCCTTTTTTCAGATTAGGAACTGCATTTACTTATAATAAGTTTCAGTAGAAGACAGCAATAATTTTTAGAAAAGTTACCTTGCAAAATCGCGCGCTTTTTTAGCGATCAGTCACTGGCCGTCCGTCCTGCGGGTTTCGCCTTTCAACTTCTATGAATGAGAAAGAACACAGACCACTCAATCACAAACTACTCACAAACTTCCAGAATGTCCGATCATTGGTTCTCCCACGACGGACGATAACTTGAGTTATTTTTTCCCACATGCTCGTTCCCCTGTTCTCTTAGTTCTCTCCCGATTAACTTTTCCAGAGTCACTCCGTTTGTTTAAAGTTCTGGAAGGGGAAAAGAGCAATCTTTCGGTCACTTTCTGGTAGAGTTAAGATAAATTTTCAGTAACGTTGTTGTTGATTTTGAGTAGTTTTGGTCACTTTTGTATAATTGCGATAATTTTTCAAAATAAAATTTTTGGTAATTTTCCGGTAGAACTATGAAATTATCCAAAATCAAATTATTGAGAATTGTTACTTTACCTTCGTCTAATTTTTCCTTCAACTCGTCACACTAATATTTTCAATTCAGGAGCCATGGATTACGGAGCTCACTGGCCTGCTGTGATGTTCATACATCGAATAACCAGCTACATCCCTCTATTCTTATTCTGGATTTACCTGGTCGCAATTTACTACTTATTCACGGTACCCAAAAACATGAAGAACTACTCTTACTACCTTCTTATGAGTATTCTTTGGTGTATTATATGGGACTTTTTCCAAGATGGTGGCGGTCTTCTTTTTTTCCTGCCAATCACTGCTCTTTACACTGATGGCATTATCACTAGAATCAGTTTCTTCACGACAGCCAGAATTTATTATTTTCTATTGGTATCGTTGTTTAGTAAGCTTCCGGGATACATTTTGATTTTTAAAAAAGCAAAAAAAAAATAAAGGACTCGTGCTGGAATGTTGGGAGTCGCAGTTGAATGTCTTAACAATTTGACCAGGAGATAAAATCCATAACTATTCCCGCTCAGTGACAATATGCACATCTTATCAGAAAGTGAAAAAAACAAAAAGAAAAATGTTGTGGTACCGAACTAGGGTGTTGAAAGCCACAGTTGAATGTCGTAACAATGGATTGAATTAATTAAAATAAGGTTCTTTTTTTGTTTTTTTGTGAATTTGTCCAGGAAATACAAAAAACTAGAGACAAGGTGGTGGAACTGAACTCTGGCGTTGGTAGACACAGTTAGATGTCTTAACCACTTGACCAGAGGCCAAAAATTTGAGAATAAACAACATAGCTTTCTTGTTTCCAGTGACCGCTACGAGTCTATCCATGTTGTACTGGTATCGACTGTCTCTTGTCCTCGAACACACTGGATTCCGGTATAAGAGACTTATCATGAATACCATGAGGTATCTGGTCTACGGACAGTTCGTACTTATCGGCACTATTTATTTCATCTCCATGGAGTGTTTGGTGGACGACCCTGAACTCGCTAAACAAGAGATGAAGAAGGTATGTTTGCTGATGTTAGCTGAGGTGGTAATTGATTGGCTTCGCCTTTTTGGCTTCCTGAAAGAATATTTTTGGTTCTCATGATTACCTTAAAATCATTTGATAGGTCCACGACGCCCCTTTTCAAAGCTCATCAAGTCCCTCTTTAGCAGCCCTGTTCATACATATACACACGCATGATTGACGCGTCACGTCATTTACAAAAACATCCCAATTGCAGAAGTTCCAAAATCTGCCAGACGTATTTTTCTCGAATCAAACCGAGATTATCGATTTTTCGTGGGAGAACCATCGGAGCTCTATCATGTTCTCGGTGTACCTTATAAACCATTTTTTCGTCACTCTGACCATATTTCCTCCGCTCAATCTTTACGTTATCAATAGTATCAGTCATCAATTGGCTTCGAAGACGGTGAAGCTACACAAGGTTAGCTATTAGTCGGCTCCACCCCTTTTCCATGACGTTAGGAGGACTCTTCGATTCAGTAAGACCAGAAGGTCGAAATGGAAATAAAAAACAAAAAAACGATTTCGAGCGGGATTGAACTTGAACCTTTGAGGTTACAGCTGCTAGCAGTAGCGCTTATCCACAACACCAGGGACGCAAAGCCGTCTAACAAAAAGAATTCAACGAAACGAGGCTCACAAATGATTTCCAGTTGATCCTAAAAGCAGTGACGCTTCAAACGACATTCCACTTCGGACTTCTTCTAGTCCCAGTAGCCTGTTATACCTTGGCTTTCTTTCAACTTTTCTTCAATCCAAGTGAATTGCCACGTGGAAGAAGAAAATCAATAAATCGTTTTCAGCCTTCATCCAGAGCATGATTATTGCCTTCCAAATCCATGGACCTTGTGCTACTGTAGTCATGCTTGTGGCTCATCCAATGCTCTACCGGAGAATAAGACAGGATTTACAGTGGGTGAGTTCAAGAGGATTTTATTTTATGTACAAACCAAAGAGTTATTCGAAAATTAAATTCGAAGGGAAAAACAGCTGTATCGATATCTTTCATTGCAAATAAGTTAATAGCTAAGAGAAAAAATAAATTGTTATGAATCATGCACATTCAATAGGCTTGCCGGATGTATTACCGTGATGAGTGAGTGGACAAGCCAATATAGAACGATTTATAATGGAAATGATGAGGGTGAGAGCTCTAACGATTTCAAGTAATTTTGTGATTGAAGTCATCTTTCCGATCCATGAGATGTGTATGTTGCAGTGCAAAGGAATAGAAAAAAATCTTTCTGTACTTTTTAGATTCACTCTTCAGGTACTGGTTCGCTTTGGCTTCCGGTATAGATCTGACCATCGGAGCAGCATATTTACAAGTAAGTTATTTGTGAAAATCCGAATAATAAAACTATACAATTGCAGCCAGAATTGCTTCACATGCCTTCTAAGTCTGTATTTTGTTTTTGCTAATAAAACATTTATTCTATATTCAACTTGTGTGAGAAAAGAAAAAAAGGATACATGGAGAGAGAGACAGAGAGAGAGAGAGGGATAGAGAGAGAGATTTTCGGTCCGCATTATTCACTTACATAGAGTTAGAAGTCTACTGCAAGAATTCCCTCTCATTTCTACTGATTGCTTTTTTTGCTCTATTTTGTGATTAATTTCGCTGATTTATCACAAGTTTTCCCTGTGCTCATCTACTTTCTATCATCTTCACAATGCCTTCTGACAAAACAAGATCCTTTGATCATCTGCTTGCATCATTATTATCATGTTTCGTTGATTTCCGTTATGTTTCGGTTGTTTACAAGAATATATCGGGACGTCTTACATCACTCTGTCAGTGATCATCAATGGATTTTGGACCGCACTGGCCTGTTGTGAAGAAGCTTTATGAGTCGAATGACGTCATCCCGATCTTGACAACTTGGATCTATCCAATCGCCTTTTACTATCTCCTAACCGTAGCGAAGAATGTGAAAAAGTACTCTTACTACCTGATTCACAGTCTTTTTTGGTCAACAGCATGGGATTTGATGCAAGGTGAGTCGCCGACATGTCGCGGGTTTCGGAAAAGGAAAGGATTCAGGAACTTACAACTTGATGTTCTTCTTGCCGATTCCCGCCGCATACTTTGACGAAACGGTCAGAAGGCCTTCTTTTGTTACCACAGCTAGCGTGTTTTATTTCACGAACGTGTGTATTCAGAGTGAGTTACGACTATTCCACCTTGATGAGACAAAGATGGGGCCAAAGTGGATTACCGAGTAGATTGATTTTCTTACTTACAACCAGACACAAGTGATTGTAATCATCTAACTTCCACGAATAGGATTCAACGTCAAACTGGAAGATATGACATACAGATCTATCTTCCTCAACTTTCAGTGGGCTGCACTAGCATCGCCTTGATCTACTGGTACCGACTGCGACTGGTCTTGCAGCACAGCAACGTCAAGTACAAGTTACTGGTGGTCTACGCTATGAGATACTTGGTCTATGGACAATTTATGATTCTCGGAAGTGTTTATTACATTCTGACCACCTGGCTGCCCGATAATCCGGAGAACTTGAAGACAGAGTACGCAAAAGTGAGTGAATATAAAAGTTACTCTTCGGTTCACTTCAAAAAGGAAGAACAAATGACTTGCCGGACCAAATGTTGAGTGAAAATGAAACTTTTCAGGATTACCGTAACCTACCGCCAGAGTTTTTCTCCAACTCGACTCTAATAGCTGACTTGACGAGCAGTGAAGGATATCTGACGTACCTCCTGTCGTTATATGGTATGGCTCATTACTTTGTTACTCTGACAATATTCCCACCGATAACTCTGCATGTCATCAATGGTAGCGGCGACAAAATGTCTGATAAGACCAAGGAAATGCACAAGGTTTGTGATTTTAGAACCAAGTTTTTCTGCATTTTTGCGTTGCTAAAAATTCAATCGGTTGAAAATTGAAAAATCTGACGTATATTTGTGCGTGTAAACAGAAGAACAATAAGGTAAAAATATGATAGCTTACTAAAATAAGATACTACAAAAAGACAGAGGAGTTTCCATAATCCAAAAAATATTGCATTAGTTCTTTCAGAAGTTATTGAAAGCCATCGTCATTCAGACTACATTCCACTTTGGCTTCCTACTACTTCCGTTAACTGTTCTCCTAGTCGCAAACTTCAAGGTGTTCTTTAATCCAAGTGAGTTAATTCCTCACACTTCTGAAATTTCACGACTCCAGCATTGGTCGAGTGTTGTGTACTAGGGTTTCAACTACACGGTCCTTTCTCAGCCGTGGTCATGTTGAGAGCCCATCCAATGTTGTATAATGGAGTCTTGCGAGATTTCGATAAGGTAACTTTTTATAAAGTGCGAATCTCATAGAAGAATTCACAGGTTCTGAACATACTGCATCCAAAACGAAAGAATCGTAGTTCCTCTATTGTCATCGGTATGTTATATGAGGAAAAAGGTTGATGATTCTAATTTTAGCGACATCTTTCAATCAGTACTGAAGAATCTGCAGCATATGGTACTTTACTCTGACCATTCAGTCTAATAAGTGTATTATTGATACTGTACTCGTAGCAGAATTAACATAAAATGTCGTGATGATGAGTGTAGTCTGCATTGTCATCTCATTGCGGACAATACTCTCACACACAAAACGGTTTCTCAGTTATTTCACTTCTGAAACTTCTAAAACTGTAGGTTTTGTAAAACTTTGTTCACACAGTGATTATTTCAGAAAATTTAGTTTTCGATGAATCAAATCGATTTTGTTCTTGAACTTTAAGATCTGCTCATTTTGGATTTTCTGCAGAGAAAATTGCAAGATGTTGTTTACATATCCAAGGATATTTTTCCGAATATACCCGTGAATAGGCTTTAAATTCGACAATACCAGAAAACTCAAAATGACCACTCCATCTGAAAAAATACTTTCTGAATTCTATTTTTCGTGGAAACTTGTCAACTTCACAATTCTATGACTTTTCCACTTTTCTTCGTGTGTGGTTCACTGCCAACCTTTGATAGTCGAGTCTTCAAAATCAAAGAAATCAGAAACAAATGATTTGGTATACCTTGATTAGTTAGTGTTTTGGTCCCAACATTCCCAGAAAAGTTTGTTTTACGCGTGATTCTGATTGTTTTTTCTTGCTTCTCGAAGCGAAGATCATGATTAGCTACTTCTTCTCATTAGCATCATCTGCAGAAATGGATTGTGGACCTGATTGGCCGACTATTCTTGAAATACGTAATCTCAATGGATACATTCCGATCATATTCTTCCCCGTCTACCCCATTGCTTTTTACTATTTGCTAGCAGTGCCGAAGAATATGAAAACCTACTCTTACTACCTTCTTCACAGTCTTTGATGGTCACTTCTTTGGGATTTGATACAGGGTGGGTCGCCGACCTGCAGCGGGTTCTAAAATTGGGTTCAGGATCGTTCAGTTGAATCTACTTTGCTCCCATCCCAGCCGTGTACCTTGACGAATCTGACTTGATATTTCCCTTTATGACAACAACCAGAAGAGTTGCCTACATCACAGATGTCTGTATTCAGAGTGAGTGTGAAGAATGGCTTCTGCGGGGAAACTCTCGGCAGGTCGCACACTTAAGTCTTCGAACATTCTTCGTTACAAACTTCTCAATCTGTAACAGATGTCACTCCTTTCTTTCAGTTGGATGCACTACCATCTACATGATCTTCTGGCACCGACTCCATATCGTCCTAGCCTTCAGCAGTATGCGTTACAAAACATTTGTGATCTTCGCTATGAGATACCTGGTATACGGACAGTTTATGATTCTGTTTGTTGGCTACTTTGTGATGATGCTTGTGGATGACCCTAAAAATGACCCTAATCTGAAATGAAGCTCTATGATGAATTTTCATCAGGCAGGAAATGGTAAAGTACAGTGTGTCCCACAAGAAGTAGAACTATACTATTTTTGTTGCCATTCAGATAAGGATTGAGATTTTCGTCCGAAAATTTTACCTATGATAACTAGTACAGATATCCTTACTTGTCTGAAGTTTCATAGAGATTTTGACGAATAGTTCTACGTCTTGTGGGACACACTGTATTGATGAATTCTTGTTGCTTGATAACTGTAGAACGTTTTTAGAAGAAGTTCAACTGAATTTTTGCAGAAAGCTCTGAAAGCAGTGACGATCCAAACGGCATTTCACATTGGACTTCTAATGCTTCCCGTTGCTATTCTAGTCTTCTCATATTTTGAAATCATTTTCAATCGAAGTCAGTTGATCGAAAGTACTGTAGATTAATCCATTTTCTACAGCTCTGGTCGAGTGTATCATCCCGATTTTTCAACAGCACTGTCCTTGCACAACAAAAGTCATGTTGAGAGCACATCCAATGCTGTATAATGGAATCAAGAGGGATTTTATGAAGGTTTGGTATTTAAGTAAAACTCACACAGTTTTCACCATGTGTGGTCCACAAATCATAGAATTTATCACTGAATGGACTGTTTAACCATATTCCCTTCTTTTGAAAATATAGTAAAAATAACATTTAATGATTATCATGTCTTTTTGGATACATTGAAAGATCTTTATTCGAGCGTACTGTAGACATTTCATTCCACCGTCTCTCAAAATCTTTCACAACCAGTTAAAACTTTCAGATAGTGAACTTTTTTCACCCTATGGAACGACCTCCATCCCGAACCCTTATTGTTGTCGGTAAGTTTTGACACACATTCTCTTCCCAACGAAAATTTCCAGGCACAACCTTCACAAAGCAATGAGATCTTGCACAAAAATACATCAAAATAGTATTCTGCAAAAACTTTTCTCTCGACTTTACATGTTGGTAATTTTAGAAGGTTTTTCGAGAAGCCACACTCTTCATGCACACCTTGCAAGCGAGTCTGAGCCCACAGCTCTGACTTTTCAACGTTTTCAGACATCAGGATAATTTGTTTTCCCCAACGTTTCCAATGATATTCTGCGAAGACGATCTTTTGTTGTTTTCACCGTCGGATGGTTCTAAGAATAGAAACTGATGTATCTAATTTCAATGTATGAAAATAAACTTTCATTCTTAATGTTAGACAGATCAAAATGTTAGCAAGAACTGAAAAAATAAAGGAAATAATTTGGTTAATCAACTTATACGTTCAGTGAGAAATTTGGCGATTCCTAACACAACAAGATTGTAGTGTCATAAAATAAAAGTGAACTGACCATCTCAACTAATTATACTTATTGTTTCAAAAATATAATTAAACTGTCAAAAACCGTCTTGATCAAGTTTTCTCTGCAAAAACATCATAGTCTTCAAACCCCCCACGAAGATATCTACGATTCCGTCCTAATTAGTATTTTGTCGAGTCACCTTCGAAGAAAACGCTTTTTTCTCAACTGTCTAATTGTTTTCTTGGCGGGAGTTGGCAGTCTTATTCATTCACTCGTCAATGTCTGCCACCTTGGATTTCGGTCCACACTGGTCTTCTGTGAAGAAAATTCATGAGATCAACGGGTTCATACCAATTTTGTGCATTTGGATCTATCCTATTGCGTTTTACTATCTACTGACGGTTCCCAAACATATGAAGACATATTCCTACTACCTACTTCACAGTCTTTGTTGGTCGCTTTTTTGGGATTTGGTTCAGGGTGAGTCACCTGTTATGGGTTCGGATAGAGAGAGAGAGGAAATATGTGAGTGAGATAGGAGAAAAAGGAGAGAGTGAGAGAAATGGGGGAAGACAGACAATGAGTAAGAGAGAGAGAGAGAGAGAGAGAGAGAGAGAGAGAGAGAGAGAATTCAGGAGCATTCGGTATGATTTACTTCTTGCCAATCCCGGCAATCTACTTCGACGAGACCAGAACAAAAATTCCTCTGCTGACAGGCCCACGTGTTCTATACTTCACATATGTTTGTGTACAAAGTTAGTTGGCTTTTATATTTATCTGTTCAACCTTGCTATTGAACTTTCCATGAGAAAGCGTTAAAAAAGACATCAAATCTTTTTCTGTTGGTCTTCTCGTTAATTCTCTCATGACTACGGATCTTGTATGCGATACAGTACCGGAATCCGTTCCGCATCATGTCGACTTGGAATAGTCATACTGTAACTGATGCCATATACTTACAGTGGGTTGCACAAGCCTTTGCATGATCTACTGGCATCGACTGTACATTGTTCTGACGTTCAGCACAATAACATACAAGAGAGTTTTAGTGTTCGTTATGAGATATCTCGTCTATGGGCAGTTCTTGATCCTTTCAAACGCTTATTTCGTTATGAAGACATGGATTGTGGACGACCCGGATTGGTTGAAGGCGCAGTATGCAGAGGTGAGATGGGGTCTTGCAGAGTAGTAGATGCTTATGATTTAACCTAGTCAACAATGACCGGAAGAAAAAGTGTTTTGAAGGCATAATGGCTGATTGGGTTTCGATCTAACCGAGTGAATAAAATCTCACTTGTTA
Source organism: Caenorhabditis parvicauda (assembly GCA_963978915.1). Lineage (NCBI taxonomy): Eukaryota > Metazoa > Nematoda > Chromadorea > Rhabditida > Rhabditidae > Caenorhabditis > Caenorhabditis parvicauda. Next base: position 11,132,586 of record OZ022251.1, on the reverse strand, counting down.
GTCTCTCGATGATGATTGGCTCTTCCCTCCCCTCAAGTCCCGCCCTTAGAGATTCTTCAATCCATGTCGTAAAACGCACTGCGGCAAACGCAGTTGAAAAGTGTAGGCAAAACGAGGGGCGGGGCGATATAGTAGATCAAATTTCATTTACTGTAGTTCAAAAAAATTTTCCTACTTTTTTCATCCAAGAGTCACAAATCGTAACGGAAAAATGTTTGAAATAGGTGAAAAATTTCAAAAAAACACTTTAGAAATACCACAATCTACCGCGAGAATTCTTCTCAAATCAGACGGAAATCGGACGACCCTCCGGGAATGGAAATTACCTGGCGTATGCCGTCTCCTTGTACGGTATCACCCATAATTCTGTAGCTGTGATGATATTCCCTCCGATGACGTTGCTCGTCATTAACAAAATTGGAAATGGGATGTCGGAGAAGACCAAGCAAATGCACAGGGTGAGGAAGTCACGTTGAAGACCGTTCAGGGAAATGAAATGATGTTACAGGTCATTCTGAGAGCAGTGAGTATTCAGACTTCGTTTCACTTTGGATTCATGCTCGCCCCGATTACTGTCTTCATTGCTGCTTTTTTCGAGTTGATTTTCAATCCGAGTGAGTGAAATGACAAAAGAAGATCTCTCTCTCTCTCTCTCTCTCTCTCTCTCTCTCTCTCTCTTTCCCTTTATTTTGCGACACCAAAAAAACCAAACCCAAAAAAAAACGAACAACAAAGACTGTGAAGGAGGTAGTAGGAATAGGTAGGTCTTCCTATGTTTGGGAACTGTGAGTAGATAATAAAGCGCAATAGAATAGACCCAAATGCATAAATAGGTTGATTTCATGCTTACACAATTGACCTTTTTTGACGGTTTTTTGAATCACTTTTTCCAGCTCTTATCGAGTTCTTCATTCCAGTCTTCCAAATTCACGGCCCTTGTGCTACAATAGTCATGCTCCTGGCACATCCTATGCTCTTCAATAGTATCAGAAGGGATTTCCGGAAGGTGAGGATACTGTACAATGAGTAAGAAATACCCTTTATCTCGAAATGTTTTCTCTCGGATCACTTGGAGGCGTCGTTAGCTCTCACACTATTTTGAAAATTTTGGAATCAGCTAAAACAGGTGCGTATCGACGAAAAAAATAATGACGATATCAAGTTATCTGAATTGATGAGTCTGCGTTCATTGATGCAAATTCACGGAAAATATGTATAATCATCATGTTGAATTTTTACTCTGACAGTGAGCAACGGGTTCAGATTCGGAATTCCCTTCGACCACAAAAGACGATCAGAGTCACTACCACTACTGCTCCAACCAGTGAGTTTCCTCAGCGTTATTTCACAAAATGACTTTTCGTTCAGCTATGACAGTGATCTGAAAGCTTTTGAAGACTTTCTTCTGATGACCCTCCGCTCATCATGATAGAACACATCTGTACATGTAAAATAATGTTTTTATTCTGTACCGCAGTAAAAACATATCCAGTTCATCTTTTGATATTCGGGTTGTATACATATCGTATCTGATGTTAAGATTTTTTACTGTCAAACTACAGTAGCACAGGTTGTTGATTGTCTGGAATCAGGCCATAACGTGTACCATCTAGTCATTCCTACCTAGAAATGTGAGTTCCTACTACCATCAGGTGTAGATACCCTTCCATGTCAGTTGTTGTTACCGTATTACACTTATTGATATGTTACAGTACCCTTCCTAGTTTAGATTTAGATATTACATACACAGTTCCTATTACAATTCCGGATACACAGGGGCGCTTTTTCCATTGACAACACGTACTGGTCATTGTAAATACAGCTTGAAAGACCCTCAATCTCGTTTCTATTCAAAGTTTCCAACATAAAAGACGCGAATAGTTTTCCTTGACCTACTACAACTACACAGTATACTTCACATCTACTTACAAATCTCCCACTCTTCGAAGTTTTCTTACACTGACATTGACCCAAATTGTCTCATCTCTCACTCCAATAACCGGTTAACAGCGAGCAAAGTGATGAGAGTATGAGACAATTACACAAAATCCTGACAATGAGGTCACATGTCATCGATAGCGTATGCTCTATTCTACCCTTTATCAGATTTTAAAAGGTTTGTTTGGTGTGGATTGAAGTGAAAATGAGTTTTTGCTAAGATTTAGTACACATTCACTAGGGTTTTCAAAAATCACAACTCTGATTTTTAACAAATGTAGTGTATCAGAAATACGAGAAGAGAATCTCGAAAGAGAATAGAAATATGTTGGAGAAATAATGTGAAAAAAAAAGTAAGTGGTCAAACTATACCTACAGTTACTTCCAATTATCGATCGACTTTTCAATTATTTCTCATCATTTTTCTTTTTTTTATTTTTAACAATTTTTAAAGGATTTTCGTAACTTCATATTGAATGAAGGTCTCCAAATTATCGAAAAATTTCAAAATTTTTTCATTCTCGAGATTAGGTTTTTATTTTATCCATATTCTAATTCAAGTTTAAAAATTCATTGTCAACAAGTTTAGATAATTTTCTTTGCGAACTAGTTTTAACTTTCACTCTCCTATGTTGCTCTTTCACAAGCGATTGCAATATTTTATTTCCGGACATTTTCTGCTCCCGTCATAAATTTCATGATTTGAATAGGCTAGAATAATGTGGATATAATTTTGTAACTTTGATCCGTTTTCCTTTGTTTTCGACCAGTCGCTGACCGACGGCTCACAATTGAAAACAACAGCCGCGAGGTTTTTTGTCATTAGAGCGCGCTCTCCTCCCCCTATTACAACACTTCCACGCGTCCAATTGTCCACCACCGATGCCAACGTGGAGGTCAATAAGACATCAGCCAAGAGCCAAACTTTATTGTACGTTTTCTCCAACAATCTATCGATATGTTCTCACTTCACTTCATTTCTGTTCCATCACACGTGTTTTTACCAGGCCGCGCGTTCTCTCACGATCGTATCTTGAGTCAATCTCAAAGGTGTTTGTCCAGCGTATTTTGTAGATTAGATAACGCACGTTAGGGGCGGACCCACGACCTTTCTAACACAATCGAGCCGTTGACCCAACATACTCATTCACAATGCTTTCCTTGGTTCCTTTTCTTCACCCAACAACAAAAGACTAATCGATTACTTTTCAGTGGTAATGATCGCCTTGGCAACTCTTGGGCTCGTCGCCTTTGTCGCTGTAAGTTTTCTCGAAATGTTCTGTCAAATGAATTCAAACATAGTCCTGAATAATTTGGAAACAGAAAGAAAAAGTTTATCATCCTTTGCAACTTCCTTTATTTTCAGCTCGGACAAGCTGCTGACACAGTCACCGTCACCAAGCAAGTCTACTTCGATATCACCATCGGAGGAAAGGACGTAAGTTTCTTCTAAATTTTCCGTTGGGCGAAAATTCCCGGGAGAATAATTGATTTTCAATGTGATTTTACAGGCCGGAAGAATTGTCATCGGACTTTTCGGAAACGATGTGCCAAAGACCGTCGACAACTTTGCCCAGCTCGCCGCCGGAACCAAGGGATACGGATACAAGGGAAGCAAGTTCCACAGAGTCATCAAGGACTTCATGATCCAAGGAGGAGACTTCACCCGTGGAGACGGAACCGGAGGAAAGTCCATCTACGGAGAAAGATTCGAGGTAAGAATTACGAAAACTTGCTTATTGTTATTTAGCAGAACTTCCATCAATTGAACGTCGTCTCTCTGTTAACAGAAAAACATTGTAAATTTTCAGGACGAAAACTTCTCACTCCAGCACTACGGAGCCGGATGGTTGTCCATGGCCAACGCTGGACCAGACACCAACGGATCCCAGTTCTTCATCACCACCATCAAGACCACCTGGTTGGACGGACGCCACGTCGTTTTCGGAAAGGTCATCGAAGGAATGGACGTCGTCAGAAAGATCGAGAACACCAAGACCAGACCAGGAGACAGACCAGAACAGGACGTCGTCATCGCTTCCTCTGGTGAACTCCCACTCGCCGCTCCATTCCAGACCGAGAAGCTTCCAGTCGCCTAAGAACTGTTTCGCTTATTGTATTTAGTGTGTTTGATCTTCTTATGTTATCCTGCCTCAACGGGAGTTCGAAAAACTGGTTTTTGTCAACTTTCGCTAATAAAATCTGATTCCTACGATTTCTTGGATCATTGGAAGATGAATGGAAAGCACTTCTCTGGAGTCATTTTACTACTGAAACTCACACCTGACTATCTATTTTTTCATTACATGTCTCGTTCTACAGTAACTCGATTACCGTAACCCTTGTGTTCAAAGCTATACAGTGTACAAGACAATACAAGTTTATGTAGAGGTAACCCGATTAGCAAAATATAAAGTTATACCAGCAGCTAGTGAGGAGTGAGGACATCGTGAGTGCAGATGTATTATTTACAATTGTGAATAAACAAAAATACTATTAGATAGTCAATGATAAACCAAACATACATTCAAGCTCTGTTTCTAGGAAAAAACAATAGTCAGAAGACCACCTTGCTTGAAGCTATGTTCTGGGATCCTCATTCACATTGAAATGGTACGGAACATAAACAAAATATATTCTGGAAACGTAGCCCCGAGAAAATCCAGTTGAGCAATTATCACATTGAACTTTCGAGTTAAACTAGTCAAAGCTCGATTTTACCCGGATTCTTCAAGCTTCCAAAGGCACGGTAAAGATGATTGCACGAATTCGTACATTCGATACTAGTGGTGAGAAGTTTAAGTGAACAATAAAAGTTGGGTTATATCACAATATTTTTCGGTAAAATTATAGATACTCAGCCTGGTTTACCTTTTTCTTCTTGGTTATGGTACAACGACAAGAGCAAATCCTCCGGTCAGGAATCTGAAAAATGTTCATTGGCATTGACTTTTCTTCATTGACGCTCTTCTTGTAATCAATTATCTCTGGTTTGGTGATTGAAAAGTTTACCTGTACCCTTCAAGACTCGAGTTCGAACCCCTCGTTATTTTTGCGTTTTCACCGGGAAGCGAAAACTGTTCAATGTGGTAAGACAAAGAAACTAACACATGCATCGTTGTATCCTCAAAATCGTCGTTCGCCGACAGCCCATCCGTCTTTTTCTCGATCATCGTCATATTTTTGATGGTGCAATTGGAGGCGATCTCCTGAGAATACAACGTTTCTCCGTCAGCTACGAACAGTTCCGAGTTCGTCAGAGTCTCTTTCCCGTCGTTCGTGTCGAGTCTGAAATGAAGAAAATAATACAGTCTGCTTCACTCGCTTTGATATCTAAGGTAGAAGTTAATTGTAGGGACCACTGCATCTCTATTCAAAAACGCTCAATTTTTTATACCTCGCGCAAAGATTTTGTACCCAGTTACAACAATTAAAAAAAGTGTTCGGCAACCAAAACTTTTTCGCAGTTTAGTTCTCCAGGTACATAAGAACTGTACACCACGGATCAAAATTTGCAAACTCTGCCTAATTTTCAAGCTTGTCATAATTACAAAAAACTCCTTTTACAAGTTCATTTCCCTCAAAGAATTAATCATTTTTCATCAACACTCTTAATAACACTTTTGAAATGTTAAAAAACTCACAACTTTGTGATACTCTTGACAAACTCGTTTTTCTCCCAGATCAAGAAATATCTGACTTTATCCGTCTCATTCAGATGTGTCAGACATTTTGCCTCTGAAATGATATTTTGTACAGCTGGCGAATGTCAAATCATACCTCGGAACTTTTCGAATGCCAATTCCGACACTGGCGACGTTTGAAGATCCAGCAGAGAATACTCCTTCAGAATCTTCTGAAATAGGAAATTGATTGATTGCCAAAAATTGTTGATATACTCTTGGAAGTTCTCCATGTTTTGAAAAGTTGCAAAAAAGAATGAACAAGTTTACCTTTATGGCGATTGGAGTCACTTTGTCTCTTCTTGAAAAAGCTGATACTGCCACATGAAGGGAGATGAGCAGTGATACCTGGAGGAGAACGACTTGAAGCTTCGCATTGTTCTCACGTGCCATCTTTGTTCTCACTTTTCATCGACTGGGTCGCTGGAAAATTGAGTTGACAAAAGATACCGAGAGGGAAGGATGAAAGGAGAGAGATATAGAAGCACGGAGATCGAAAGTAAACAATTTCGAACAGAAGGCGCAAGACAATAATGAATATTTTCAAACAAAAGTGTGAGCATCGAGCGTTCGAAGGTTAGAATAAACCAGATAATATCGTATGTCTGCTCCTTTTCATCAAACGATAAACAGGAATGAACAGAAGACGGAAGTCGGAAGCGAAAAATACAAAGTTTAGAACTCGGAGATAAGTGCAACTCTGATTGGAGCGAAATTTCGGGAATTTCACGGAACCTGGACATTTTCAGACTTTCAAAAACCGCTGCATTCGGCGGACTGTTTCACACTCGGTCCACCGCAACGAGGGTCTAAAAATTGTAGAATTTCGTCGAGTGTTTAGAAGAAAAAATTCAGAATTAGAATGATGAAATGTCACATTGTCTACATGAAGAGAACTAATCCAAAAGCAATTTCATCGCTGAACCAAAGAGAAAGAATGCAAACGAGGTAGAACAGATCGATATGAACGATCATTAGGTGAAACATGATGATACGTTAATCATATGATAAACCGTTGGTGGGCTTTGAACACATGGTCAAACAAAAGATAACAACTCGTCTCTCCAACAATTTTTCATCGAAAATTTTATTTAGATACGGGTTGAGCAGGAATGCGCCTAGGGAATCTCTGAAAACAGCCTATTTTAGGATAACTCGTCCCAAACTGATATATCACTATCTCTCTCTCTCTCTCTCTCTCTCTCTCTCTCTCTCTCTCTCTCCTCTCTCTCTCTCTCTCTCTCTCTCTCTCTCTCTCTCTCTCTCTCTCTCTCTCTCTCTCTCTCTCTCTCTCTCTCTCTCTCTCTCTCTCTCTCTCTCTCTCTCTCTCTCTCTCTCTCTCTCTCTCTCTCTCTCTCTCTCTCTCCTCTCTCTCTCTCTCTCTCTCTCTCTCTCTCTCTCTCTCTCTCTCTCTCTCTCTCTCTCTCTCTCTCCCTCTCTCTCTCTCTCCCTCTCTCTCTCTCTCCCTCTCTCTCTCCCTCTCTCTCTCCCTCTCTCTCTCCCTCTCTCCCTCTCTCCCTCTCTCCCTCTCTCCCTCTCTCCCTCTCTCTCCCTCTCTCTCCTCTCTCTCTCTCTCTCTCTCTCTCTCTCTCTCTCTCTCTCTCTCTCTCTCTCTCTCTCTCTCTCTCTCTCTCTCTCTCTCTCTCTCTCTCTCTACCTTCTCTCTTCTAAAGAACAAAAACTCACGCATCCGCAAAACTCTCGTCAAACTCAAGGAACTTCATCCATTCTTCAAGTTCTTTCTCTTTCTTCGCTATCATCGACGCGTTCATTCTTGTATCTCGGCATTTTGAGCTTATTTTTTCCGTGTGAAACGTTTCCCCGTCCTCTGCGACCAAGTCAGAGTTTAGGAAAGAATCCCGTCTCTTGTTCGTCTTCAGCAACCTGAAATTCGTGATTTCATGAATTCACAGAAAAGATGCATCGACTCTTCGATCAAAACTCACGTTTTATCCAGATTCTTTATGAACTCATACTTCTCCCACCTCAGATAGTAATTCAATTTTTGTGCTTTCGTCAGTTCGAAAAGACAATTTTTCTCTAAATCGGATGGCTTTCATTATCTCTAAAGAAAGAAGAGAAATTACTTGAAAACTCTTCGAAATTCGCTTCTGAAAACTCGGAAGTGTGGAGATACAGTAAGGACCACTTTCTGAGAACTTCCTGGAAACGCTCATTTTTGGTACTTCCAATACAAGTTATTGACGCTTTTTCAAAGCGATTTTCAGAAAGATAACTCACATTGACTTCTTCTGGGGTGTCCTCATCGTCCCTGCAGAAAGTTCTTTCTGTTTCTTCGTCTTCTACCGCAAACGCGTTGATCAGCGTCATCAGAACCGCCAGATAAATTATCAATTTCATTGAACAATGTGCTTCTAGTGATCTCACGATCTCCTTGACTGTCCAGGAACACTGTGAAAAAGATTATGAGAGAAGAAGAGTGAGGGAGAGAGAGAGAGAGAGAGAGAGAGAGAGAGAGAGAGAGAGAGAGTGAGTGAGAGAGTGAGTGAGAGAGAGAGTGAGTGAGAGAGAGAGTGAGAGAGAGAGAGAGAGAGAGAGAGAGAGAGAGAGAGAGAGAGAGAAACAACTCACCTGAATTTGTTGAGAGAAGTCTTCTGCACAATGAGCTAACCATTTTTCACGTGGTAACGTAAACCTTCACTTTTAACCAGCATTTACCCTTAAAGTTAAGTTTCTTTCTTTTATCAGTTAGAAGGACAGATGGAGAGAGAGAGAGCGAGAGAAAAGAGAGAGAGAGAGAGAGAGAGAGAGAGAGAGAGAGAGAGAGAGAGAGAGAGAGTCGGTGAAAAACCTCCTAACCTCGGGAAAACAAGACACTCATACTGGGCATTGGTTTATTCGAGAATCAGATACTACAGTAGTCGCACAATGTGTGCTCAACAATAATAATTAGAAAAATATGATATTATAGTGTGCAAACCAGCACTTGCTCATGAATTGTCCGTAGTAGTTGTAGTATAGTAGGCCAACAAATCCCTCTGTTTGAACTTGTTTTCGTCAACGACGCTGCTATGGTGACATGAGATAAAAGGACAAGATCGCAGGTGAATCACGAAAAAGTTGTTGTTTCTCGGGGATGAGCAGAGTACACGACACGGTCATACGACCTATATGTACGACATCAAGCTTTATTAGTGTGGTGAAGGGTCATTTCATTATGAGATGCTCAGTTTATGCAGTACGCTCATGACCCTTGATATCTAGGTATCGTCTACGGGCTAGGGATACTTCTGAAACATTTGCAGCAGGTGCGCAGATAGATCGGCTCGGGATGAGCAGGGACGTAAAGACATGTTTATAATAAAAATAGTTTGTCAAATTTCCGCACATAATTCTATTTTCTTACCTCGAGAAGAGATACGAATCAACTTTTTCAGAAATGAATTTTGGTCACTAAAGGATCCTGATGCTTTAAAAATTAGTTTTACTACCCTAAAATTTTCAAAAATCAAAACTTTATTATAAGGTTCGTCGACATTTTGTCTTCTCGGCTGAAAACTATGTAGACAACTTTTCTAGACACCACAAACTACGAAGAATAATGAAATGTGCGCTAGATTAATTAGGTTAAACTCCCACATAACTTTATAAAGTCATTGTTCACGTTTCTCCTATTATTCCGGATGGAGAAAATACTATTATTAGTTTATGAGGTTCCCAAAAACATTTTAATTTCTGATCTTATCTACTTCCTGGTTGCCAACAATTATCCAGGTCATAATACCTAAAAAGGATCTCATAAAATTATCTGTTATATGCGCCATTCTAGACAAAAACCGAGTCTGCGAGTGAAAAGTTCGCCATTTTCTCTGCAAATTTGGAAATTATCAAACTTGGAAGTGTTATCAGTGGGCACATTCTAACAAACAATGAGCATAGTTATCAAAAACCAGGGATACTTTCATTAGCTAATGCAAATAGCTTCCTCTACCTGTAGAAAAGTCTGGCATCCGTAAATCGGGTACTTAGTACCGTAGCAGTTTCTCCTTGAAATACAAGAACAATTTACATAATGAGTCTTTAATTCCAATGTACTGGAAGTAAGAATAATAATTTAAATTCACAAAGATCTAACTGTTCGCTGTGAGAGTCCCGACCCTATGGTAGGTCTACCGTACTCATTTTGTAGAATTGAGATCAGAGCGCGTTTGAAAACGGTCATGCTTCTAGCGATATACAATGTGTAATGCAAACAATCAAAATCTACACTCTACGGATTCAATTCATTTTCTAGTGTAAAACTTTAACTGTTCTCAAAAGACACAAAACTTGGAGACCTGTTTACAGTCCAAGACTATAAGGGTTCACTATTCTCCGGATTTTATCACTTTTATAAAATTTTTCCCAGGATTTTTTGAGTAACATGCAGCAAGTTTGGAAAAAGGATCCGGTGAAATTCACTGAACTGTAGTTACGAAAGTTTGAAACACGTCCGTTCTTGCTCCATAACATTTTTATCGACATTCTGTCGTCATTCGGTACGTCGCCATATAGTCGCCCTATGGTAGTATATACCGAATGGCAACAAAAAGATTATGCGCACTCCAAAAGCTGTAACTCACAGCATTTTAAGATGTCGTGTGTTTCTTCTAAGCGCAGAAAGGTATGCATAAAATTGCTTTTTTCTCTTCTAATTAGACACTTGGCTTATTTGACGAACATTCCAAATGGCAAACAATTAGTTGTACGAAAAAAAAGAAGATCGATAAACTCACAGAAGGCTAGACACAGAGAAAATAAAACGAGGCACCAGTGTTTTCGAGCAAAACAACTCTGCGTCTCTATGGCGAGAGTAGCTGGCACGTGGCCAGAGGCGAGAGGAGTTGGCAGGTCACCAGAGGCTCTTTTAATGAAATATTTCAACGAGTAACAACGTTGTCAACGACTGGGAGATTCTATTTAATCGCATAATTTATTGAAATAAAATTCAACCGAAAACCAATAATTTAATACCCTTTTACACGATTGAAAACCCGGATGAGGAGAAGAAACAGAGAAGAGAAGTGTACATAAAATCGAAAGGAAAGTGAATTTTATGAACCGGAAAATACGAGATGAGCGCTCTGAAACACGAAGACATCTATTATGCATTTACAGGGTCGGGAAAACAAAAATCTGAACTGAAATGTTTTAAAATTGGTATTTTCAGAAAAATTAAAATATCCTTAGAAATTATTTCCATTTCCATCCAGAAAATTGATATATTCTGGAGTTAGTTAGCCGATTTCAATAATTTCAATTCAGTTTTTTTTTGTTTTTATCGACTAATTATCATGGAGAAAAATAAATACGAGATCAAATAAAAATCGTCTGGATAGTTTTAACGTGCTTGCCGTTAAAAAATAAGATTGGAGATAATGAATCACGACAAAGGGTATTTTCTAATTCACGAAAACAAAAGTGCGATAATCTATTTCCCGCGTATTCGAAAACCACTGAACCAGCCAGTACTCCCCTAGTCGATGATGTTTGTGGGAATAATTCATATGTGACTTAAGAAAACCTCGAATTCTACTGTTGACCTCTTGTAAGATAATCTCTTTGAACAACTGCCTTGTACTCGTCGAGCAGATCGTAAACATGGTGAACTGCTTCGTCCATCATGTCTATTGAGAAGTCATCCTGAAAGTTTTTAATGATTTACTTGTCCTTTTATAATGATGAAGAAAGTCATTATTCAGTTACTACGAGATCGATTATTTAAGAAAAATTCGAATTCGTAATTTCAGATGGTGAATATCTCGAAAATCGAAAATTAACACTAAAAGAAAAACATGTTCCGAAATAAAACTTTAATGGAAAATGGACCTTCTCTTTGATTTATCCTGCACATGTTCAGACAGAAAAACATACCACTTTCTCGTACTTGTCCAGAAATGCTCGTTTCGACCGCAATTTCTCATATTTTCCTAGAAGGTCGTCGAACAACGGTGCCACACTCGTGTTATTATTCAATAACAAACCGGATACCTGAAGATGATTTCATAACGTCGCATCGTGTTTCAAGTGAAAGATTAAAATATCAGTTCGGGGAAAATTTTCAATATTCTAATGGTTCTTGTCTCACTTCGAAGGATTCCACGAATTGATCTAATATTTAGTTGAAAACGCGCGTCATGTCCTAATTCCGATCTGCAATCTGCCGCCGATAGTTCTTTTTCTTATAAGCTTAGGCGAGGTTGGGAAAACGACTTTTATGAAGGTCCGAGGTTTGGAAACGCATCTAAACTTGAAAAAAAATAAGAAAAAGTCTAGTCATAAAAAAAAGTCTAGTCATAAGATAAAATCGTCGCTTCTGATTTCCGACCGTCATTCTCCTCGAATGATCCTTCCTGATTTAGTATCAGAACGACGGAAAAATTCAGAATAAACGAGATATTTCTCTTGAAAGTGTGGATGAGAACTTTATTCCTTCAACCGAGGAAATGAATCATAACACAAGTAATAGACGAAGATGAGCTTGGGAACTAATGAAAACGGAGTGAAATATGTATCAAACTGTCTAGGAATTATTTACACAAAGAGATGGGCAAATCGCCAGTCATTGGCGAGCGATTGGCTTTTCAGTTGGCGAGATCATACCGTTTGCACAACACCATCTTCAACGTCGAGAAGGCTCAGAAAGCGCAACTCCAGGCGCTCTCCAACTGAATAACCAACCGCTCACCAATGCGATTGGCTAACGGAACGAGGATAGCCAATCGTTAGCCAATGACTGGCGATTTGCCCATCCCTGTTTACACGTGTTTTAGTTCAGTTGCTTATCAAGAAGACATGGCGCATAAAAATTCAAAAACGGTCATTGACACCATTATTGTTATTATAATGTTCAAAATTACCTTGTACTGTGGCTTGACGTAAGGCGACAGAGGTGCTTGTGTGACGTGAAGTGGCTTCGACACGTAGAATGGCGGTCTTCGGATTTTGTCTGCCTGGAAAGAAATATTTACTTCGTTGATCGTGTTGGGTTGACCGCGACGCGTCGAAATGTCTTCGTTTAATGGGAATCAAACATGCAAATGTCCAAAAACAGATTCAAATTCAAAACAAAAATATTTTCATTTTTATCTGATCGTGAGAAAGGTAGCGGTAGTAGAATCTCACTTATTTATATTTTCCTACTGTAATTCTTCCAGTATTTTCTTGAAAGTAGTGAAAGAAACAACGTTTGGAAAGAAGACTGGATAAAAGGAAAGTACTCATGCTTCCCTATTTTTCATATTAGGTTGTCGATTAAGTCCCCGAATTTTTTGGGGTGTTTTTGAGTACACATCCTGGCTTACAACCGCCCCTCTCCTTCAGTGGATTATTATTGTCGAGTCTTCCCCTTGCTAGTAGTCTGAGTGAGTATTCACTCAGTTCCATTGATTGGAAATGGTAACGCTGTTTTTCCGCGGACATTTTCGCGTCCGTCATGTTTTGTTATTTCTTCACGTTTATGACTCCAACCAAAAGGGAGCCAGGGATGGTTTTCACTAAACGTACGACTGAATACTCCTTTCTGCTGGTACATTCAACAAATTTTACACATAAATAAATGAAAAGAGCTACAACCTCGAACATGTCCCAAGGTCAGGTCGTCGGTCTGAGATGATTATTGACTAGCTACTTGAAGCCGTGGAGGCTGAGCCACGTGTGAGTATTCGTGAACTGGAGCCAACAGTTGGCTTCAACCATACCACAATTGCTGAGAGACTCAGGTCTATCAACAAGAAAGAGACGTTCGAAAGATGGATAATTTATGGTATCACCGATTTTGATCAAATTTGGAGGGTCGATATGCCGATGTCTCTGCTAACCTCTCAACGCCGTCTTCAATGGCAGGATCACATCATCACTAAAGATAAGAAGTGGATGGTCTACTCTAATGTTGTACGGAAGACCGCTTGTTTAAATGCCGATTCCCCTGCTCCAGACGTTCCCAAAGCTGATTTTCATGGCAAAAAAGTGATGCTCTCCGTCTAGTGGTCCGTTCGTGGCATATAGTATTGGGAGATCTTGAAGGCTAGTACTATTATGAACAATGAACTTTATGTTCGTCAGCTACGAGTCCTCAAAGCTCATCTCATTTCTACTCGCGGAGCCGATGCAAAAATCTATCTTCAACATGACAGCGCTCAACTCCATGTTAGTAAATTAACCAAGACTGAGCTACTCGATTACGGTTGGACCCTTCTACCTCACCCACCCTATGGTTTTGATCAAGCTTTTTCTTATTTCAATATGGTTTCTGGCCTCCAACGATGTAAAGATGAAAATAATTACGCTGATGTAGTCGAGGTCGAATCCCATCTCTGCAACTTCTTCCAGTCATACTGCGAGACCTGGTGTCGCAATGGCATTGAGAAGCTAGCCCAACGTTGGTAACAAGTCATAGATGTTGATAGCCAATATATATAAAATAACCATTGTGCATTGTTAGGATAGGGATAAATGAAATTTTCTACAAAAAATTCGGATACTTAATCGACAACCTAATAGTTTACATTATTTCTGAGATGTGACAAAAAAGAGAATTAGGAAGCTTAACATGGGTTACAGTAATCACATACTCTCACAAATAACAAAGAAAGCTCACTTCAATGCCCTCTTCCGCAGCAATCATCTGCATTGGATCGATGTCGCCTTGTAGGAGAAGATATCCTGCCAACATCGCATCGTTGGGTCGTGTTCGGCGGGCTGTTGATACCTGGAATAAAAAGGAGTTGTAAAGGGTTTACTTCGAAGAAAGAGAATTGTTGCATTTTCGAATTAACTTCATTGTTTTCCTCCATTGCTTTCTGTCGGGAAACTTTAAAATTGGTCGTAGAAACTGGAATTAACTCATACTTTTAAAAAATTATCATCTACAATAACTTTTATTATACAACACATGTTCCAGGCACAAAGTGAAGTAGAGAAATAGAGAAAGCAGAAACAGTTTTCTTGTGATTTCGTCAAGAAAATTTTTTTTCATTTCTAATCTCTCTCGAACATCGATAAATCGAAAATCCTACGCAAAATTTTCAACAGTTCCCATTGTTTAATTTCATTCTAAAGATATTCTCTGAGCAGATACGAACAGAACATAATTTTCAGATTTGCGCCGAAATGTTTTTAATCAAAAACTCATCTTCACACTTCTACCAACTAGCTGTTGAACCTTCGCTGCGCTCAGGCGTTTTGCGTGTTTTTTTTGATGCTCGTACTCTTTGCTATCGGTAAACTCAAGCGCAGGAAATAATTCATATCTCCATAATTAAAACGTTGGATATTTGTCGACATTTTATCGGTGATTTGCAAAAATCCGACACTTTGTCTACTATTTGGGCCAAATTGCATGCGAGGGGCCTGAAATCGACGTTTTCAACGCATTTTCCCGACGCAACGCGAGTCGTTCTGGAATACCTCCGCATCTTTCTCTCTGTCTCTTACTCTCTCATCGAAACGACACGCCAGCTGACACTCGTTTTTCTTTTTTTTTTCATTCTGTCATCGTTCTCTCTACTTGTTTGGGTCTTTGATTTCATTTGTTTTAGTCTGTATAATCAAGAAAATAATTTTTTGAAGTGAATTGTTTCATTTAGATTTAGGAAAATCCTTAGAATCTTCGTTTTTTCAAACAAAGAATTTAGGCCAAGTTTGAGAGTTTATATTTCAGAATTTTTGATTTGTTAAACACGTCTATTTCACTATTTTGTAGCTCATGTCAAAATATCAAAAAGAACAGCATCTCCCACCTTGTAGCATCCCCCACCTTTGTTCCGACTTCTTACAGTTGTAATTTTCAGAAACGTTGCAGACCTGGTCAACCCGATAATGGGACCACTGTGACTGCCGAGAGAACTCACTTGGTCGAACAGGTATTTTTTGCTTTCTTCAAAATTTATATGGGAAATTGCTCGAAAATGTTGAAAACTGCGCCTCATCTGATGAATTTTCATTATTCTAACACAAAATTTTTTATTAAGATGATGGATCACACAAGAAGAGAGTTCGGCTTTTTCCACAAGCTGTACAGGGAGATCGAGAGGCATATCGTTCATAGGTGATTTTTTCTGTTAATAGTTTATTATCACTCTCACGAGCCAAGAATATAAAAATCAATTTGAACCTAAGATTACGCAGATTTACCCGCCTTTCAGACATTATTACACTGCGCTGACATTGTTGGAGAATACGAAGCGAGTTTCTGATTGCTTGAAGAATCAGCAACGTAATGGTGAGTATTCTATTTGATGAAGCTAGTGATAATATCAAAACTCCGAAAAAGAAAGAGAGTGAGCGAGAGAGAGAGAGAGAGAGGGAGACTGTGTGTGAGAGTGAAAGATGGAGGAAGAGAGGGGAGAGAGAGAGAGAGAGAGAGAGAGAGAGAGAGAGAGAGAGAGGGAGGGAGACTGTGTGTGAGAGTGAAAGATGGAGGAAGAGAGGGAGAGAGAGAGAGAGTTGGTATAATTATCAGTTTTTTTCTTTTTCAGCTTTCCTGTACCAACTTGTCGGCCGTCTCGCAACCCAATTAGTGAAGAACAATGAACCAGCGCATGTTATCAGAGATGTATCTGGACGTTCGAATCTACGACGACCTTTTGTTTGCTGCTCTGATGGTGAAGAAGTTGGATTTTGAGAAACGGGAGCATCTAGCATTACCCCTATTGACTTCGTGAGTTTTTATTTGATTCTGCAAGCGTTTTATCGAAACTGTTTTTGCTTCATTCTCGGTATAATTTGCTTAATTCGTACAGTGAAAAAGTAAAAAAGAGCCGAAGTTCATCAATCAATCGTCGTTTTCAGAATCCACAATGTATCGATCGCACTATTCAGACACCTTTGAAGTACCAAAACTCTCAATCCGTCAACCTCTGAAGGTCTCATATGAGAAGTTGAAAGAGTGTGTTCACCAAAGAGTAAGTCCTTATCCTCTATGTAAATTTATTTTTTTGTCTCTCTCTCTATCTCTCTCTCTTTTCTCCGTGCATTTTTGCTGTTGTTTATATCTCATTGTCTGTTGAATAAATTTGATTGGAATAATTCTTATTGATTGGGGACGTGGCCGAAAACGTCGTGTGAGCGCAACGAACCCCTGGCCGGTGGATGAAAGATTGTCGATGTTTTCGCGACGTTTTCAACGCGCTATAGTAGCACGACACGAGACGCTATGAAATGTCGACAAATATCCAACGTTTTAATTATGGAGATGGTATTAGTTAGTTACTTTCTTTCAAGTTTTCCTCTTCCAGAGGGCTCCACCCTTGGGTTCCCCCGAGAACGATAAATTTTTCTACTCCCGGGGGCTTCGCCCCCTGGGAGACCAAATGCACAAAAATATTGTTCTACTCCCGGGGGCTTCGCCCCCTGGGAGACCAAATGCACGAAAATATTGTTCTACTCCCGGGGGCTTCGCCCCCTGGGAGACCAACCGCACAAAAATATTGTTCTACTCCCGGGGGCTTCGCCCCCTGGGAGACCAACCGCACAAAAATATTGTTCTAATCCCGGGGGCTTCGCCCCCGGGGAGACAAAGCGCATGAAAATATTTTTTCACGGTATTTTTATCGCTAAAACTTTTTATAGAGCAGAAGGTTACACTTGTACGGTTAGACAAAAAGCAAAAGAAAAGGGATCAGACAGGAAATGATCGGGCTTCGATTAGTTTTGTAATCGACTTCTCTGCCACTGCGCTTTGGAAACACGTGTTCGAAACATGTTGAACATGGTGTACGTGACACGTGAAAATTGACCCCAATTTGCACTAATTAGGTCATAACTACGGTATCGTGATAGGTAGAAATTTGGAAAAAGTTTAGTCCAAGTACACATAATTTTCGTAATCTAGTCACAAAATTTCAACCTAAAATATCAATTCTGAAAAGAGTTATTCACACATTTATAGTCAGACAAATACCCCGACATCTATATATATATATATATATCTATATATATATGAAAACATATAAACATTTTTTGTTACACGTGCGTTTTATAATAGTAATATACAGTGTGTATTAAAAAAACGTCATGTTGTGCTTTTTTGCTGATTTTCTATGTATTTTTGAGAATAACAAAAACTTCTGAAACAAAAGTTCTTGATCACATTCCGATACACATTTCCTGAAAATTTCAACTTAATCCGTCCACGAGCTCTCGAGTTATGTCTATTGAACGAAAATGGGCCTGTATAAAAATAACGTCATGTTCATTAAAAACCAAGATAACAAAAACAGAACACTGAGAAATCAAATTTCTCTTGATGAACAATCATTTTATTAATCCTTAGAATAAAAAAATCATGTTTTGTAGAGGTTCACAAAAAACTTAGAAGCCTGGAGAGCAGAAATTGCCATTTTTGCTCCAAAGAGCCATATGAGCTTCTTTCAGCTGATAGACTATTCAATTTTGTCACAAACTGATGTGAACATGTAACTCTACATTTCTTATAATGTTACACAACCCTACAAAGTGCCTTTCATTCTAGAAAATCAATGTTCTCATCCGCATACTGTACTTCCCTCACTTGGCACGTGTTTATCGGGCCATAGTCCAGCCCAAAAACGAGACTTCTTTGGGCAGAACATTGGAAATGTAAGAAGAGGCTCTTTTTGAACAATTTGTTATGTTGTTTTCACTGATCATAGAATTTCAATAAGCGTTTTATTAGAAGTCTAATATTGAACCGTCAAAAATGGCTTGAAAGACGGTAAAATTCGCATGGTTATTCTTTTCTCTGTCATTCAATGCTTGTTGAATAGCTGTGATCAGTGAAAACCTAACAAAGTGTTTGAAGAGAGCTTCTTCTTACATTTCCAATGTTCTGCCCGAAGAAGTTCCATTTTTGGGCTGGACTATGGCCCGATGAACACGTGCCAAGTGAGAGAAGTACAGTATGCGGATGAGAATATTGATTTTCTAGAATGAAAGGCACTTTGTAGGGCTGTGTAACATCATGGGAAATGTAGAGTTACATGTTCACATCAGTTTGTGACAAAATTTAGTAGTCTATCAGCTGAAAGAAGCTCATATGGCTCTTTGGAGCAAAAAATAACAATTTCTGCTCTCCAGGCTTCTAAGTTTTTGTAAACCTCTACAAAACATGATTTTTTTATTCTAAGGATTAATAAAATGACTGTTCATTAAGAGAAATTTGATTTCTCAGTGTTCTGTTTTCGTTATCTTGGTTTTTAATGAACATGACGTTATTTTTATACAGGCCCATTTTCGTTCAATGGACATAACTCGAGAGCTCGTGGACGGATTAAGTTGAAATTTTCAGGAAATGTGTATCTAAATATGATCAAGAACTTTTGTTTCAGAAGTTTTTGTTACTCTCAAAAATACCTAGAAAATCAGCAAAAAAGCACAACATGACGTTTTTTTATACACACTGTATTTTTTCTGAATTAAAAGATTTCGAGGCTGCTCTTAAAACGAGGAGAATTCCCACATTTCAAAACTGAAAAACTTTGAGTTGTCAAAAGAAATCTCACCATCATCGAGGTCGGCCGTAACAGAAACCTCGTAACATCAGCAATCGTCGTTTTTCTAGTAAACTTTTCTGTTGGGTCGACGACTGGTGAAATTGCTGAACAGCTCTGTTGTTTTTATGTCCAACATGTTAAACGGTTGAATTCCATTCAAAAAATAAGTTAAAGATACCCATTGAAGGAGGTTGATAAACAAATGTTTCAGAGAATTTTGAGTGTGGAGATATTTTTGAAGATTACCTGACTGAATGAAATGCATCGGTGGATATGGCGATAAGTTCAAATATCGAATTGATGGGATGATCTGCGAGCCAAATCTGTATGGGGCTGTGGACGTTGACATGATTCGAGCGACCTGCAAACGAATGTTTTACAATCTTTTTCTGTACGAAAGCAACCCTTCCTTCCTATTGTTGAAGTTCGGAACAACTTCATGATAGAAGTCATTAACTCAGAAATTGAAAAATTAACACTAATAGAGAAATATGTTTCAAAATCAAGATATCAACAGTTCATGGAGTCTTTTTCTTAATAATACTTACGGCTTATAAGTTAGTCAAAAACATACCAAAGAGTTGATGTGGTCGAATGTCGGCGTATCCGTCTTGAATTTTCCTGCAGCAAGTCTGTGAAGGGCAGCGTTGTCCAGAATCACAACGTGGTCTGCAAATCTCAGCTTCTACTCGTGTGCGTATAGACGAAAAAAACCTGGATTCTCAATCAGCCTCTGCATACTAAGAACCCAATTGTACGGATGGACAACGACATCGGTTGTGGATGACGCTTCACTGTTGGCGAACACACTGTACGTTTGGAGAACTTTCTTCGGGAATCTAAAGTTGACTGGTACATTGTTTAGAATCTTATAGGTTCCGTCATCATTTTCTTTCAGAACTTCATGGAAACTTATTACGAGTGTTTTATCGGAATGTCTGATAGTTTGTAATAACCTCACATGATTCACCGGAATATAATTCCGAATTCTCGAGTTAAACTTGAATCATATCGTGGTTAGTTGTCCAAATTGCGAACAAAACAAAAAGATGATTAAAAAGAATAATTCCATCTATTTCCGTACCAAAAGTACAAATTTTTCAATATGACAATGTTTTTAAAAACTATTCAAACCATTTTTGAATTTTAAAAAATCTTCAAACTCACACTTCTCTTAGTTTCTCAAGAATCAGAGAACCAAGTCCAGATCCTGTACCACCAGAAACACTGTGTGTGAACAGGAAACCGTCAAGATTGTCTGCGTTTTCGGCTTCACGGACAATAATGTCAATAATCTTCTCTTGAACTTCTCTGAAATTTGAAGAATTCGTTAAACTATACAGAACTTACGCTGCCAGGATGAATTTATAAGAATTTTAAATTTAATGCTTTAACAAAATCATACCGTCCTTGACAATATCCACTTGCCCAGTTGTTTCCGGCACCACCACCATGTGAAGACATGAAAATGTTGTCAGTGTTGAACAAATTGGCGAAGGAAGGTGCTTGCATCATTCCATTAATAACTCGAGGTTCTAAATCAACCAAAACCGCTCTCGGCACGTAGTGACTATCATCAGCTTGATAGAACAAAACGTCCTTCTCATCTCTGTCGTCTTCTTGAGCAGTCATGATACCTCTTCTGAAAACATAAAGCGATAAAACAAAAAAGCCAATTTAACTTACTCGTCAATACTGTGTTCTTCAGTCATTTGCTTCCAAAAAGCTTGAGCCAGTTGATTACCGCACTGGCCGACATGAACTGTCATCAATGAACCGTTCATTTCGGATCTGAAACAAGAACTCTAAGACTATGAACAAGAAGAACATAGGGAAATTATTTTTAAAAACTCAGTATAAAACTCAACGCACAATGAAGATTTCGAAGGTTTCAGATGAAATTATGAAGAAATGTGTGAAAGGCCTCCATTAAGAATTTGAAATGTACCTACCAAAACATTTTCACGTTCTTTTATCAACAAGTGAAAAGATCACTTCATAAAGCTTTAGGCAGAAACTCATTTCAGCAAACAAGGTTGGCAACAAATCGTAAGAAATTCAAATTCAAAATCTTGAATTGAAACTCATGCGTCACTTGCAAATCAACTGTGGACTGTAAAACTCCGCCCACTTCGAATTAAATTTTTCTTTTTTTTCCCACACAACTTTTTTCAGAAAGGGCAAATTACATTCGTTTTTGTTATGAAATTCCAATGCTGATTCTCGAAGTCACCATGAACTGATACGTTTAGCGAGAAACTTTATTGGGAATGTAAGATTACAACATCACAATATGTGAAAATCAATTAAACACATGCTTAGAACTCCTCGTTGAATGGGAAGTGTGGGTGGTCAGAGTCTCTGAAGGTGGTGTCGACGAGTCTCCAGTTCTTGTTGAGTCCCTCAATCGCGTCAACCTCTTCCTTGGTGAGGGAGAAGTCGAAAATGTCGAAGTTCTCCTTCAGACGGTCTGGAATTCAAGTTCAAAAAAGAATTTCAAAGTTTCCTCACTTTCAGACACAGATTTCGGGATTACAATGATTTGCAATTCGATAAACCATCTTAGGATGACTTGCGCGGCAGTCTGAAATGTTCATTATTTTTCTTTTTGATTCAAAAAAAACCTTGTTGTGCTTCTTTGCAATGTCTAGAACAACCTGGTTCTCGAGGATGTTTGGGTCTCCAGCCTTACGGAAGAACGAAGATCCTGGGTTTCCAAGTGGACTGAATAAGACGGTTTTACTATTGTTGTTAGAAGACAAACCTGTAAGCAGTGATAGCGATGTTCTTGGCGGCACAGAAGTCACGAAGCTTCTTCTGGGTGAAGTATGGGTTCAGCTCAACCTGGTGAACTGATGGCTTGATGTTCGCAGCAGCCCAGAGACGTTCGATCTGCTTGTGGTTGAAGTTGGAGATTCCAATCGATCTGACCTGTAACAATACTGTGGAATCTTTAAAATAATTTTTTAATCTGGAAATGTAGATCCTACAGCTTTGTAAGCGATAAAACTTCGTTATCATACTTTTCCAGCCTTCTGTGCGTCCTCCAAAGCCTTCCATGTGTCGATGTAGTCTTCGTTAGAGTATCTCATCTTGGATCCATCTGCGTTCTGAAATCCTTTTCTCATTCTCGAAAACCAACTTTTCAAACCTTTGGGAAGATGTCGCTTCCCTCCTCATAACCAGTTGGCCAGTGGATGAGGAGAAGGTCGATGTACTCGAGCTGGAGCTCCTTCAGGATAGTGTTGATGTTCTCCTAAGGATGTTTAATTTTATTTTTGTCATTTTGGTGAAACCAACCGTCGCCTTATTGTAGGAGTGGAAAGTGTTCCAAACCTTGGATGTGATGAAGACGTCTTCGCGCTGAAAAGATTCATTTAGTCTGAAAGTTTTCATCGGCATTATTTCTAATCGAATGTGTTGCTACAGTCAGAAGATTACCTTGATCTTTCCTTCGGCAAAAATCTTTTTCAGAACGGCTCCGATTTCATCCTGGTTCTGGTAGGCGAAAGCGCAATCCAAGTGACGGTATCCCAAGTTGAGAGCAATTTCAACAGCGTTTGCCACCTGAACATCTCATTGGTCGTGTTCTACAGCATTATCACCTCTCCAGGCTTGCTCTGCCAGGTTCCGAGTCCAAACAGTGGCATTTCATAGCCGCTGCTAAGCTTGATGGTTGGTTGTGGGCTCATTTCTGGAAAATGATTGTTTGGGAAGGAGAAGGGAGTAATGGTAAGAACAACATTGATCTAGAATGATAGTGTACATTCTTATCAGCAATAAAACAGCATGGCACACAGCTAATAAAGATAACAACACGAATTTTCAAAAATCAGCACGAAAAAAAAACAAAATGAAATGCGCCCTGTGGAGATTTTATGAGTTACTGTAGGAGTGACAAGTTTATACTTTTAATAATTACCAGTGTTTGAAATTGTGTTCAGCATCGCTAGGTTTTAGGAAAAACTTTTCGTGTTTCAATGAAACATTTTTGAATAGACACAAATCGACTTGAGCCGAAGATTCAGAGGTAACATGAGGAATTGCAAACTTCAAAAGTGATTTTTATCGAAAACTAAGGAGGAAAAAACAAAAGTCCATCAGCAACTAAAAACAACGAGTCTTTCCAACAGCATAATACTCTGACTAGTGGGCCGAATTCAGTGACTGTCAACAACCGAAACGACAGAATTGTAGTGCACGGCGAAAGTGTTCAGTTTATGGAGAGAGCAGCGACAACACGAAGGTCATCTTTGGTGCCTCTGCTGAACACTTCGCTTAAAATAACACACAAGTGGGGGTATTTCTGATGGTTAATTACGAGGGGAATCAGATCTATAGGAAAACTGGATTACTGTAACTGACCTATAGGCTACTCGGGTTACTGTAACACTACACTTCCCTGCAGCTCTGAAGCTCCGGATACTGTAACGATACAGGTATCACAATCTGGAACATTTTGACACAACGATGAAGCAATAAATCAAAGATGCAGCTGTTCTTAACGTCTCGGCCAGGATTGTAACACGTAGGCTGCTCTACGCGCATACCACTAGGCACTTACTTTGAACTTTCTTGGAATGAGAAAGTTGTCGTTGTTACTTTTTCAACTTCTCTTAATCTGTTTCATAAGTGCTGATCGATGTACCATTCGCCCATATGAAGCGAAAGGAGAACGAACTCCGGGTAGCAATGGATACGTCATCAGGGTGAGTTATCAACCGAGTGAAACGTATCTTCAACAGTTTTCATATCGCCTTGGTTCAGATCAATGAAACGTCAGGGACAATGTCAGAAGTGGATTCTTTTGTTCCTGGTGATACCTATAACAGTGAGTCGCAAATTTTTCCAATGAAACCTTTTTGAGAAAACTAGTGTTCGTTAAGAATTGCAACGTCTAGTCATAATGATACTCCCGTGCCATTTCTCTTAATGGACAGTCACTTACTAATGTCAGTTGCATACTGTATGTAATGACAATTCCTACATCTCGCCTTCATCAAGACTATTTTCAGTTACGATAGAAGGCTGGCGAACACAGTACATTGTAAAAACCTTCCGAGGTTTCGTCATGTCCGCAACGTTACGCGACAATTCCGCCGCAGGAAAATTCCTGGTTGTGAAAGGAAAAACAGATGGAAGGATCGCTCCAGGATGTAGAGCTGCTGGTGTCAGTCATTCCAACCTTCGCCATAAGACGTCCGTCCAAATTCTTTGGAAGGCTCCTGATGTAAGACTTGAATAGTAAAACTTTGGCAAATTATGAAAAGAGTGAATATGAAATAATGTCTGTAACGTTGTTAGCAGTTTTGTGTTTAAAGATTCATTCATGTTTCAGATTTTATGAAAATCTAACTCATGTTTCGTCTGATTTAGTTCATATCTAACTCAAGATATTTATGTTTTCGGTTTGAGAATTTAAAAAAATTTCATTTCTTGTCTGACTCTTTCTCTGTGTGTGATCTGAACAAATAAAAGAAAAGCCCCAGAGAAAAATATTTAGCCAAAACAATCAAAAATAATTCCTTCTTTCAGATCACTTCTGGTTGTGTCATATT
Source organism: Caenorhabditis parvicauda (assembly GCA_963978915.1). Taxonomy (NCBI): domain Eukaryota; kingdom Metazoa; phylum Nematoda; class Chromadorea; order Rhabditida; family Rhabditidae; genus Caenorhabditis; species Caenorhabditis parvicauda. The sequence goes on along the minus strand of OZ022251.1, from coordinate 11,107,935 downwards.
CCGAGCTTCTGTCATCGAGTCGAAGTACATCTGGTTTTCTGAAGACGAGGGGCTGAATAAGATGATCTGTGTGAAAGGTTTGAATGAAGATTTCTATAGGGAATTTTTCATTATAGCTGGAGCCAAGAAACTGGAGCCGAAGGACGATCCGACGGCGACTTGCTGTGCTTGTGACGTCGCTCAGTATGACCTGGAGTTCCAAGGGATCTGGAGTCGTGAGACACATCCTAAGGATTATCCTACTTGTGAGTTAGGAGAGTAAAAAACGAGAGAGAGAGAGAGAGAGAGAGAGAGAGAGAGAGAGAGAGAGAGAGCGCGTGAGAGAGAGAGAGGGAGAGAGAGGGAGAGAGAGAGAGAGAGAGAGAGAGAGAGAGAGAGAGAGAGAGAGATTACAGTACTCCATCTGACCCACTTCACTGACATGCTGGGTGCATCTCACAGCTCCAACTACTCCCTGTGGAAGATTGGAGATATTTCTACCGATGGAATGAAAGAAATCGCAGAATGGGGTAACACTTACAAAGCTGAAGCTGAAGCCAAACAGAAGGTAGATTCTCCATTCAGTGGATACATTTTTATTGAAAATTCAGGCAGCCGAAGTCCGGTCCCTTATGAAGGTCAAAGGACTCTGGTATCCCGAGGTTCAGGGAGTCACCAAGTCCCAGTTTACTGTTAACAGGTCGGTAGAGGGATCGAATGTGTCCCATGAGAATAATTATTGGCTTTATTCTTCTGGGACATTTAAGGGACACTTTAAATGGATTTCTTTTGCAGTCAGTGTGCTATTGTTTTTTTTACAGAAACTGGTAAATTGTGATAAGCATGTCAAGAATAAACTAGCTCTATTTTTGTGGGACAGCTGAAAACTTATCTAGTTCCCGATATTTTTGTTTGGATATGGTTGAATTTGATAGGGAACAACTTTCAATGGTAACAGAATTCAATTAGTGAAATAAAATGAAGTTTTTGTGTTTAAATTTTCAGCCTTCTCAAAACGAGATGTCTTAATTCTATAAATCGATAGGATCATGATCTCGGGCAGAATTCTTAATTTCTTGCGATGGCGATATGTCCGGCAATATACAAGTATTTATTGTTACGATAGGAACACCGAGCTTCGGTGTATGGTCTTCTGTTACCGGAACGGGTCGTCTTCTTACCAAACACGATCATTCAGTCAGATTCTGCAGACTCTATTCTTCTGAGACGATTTCCAAATTTCAGATACCACCACTTCGTCTCACTCGCAACCATGTTCGGACCGTCACCTGACTGGTGCGTCGGCCTCTCCTATGTGAATCTATGCCTACCAGACTGTAAATGGGCTGAAGAGAGAACGTTCGATCTACAACCCTTCGATGCTGGAACTGACTCTGGACCGACTTATATGGTAGTTCTTTGGAATTCTGCAGAAATCATAGAGCTCTGAGATCTTATCCCAATCATTCTAACAATTCCAGTCTCCAAACTCCCCAACTGAACCTCGCGAGGCTATCCACTGGATCACAACAAAGCTGAACCCGCAGTCACCATTTTACTCGACCGAGACAGAGGTTATTCCGACACTTGCTAGGGTGACGTTAAGACGGAAAAATGTGAGTTTTCTACAGTAATTCAGGTCTTGGTGATATCGTAACAATAACCCATTGTTCATCACATAAGAAAACTTTACAGTAGTTCTCATCGAACCTCAGAAACTTGTATAGTAACTTCTAATCTACTCGAGAATCCGATAGAGTAAGCCCAGCTTGTTGGAACAAATTCTACAGTATCCGCAAACTTCCTACAGTAACGCTAGTTGTTCTTATGAAACCTCTTTTGAATATTACAATGAACTTCTTACAACAACTTCGAAGTGTCCGATGAGTTTCTTACAGTATCAAAAATTGTTTGATAAAATCCTACAGAACCCAAACACCTACCATAACCATGGTGATTTTGAGAAACCGACACAGTAATTCTGAATTTGGTCATAGATTTATCACAGTAACCAGAAATTCCTGGATAAATGAATACAGTAACCCCAAAGTTTCCTGAAACCCACCTACCGTAACTATGATGCTTCTGAGCAACCCCTACAGTGAACCTTCCAGGTCACAAAAGAAGCCTGCCGAACGGTGGATCAGTACAAAGCTGAAGCACACAATATCACTAACAGTAGTGAAGACGAAGAATACAAAGACAGACGTGAGCAGAAAACCAATAAAATCAACAATAGAAACTATTGTTCAGGTGAATGTATGATGAGCCAGTGGGAGCCGTGGTCTTTGTGCTCAGCGACCTGTGGAAAAGGAATCAGAATCAGGAGCAGAGTTTACGTCTTCCCTGTCAAAGCACAAGTATTCCATTGTCATCGTTCAACGTCGGAGAAGCAGTTCTGTAATGCGAAGATCAATGAGTGTGAAGGTTTGTGTCAACGAGATTTAGACATGAGCATTTTGCCAATCATTGGCAGTCAATCGGCAATTTACTTGGATTTTGATTTCTAGGCTTTCTTGATGTTGGCGATGGTGTTGCTCGAATGTCAATCGACTGATGAATGCCATTGGCAATGGAAAAGAGGCATTGCCAAGCACCTGCCTGGTCTAAAGGTCGCCGACCTGCCGCGGGTTTCACCTCGATTTCGAAATATTTCCACAAAACTAGTGAACACTGGTGGATCAAAATTTCCCACAGAAATAAAACTTCCAGACTCTGACGCATTCAACTCAAAATGCTCAGTGAGCTCATGGGCAACCTGGTCAGAATGCAGTGCGCCTTGCGGTCACGGAGTCCGCAGTAGGAAAAGAACTTTCATGGATCCGAATACAAAACCCGAAGACTGTAATGTCCAGCTGGAGTTGAAGGATCTTTGTGTCGGTGGGTATAGTGTTTTGCACTTGATTAGGGTCGTTCGGTAGTAGGACTCTGATCATGTGAGTAAGTTTGTCTGAGTGCACCGATATTCGTATTTTTGAGCATTTTAACTGTGAATGAAATACTTTTTCTATGTCCATGTCTTAGCTACTAGACTTTGATCCAATATTTCCCAATTCAGGAGAGAACGGAGAAGACTGCAACGTGACCCCAGATCCTCTCTGCAAGACGACAACCTGGTCAGACTGGTCTCCGTGTTCAGCTTCTTGTGACGATGGAGTTCGTGTCAGGACTCGATTATTCTACTTCTCAGAACATGAGAAAGTTAGTTCTTGACAAAATCCCTATTATCTTCTTGAGTGGTCTTTTATTAGTTAGAAACAGTTCGAATGCTCCTGATAACTCCTAACTACATATTAAAACCTCATTTCATCAATTTCTAACTTGCCTTTCCAGCGCTGTCTTCACGTGAATCTCCAAGAGAAGGAAAACTGTGTGATGCAGTCATGTAAAAAGTTCATTGAGGTCAATTCTGAAGGTCTGTCATCAGCTCTGTTACACTCTAATATCAGTTCCAGAAATTTGTCAAGAAGAGAAACAAACCGGTCAGTGCGGTGGAAACTTCCCGAGGTACTGGTACAACAACGTCACGCGAACATGTGACCGGTTCACCTATACCGGGTGTAAGGTTTGTGACCGCGTTGCGGCTGACATGGCGTCGCGGTTGATGCAAGATTTGTAGGGGAATCGGAATCAGTTCGAGACAGAGGAAGATTGTAAGCAATTGTGTCTGCCTGGTTACCAGACTTCGAAGGCGATGAGTAAGGGAGAGGGAGAGAGAGAGAGAGAGAGAGAGAGAGAGAGAGAGAGAGAGAGAGAGAGAAGGAGAGAGAGAGAGAAGGAGAGAGAGGTGGAGATAGAAAGAGAGGGAGAGAGAGGGAGAGAGAGAGAGAGAGTGAGCGTGAGAGAGAGAGAGAGAGAGAGAGAGAGAGAGAGAGAGAGAGAGAGAGAGAGAGAGAGAGATAGAGAGGGAGAGAGAGAGGAGAGAGAGAGAGAGAGAGAGAGAGAGAGAAAAGAGAGAGAGAGAGAGAGAGAGAGAGAGAGAGAGAGAGAGAGAGAGAAAAGAAAAAGAGAGAGAGAGAGAGAGAGAGAGAGAGAGAGAGAGAGAGAGAGAGAGAGAGAGAGAGAGAGAGAGAGATAGAAGTCATTCTCTAATTCCAGTACCAAACAACCAGCTGTTCGAAGAGTTCGGCGATCAAGTGAGTGTCGACGATGGTGGAGATCCAGTAGACTGCAAAGTCAGTGAATGGACTCCATGGGGCCCATGTTCTGTCACTTGTGGTCGAGGAAAGAAAGTGAGAAGTCAACAGATCGTCAAGTTCGCGAGGAACGGAGGCAGTTCATGTCCGCAACACCTGGTGCAAGAACTCCGATGCCAGTTGAGACCGTGTCGTGAGTGAATATTCCATGAAACGTGTATCTTGTCTTTCAAGTCACATAACTGTAGCTGGAAAGCATCAACAGGAGTTGGACTTGTTTGAAACAGCGATTCTCACAAATATGCGCGCTTCATCGAAGTAAATCAAACGTCCTCCAAAACTTTGAGTGGACCGGCATCGGACCGTAAATGGGCGACTATCGTCCCTGACATCTGTTGCCCAATTACAGTCCAATGCCGGTCCACTCAAAGTTTTGGAGTTCTATTACTGTACAAGATTGATCTCAACCTTTGTTTCACTGAAAGCAGGTCACTTTAGAAGGAACTCATCTCGCGTTCCTTTAGAAATGACGGTATTGTTACAATCAGATCGAAATTTTGATGTGAAAGTGGAGACTCTTGAAGAAGCTTCGAGTACGTTTCTCAATGCTTACAAGTTAGAAGAGATGAACCATCCCATGTTCACCATAAGTTGGAGGAACTGGAGCAAACTCGCAAAGTGCACTGGAAAAATCTGTCAATTTTTCTCTTTCATTTTATTTCGGGAAATCAACAATTCTGAAAAACTGCAGTACACAACAAATTCAGCAATCAGCACCTGTCATGTCGGACCCTGGTCTCGTTGGTCTTCTTGCAGCGTTACATGTGGAAATGGTGAGCAGGTCAGAAGACGTCGATTGATACGGTAACCCTGTTTCCCTTGTATCTTTGGTTTACGACCAATTTCAGGGGTCGCGATGAGAACTGGGAAGAATCAAAGTGTCCTGAGGAGGACACAGAGACTCGAGCTTGTCGGTCTCGTCTTTGTTGAATGCACATTGAAATAATAAATTTTACTTTCCATAATCGTACAAGACAGACAGAAAGAGAGAAACAGAGAGAGAGAGAGAGATTCAAAATGAAGTTAATAGCAAACTTGAAATGATAGAATAATGATGGTTTCAATTTTCGTGACAGGATGAGGAAAATTCTCAACTTTTTGACGATTTAACCTGTTTTTCCCCTAAAAGACCATGGAAAATCGTTACTTCAATCATTTCATGATGAAAAAATGAATAGATTTGCCATTGTTTTCCTCTCTAAAAAACGAAACCATCGAATATTTCACCGCTGACCGAAAAGGGTGAGATCATGGGTAAAAAGCACTGTCAAAATGTGAATTATAGTGACGAGAAAAGGTTTAGCGACTTGTTTTTCAGACACAAAGATATTCGCACCATCTTTCTACCTTTTCCGTGACCAGAGGGCATGTTTTTAGACATAATTATTCGAACATTGCTGTTTAGAACAGCTTTAGCTTAATGACTATCATCTTGACAGGTCAAAACCGCATCAGGACATGATTTTAACAGGAAAAACGGTCAGTCGCTGATCACAAACTTCGTGGGCGCTTTGGAAAAAATTTACGTTATTTGAAAACCATAGTTGCTAAAAATTTGCTCGTCACTTTAGTCTCAATACAATTAAATTAATTAAATTTTGTCATAAATTGCCTGAATTACGGTGTGCCTGGGGCTTCTGGAGTTTCAGACATCGGAAGTTCGACGACGTCGTTCATTGTTATTTGTGGCTCGGGTGACGAAGACTTGGGTTCATTTCGCTTTCTCCATACTGAGTATCTGAAAGAAGATCGTGTGAAATATTATCTCAAAACTTCAAATTGAAAAGAATTGAGAAATGACAAATTGTTGTGACTTCGAAACATCACATATCTTCACTCCAAAAACTTTTTTTCGTTACTTGTTATCTCGAGATAATGAGATATTTAAAAAAATTAAAATTGAAAACAAGAATCACGTTTGGTTTGAAAACACCATGTTTCTTTTTTTCCCTTGAAATAATCTTTTCAATGTGACTTCCAACGAATTCCAGTATTCTTCTAGTTTTTAATATAGATATTTTCAGTTTAAAACGTAGTTTTTTTCGATCCCCAAAAGGTAAAACTTAATAACTCAAAATGTAAACTCGAAATCTCACCTCGGAGTCATCTTCCATTTGTAGTAAAAATCGACGAGTTCGCCCACATAGCGATATGGAAGCTGAAAAGTCTCAGTCAGTGGAGAATTCGATTGGATTCTTTCTGGATAGTATCGTATGATTTGTACTCAAGCACTCACTACAAGTTTTCTAGGCTTGAAAGAGTCATTTGAGCAGAATGAAAAAATTCCCAAAAATTATTACCTTCGCCTTCTGAATCAGTGAAAAGTTCTTTCCGAATTCTTCAAGGCCTTCTTGGAAGAGTATTTCCTCCATCATGTCGAATTCCAGGGCATCTTGGCGTACACTGGTGATTGCCGTATTGACGTGCGGGAATGGGAATGAGGCCTTCGCCTTCTCCACGTTGTAGTCGTTCTTCATCAAGGCGGCTAGAGCGTCTTCATCGTCGCGAGCCTGAAAGAAAGTTTTGAAAGATGATTACCTTCAATTTTCAACTTTCTCGATACTTGATTACATTGTAACATTGACATGAAGAAATCACCTCATTGAACCTTTCCGGGAACTGTTGACCAAACGAAACTCTCAAGCTGTGAACATCCTTTAAATAATTCTGAATTTGTTCATCTTCAAGTCCTGACACTAGCCACAATGGTGTGGCATGTTCGCCAATTGTTTCCTGGGATTCTTTAAGTTCTGGGATCGATGCTTGGAACTTGTCCTCATCTACTCGAATCTAAAATTCTGGTTTTGGTCAGTTTTCACCTTTTTTGTGAGTTTCATTTCATAGAAGCGATATTTTTCAGTTTTTTTTAAACGTGAACATGGTTCACCTGTTCCAGGGAAATTACGATTCGCAATCAAATTTTAAACGGTTCAAAGAAAAAAACCTTCAATAACAACTGAGCAAAAACATCATACAAGATTAGTATTTCAAAAAGAATTCAGAATCGTATACATAAAAGTCAAACGGGAATCAGAAATTATCATATTGAAGCCAAAAATCACCTCTTTCTTCCATGGATCTGGAGGTGCGTACTCAGTGTCTTCATCGTCTCCGCTGTTAGAATTCCCAGCATCTTCAAAATAATTCCTGACAGCGGCAGCCAGTTCTGAATTGTTAGAAGGGGCGGAAGACGTGGCAGCTTCAACTTCGTTGGCTCCGCCACTGCCAGGAACCTCGACACCACCTTCAGCGGTGTAGCCGTAACGTCGTCGCAACTCTTCAATATCCATTTCTCCTTCATCTTCGAGGTCTGAAATTATGGTTTTGAACTTTTATGAGATTGAATATTCTTTGACATTCTCAATCTCAAAAGAACGATGAAAAATAATGAACAACTATACCTCTCAGCTCATTCTCGTAATCTTCCTCCGCGAGTTCATCTTCTGCGATTGTTTCTGAAAATTGGAATAAAACGGAGAAAGAACTTTGAATTTACCTTCAAAGTCCTCTCCATCATCAATCGCATCGTCGAAATCATAGTCCTCTTCAGATGATCCACGCGAGACTTCGTCGGCCATTGTGTTTCTGAAGTTGTATGTTACAGAAGGAACCTGAATCTTGCGAATGAAGATGGGATGCAGAACTTTCAAAATCAAAAGCTGAGAGTGATACTGAGCAAAGAAAATATATAAGCTATTGGAAAATCGATCAGTGAAAATTCTGGTTGAATCAACCAATAACTAACTCGCGGCATTGTAAAAATGGATTCGCTTCGGCTAGCTCAAATAGTTTAATAACTTTTAAAGGACATGATTCCTTTATGACAACTGTGAATAGCTTATCTAAAACTCGAATTTTGAAAGTTCAAAATGTAACCGCGAAAAGGAAAGTGGAAACGTTTGAAAAACTTGCTTGGAAATCAGACTCACCATAAAATTAATTGCGTCGCAGGATTCTCAATAGAGCATGTTTCCACGTCGGGTACATTGAAGTGCTCTGTTTGTTTCCGTTTTTCTCGTCTAATCTATTGAATCGTAATGTCTTTATTCGTCATAGTGAAAATAGGGAATCATGCAATAATAAAAATAATGTCATTTTACAATGCTTAGATTTTAGATGGAATGGTACAAAAATGGCGCAAATAGGTTATTTAGTCTTCGCTCAATAACGGGAACCGTATGGTCTTGTGTGCTCTGTAGTTCCAGCAATCGGACTTCCGTTGGCACCAGTGACGTCCGCGAAAATCGGGTTGATGATGGACTGAAAGTTTGTAATTAATGGACAGGTGTTACTGTAGTCACGGTACTCGCGTGATTACTGTAGAAACAGTATGACAACGAACCTCAACTCCCTCGCTCTCATTGAGTGTGTCGAAGAAGAGCCCGGTTGACGTGATTTGAGAGGAGATGACTGGTCCAGATACAGAGTTTGTTCTGAATCTTCTGGGTGTCAGGAATCGGGTGATACCCTTCTTCATGTCCTTGGTGCGGGCGGCGATTGGTGAGCTTGACAGGGATGACCTGGTGCCGTCGAGGAACTTTTGTACAAAGGTGCTGAAAGGTTGGATATTAGAGTAGACGACAATCCCAAAAGGAGAACTTTTGAAAATGCATGCGAAGTTAGTATTCATTCTATCTAAAAGTCACCACAACTTTCACTGTATCATGTTTAGTGAAAGGCGGTCCAAAGACTAGTGTGATGTTTTTTTAAAGCCTATACTCTTCGAACATTTTAGTCTGTGAACGTCAAATCCACATGACCTTTCATCAAGTTTTGTGTAAAGAAAATTTTTGGTGATACGTGAACGTGACCCGTTTAAATGGCTTCAAATAGCCAGAGCTTTCAGCTCATAACAAATCTAGAATGAACTGTTTATATTGATCCTGTTTCTCAAGACA
>OZ022251.1:10995233-11098662 GCA_963978915.1 Caenorhabditis parvicauda | reverse complement strand
ATCGCTTCGGCTATCATATCGTCTGTAATTTTTTTTTGAATGATGAAATTGAATAACGAAATTTTCTTTCTATCTTTCATTCATTTTCTGTCAAAATAGATTCAATTTGTAAATTATTACGATTTTCCATCACTTTGAGAAAAAAAAGAACTCGAATACAGTGTTAAAAAAAATTCCCTCTCAGTGCTCGAAAAACGATCGTTTTCAAAGTCAAGGAATTTTACGACCGTTTTCAGTAATTCTCGGTCGTTTTCAGAAATCTTCCGTAAACAACCGAGAATTACTGAAAACGACCGTTTTTTCTCAATGAAATGGACCCTATAGGATACAGAAATACCCGATCGTTTTCAGAAAGCACGACCGTTTTCAAAAACATTCCACAAATTTCAATACCAGGGGTCGTCAGCAGGAATCGAACTCCCGCAATGGTGAGAGTGAGCGCACCCTCGTACCACCTGCGCCACGCAGTGCACATCACGGGATCAGCATATGTACACCTCGACATACTGTGGCTTACCACCACTTACACATATACCTGTAGACTCCACCTCCTAAAGTTGAAGGAGCATGACGGGTCTTGATGGGAACTAGACAACACGGACTTTATGTTCAATTTTTTTTTATTTTCCTATCTCTCTGACTTGCACATATATCGCTAGAAGCATGGCCGTTTTCAAACGCGCTCTAATCTCAATTTTGCAGAATGAGTACGGTAACTCTCACAACGAACAGTCAGATCTTTGTGGATTTAATTTATTATTCTTACATACAGTTCATTGAAATTAAAGGCGCATCACTTTATCGTTCTTGTGTTTCAAGGCGAAGCTGCTACAGTACTAAGTAACCGATTTACGGAGGCCAGATTTTTTTACAGGTAGAGGAAGCTATGTGACTTGTTTTCTTCACTATTTCTCCAATTTTTAACTTTTTCTCTCGAAAATTTGTGAAGTTAATTTTCTGAAAATTTGAAGAACTATTTGATAAAACTAACATCAAATTATATAGTTGGAAAAAACTGTAAAATATTCGAAATTTTCTCTCATGTCCTAAAAGTATCTCCATCCGTATCACTCACTGATATTATTACAGGCGTGCATATCTGAAGGTACAAGGTCCAGCCTGCCGCATGAGTCAGAGAACAAAGTGAGTTGGTTGATGAAGTATTTTTTAAAGATTTCTCCTATAAAATAGATTAGGAATACCCTTATTACTTTGTTCAAAACTATTTTTCAGGAATCGTGATCTTACGTGCAAGGGCATGCCCTTGTCCGCAGAGGTTACCGCAAGCGTCCAGTCACCAAGGGACAGACCTACGGAGAGAGGTGTGTTTGATTCTGGCTGCTGCAGTTGGAGGTGAGTATTGTTGTCGTTCAAAAGACCGAACTTTGCTCCACTCTTATAACTCTCGTTACAGGTCAGTATCGAATCGATCGCGTACGCAACAGTCACGTCGAAGCTCAGTCCTGTTACCAAGAATTGAACGGTAAGATTTTCTTTTAGTTTTTCTAATTTTCACTACATGATAGTGAAAAATGTGGTTATTAACCCTTTCTCTCTCTCGTTTAAAGAGTATGAGTAAATTCCAGTTTCTTCGACCGATTATAAAGTTTCCCGACTGATAGTAATGGAGGAAAACAATGAAGTTAATTCGAAAATGCAACAATTCTCTTTCTTCGAAGTAAACACTTTACAACTCCTTTTTATTTCAGGTCTCAACAGCCCGCCGAACACGACCCAACGATGACCCCTACAAGGCGACATCGATCCGATGCAGATGATTGCTGCGGAAGAGATCATTGAAGTGAGCTTTCTTTGTTATTTTTGAGAGTATGTGATTACTGTAACCGACGGTAATCTTCTTAATTTTCTATATTTCAAATCTCAGAAATAATGTAAACTGCGAATGTTCTCGAATTAAAATTATATTTTAAGGCTCGTGCCGGACGTCGTCAAGAAGCTCTTCGAGATCATCTTCAACGATCCGTTCCACAAGGCTATCCGCAGTAACCCAGACACCCAATGGATCACCAAGCCAGTCCAGAACCAAATTTTAATTATTTTTGTATTACAATAAAGAGGATAATTAATTCCTTGTTCATATTTGAAGTAGGGTCGGACCGTCGTTTTGGGGGGTACAAAATTCAAAGCTAAAAAAACGACAGGTTCGAGGAATTTCCGGGCGTTTTCAGAAAATTTCAGTAGTTTTTAGTGATATTCGGTTGGTTTAGCTAAATTTCAGTAGTATTCAGACATTTTCGATCGTTTTCAGAAAATACTATCGTTTTCAGTTATTTTCAGAAATTTTTCCAAAAAAACGATCGTTTTCAGTAATTCTCAGAAAAAAACGGCCCTTTTCCATCGAAAATTACTGAAAACGACCGAAAATTACTGAAAACGGTCGAAAATTTCTGAAAACGATCGTTTTTCAAGCACTGAGCTCGTATGTCTGGTTGGTTTCTCTCTCCCTCTCTCTCGTTCGCGCTCTCTCCGAACTAATCATTAACTGAAGTCTCCTGCACGATAGTCTGCGCAACAGCAATTTTTGAGACCGGTTCTATCATCTTCAAAATATTCGAAAATCTAGGAGACAGTCAGAATGTATAATTTTAGTGTGTATTCGTGACATTCACACTCCAGACTCTCTCTCTCTCTTCATCCTCTACTTTTCACACTTCGTCAGAGACGCATAAACCGTTCACAATCTTCATTTTCGTAGTACTGCATCATTTTCATGATAAAAGAAGAAAACCGAACCTCAGTCAGAGCCATCTCTGAGTGTGCATTACATACATGTTCTGTTGCTGCTAGTCGTGTAAGTCAGATCTGTAAGTCATAACTAATGAAAGAGAAGACGTTACTTCCGACAGTTGAGTAGAAATCACCTCTGACAGAAACTAGATCGCTAATAGTTTCTCGTTGATGATTCCCTCCGGCATCGTTTTTTAAAGTAACCCATAACCGCGCTGCAAACGCGTCGAACTGGCTCAGATATTGAATCGTAAAAAACGAAACGGGAGACAAGAGAAATTAATATTAACCGTTCATTGAGTATATAAATGCAATATGTTTTTGATTACTTTTTACATGATGTTTCAGGAAAATTGATTCATTGGTGTGGTGGGACAATGGGGTTCCAGTTGTTCTTCTTCAACATGAGCAACTCTACGAATTTCGCCCTGAATTTAGTGATGTTTGACTTTAAACTCAGTAAGTTAATGTATTGCGTACTTTGTTACAAATAATCAGATAAAATAGATCAATGTGATACAAGTTACCGTAGTTGGCGACGTTCGACTCATTATAGGCATCTGACGAAAAGCTTCGTAGTCAGCTGATATGGGGGATACTGTAGCAAGCTCATAGCATGGTACTGTAACTATCTAATGATGAAAAACTGTAGTTAGCCATTCTTTACTACGGTAACTGGCCAATTTGGGGCTATTGTATCTGGACAATTCTCCAGTGTTGTTGATATTTCATAAAACTCACTTTGGGATAGGCGAAAAAAATTTCGAGCAATTTTGAAGTCGCTTTATTATGTCCTTCACATATTTCTCGTTCAATCGGGATCCGACCAAGATAAGAAGCTCCATTCCGTTTTTAATAACGTCCTGAAATACGAAATGAAGTGAAGGTGATAGGAAAAGATTCCTAATTTTCCTGGTATAAGTGTTTTCATGACTGGATTAAATCCTGATTGAACAACTAATTTCAACTTTTTATCATCACTAACCTTACTATTCAGTTCTCTCTCTCTCTCTCTCTCTCTCTCTCGAGAAAATATCATGTCTCTAATTCTCTCCGATTTTTTTTTAAAAAATCGATAAAGTAAGATCACCTCCTCTTCTTTGACGTACGACTTATTATTGGACTTTTCAGAAGCTTTGAACAAGTCAACGAGACATCTTTTCACCAGTGCCTCGGAGACCAACTTCTCTGCGTAGAGACGTCCGATTAGGCTGAATCATTTTTATAACAGTATCTTTCATAATTTTTCGCCTTACATCACATTTCCACAGTTCAATTGTCTCCACTTTTCGATTTCGTGAATTCCCTCTGTTTCCTTCTGTAAATAGCACCAAACCTGAGAGAGAGAGAGAGAGAGACTGAGAGAGAGAGAGACAGAGAGAGAGAGAGAGAGAGAGAGAGAGAGAGAGAGAGAGAGAGAACTAACCGCTTTGAGAAATCGGTTCAGGATGATTCTGTAGTCATTGCTGATAAAGTTGTTCAGCTTTGTGAGGAATGGCGAGATTTCCAAAGGATTGTCGGCTGCCTCTTTTCCAATGATCTTCTTGCAGATCGTGACGACTAACTGTGAGAGCTCTTCACTCGAAGCTCCAGCCTCTATCAAGGCTGCGATTGCCTGTAAGAGTAGAATGAAGACGGCACAGCTGGTCTCACACCCCTTCAGCCTTCCGATCGTCTTCACTCAAGTTGTACGAAGACAACTCGCTCAGAACTTCTTCCAGATTTTCAGAAGTCAAGTCTGTGAGCAGTAGCTGCGTGAGTTTGTTCATTGCCTGTATCACGGTAACATATCAGCGGCCAGTTTCATATTTTTCTTTTATGTTTTTTTATACTTCTTGAGTTTTTTATAAGTTACTACGACTTGACTCATCCGAATTTAGAATTTTTGCGAAAACAGAACTGAAGTAAACAACAAATCGGATCAAAGATATAATATAAATCCAACTCTTGAAACAAGCAAAAAATCCTCAGTAGGGTCTAGTAAAACATGTTCAATCAATAAGTGTCCGACCCAGCGCAGGCAATTTTTTCTTGCAACGGTTTACTAATAATGTCACATCAAAAACAAACCAAGTAGCTCTCACTGATGGCTACAGTGCAGCCAGGACTAGTGTCGAAGTACAAGTAGTCATTTTCGGGTTTCACTTCCGGCTTTTCGACTTTTTGAGGTGTCGATCGCGAAGGCCCTCTGTGGCTTCTTCTGATTGCCGAAACGGTGAGGCTGAAATATAAAACATCAGTTAGCTAGAAAAATGTTGAAAGCAGCACTATTCATATACTTTTTCCCATATAACTCTCTCTCTCTAAAAAAACGAAAGTTACGGTAAAATTCGGAAATTGGGAAGTGGTAAAAGTTCCGGTACATGGGTCTAAAATATTTCTTTGAGGTTTTTTTTTCGGTCAAAGTTCCGGAGTTCAAGTGTGTAAAGTTCTCTGAAATTCCCGGAAAGTTCTGAGCCTGTTTGCGTCACCATGTATAAGAGGATGAAGAGTACCCGACGAGCATAGACACTAGTTGAAATTCGTGTATGTTTTTAGCGCCCTCCCACCATCATGTGAGTAAGAGTGTGTGTACAATCGCTAGACGCAGGCGCACGGCGAGAGAGAACGTTGAGGGGAGAGCGTGCAGACTCCGACACACCTTACATGTAAGCAGGTTGTTAGCACTTTTAACTCAGCTTTGTCATATTCATATACAACTCAATAAAACTCCAAAGTTAATACTTACTTGTTGTTCAAATCATTGCACAGCTGGTTCAAGAGGTCCGGTTCCACGTTCTCCGGCTCTTCGGCCGACATCTGCGATAGTAAAAGTCATACAATTCCCGTCAATAGAAGGGAGTATAGTACGAAAAGAGGGTGCGTGGTTGTTTACCGAGAAAAATATAAGTGTACAGATGAAGAGAGCTTACATGAAGAATCACAGAAGTTATTCTAATTTTAACAATTGGAGATCGTAAACCAATTAGATTCATTTAATTGAGCTAGTTAACTTAATTTATCTAGGATAAACTCGGTTTTGATAGTAAGAATGTAAGAAATCATTAGAAAAACGGGTTGAAATCATAATAGATAGAAATCCATCGGTGTACAAGTGTAGGTCATAACTTTTGCAACATTCAGGGATAAAAAATAGTATCTAGATATCAAGCAGTAGGGAACTGCAATGAAAATCCTTGTGAAATATCAGCCCTATACATTCAATAATTCATTGCAATTTTAGAAAGTATAGTACAAGAAATAAAAATAAATAAAACATATCATTCCGTCTTGACTTCGGTTTTTTTCATCAAAATTTCGTACTCCAATCTGAACAATCTCCATTAAATTGTTGCGAGTTGCAACTGGAGTTTTTTTGAAATAGTTTCCTAGAATTACTTCGAATTGGTGTGTGATCACTTTCTGTCGAATGAAAAAAAAGAAGGAAACTTTGAAAAATTCCACTTCTGTGAAAAAATTTTTGAGTGTTTGTTTCACCTTTCAAACAAAAACTATGTTTAAAATGTGTAACATACCTAGATTTATCTCCTAACTTCGGGACAACATCTTTCAGCCTCGCAATCCACTTTTGCATTACCGGCTTTGAAAGACGACTGCAGCAACATTTAAGAGTGGTTAAGCCCAACAGTATTGTGAGCTAAAATTCGGATAAGTTTGATCAATGTAACAAAATCACCTCCTGTTGTCGAATAGTTTCGTCTGGTTTGTCACAAACTTTGAACACCAATTCGAGATAGTACAGGATGACCTCGTCTGGAAGCAGTCCAAGTGTGTAAAGCTCACTCATGTATCTGAAAATGGTATGTAACATGTTCTCTTTCTCTCTCTGAATCTCACATAGCCAGTCTAAAATTTGACGAGCACCATTGATTAGTTACGAGGTCTACATCCGGTTTTTCCAACTGTAAACTGCAGTTTGAAAATTTTTCATATGAAACTCACTTGCAACATCATTTGGTTGAGAAAAGCTGGAGTAAGAGTTTTGATAGACTCGTACAGTGTCAGCACGAATTCACTTCGTTTCTTCGGATTTTTCTCAAACTCTTCCTCAACAAGACCTTTGCAAAGTAGTGCAAAGATTTTAGCTGACTGGTTTTTTTCTGTGACAACTCCGATGATCGTACCAGATGTCTGCAGAAATATTTTTGTTATTATTCTTGTGAATTTCATAAAGAAAACCAACCACTGCTCTATTTTCCAATGTTCCTGTAGCATTTAAAGCCTGCAACCTTTTGAGATCTTTCTCAAAAGTCTCCACGGAGAGGTTGTTAATGACATCAGATATTTTTTCAATATATGCCTTAAGAATATTTCGACTGAATTCAAATAATAAGACTCACGTTGATTTCAGGAGTAAGGACGTACCTTCCTGTCATGTTCGTTACAAGTTCTTCAAGAATTGCAGAAGCTTTATCGCGTTCTTCTAGATCATGTGGCCCTCTGCTGGAAGATACACGTCCAGTTGTGAGGATGTTGATGCTGAAGTCCGTTATATTATACGTTCGTTACGTTCAGAGAAAAACCGGTAGCGGAGTTCTTGACACAATCTGCTGTACAAGTCGCTATATTCGGGCTTTGATTCACTCTTCTTGAGGAGAAAACTATTCATCTGGAATAAGGATTTGCAGTGAAACTGTATTTTTACGGTAGTTAGTAAATCGCATCCCGGATTCCGTTTGTTTCAAACCTGAAAAAACGTGGTGTGCGTCACCATGGACACCTCTTTTTTAGGATTAGGTTAGGTTTGGGTCAACTTGATATTTAACCTGAACCTAAAAACAAGGTGATTGGGATGTTTTGAGCAAATTTATGGACGTTTGAAACAAAAGAGATTCAGGAAGCGACGGGATGCGAATTTTTCCGAAATACACAAGTTTTTGGTGTGCGCGGTACTAGCGGGATAGTTTTAAAATAACAAATTTATATGTATCCTCAACGTAATTGTTCCGCTAATATCGTTTTCAATTTCGAGAGGCAGCAGAGCGACATTTCTGCTTACTAGTTTGATAAAAACATAAACGAACCTTCCTAAGCAAAACCTCCATATAGTCCGCTTCCATAGCACTCAATTTCACATCTTGGGATGTCATGCTGAATCATAAGAATTGAAATATAACTTTTAAAAAAGGGCAATTAGTAAATCGCATCCCGCATCCCGTCGCATCCCGTTTTTTTCAAACGTCTGTAACTTTGCTCAAAAAATGGGATGCGGGATGCGATGGGATGCGATTTACTAATTGCCTTAAAAAATGAAAGATTTGTCAAATCAATAAACGAAAATAATGATACAGTATCCAAATGCGCATCTTACGAAAGCTACAGTAACAGAAAATTTTCTTTTTTATTTTTCTGGCATTTAGTAAAACTTCTATAAAACGCATTCCATCGCATCTCGTTTTTTCAAACGTACATAACTTTTCTCGGAGCATCCCAATCACCGCTTTTAAGGCTTAGGTTAAACCTCAATCTGACTATAACCTAACCTAAGCCTAAAAAGAGGTTTTCATGGTAACGCACACCAAGTTTTTCACGTTTGAAAAAAAAATGACTGCGACCGGATGCGGGATGCGATGGAATGTGTTTCACTAAATACTTATTTTTATGAATCCTTTCGCTTCTTCAGAATCGAATATACCCGAATCATGGACCAGAAAAACGAACTTATCAGAAACAAGGTAAAATTTTGAAATCTGTTTCAAAAAATAAGTTTTCTCCTGAGGAAAGAAAATTAATTGGGAATAAAAAAGTCAGACACGATCTCGCTCGTGAACGAACAGAAAAAAGCTTGAAGAAATGTTCATAAAGGCAAGTTTCAGCATTGGCTGCGATTGTTCCCACCCAGTTTACAAGAAAATGAAGATGCAGTAAAGTTTCTGTTCCGGGCGATTTATCTTGCATTCTCTTCTGCCTTGAGGCTCCGTAACGCTTTACCCAATGAGTGTTTTGAATCCAGAATGCTCTCAGGTTTTTGAGAATGTCTCGACATCGTTAACAATCGCAATTTCAGAGAACGTAAAAGCGATCATTCTGTCTTCGAAAGATGATAGAGCGAAGAAGATATCCGAAAGGATAAAACCTCTTCGAGGAGCAATCCAAGTAAGATATGTGGTTTATGAATGTTACGGTAAATGTTCAGACAGGCGTACTTGAGGAAGTAGCATTGGTGTTCTACGAGGACCCTGACAACGATGCTGAAGTTTACGAGGTTTACAGGTTCACCATTGGGTATACGAATGGAAATCCAAGTATGGAACTTTCTGGGTGAGATTTCTCATTTAACTGTAAAAGGTTGTGAAGAAATTATCGGTGTCTGATTCTGCCACACAACTCCCTGTTTACGCTGCCACGTGAGAGGGAGTTTGAGGTGGAGGGTGCTAGAGAAAGAGTGGAAAAGTCCTTGTCGATTTACGAGCGCGCTCTTCGCAACGAGACCCATATATTCGAAACCTGCATTTCTTTTTTTTTAAATTCAATTTCACTCTGTTTTCATGATTACATTTTTTGTTTTTCACATCAGTGTGTTCGTGTAAAGGTTTGAATAAATTTTCTTATTGTTCTCCACTCTTTTTTATGACTTTGTATGCAACAGGTTTGCTTTTCTGGATGATTTCACTCTCTCTTTCCTAATTCTCTGTTGATTTCGAATATTTCATTTTTCAGAAAAGATGACAATCAAAAAGGATGCGTTCAGAGTTAGGTCATTTCCATTCTGATCAACTCGGTCAAGAACAAAGCTCAGGTATTTAATAAATTTCTAATGTGATATCATAATTTTTAAAGGTTATCATCGACTGTCATTGCTCTCTTCCACCTTTTGACCATCAGAAGCGACAAGATCCGTGCTCTCCGTGAGGCTTTCTACTGCCAGAACCTTCCAAATCTGATGAATCTGATGGCCACCCGTCTCGTTTTTGCAGTTGTCCTCTACTTCTAAGTAAGTTTTCATTCTACATACTAAAATGAGTAATTAGAACTTATGAGATCTTTCTTCTCAAATTTTACTTCACGGAAAATTCGGTATTTATTGTAAGAAGTGTTCCGTTTTTTTCAAAGGATAACTCATCTCAATGATCTCTTTTTAGGCGTTATTTACTAAGTTGCATCAATTTACATTTACAGATATTCCGCGTCGACCTTCCAATCAAGTCTACCTGATAAAGTGGACTGTGCAGCAGCTACCCAATCAAGCTCTTCTACACTTCCAACATCCCAATCATCCTTCAATCTGCTCGTGTTGTGAACGAACCCATTTTACGCATAACTTCTATTGTAGTTTTTGAGTAATCATATTGCGTATAATGAATTATTGGTAAATATGTTGAATTTTACCCTAACCCGCTTGATTTCAAGCTTTGCTTTTTTGATTCCCATTTTTTCTAGCGGAATTCACATTTTATCACATCAAAGTAGTTCACTCATCTGAATTTCGTTCGGTATGAAAATAGAAAAAAAAACTTTAGAAGAAAACTTATGATTATTTCAGTTTCAAGCGTTTCATAACAGAAAGGACGAGAAGTCCACACAAAAATTAAAGTAAAATTTGCGAGTTACTGTAGTTCCTGCGAGGGGTGCCGGGGTACGCGGGGCCAAGACGCAGAGGAGAAGGCGAGACAGTGTGACATGGTGTGGAGTGGTTAGAGTTCGTTCACGTCTAACATGGGAATGCTACCAAAAACCCACGAAATTGGAAGGTCTGACTGGGTTCTAGGGTTTTCAAATACGCTGAAGATGATAGAACCGGTGTCAAAAACTGCTATGTCGACCTTGTTTCAGAGTTATGAGCTGAAAACCGTGTGAAAAGTAGGGTTCATATGCATAGATCACTTTACACCTCGATAGACTATATTTTTATGATAGAAAACAGTTGAAAACCTATATTTTCGTTGAAATTTCTATGATTCTTGGATTCTGGGCCGAGAAATCGTTGTTTGAATGTCCTCAAAAACCGCTGTATTGACCACCGAAAAAGCTACAACACGTACGCGAAACCAAGCAAGGAGGGTAGTCGAGAAGTGAATAGCGTTCGAGCACGACGCCGGTGTCCAAGTGGTTAAGACGTGAAACCGCTAAACTTTTTTGATTTTTTTCACTCGAGTTCGAATTTTTTCTTGTTAAAACTTTTTTGTTTTTGTTAACAAGGTGAATTCTAACCATTCAACTCAAAAATAACGATGCAAAGAATCGAGAAGCTTCGTGGAAGTCGAAATATGCCCATTTACAGAACTTTTTTTTGATTCCGTTAGGATTTCTTACCAAAACCGATATCGGACATTGTTCTCTGTTCGGAAATGATTATTACATCACTCAACATAAAAACAAAAAAGTTTTAACAAGAAAAAATTCGAACTCGAGTGAAAAAAATCAAAAAAGTTTAGCGGTTTCACGTCTTAACCACTTGGACACCGGCGTCGTGCTCGAACGCTATTCACTTCTCGACTACCCTCCTTGCTTGGTTTCGCGTACGTGTTGTAGCTTTTTCGGTGGTCAATACAGCGGTTTTTGAGGACATTCAAACAACGATTTCTCGGCCCAGAATCCAAGAATCATAGAAATTTCAACGAAAATATAGGTTTTCAACTGTTTTCTATCATAAAAATATAGTCTATCGAGGTGTAAAGTGATCTATGCATATGAACCCTACTTTTCACACGGTTTTCAGCTCATAACTCTGAAACAAGGTCGACATAGCAGTTTTTGACACCGGTTCTATCATCTTCAGCGTATTTGAAAACCCTAGAACCCAGTCAGACCTTCCAATTTCGTGGGTTTTTGGTAGCATTCCCATGTAAGCAGTAAGCAGGGAGATGTGTGCCATGTTTCATTATACATTGCAAGACAACTAGAGCCAGAGACTCGCAGGCGCACTGGTCCATTTAGGTTCAGTTATGCTCATTTTGGCTTGAAAGTGAGAACCACCATCAAAGGTCCGGATATGGAAGGGATTATACTTAGTAACACATAAAACATCATCTACATAGTAATACTTCAGATTCTTGTTTGCGATAACATTCCATATATTCTAGGAGAATAGAAAGTAAAGTCAAGTCCGTGGGAGACGCCATAATCTGCCGACCCTCACGCCTGTATCATGAATTTTTCTCAATTTGCAGTCTGCAACCAAAAGTGATTTCCTTTTATAATAAGCTTAGGTTAGGTTGGGAGAACAACTTTTGTGAAGAACCAAGTCTTGGATACCAAA
The DNA here is from genome assembly GCA_963978915.1 of Caenorhabditis parvicauda. Lineage (NCBI taxonomy): Eukaryota > Metazoa > Nematoda > Chromadorea > Rhabditida > Rhabditidae > Caenorhabditis > Caenorhabditis parvicauda. Next base: position 11,086,715 of record OZ022251.1, on the reverse strand, counting down.
ATTAAGCATTTAATCAAGCAAAAACGATACCGTGAGGGTCGGCAGATTATGCCGTCTGCGGCGGGTCTAGTAAGTCATGCTAACCTCGATACCAAAGCTCTTTTTCATCTTCCCAATTCAAATCGTATTTTCTTACTAATTATGAATTTCAGTGGAAACAAACACGGCGCTGATCTAGACAACATGTCGAGGTTGATGCAGATGACTTTCGAAGGGAATGAACACACAAAGGACCAGTTCTTGTGTCTTCTACGAGTGCTGCAAACTCTTTGCAAGAAGATCATGCAACCACTGCAGAAGAAGCCGTGTATCAGCATTCGTGTAAAGCTCAGCTCGGGTGAGATTTTCCCTGTTTCAGTAGTGTTATTTCTGTGGTAATGAGGAACTTGGCGTTCTGGTGAAATAGTCATTTTCTCGAATAAACAAGGAATTATTTTTTGTTGACCTTCCCATCCAAAAAAATGAATAATGTTAATTAACGTTTAAACGGAAGTTGGGAGTCTGTGCAAATCTCATATCTACGGTTTCTCTGGTTCAGCTTGATAATTTTGAGTGTAGAAATAACTGGATGACCGTTGATTTTCCCATGAATTCGTTAAAGAGATTACAACGTCCTTCTTTCCAGAATACAAGTTGCAAGGGTTCTTTGAATCTGACACTTTTTACAATCTGAAGGAAGATGTCCAGACGGTTACGGTTGGCAATGTGAGAACACCATCGAATGGGTAACTTGAGGTGGAAATATTTCATTCAAAACAACTTCAGTTTCATTATCAGTTGTTCAAGTGAATACATTGATGACGCCTACGATTGCGAGCTTGCCATGATGAGGATAAACGACAAACTGGCATCTAAAATGGGTCGCGCGAACAACACTCAGTATCAGACGTTCCAGGATCATCACAACGTTACCCCTACCGTATGTTTTAGTGTTTCTAACCAATTTAATCATTTGTGTGCTTATTGAATTAATAATATGAGGCCGTATGGAGGTTAGAGTGTTGGGTAAAAATTTTGAATTCTCAATAAGAAGTGTCGTTCGATTAAACCCATACAAAGTGTTCCAGGCTAGTTTCCCTTTTCAATGTTATTTTTATTAAATATAGTACAAAAATAGAAAATCGCACAAGTTGAATTTTGAAATGAAAACAAAGTGATTCTTACAAAATTTGTTCAAATAGAAAAGCCATCAAGTTGGTCGAAGTAATAACCATAAATGTCAATGTTGAATTACTATTTTCCATCTTTTAGTAGGACACTGTCGACAATCTTTCAGGCAAATCTCTTTGGAAGGCTCACCATGCATGACAGTCTCCTGAATTCCACGATGAACAAAACGCGAACGGAAGATGATGCGCCAGCAGTTGGTGATGTGTTCAAAAGACGGGAGATCTGTGAGATTTTCAAATTCTGATAATGACTCGTGAGAAGAATCTATTTTCGTGCCGAAATTTTACTGATTATTATTTTAGAATCTCAGGAACGAATAGCACTTTATATTTTACAATCTCAAAAACGAATAGCGATTTTAAGAAAGTTTGATCGCTTTAAAAGTTCCTTCTTCAATATTCAGAACTTTCAGAAGGTCGATCAATTCATGTGAATAAATTTTCGTTTACTGTAATATATAATCGTGTGAAATTTTTATTTCTGTCATGAATTAGTTCATTTGTAATTGCAATCTGTATGATTTTGTTAGATAAATTCAGATACAAGTATTCTTTCCTTACTGCAACTCAAATTGAATCCAGATTTATTCGTCAAAATATACAATGGGATGCTTTTAATTTTAATTTCTTACTTCGAGGATCCTGCCAGTTTGGTAGCTGAAATATGGGGTTCTTTGAGAGATAATTATTAATTTTTTTGCTTATGGAAATATATCGACAGATAAAAAAAAACGTTACCCTTCATTCTTTCAATGTTTTCCTTCACTTTAGCACGCATCTCATCTTCCGTCATCGCTGCTTTGCGTTGTTTAGTAGACTCTTTTCGTTCTTGGGTTGTCGGGTTCACCTCGTTAGATCCAATTCTAAAAAAATTATAGACTGTTCGAATATACACATAGAATCAACTTGTGCCCGAGGCTACTCAGGCAACTGAATACAACCGTTTCCGGAGATTTCCGCCCCGTTTCCGGAATTTTCCCGGAAAAAAACGGCGGGGGAAACGGGCGGAAATCACCGGAAACGACCGTTTTTTTCGGAAACGGACGGAAATCATCGGAAACGGACGGAAATCCCTGAAAACGGTCAGAAATCCTCGGAAACGGTCAGAAATCCTTGGAAACGGTCAGAAATCCTTGGAAACGGTCAGAAATCCTTGGAAATGGTCAGAAATCCTTGGAAACGATAGGAAAAGAATAATACCACTACAGGCTTCTTCACTCGAAACAACACATAATAGCATAGAACATTTATTCTATAAAAAAATGTTTTATTCCTTCTCGTTTTTTTCGTTCTTCTTCTCTCTACGAGCTGTTTGGCTGAAATCGAATCGTCAATATGTTTAAGATCTTTGCGCTTACAAGTAGTAGTCTAATTTTTCTTTGAACAAGCATTTCACCGAATGATTCAGATCGTCTTGCTTCACGTCCAATCTGGCGTCGTTGATCTCGATGATATCATCAAGTAACTCTGAATAAAATCCATGTAGTTAAAATAAAAAGAAACTCACGCGTGACTGCACTGACATAGTTCGGTGGAAACTGTTTGTACTTTGCACTGCAACCTGATCGAACAGACCACACTTTCCTTTCGTCTGCAGGCATCAACTTAAGAAAGATCGCTGTTTGAATATAAAAATAAAAAAACTTACCACCTTGATCCAGTGATCTGCCAGGTTTAATGCGATTTTTGTCAAAGTTGTGGTTGTTGGAGCCATTTCACTCATCTTCTTAGCAACATCAATCACTTTGTCTAAAAAATGTATCAGAAATGGTTCAAATGAAAATTAACCTTCGTCTTCTGTTCTCCACAAGGATGGAACCTCTGACGACTTCGTCAGAAATCTACTCGGGTAGAACTTCACAGTAATCTTCTGATCGACTCCGACATTAGCAATTGATTTAACATGAGACTTCAGCTGGCACAGCACTTGCGACAGAGCTTCCGTCTGAAATTTACTTTTGATAGATGTAGCACACGTATTTAAAGTTACACTGACCTACATCATGTTTAAACATAAAAACAGTAAATTACCTTGAGAAGCAAAACCTCACCAAAAACTTTCCAGATGAACCGCGGAACTATCCACCCACTTTCACACCAACGCGCTAGACCGACTCAGCCACTCATCTGGATGGATAGAAAGAGAAGTGAGTATTTAATATTTCTACCACATGCAGTTCTAAGTTTCTCGAAGGTTAAAATCAAACTTAGTTCTTACTCGAAGTTATCAGATGAACCGACATTTATGAGCATTTACAATACGTAGCCTCTCTTCTGTGAACATAAAATGATCAATGCTTTAGGTTGGGGAAATGTTTGAATGTAGAGACTTAGAAAACCACGACCGCGAAACAGTGCGTAGTTAAGTTTAATTTCGATGCGCATAACCGTGACAGTTTCCATAGGACATCAATGAGCTGAGAACGAACAAATAATTGTACATAGCAGCATTTTTCATTAGAAACGGTATATCATCAGTGGTATCACGAACAAAAATTCAAAGAAATACCATGAAATAAAATCCAATGTCATATTGCAGGGGAACCAGTGTTGATCATGAAGACCATCAACGATCATCAACCCAAGACGTCTACAAGTCAGCTACATCATCAATCAACGGCTATTTTTGTATATTCTTCATATTAATAAATTTGCTATGCTATTAGGTGTTGTTTTGAGTGAAGAACCCTATAGTGGTATTATTCGTTCCCTATCGTTTCCGAGGATTTCTGACCGTTTCCAGGGATATCTGACCGTTTCCAGGGATATCTGACCGTTTCCGATGATTTCTGACCGTTTCCGATGATTTCCGACCGTTTCCGATGATTTCCGTCCGTTTCCGAGAAAAACGGTCGTTTCCGGTGATTTCCGCCCGTTTCCGGTGTTTTCCCCGTCGTTTCCTGCCGTTTTTTCCGGGAAAATTCCGGAAACGGGGCGGAAATCTCCGGAAACGGTTGTATTTAGTTGCCTGAGTAAGATGGAATAGGAAGTTACTAACTGCAAATTGATTCAATTACCAGAAGCCAGAGAAAACGAAAGATTTTCATCATTACATAAGATTCAAAAAATCAAAGACATAATGACGTTTTCGCGACTGTCTGATAATAACTGTTCCGCTATTCTCCAATCAAGGGTTCATGTTAAAAACTCACTTCAAAATCTTCTTACAAATGATTTGATAGAAATCAATATTGTCCGGATCCTCCTTTCCAGCATCAGTGATGATCGAGGACATCTGAACACGAAGTTATGTATACATTCGTACACTTGAGAACCACCTTCTCGATAAGGTCTCTTGTAATTTCGGCCTCTGTCGTCATATTCAAGTCAGCTGGTCTTCGCTAGAAATTCAACTAACATATAACTTTTCAATTTACTTTGCGATATTATCCATTTGGTGATGTAGATAGACTCAAAGGGAAATTGAGCCTAATTTAGATCCAGAGAAGACTCCCTACTCTGTAAGTTTAGTGTGGCAGGCACGTGTTTAGATTCTTTGAGGCACCCGTCTGAGCTTATCTGCTTCCATGCATGCCACTTCCAAATTACAGAGCTAGTCAGATGTTTCAAATAGAAAAAATGTTGGAGAAAGAGAAAAGGTAAAAAATTTCCGAAACTTCATTATTTTGATTACTGAATACATGTGAGTCTGTATTATGTTGAGGGTAACTTTTTGTTCATACGACTTTATTGCAGTTACCAAACATGAAAGGCACAAATAATAATCGACTTAACGATTCGGAAAAAAAGTAGAAAAAGGGAATATAGAAATATTTATTTTGTACTCAACCACAACATGTACATGCAAATGCAAAACAATGTAATTTCTTCATTTCCATCCATTTTCTTGGAACTTCTTTAGAGAGAGGATTTTTACTCTGGAATTGAAATCATTCAGGACTTAAATACAGTATAGGAAAAGGCAAAATCTTATTCACAAAGTACTTTAATATGGATGATTTTCTTTGTAAATTTTCTAATTATGATTTCACAATTTTGAGTACAAATGTATGAAAAACTCGACCGTTTCGTTTTCTATAAACCATAATACATACTTTTGGGACTTTCAGTTTTTAATCCATACCATCAGAGTTGCACGGAAGTAAAATTTTTCAAAACGGAAGTGAAATTTTTCTCGGAAGTCGGAAGTGAAAAAAGAACGGAAGTCGGAATTCCGTGCAACTCTGCATCCCGTTGATTAACAAAATGAATCTAATATCATAATTATCATTGAAACTCTAATTTTTCCACGAAATTGAAAAAAAACAACTAAATAAGGATGTAAATTGCTAAAAATATTTTGTATCTCCAAAAGAAACCTGAGCGTTTCTGAAACGTGGCCAATCTCCATCAACTTTGTTATTTTAGAATCGGCGTATTCTTGATCCAAACTTTTACCGCACGTTCTAATCAGTAGAGTGCACTCGTCGAGCAGGGTCTGAGAATAATTCATGTTCGATGAAAAAAAAATAAGTCAAAGGCAATTTACCTCACATTTCCTGGCGGAATCATGATACATTTCTAGAAGAATTTCAACCAGTTCACGGACGAAATTCTCAGTGACCAAACGTAAGTTCACGCAGACGCCTAGAATCCTAGAAAACAAGAATTGATAACTTTGACGGAGTTTTTGATTTTTTGACTTTTGCCATCATGGACTTGGAATGTCTGCTTCTAGTTTTCTCCTAGCATATACGACAATTACATGTCTTCGAATGATGTTTTTAGTTTTACATGGATTAACTGAGAGCATAACTTTGTGACCAGAGTTGCACGGAAGTAAAATTTTTCAAAACGGAAATCGGAAGTGCAAAAAAGTTGAAAAAACCCAGAGATATTGTATATTCGCGCATTCTCAACATGTGATAGGTCAGTTCCAGACTGAGTAGAAACGATTCCACGGTTTTTTCGTCATTTTTCACGAAAAAAATTTTTTGACGGAAGTCGGAAGTAGAATTTGTTAAACGGAAGTCGGAAGTGAAAAAAAGGACGGAAGTCGGAAAGCGGAATTCCGTGCAACTCTGTTTGTGACCCATCTCTCTAGTGAAATGACGGGAGCAAATTTACATTAAAAATGGATTTTAACAAAAACAAAAACTCACTCTATAAAAGCTTTGCACTCGACAGACATCTGCGAATAATTAGTCATGATAATGTGTAAAGCACGGACACATTGCCCGAGAGTGTTCTCCAGGAGAACTTGGAATTGTGGTTCACGACCTAGTTCTGCTTCATAAGCCTTGAGCTTTTTCAGCAGCAAACCGACAAGTCTCGGATCAGCTCCTTCTGCGACAGCTTGGTAAAACCCTTCGAGAGGCTGAAGTCAACATCGTCGCAACTTTTCCGGTAATTGTCAAATTTTCATTTAGCTAGTAGAATATTCTCTAAGGTAGTGTTGAGTTATAATTTAAACTACAGTGATACCGCTCAATCGAACCGTAGTCAGGACCAGTGCGCCTGTGGCTGCGGTGAACTGGTCCATTTAGAATTTCAAAATCATTAGCGTAAATAAATCCAAGAAGTTTTCAATTTATGAAAGGAAAACTCACTAACACACCCAGGTCCTCTTCTTTCATCCATGGGTAAATCACTTTGGAAATCTCATCAATATTCTCTATAGTCATTCGTCTAACATAGTCAACTGCTTTAGCAGTCAAGTCCTGAACAATGTTTGAAAAATAGTCACATAATCGCTACTTTTCGTGTTTCCGAAGTAAATTATTTGAATCATTCACCATCACAGTGTGGATTGTTGGGCCTATCATCATATTGCGACTTGATTGGTCTGCGACGTGATCCGTCGATATTTTTTTCTTCTTCTCCACATTAACAGACGTCTTAACCTTCGGGTTCACGGGAAATTTGAAGCTGTAAAGCTTTCATATTTACGGAAAACTAAAAAGACGGTAGGAACTTTGGATTTTACGAAAGCCCATGTCTTCTGTTTTAGGCTCAGGTAAGGTTAAAAGTGCTAATTAGGTACAAAATTCAGTCTAAAAAAAGTCTCAAATTGAGCATTCATGGAGTGCGAACTCCCATATTTTTAGCATTGCGTTTTATATACCAACTTTTATAAGCCACTGTCTGCCTTACAATGGACTCGTGAAGAAAATTAAATTCTTACCTCTCTATCAACTTCTTGGATAATTTCTTGCAAACAACAGCTTTGTCTGGATTTTTAATACTTTCTGCCGTTATAACAACGAGAGCCTGGAATCAAAGTTGAGTCTATTTTGACAAAAAAACTCACTTTCTGCAATACTCTCTTTGCGATTGCTGATGGGTCGACTTCTGTCATCTTAACGTTTTTGAATGTTTCATGATTTCAGAATGAAGACCGTCATTTGCCATATATGGCCATATGGAATCAGGTTATGAAAACACAAATCAAATTGAAATGAGAAAGCGGAGAGATTAGTTTAAAGCGAAAAATCAATAATGTTTGACGCGTTTGAGTTACTGTAGATTTGGTAGGTCAATTTTTGCTTTAAAAAATATAGCATTGTATTTCAAACAAATTCATAGGCAATTAGTAAAATGCACTCCGTTGCACTCTGCACTCTGCACTCTGTTTTCAAAAATGGAGTGCATGCACTTTTTTTTCATTGCACTCCATTTTCAAAAATGGAGTGCATGCACTTTTTTGTCATTGCACTCCGTTTTCAAAAATGGAGTGCATGCACTTTTTTTCTGCACTCCATTTTGAAAAATGGGTTGGTTCGTAGTTTTACCTTCTGAAAAGGAATTTTTGAACCTAAGTAGTAACATATGTTTTGATGTTCATGTCATGGAGGTTACTGATGTAAGTTTTATAACAATTATCAAGTCCGTTTTTTTGATGAATAGAATTCATCAGCAAGAAAATGTGTTTTCTTTATAAAGCATACTCTATTTTAAAAAATAATTTTTAAATGTCAACACGTAAGAAACATTTTTATTTTTTTCTTTCAGACGTGAAATAGGAACCATGGTGGTTTTGAAACGATTGAGAGAAGCCGTATCGACACGAAAAGTTATTTAAAACATATGTAAGTTTTTCGTTTCTATTTTTGGAATAATGTTGAGTGTGGAAGCTAACGAACATAGTCAGCTCATTCAAAGAAAAGAATTATCACGTCACACTGATAATGTGGATGACTTAAATGAAAATTGCTAAGCAAAAATATATGAAATATTCAGAGGCGACCTTGGACTTCATTCAAATTGACGTTGGTGATTATGGCGTGCTCGTGACGCGGGATGATGTTGATGGCTCGAAGGGCGCAGAATTCCAATCAGTGACTGATCAAGGTAATATTTGACTTTAAAGATAAGATTTCACTCAGTGGTTTGTCTATGGATGATTACAGGAATATTGCTAAGCAGAAATATATATGACATATTCAGAGGCGACCTTCGACTTCATTCAAATTGACGTTGATGATGGTGGCGGGCTCAGGACACAGGATGATGTTGACGGCTAGAAAGGCGCAGAATTCAAATCAATATTCAGTCAGAACCTTTGCACTGTAATAGAACAAGTTTACGACTTCTACCCAGAAGAAAAGTACGTTCATCTGAAAATTTCGTTGAGTATTGAATATTTCCCTCTCCCCAACACAAGTTGATCTTATTCTCTTGTACCGTTGTTCATTTTTTCATATTGTTGAAAATAAATTTAACATCTTTTACAGATTAGTTTTTCAGGAATCAATTTCGGAACTAAACCATGATGCATGTAAGAACATTCAATGTGATACATAGAATGATAGGCGAATATTGAACTAACAGCTTGAAAATGTGATTTTACAAATTATCGTTTCAATAAATTAGCACTGTTCAATTGAATTTTTAAGTGTTAAGAAAATCGAAAGAATATAAAAAAACATGTTTGAAATATTTTTGGTTAGCTCTGGAAAAGTGAAAGTGAAGACTTTGTTACTACTTAGGTTCAAAAATTCCTTTTCAGAAGGTAAAACTACGAACCAACCCATTTTTCAAAATGGAGTGCAGAAAAAAAAGTGCATGCACTCCATTTTTGAAAACGGAGTGCAATGACAAAAGAGTGCATGCACTCCATTTTTGAAAATGGAGTGCAATGAAAAAAAAGTGCATGCACTCCGTTTTTGAAAACGGAGTGCAGAGTGCAGAGTGCAACGGGGTGCATTTTACTAATTGCCAAATTCATAATGTAATTCGTGTTCATGTTGAACGTTCGATGGCCCCGATAATATTGAACGTTCGATGGCCCCATATAGTAAATGATCCATACATGCTTTCTACTCCCCGATGAATCTGTTTTCTCGCATAAATGATCACAAAACTTCATCTCACAAGAAAATTATTCACAACCTGAGTAATTGTCACATAAATAGCATATTATTGTTTAATTAGTCTGAGTTGAGTTAGATGGTTCTGAGGAGATTGTCTCGTTGTCGTAGAGTTGTTCCTCATCGCTCTCATCATCTCTGTCCATAGGAGACCAGTCTTCTGTTTTCTTCATCAAATCTTGCAATCGTCTGATTCTCGATCTAAAGGAAATATTTCATACAGAAATTATTATGGGCTGTAAATCCCGTGAGCAACCTTGTGGTATAAAATCACATTCAAATGCATCCCGCACTCTCTCTCTCTCTCTCTCATGAATAAAGGTTCCCTTTTTCCAAACGGAAAAAACATGATGTGCGTTACTATAAACACTTGTTATTCAAAGTTTAGGTAAGGTTTGAGTAAGCTTAAGATTTAACGTAAGTCTAATAGAGGTGATGGGGATATTACGAGCATAGTACTAACGTTATTCACGCTTGAAAAAAGGATGCATTCACTAAATATCTAAAATTCAATATCCACCATGCAAAATCGTGATCGGCAAACTGCAGTCCATAGTAATTTTTTCAAGGCTCAAAAATGGTTGAACGAGCAAATTGTGCGGATATCTGAGAGAATGTGTGTTTAAATGTTCACAACGCTATGACTTTGATCATTTGTCAATTCATCTTGAACCTTTTCCCGCTTAATAAAGACAGTTTGGTGCTTTGCGGCGGTTCGTTCCGGTGAAAATACGCTTGGAGATGAAACTCACTTTGTTCTGATGGAGTAGAAATCCCTGAAGGTGCTGAGGTAGGAGACAATATCTCGAGCAAGTGTCTTGACCATACGGTGTCCACATCGTTCCAGATAACTTATGAGCCACCTTTGACGGTGCTGAATTTTTAAGTACGTTATAAATAGAAAATTCTGGAAGGGCTAAAATCAATATATCAGGTCGACCCCCCAAATCAAGCCATTTTGGCCATGTCTAAGCCTAAATGCACCAGTGACAATCGCTCAAACCACATTCATGAAGTCGCATAGTAATCTCGATTCTCAATCCGAAGAAATTTAGGTTTAGGCTTTTCCTTCTCAATATTCAGTTGAATGATTCTCCTACTGATTGCTTAGAGGTGTACGGACTCTAACACACTCCAAAAATATCACACTGTCTCGCCGCCTCTGCGTCTCGCCCTCATCACCTTCCCTTTACCCTCTGACGCTAGCACTATCTGACAGCAGGAACTACAGTAACTCGCAATTTCTACTCATGTTAGTTTTTGTGTGGAAATTTTGAGCATAAAATGTGTTCAGGACGCAAAAATTTTCTACATGAAAAGTTCATTATTTGACCTGCTTAACACATCTGAATAGGTCCCAACTGTGGATATGAATTGCGCCGAAGGTCAACTCCTGTTGAGAACTATTTTGAACACTCGAATAGCGATACGAATGCACAAAAAGATATTGAATGATTGGAAATAGAAAGCTCTGCGATGAAATGAAAAGAAAATATCGATTAGCCTCTTAAACCTACACACAACACTCTCTAACCGCGAATTGTCTCGGTGCTCCCTCTTTTCTGCCGCTAAAAGTGAAATATTACCATACTGGGGTTGGGACCATGGTCAACTCTCTGCATGAGAACTCTAAAACACATGTTGAACTCTGTATCTTCGAATACCAATGCGAGACGCAGCTCAGACATGAACCTGAAAAAACAACATTAGTATGGATATACCATGGCGTGATGGTAAAGTGGGTGCAGTTCTGTTTTTGATTCAACATGGTCATGTTACTTTGTCACCAAAATTCTCAAATGAATTCACATGTTCTATCAAAATCGGATCGATATCATGTTCTGAAACTTAAGCACAAAACAGTAACTTTTATTTTTTCAGAACCGATATATGAGACGTTTCACGAGAGAAACGACCAAAATCGACCAAAAAGTGCGCTAGGCTCCTGATGAACCGATTGAGTTGAAATTTGGTGAACAAGTAGATTTGAGAGCGCTGAATTCAAATATGTTGGTTTTGTTTCATTTAGTCCTGCCAGAGTCTTGCAGTACTGTCCCAAACTTCGCACTTTTTGGAGTTTAGACGTTCATAACTTTCTGGAAAAGTGTTTTTATTCCAACATACTTTAGAAACTTGAAGAGTTGACTATGAAAAATCGATCGATGCGAAAAAAATTTCTGATTATTGATTGATTTTTGCGTCACAGAGTTTTGTCAATAACTTTTTTCATCGACGAGCGAGCACCGTAATTTTATGTCAGGTGAACGCGGATAAAAAATACGCTTCGATTGATGTACAAAAATCGAAAATAAATTTTTATCAGCGATATGTTATGGATCATCGAAAAATAATTTTTCCAGAACTACCCTTCAAAATAGTTTTTTAGACTTTTTCAATGACTGGATCGTAATTATACCTCAAAAAACACCCTAGTACAAAAAATTTGCACGAAAAATCTGAACAGTTTTCTGGATACGGTACTCACTTTTTTCAGTTTTCTGCATGTTTGAGCACATGTATCTCAGTAATCATAAAACCTTTTAATCTTTTTTTTAACTCAAAAACATCAATCGATCTAGATCTTCAGTTTGAAAGTAATCTCAATGTATCCCGTTTGAAATCAGCAAAGTTATCACAATTCAAATCAACCCTACATAAAATCCATGTTCACATCATTATTGACTGTCTGAAACAATCGTTGCAGGTTTTTTTCATGGGGTTTCATTTGTTTATTCGATTTGTTGAAAAAAGTAGCTTATTTGAGAGAAAAAAACTCATTTTGATAGTGAAAACTTCATTTTTGTGAAAAATGAACGATTGCAGAAATAGAATACAACCTAGCACATCGAAACTACCATCAATCGACGTAAAATAATTTTCTGATCAGATTAAACACTAAAATCTTGAAATTTGGTCCAATATCAACAAAAATACGCAGCAAAACGTCGAAAAACTTAACAGATAGAATAAAATAGAGAAGGAAGGCAGTTACTGTAGGTGCGCTCTTGTTGTTTTCACTTCTTTTTTTCCGGTCCATTTTCTTTGAAATGTGTGTATTTCTGTTAATATTGGACCAAATTTCAAGATTTTTGTGTTAAATCGAATCAGAAAATTATTTCACGTCGATTGGTGGTAGTTTCGATATTTTAGGTTGTATTCTAACTCTGAAATTGTTCATTTTTCACAAAAATCAAGTTTTCGCTATGAAAATGAGTGTTTTTCCTCGAACAAGCTATTTTTTTCATTAAAAAAATGAACAAATAAAACTCCATAAAACAAACTTAAAGCAACTGTTTCAGACCATCAATAATGATGTGGAAACGGATTTTATGTAGGGTTTTTTTGAATTGTGATAACTTTGCTGATTTTGAACGGGATACATTGAGATTACTTTCAAACTGAAGATCTGGATCGATTTATGTTTTTGTGTTTAAAAAAGGTCGAAAGGTTCTATGATTACTGAGATACATGTGGTCAAACATGCAGAAAACTGAAAAAAGTGAGTACCGTATTGTAGCATCCCTGCTATGAGCGAGCGAGAGCGGCCTCAAGGCCACGCCCTCGCGAGCTCAGCCGAAAAACCAGTCCCGATTTCAACACCAATCTCGGACTCCGTGTGTATATTAGTTGCTAATGAATCCTTCATGTGATTATACTTCGTCGTATGTTACATGGAGGTTCTACCACCAAGAACTCCGTCGCACTCTACTTAGGACCCAAATCCGCAAACCCCCCCCCACTACCCCATCCCCAATCATCAAATCCGAATTCTCTACAAATTGGCCAGCGGACCGGAGAGGACATAAACTCCGAAATTGACGATCTGGACACTGGTTGGCACTAGGTATTTTTTTCTTTTTAGTAGGTCAAAAGCAATAGGAAGCGTGGACAACTTCCTCCAACCAGCGCGTCAATTCCCATCAACTGCAAACTTAATTCAAAAAGGCTTCATGCGCCACATCATCACAGCAAAAAGCAGGCCGTGCTCATTAAATCTTTCACACAAACAAATTCGGTACAAATTACACCAGCTAAAAAGCTTCCTTTGCGCTCCATTTTTTTTCATCGAAACACCTGGCCAGGTCCACGGATGATCCCCGTGAAGATGACAAGAAAAGAGTTGATAGATAAAAATAATAATTCGTCGCGAGTCACAGGGATTAACTTCCTCCCCCCCCCAAATTTCGCCCCCTGTGACTGTCCACCAAAAATAAAGGCATACAAGTCGGCTAGCCCCAAGCCGCACCGTTCCCCCGCCTAAAACATTACAGATGAGCGCCGCGACATGACAATAACGATCCCGCGATGACAAGCGGAAGAATGAGCACGGGTACCAGAACCGAAGCAGAGACACGAACGAGAAAGCCGATCGAACCCGCAACCGCGGAAGAACATACGAAATTCAGGCAAGCAACACACTAAGCCAGTAGGAAACAATAACGTCTAAACACAAAATTCAATTTTCAATCAATCTCAATTCCAAAAAAAAAAAATCCCAAATCCAATTCCTTTCAACTATAACATAAAAACCCTTACAATTTCAAACCAATTTTCCTTCTCTTCCTACTACTGGCTAAGTGCACACATAACACCAATTAACACACGTTAAACACACTAACTCCCATCCCTAACTCGAACGAGCCCAGAACGACTACACGTACGCAACAGGAAGTCTAACAATATGCACAACTAAAACACAACACAAAACTGAGAATACCCTCCTCCCCGAACCGTACTAGGACGCTAGCACGGAAACGAAGGACGGAGCAACCCCGTACGATAACAAACTTCTTCTATTTCCCACGTGAACAAAACGCTTCTTCAACCCCCCGTACGATAAAGGACTTCTTCTATTCCCCACGTGAACCAAACGCTTCTTCAACCCCCCGTACGATAAAGGACTTCTTCTATTCCCCACGTAAACCGAACGCTTCTTCAACCCCCGTACGATAAAGGACTTCTTCTATTCCCCCCGCGAACCGACCGCTTCTTCAACCCCCCGTACGATAAAGGACTTCTTCTATTCCCCACATAAACCGAACGCTTCTTCAACCCCCCGTACGATAAAGGACTTCTTCTATTCCCCACGTGAACCAAACGCTTCTTCAACCCCCCGTACGATAAAGGACTTCTTCTATTCCCCACGTAAACCGAACGCTTCCTCAACCCCCCGTACGATAAAGGACTTCTTCTATTTCCCCACGCGAACCGACCGCTTCTTCAACCCCCCGTACGATAAAGGACTTCTTCTATTCCCCACGTGAACCGAACGCTTCTTCCCACCTTCGAAGAAAGGATTCATCCTCGTCACACGAACATAACCTTCGAGAAAAAAATGCAATCGCCGAGCTAACCCACTAATTACTTTACAACTCACACCGACTCGAGCCCACGCACGACATAACCTTCGAGAAAAAAAAGCAATCGCCGAGCTAACCCACTAATTACTTTACAACTCACACCGACTCGAGCCCACGCACGACACAACCTTCGAGAAAAAAAATGCAATCGCCGAGCCAACCCACTAATTACTTTACAACCCACACCGACTCGAGCCCACGCACGACACAACCTTCGAGAAAAAAAAATGCAATCGCCGAGCCAACCCACTAATTACTTTACAACCCACACCGACTCGAGCCCACGCACGACACAACCTTCGAGAAAAACATGCAATCGCCGAGCCAATTCACTAATTACTTTACAACTCACACCGATAACCCCCGCACGATCGAGACAAAAAGCCGACAAGCCCACACGGGATATAACGACTTTACAATCACGGCCCACGCTAATTACGCTCGACAATAGGAGCAACGAGCAAAAGGAACCAATTAATTATGGCAGGACCGATCAAACCCGCCCACCAAGGAAGCACTCCCGAGACACATTCCACACCACAGGCGGTCGGATGAACGACCGTTCTGACATTCCTCTGGTTTTCCTCCATCTCGTTTTTTTTTCTCTCTCCCTCTTGTTATTTCCCTCTCTCTCTCTCTCTCTCTCTCTCTCTCTCTCTCTCTCTCTCTCGCCGTTCTCATACACCTCCCAGCTACTACATACATGTACACCGCAGGCTCCGCCGTTACTGCAGATTGTCGCAAACGACCAAGACTAACCCACATCGAAACGAAACACTAACAAATAAACGACAAAATTACAGACATGCAGGAAGAAGCGGACCAACTGCGCAAGCTGGCTGCGGAAACATACAGAATAAAGGACAACGCGAGACTCATGACAAACGCAGTCGACGCAGCAACAGCTCCGGATCACCCATTCCGACACGGCCCAAACAAAGACCTCATCCAATTGAAGAACCTAATCGGAGGAATCAAGACTAATCTGCTCCTATGTAAGGTAGATCTTGCCAGATACCAAGAAAGAACATACTGGATCGGCACCCTACCAATAATGGCCTCCAGCAGACGAAGAGAAATAGAAAGACAAGCCTCAGAAGACCTTCAACAGAACTGCAACTTGTTGGAGATCGAGGACCTACTCCACATCGCCAACGCCAAACTGGAACACCTCCTCCAGATCGTGACAACTACGGACAACGAGCTCAACCAATACATGCTGGAAGATTGGCTGAAGAAAACGCCGGATATCATCCAAGTGGTGTTCAATCAAGGAGCCATACAAGCAATTAATAGGACCGCAGGATGCTTATGGGACAAGATCGCAGAAGGAGTAGACATCATGCGCGAGATGTCCAAGCGGAAAAACACCAAGCAACTCCAGGAAGAAGATAGAGAAAGAAGAGAAGAAACAACCCCACCCAGGAACGCCACAGGGAGAATACAAAGACCGCCGGAACGACCAGCAGCCTCACGATGCGTATACTGTGACGGTCGACACCTTTCCGATGGATGCACGAAAGTAACGGACTACAGAAAACGCAGAGAGATAACACGAAGAATGGGGCGATGCAAGACCTGCCTCGAAAAAAACTGCACTGAACGATGCGTCAAACATACATGCCACTACTGCAAGCAGTACCGAGACGAGCTACGACACCACCACTCATCACTCTGCGATCTACCAGAACCATACGACCAGGAATAACATCCCAAAGCCCAGTCAGCCCAACTTAACTCGTATCACACAACATTGCCATACTCTCAGGATTGCCTATCTCACACCTCAGTTACATTGCCAATTCTCCATTATCCTTTACTGAACAAATAAATCAAAAAAAAAATTTTAGATGACTGATCAACCACCTCCCCCTGACGACATGGCGGAAGCCATAGAGCTGATGGCGCAGAGTCTCCAAAGAATGGGGACAAACAATCTCCCGTGGCCGAAGTTTAACCCGACGGTAGAGAGCTTTCCTGAGTACATCGGTGAGTTAAATCTGTATGCTAACGCACGTGGAATTAACCAAGAAGAACTAACCCGAATGTTGCCTCTACTAATGACCGGAGACGCACGCCGCCTCGTAAACAACCTGTTGAGCCAAAACCTAACATACCCACAACTGCTAAACGCATTTCAACAGCACTATTACAACGCCGGCAAAATCTCACAGGCACGTGCACGCATCATGAACGCCAAGCAGGGTTCCATGTCTGTTGAAGACTACCAAAAACAAATACTAACACTCTCCATGCAACTTCACCCAACGGACCCCAACACACGTAGCTCGGCAGCGCTTCTATTCTTCATAAACGGACTACGCCCCGACCTTAAACGCAAACTAACACGTCGTGCACCAGGAACATTCGACGAGGCAGTACAGATGGCCTCACTGGAAGAGAGTCTAACAGCAGACGACTCTAACAACGGAATTAACGCACTCCCGGAAGGAGTGCACGTCGTTTTTTCTAACCCCCGATACCGCAACAACAACTATAACAACCGTTCCAACACCTACAATCGTCCTAACCCCGACAACCGAAACAACAATAACAACCGACCCTATAACGAAAACGACCGCGACAATTACTACCGATCCAATAACAACAATCGTACCAATACTTACAACCGTTCCGCCCACTACAACCACAGTAACAACAACTACCGATCCCAGAACTACAACCGTACCAACACTTACAACCGCCCGACCCACGACAACCGCAGCAACAGTAACTACCAAAACTACCACAACAACCGACCCCACAACGACTACCGTAATCCTAACACTCGTCGCGATCCTAACCAACAAGCCCGCCAAGAGCCGCGAAGCTCCGATGGAAGGGGACGAACCCCCCTGGTATCCCCACTAGTCGCCGCAGTGCTAACCATGGCCTTACTAACAGTACCGGCCTCAGCAGAATTCAATATCTGCGAAGAACGAGGAGGAAGCCTCATAACACTTCCCCCAGACGAAAACTGCACGACGATTCCGCTAACCGAAGTAAAAACGACTAACATCTCGGTGTATATACACAATACGACAGCGACTAACATCCCAGCGGCACGATGTGCATGGGAAACGTACGAAAGATGCACCGAAAGTATCCTCTGGCTGGGCCACCGAACACAAACGCTCAAGAATATCACCGCGGCTAACTTTACCGAATGTACGGAAGCATACAACCGACTAACACTAAATAACAAGAACTTGAAACAAACGGGATTCGCCACCTGGACACTGGACCCCGATCCAGAGGATTTCCCGGCTAACACCGCGTACGGAAAGGCATGCAAAGAAACCAAACGTTTCAGTATAAAGATAGGTAGCGTGTCCACCTCACAAAAACGTATATCCTCTAACCTCTTTATAACAACGCCGAACTGCACAATTAACACTGGGCAATGCCAAAACAAAGCTATGATAGCTATATGGCAACCCCCGCCACCCGACACTAACATCTGCGACAAACTAATTCGGGTAGGAAACTACCAAGCGAAAATCACTAACCACTCGGTAATAATCGAGGCCGTACAAAGCGCACTGCGACTATCCGAAACGAAACCGACACGCAAACCCGAACACAGATGCTCTAAGAAACCGATGCTCGAAACGATGACAGGATCCTTCATAACCCTGGACGACTACGACAACATAACCGACATCAACGACATCCTCCGAAGAAACGACAGGATCAGAAGAACACCGAAAACGATCCCGAGAAGCGAAACGACTTCAACAATCCAGACAACGGAGACGCCATTCTTCACCACATCCTGGAGGGTCATGTACACAGCACGAAAGAAGCTGAACCAGAGGTACGACCTTGTCGACCTAGATGAAGAAGAACAACTCGGACAAGAACTATGTCTACGACGAATTTCAATGGAAACACTTGACAATGCAAAAGTCAGCTACGATCCCGCTCTCACAATAGTCGACGCCCTGGATGCCGCTATTCAACACAAGACGCCCACAACACAGCCGAACGGAACAGCCAAAAGGCCACCACGACCAGACAGCGCCGCCCTGGCTCACGCCAAAATCCTACTCAAGGCACTCCTAGACGCTTACGACGAACAGTGCCGGGGAACACCAACACTACTCGCCGCCCGACTCAACGCCCGACAAGAAGTCGCCCTTACAGCAGCTGGAGTATATAAAGACGACCACCACAGCGCTCGTCTAGACCACCTGACAGCTGAAGTCGACTACGCAAAGACCAAAACTGCAGAAATACAATCAATCCTGCACAACATAACACGAAGTAGCCTGAACGCCAACCTTCAATACACAGCGGAACACTTCGAACGAGCAATGAAAATGAACTACAACAATCTATTCACAAGCATCTGCCAGAATTCAAACCGACAACTTGCGACCTGGAAAGCCATCACCATGATCAACCCGACAATCGGAATAAGGTTAATCACTGGAAGAACGGACATAGCCGCAACCCACGTCGGACTAGACGTCTTACACGTCTACCCATGTCAGAAGGCAACGGCCGCATACATCTACCGGAATCATCAAACGAGAGATGGAAAATGCCACAACGAACTCCCGATCGAACTTCCGTCAGGCGAGATCCTTTTTAAACCACTACATTCGAACGACCTGCAAAGGACCTCCACCACCGCGGAATGCAATTCCATACGCCCAGAAATCCGACGAGACAACGAAACATGGATGGCAGGAAATGTTCCGGTCAAAGTCAACAAGCTCAACGCCCGCCACAACCAGTATCAACCAGCAATAGACAACATACTCTTCAACACATCAGGCCTGTTCGACAACATAACCAAGCCACTGATACCCTATCTGGCCCAACTTAGTGCAGAAGTAAACATGATCACGCTCGACCATCACAGACATCGCCTCACCATCGACGACCACCCTCACTGGTCATTCGACAATGACGTCATCAACAGCGCAGCCAGAATCGGTGGATACGTCGTCAACGGAACCACAGGCGTCATTCAAGAACTACTGGACGACGTCAAAGGGCTGGCATATTCCCTGGAAACGATGCTGACAACGGGGATAATCATCCTTGCCGTCTCATTCCCGATAACTATTATTATCTACTGCCACTGCAGAACAACAGGACTCACCAGAGGCAGAGTCAACGCTATCCACCTGACTGAGAAGGGCGAAATACAAGACCCGACAACCACGCCTCCTCAGTCTTCCCTTCCGACTCCAGCTCCACCACCGAAGCACCAGAGAAGCCGGAACCCAACTCAACTAATCAACACTTTTCCATGCGGACAAATCTGCAAGGTCGGCACTCTAACCAGCCTACCATTCATTCCGATCGACATCGCCGACCGAAGAATAATCGCACTCTTCGACAGCGGTTCTTCCTTCACGTACATGCGGGAGAGCACGTTCAAACACCTCGAGGTAGGGCACGCCCAAGAAACCTCCCAGCAAGCAGCGACAGCCAAGGGATCCGAAATGAAATTCATTGGGACAGCACGAGTACCCGTGAAGATTGGTAGATACCAGCTCGACCACGAAGTTCTCATCTCCAAAGACGAAGACTGTCCGAGCCCATCTCTAATCGGATACGACTTCATATCCCGACTGTCAGAACAAGGAACTCTCACGACACTCAACGCGACCACCGGCCTACTACATGTCGGAAGTGACAACATCCCACTCATCAAACCAGGAAGACCACTCACCGCGTCAAACAACGCTACAGTCACCGTCAGCCACGCCGACGAAGACCTCATCCAACCCGGAGAGACAAGATCGACCAAGCTCAAAACAGGAAAAGATGTCACAGTCCTACTACAACCAAACGACACCGACGCAGGACTTCACCTTGCCGAAACAGCCATATGCTTCACCACAAGTACGGAAGCAAGCATCAGCATCACGAACACGTCGAACAGAAGAAGGGACATCCAGAAAGACTCCACCTTCACGACGGCACCTGTCCTGGCACTGGTCTCTCCCGCTACATCACAATCAGACACGACGACAACACGGACCAACTACATCACAATCAGACACGACGACAACACGGACCCAGAGAACACAACTCTCCGCCGATCCAGCAGAAGAACGGGACCGCCGAGACGATACCTGGACTAGAACGTCAAAGGACCATCAACAACAACCCTACCCAATCCTATTGTATAACCACACCACTCAATTTCACACTGCCCCATAGTCACACATTACAATTCTTTATCCCAATATAAGACACATACACCCTATAGAACGAACGGTTTCCCCCATCGGGGACTTTTTCAATGTCTGAGGCGCAACGCTACCAAGAACCACAACAACAAAAGCGACATTGCCGACCACTACATCTCATTACGTCAGCCAGAGACAACATCTATCAAACTCGACCAACGATTGTATCACATCCAACGGAAACATCACCAGGAATTAGGACCAGATGGTATACACTGTCAGAACAACAACACAGTGTACACGACGTCAGAGGAGCCGAAGACAAAGATGGAAGCCGAAAAAGGAAACCTATTCGTTCCCACCCCAATTTTGTCAATTTGTTCTGTACCGATCACCATTAACCACCCCAATTTTGTCAAGTTGTTCTGTACCGATCACCATTAACCACCCCAAATCCCTATCCAACAGTTACCCAAATTTTTGCACGTAAGGGACACGTGCTTAACGGCAGTGGGGATGTAGCATCCCTGCTATGAGCGAGCGAGAGCGGCCTCAAGGCCACGCCCTCGCGAGCTCAGCCGAAAAACCAGTCCCGATTTCAACACCAATCTCGGACTCCGTGTGTATATTAGTTGCTAATGAATCCTTCATGTGAATATACTTCGTCGTATGTTACAGTATCCTGAGAACTGTTCAGACTTTTCGTGCAAATTTTTGTACTAGGGTGTTTTTTGAGGTACAATTACGATCCAGTTATTGAAAAAGTCTAAAAAATCATTTTGAAGGGTAGTTCTGGAAAAATTATTTTTCGATGGTTCATAACACACCGCTGATAAAAATTTATTTTCGATTTTTGTACATCAATCGAAGCGTATTTTTTATCCGCGTTCACCTGACAAAAAATTACGGTGCTCGCTCGTCGATGAAAAAAGTTATTGACAAAACTCTGTGACGCAAAAATCAATCAATAATCAAAATTTTTTCACATCGATCGATTTTTCATAGTCAACTCTTCAAGTTTCCAAAGTATGTTGGAATACAACACTTTTCCAGAAAGTTATGAACGTCTAAACTCCAAAAAGTGTGAAGTTTGGGACAGTACTGCAAGACTCTGGCAGGACTAAATGAAACAAAACCAACATATTTGAATTCAGAGTTCTCAAATTTACTTGTTCACCAAATTTCAACTCAATCGGTTCATCAGGAGCCTAGCGCACTTTTTGGTTGAATCTCTCGTGAAACGTCTCATATACTCTATATTTAAACCCAAAACAGAGAAAAACAGTTTCAAAGGAAAACGTCAATTGAAATTACATCATGATATTTCCTAAATAACTGAATGAAACTCACACAACATATCGTCTGGCTGTTAGCATGGAGTTACGCCATAAACTGTGAACACTTATCGAATCGCAGGCTATTATCATACTTAGCGATTGTACAAGGTAGTACTCGAATCGTTCGATTAGGAACACTCTGAAATTCATGAATTGCGAGATAATCCTCCTAACATGAGTTAATGTATACATATTATTTCTAAGTTGCATGAAATTACGACTCCCGTTTAAATGTTTTTTCATGTGATGAATTCCGTCAAAAAGTGAATGAATTATTAAAAATGAGAGAAATAGAACATGAAATCTATATCTGCTCAGTCTAGCTTATCAGACTTTCGGAGGATATACAACTTCCCCTTTCTCTATCATGACAGCCTAAACAGTAGGATGTGCGTCCTGTTTACTTCTATTTCCTTACGAATCTGCTTATCATGTTATTATTTCTTCAGAAATTTGAAGCCTTTCTATGTATATTCTATGAAACTTTTGTCATTCTTACTTTCTTTAGTCATAACGTTTTTGTAAAAGAAAATAACCTAAAATCTAATCTGTGGTAGAATCTTTCTTGACGAAGAACCATTAGAAGCAATCTTGCCAAATATCGCAGTTGCATTCGGTTTCTTGACGCGACGGAGCGGCAGACGAGATCGATAACCTGAAAATCGTTCACTGATAGTCACAAAACTAAACTTGATATCAAGGTTGAGCCTTTTTTTTAACAATTGGTGATACTGAATGAGGTATATTGAGTCATCCCGAGAAAACCTGTTCTCAGAGACGAGAAGAAACTATTTTCCAATCCTAAAATGTTCTATTTCTTAGTTTACCCGCATGTTCAAAACTAAATTCTTCACAAAAGTTGTGCATTTATTAAGAAAAGAAATTACTACTGGCTGCAGATTGCATATCTAGTATTGACGCGGTGTTTTAAACATTGTGAAGTATACTGAACAGTCAGATTCGCCATATCATGTCATCCTTACTGTTACTGTAGTCTCATTCATTGTTCACAGGTGGCATAAATTTTCGTTTCAAGACGAAAAAAAGAGAAAAACTCACAATATACCTACATTCACCCAACCTGTCTCTGTACGCTTCAAGGATCAGGGGCACATATGTCTCAATTCCCTCTTGGTCGACACATTTCTCGATCCACAAGCCGAACTGGCGCACTTCCTCAGTGTCGGCGTACTCGAACTGAACGATATGAGTTGGTGAAATGGGATTTGGTCAAATTTGTTTACCATCAAATTTCTATTGTCCATCGCTCTTTTCATTTCTCTCAAATCCATCGTGTATTGGAGAAGTTGACCTAAAGCCTCTCTGAAATGAGCGATCTCTCTATCTCTTTTTCTCTCGCTCTCTTTCTAGCTCTCTCTCTCTCTCTCTCTCTCTCTCTCTCTCTCTCTCTCTCTCTCTCTCTCTTTCTCACTCACTTCAGTGGTTCCGGAAGCCTGCGCACCAGAGAATTTTTAATATGTTTTTCGAAAGTTGTCACCAGTCTAGCGTGCAACCCATTATAGGTCATCGTGATTAGCCTAGCTGCGGCCAAAACGATGTAGTTGACCGTTTTCTGAAAAAAAAAGTATACTGGGAAGTTTGGTTTTTTTCATTGCCTGTTGACCAGAAGCACCACACAATAATAATGAATTTAGGTCTAATACGTTTTAAAAAAACGAAAATCTACAGTTCTTTCACCTGACAGGAGTTATGTCCAAGGTCGAAGAATATGTGAGGTCTGAGTGGTCTCTTAAGTTTTCGAATATGTCGAAGACGATGGAACTGTTCCAAAAGTTGCTTTAGTAACAAGATTTCTGGCTATTGGTTCGAAGATCGGTCGGTGAAGCAACTTATGCCAGCGGTTCTATCATCTTCATCAAATTAAAAACCTAGAAGAACACTCAGACCTCATAAATTCTCCGCATTTTGATACAAGTCCCATGTGACATCGCGAAAAATGGGCCGGTGCTGATGGGAGCTGACCCATTGTTTTACATACTAATAATCTGATGACCAACCTCGTCTGTCAACAGGATTTGTGTTCTTCTACCTGGCCTTTCTTGAGGGTAGATGTGATCGAAAAGCTTCGAAATCATATCTTCTACCTCGTCGGAAGAGTAAAAGTGCTCATCGTGCAAATAGCTGATCAACCTGTAACGTGAAGAAATGGATATCTGAAGTGTTTCACAAGACAACTAAATTAGATTATGGTAAAGACCAGAGGTGCACGAAAGCCGGAAAATATTGAAAAACGGCAATATTGTATATTCGCAGAGTCTCAGATAAACAAGAGTGAGTAGATCAGTACTCGATTTTCTTTTTTCTTCATTAAATTTGTTCATATTCCAACGACATTCATCACACAAAACCAAAATTTTTAAAACGAAAGTCGAAATTTTGTGTGAATCTGACATTAATTTATTATTGGCGAATTTAACGTTTAACATCTAGTTTTCGCATCAGAATTTTTTCGCAAAATATGAAAGAGGATTTCCACGATTGTTCACAGATTATCGAAATTACTCGAAAATCACAAGAAAATCACCAGTTTTGCAAGGATGATTATACCAAACTTTTTTTCAAACATTCCTTAATTCAAAACTGTGAGGTGTCGACGATAATAGATATCTGACAAGATTCATTATCCAGTTCAATTTTTCTTATACATTTTCGCAAAACCCATAGAAAAGGCAAAGCTCACCCGCAAATCGAATCGGTGACACAGCAGTAAGCAAACACTTCTTCCTGGTCCATACTCGAAACCACGTCGTTGCTTCCGACTGTTATGTACAGGTTCATGAATTGATAATCTACACGTGCCTTCACATATTTCATGAAAGTGTACTGCGAGTTGCTCGCCCTTTTCTGGAAAAAATCAATAAATTGACTGACACAACTGATCGCAATTCTTCCAACTGTCTGTGTTTAGCGGGAAAGATACGCCAAAGCCAAAATTAAGACTAGTCTAAGCAAATGAAACGGAAAGCTTTGAAGAGAGAAACCTGCAGCGGATTCGAATACTTTCACATTAGATATTCATTTTGACAATTATTCCAAACGTACGTCCATTATATATAAGAAAAAAAAAACGCTGAAATTGAATGTTTGACGATTCTCCGAGTTATGCGATGAACGATCACTGTTGGACGCGTAGCGGTCAACCGTTTTGTCACCGTCTAATTTTGACAGAAAAACTGTGACTCGCCGCTTCTTTAATCTCATCCTCGTCCAGTCTATTAATCTCTGCGATAAAAACAGCGATAGCCCTAGCCACTTGTGAGCATGGTCTGCAAGCGTACAGAATGAACAAGTCTATGATCTGAAATGTTCGATATTTCCAACGGAACAATGTCCCTCGTCTTTTTGGCTAAGAGCGTATGACTGATATCAGTTTGGTAAATTACTACGTAGATCGAGATTAGAAAATGACGCACATCTCCCTCACTCCCTTTAAGGTGTGATGGAGACTCTGCACCCTCTTCTCTAAACTCACCTGCGTCTAGTGATAGTACGCACTCTCTCACCCACATAGTGAACGTTGGAGTCCGTAAACGCACACAAATTCGAAATAGTGTCTATGTTTGTCGAAAACTCTCTTCCATTCCCTCTCTCACACACACACGGTAGCGTAAAGAGAGAATTCTGCGACGTCATGAACGCCCGATTGTGAACTGTGTAAAATTCCGCACTACCGTCCAGTCAGTAATACAGTGAAAAAAACATACCTTGTACAAATCTGCGCCCTTTCTGCGTGGCAAGTTCTGCCACAAAGTGTAGAAGATGACCGCCATTCTGTCGAGTGAGTCAATGTTCAAATTGTCTAGCAGTGTCATCATGTCTTCTTCACCTTGCTGGACAAATTGTTAGTACAGAGAGTGGAGAGATATTTTGCTCACCAAGTACTCGCGATCATGAAAGAACGGCCCTTTGGCGCTTGTAAAGTTGGGGAATACTGGTCGTTTGATTTTCAAGACGCTTTCGAGAGACTGAATGGCTGATCATTAGTGAGAACGCTCAGAATAATAGGTCAACGATGAACCGCAGACGACACAACGTGTCGAACCATGACAGACCGCAGAGCTCGGCTAAAAAATACGGCAGTTCGCAGACGACATATCTCAAGAAATAAAATTCTGCGAAAGGAATTATACATACATAATGACAGATCAAAAACAATATAGTTTTACAGATTGCCACTGCATGCGGCACGGAGTGCCAAGATCAAAAAATCGATTGCCGGTGGAGTTTCAAAAAAGGCGCGAATCAGTCTACCCCAATCAATAGATTCAATTTTTCGCTCCGGATGACCGCTTTGCAGCTGTCTATTTGTATTTTTACCCATTTATTCCATGTGTACTGCTCAATTTTAGTCCTTGATGAACAAGAAAATTGTTGTTGAAGTTGTCGTAAGATATTTTGAGGAGACTAAGCAGTATTGATATCGAAAACGTAGTTAAGGTCACGATTTGAAAATTCTTTCAAGTAAGCGATTTTTGACCGACCATCCTTGGTTGTCCCGCCTTCGTTACGCCCACTTTTGGAATAGCCAAAAGTGTTACACCGTGTGCGGTCTGCCGAAGTCTGCACTGTCCAGTTTTACTAGATAAAAAAAAAGCTCACCACATTGATGTGCCTCATTTCAACCAATTTTTCTACATGAAAATCACAACAGTGTTCACCACGTTTGACTGGTGCCAGGATCCCTGAAAATTGTTCACTTACAATATGCATGCTACGGACGAATATTTTATACTTTTACTGGTTTGCATCACACACAAAAAGGTATCGCGATATTTTTATGAATGATAAATCTCAACAACTAAGATCGTTTTTATGTTTTCTCCTAAAAACTACGCTTGAAACTACTCCATAAGTCGAGTTCAAATATTTTTCCTAGCTACGCGTAAAATAGTAGAACAGAACACAAACTTCTCATTCTTTTCGAGTATTCACTCATGCTAGTCGATGGTTGGGGTTCTTCTGATTCCGAAGAAGCTGAAAATATGAATTTACCTGAAGGATTAAAATTTAGAAAACAATATCTTGATAGAAAATCAATATGACTCAAACCGGTATTCCGATTATTGTTCAGCAGGAAGTATCATGGAACGGATAGTTTTAAATAATCATCTTGATAGAAAATCAATATGAAAACAAGCTGAAACGTTCCCTACCGATTTCCTTTCTCGTCTTATATCCGAGAAGGTGAGTTCAAAATTGTAGGTTGTGAACGATTTTGAGTAAATAAAAATGAGCGGAAAATGAATCAAATAATCTTTTTTGATGAGAAAAAAAAACAAACCTCCCCCGTGTGGTGATTCCTCACGCGAAGATGATTCGTCCGAGCTAGGTAGAGCGAACTTCACAGATTTGACTGAACAACCAAAGTTACTACTACACAATGCAAAGTTGAAAACTACAGTCTGGAAATTAGAGACTCACCCGGTGCTACATAGCTTGAAGATGTGCACGGTTCTTGAGAGCTTGCTCTTTCCGGAGAATCCGGTGCTGTAAGGTGTTAGAAAATTGGAAGGTTAAATAAGATACGCAACTTACCTTTTGATGTTGACGGTTGACAGCTAGTTGATGGACCTGGTTCTTGCGAACTATCTCTGTCCGTCGTGTAACTTGCTGAAAATAGAAATTTATTGTCAAAATGTCCCCTGGTCGACGAATATCCAAGAAAATTACACCGAATGTATTAATATTCTTCCTACCTACAGGTGAAGTTCACAATCCATTTGATGAAAACTACCATAGGAATGAAATCGTACAATGAGGGGTAAACAGTTGATTATAACTATACAATCAGTGTTCCGTCAAGATAAAATCGCCGGCTTTTCGCGATTCTATTTTTCAACTCTAGGAGGAAACAACAACATTTTCTGAAAACAATTATGGTTAGGGCTGGACTCCAGTTAGAATTTTCTCAAAATTTTAGGTAAACGCAAAAACCTAGCAATGAGGGTGCTGTTGACCTAGAAAAACAAAACTACTGACCTTTCGATGTTGATGGTTGACAGCTAGTTGATGTACCTGGTTCTTGAGAACTTTCTCTTTCCGTGGAGTCACTTTCTGGAACTTTCTACTTTAATATTAGCTTGTCTCTTAGGAGGACAGTTTTTTTTCAGAAATTTCGCCTAATTTTCCACTATAGTGAACATCTCAAACTTAGCGTGCAGAATGCTACAACTCTCCCTTCACTGACCCCATTATTTTTAGAAACCATTGCTTCGTTTCATGGTTCACGGTACTAGAACACGCGACCAGTATTTATACCGAATAAATGATCTGAATCGCAAATCATGTATTACGGATAGTTTTTTAAAAAATTTATTACTATCCAGCTGTTGACCTTAAAAAACACATCTGCAAACCTTCCGATGTTAATATTAGTATGTCAGTTGTCGATGAGATTGGTTCTTCAGAACCTTCTTTATCCGGTGTCACGCCTTCTGAGAGATAGTTGTTGAACCTTTTCTCATGAAGAACATCTTACCCTTTTTAGATGTTAGTATTCCAAACGTCGATGGACCTGCTTCCTGAGATCTAGCACTATCCGGAGTGACATTTCCTGAAAAGTGGAGCTGCAATCTATCTGGTGGTGTAAAAATCACTGGGTATTCACTTAAAAGATTGCATATCATTGATTTTTTATAAAGATATTATTACATTATCAAACAGTGATCAGCAGACCCGCTATAAATGACCTAATCTACTTAGGGCTCACGACATCATTAAATTCTTGATTTCAGTGTTTCACGATCATGGTTCCTAGCCCAAAAAAAGCCCGACTCGTGACTGTTCCCTCATATCCAAAGATTTTTCGGTTCATGATCAGTCATAAATTTGGATTACGTGCTAAAAGAAAACAGTCGAACGCGTAGCGGTCAATATGCAAAAAAACCTTCAAATGTCGGGGATGAACAAGGTTCTTCTGGTTGAGGAGTGGCTCTTTCTGAAAGAGCTGAAACTTCTTCATTACAACTTACTTCTGTCTTTTTCTCACCTGGACTCTGACACTTGAACGGGCTCCTGCTGACTCGCTTCATGTCGGCCGAGCTGGGTCTTGTGACAGCTGGTATGTTCTCTCCGTCCTTCACGGCTGGATCACAAGTGTCGGTGGTTGGATCAACGTCTATGGAGTTGGAACGGCTGGACGCTAAGGACGGAAGATCGACTTCTGATGGTGATGAAGTGACCGCTTTGTCACCCATGTCGAGGTCTTAAGATTATTAGGAAAGAGAGGAAGAGAGAGAGAGAGAGAGAGAGAGAGAGAGAGAGAGAGAGAGAGGAAGAGAGAGAGAGAGAGAGAGAGAGAGAGAGAGAGAGAGAGAGAGAAAGAGAGAGAGAGAGAGAGAGAGAGAGAGAGAGAGAGAGAGAGAGAGATAAAGAAATTACCAAATCAACGCAAAAAGAAAGAAGAACAAGTAGGAACGGCGTGAACCGCGCAAAAGTTTCAGAAATTGGCGGGAAAATTTATTCGCTGTTCAAAACATAGGTCAAAAACATTTCAAAGTTCACTCGCACTCCTCACAGTCCACACCGCGGCAAGCGCAGTTGAAAAGTGTAAGCTAAAGCAGCGAGCGGCATCGACCAATCAGCGAGGGAGGGGGCGGGGCAATCGATAGATCAAATTTTTGTTACTGTATTTCCAAATATTTTAAATTTCACGTGGAGTGTATTTTTCTTTTTTCTCAATGCAAAAAAAGAACGGCGCGGTAACGTATGGGAAAAGTAGGGTGCTGAATACTCTGGATTGATAAAAGTTGGGTGTAGGAGTAAAGAGGTTTAACGCATGTCTCCTGATTCTCCTCATTTCAGAACCACGATAGCTGAAACTCAATTTGGCAAAAAGAAGACAAGAATGGAATCCATGAAGAAAGAGCAAAATAATTTATTTATGTATCTTAATTAATAAATATATTATGGAAAAATAAATATATTCTGGAAAAAAAAAGCAATTGAAGGAACATACCATTTTTAATGTAGGATTCTCTGGAAGAATAGAGGGATACGGTACAAAAAATGGGAAAATCATTGAAAATTCGAAACATTTTCACATCTGGAGCACTGCCAACATTATGACAACACCTCGACGGCCGAATCGACCACTTCGACAGCCGAATCCACCACTTCGACAGCCGTTGCCTCTTCAGGATTTGTTCCGAAGTCTGACTCTGGAAGTGGAAGCTCTGAAAAAAAAAGTTTCTGAGTTGGAGAAGACAAAGAATATCTGGAAAAGGAGTTGAGAAACAAAGAAGACCTTTTGGCGAATCTCCAAGTTCAGCTGGATATGGCTCGAACAGCCTTGGAGTGGCAGAAGAAAGAAGGACCGTGAGTAACCTAAAAATATTTTTATAGAAATTTATATTTAGATATGAAGCCGCTGTCATCAAGAAGAACAAGGAGCTAGTCGCCGAGTTGAAGAACTTAAAGAAGGCCAAACGGAACGCAGTCTACTACAGAGACAAGCGAATCAATGAACTACATGATGCTACTGGTGACCCACGTCAACCTTTATTATCGGCTGAGACTATGTTCGATGCTACAGTGGAGTTTACAGTCAGTTACCGGAAACTGGGGAAGCTGATGAAGTGGATGAATGAGAAAGCCAATCGGAAAATATTCCCGAGTATACGAGAGGTTACGAAAATTCGAAGAGTGAGATTTCTTTTCAATATTTCAATAAAAGTATTTTAAGCTTCGGAAAACTAGCCTCAACATCGTTGCCGTCAGGACTGAAGTTCGAGATGCCGATGACTCATCTCGTCATGTGGATGCCGCGTATCACTCAGACTGCTCCATTCTCATGGAGTCGAGGATACAATCATTGATTGATGCAGACGCACTGCTCGATGACATCGAACCGGAGGGAGCCCTGAAGTTCATAGTTACTGGAGACAAAGGACAGAACACCACGAAGTTAGGTGTAGTTTGCCTCAACTCGTCGAACAGAGGGTGAATTTTTCAAATTACTTGTTATAACTACTTTTTTACACACAGGAAGGCACACAACAACAGCAAATTACAGATCGCTCAAATCCTTCCACTTGTTAGGTATTTGCGATGGTGACGACAACAACGTTACTCTGAAAGCCGCGTTCGAAGACGTATTCGACCAACTTTCCAGTTTCGATAACCTCGTCGTCACGCAGAACAATGTGGAAGTGAAGATGGATGTCGTGAAATTTCTGGGTGGTGATATCAAATTCATATGTACCACACTAGGACACATGGGATCTTCGTCTGATGAGTTCTGCCCATTGTGCGACATCACTCGCAAAGAAGCTGGAACGGTAGCGGTGCTTTTCACAAATTGTCTACGATTTCCAACACACAGGACCTTCGATGACATATTGAGAGATGTACAGAACGGAAGGTTTTTGTAGTCAAAATTCATCTTCATAACACTTTCAGAAAACCGTTCAAAGCCGTACCTCTTTTTAACGTGGATTTGCGCAATGTGATCCCTCCTCCGCTACACATACTAACATTCCTATCGCAACTAGGAGTGGACGCGTTCTACGCTCACGCAATGATGTTGGATGGGTGTGATGGTAAGAATATTCTTATCGCTCTTTACAATTCATGCTTAGGAGGACTCCAAGGACGCCGAACCGACTACCAGCGTCAGCGTTCAAAAATGAGGAAAGAACTAGCTCAGGATGAGAAGACGCTGAAGGATCTGGAAAAGAAGTTCAAAATGATGCTATTGATAAAGGACAAGCTAGCGAAGAACTCGCGTAGAATGAGGAGCGCTGAAGAATGTTCGTGCAGCGACTGTATTTTCACGATTACAGCTCTGTCTGACAAAATTAGTGGTAAGCTTAACAAAAAGTAAGAACGTACAAAGCATTTTTCAGCTTTCATGAAGAGGAGCTGCTGCGATGCATGTCAAGCATCCGTGCATTTAATATGCATAGGCCTCGATCCAGCTTCTGACCATCCTTCCGTACTATGCCAAGAATGCGAGGACAATAAGACGGATACTGCAGACAACTTCGACCTGACGCTCCGGTCGAACGAAACACAACTCAGAGAAGCACGATCGTCTGTTGAAAAACTAACAGAAGCACTGAAACTTCAAGAAGAAGCTGTAAAGAAACGTAAGTTCTTAAGTATCACTTAATCTTTTAAAAATTGTACATTCAGTCACTCCAACAGTGTCTGGTCTAGACGAAGCGTTGAAGAAGAAAGGAATTAGACAGAATCTATGGTTTGAGCAGCTTACTGGAAATCAACTAAGAAGAGTGTGTCGCTCAGTGAGTCGTTTACTGTAAAAAAAAACTTACAAGATAGTTTAGGATTGTTTGGAGGACGTATTGAACTCGTTCCCGTCACGATCGCGTTTCTTGCAAGCCTGGGCGGAATATCTGAAAGAAGTCGATGGATTGTGGTCGCTATGCAAAGCGGAAATTTTGACTGACGACGAGGTTGACCAATTGTTCAATACCATAAAAAGAGTACTACTCCGATTGAAAGAAGCAAATCCCGATCAAAAAGTTACCCCGAAGATCCACTGGTTGCATGAACACGTGCCACTATTCGTCTATCGTTGGCGATCATGGGGATTGTTCAGTGAACAATCGATCGAATCTAGTCACCACCAATGTAGAGTAATTAGTGAAAATAGCTGCTTCAGTATGCCCTCACTAAAACGTCTCACGTATATCTTGCAAAATTTCACATTCGCTAACGAAATGGATGCAGAAAGAGTTCTCTAATTAGTTGAATACATGTTAACATAAAGAAAGTTACCTGCTAAAACTATTCAACGTTGTGGTCTGTTTCATTGACGAAATCCTTCTGCATTCATCCTGAACAAAGCGTATTGATAGTGCCACTAGTTAACGATAAAATGATCAAGAATGTTGAAGTTTGCATCACTTATCTTTTTTTATATACAATTTATGTCACAACAACATCTCCCTTGTTCAATACTTCACTTAATTTTTTCTTTCAATACTTGTCAAGCTTTCTTTCATACGAATTAATGTTAACCTCTATGAATAAACGAACTTTGCTCGCGTTTTCGTGTTAAAAACAGATTCACAATTTAAATTACACAACCAGCTTGAAAACGTGGATTCACGAAGATGATATATTGAACACGACACTTGTGACGCAAATTTATATTTTTCGTTACCAAATAGCATTAACAATTCATTCACAGAGATGAGAAAACAAAGAAAACAGGAGAATAATCGAAAACAAAAATAGGAAAATAAAGAGTGAGGTAAGTGCGCTCCACGGAACTTCGGCGTAGAAAAGGGTGAAAAGCGTTCGCAGCACGTGTTTTTTTACTCCTTGCTTTGCCTAGGTGTGCAGTCGCACTCTTTTCTCATCTGCTCTTGCATGGCGTTTGGTAGGAACTGTAAATGATATATTCTGGCTGATGATTGGCGCGTTGCGCACTCTTCTCCTCAGGCAATCAGAAGTACGCAGAAAATCCGTAAAAAGGCCATTTTTTACGTATCTTCTCCATAACTTTCGAAACAGAGGCAAATGCTAGAGTTAGGGCCAAGATATGGAAGTTTTGTTGCGCGTTGAAATTTAGTACGTATCAGGACATATCTTGCAACATCTCGACATTTCCAACCAGCGGCGGGTCCGCGACTGATCGAGGTTGGACTCAGTCAAATTGGGAATGAACTAGAAGAAACGATAGTATCTGTTCTTATCGTATTAACTTCCACTGTCACTGGAAAGAATATTTTTGCAAAAAAGAGATGGAAGAGGGCAGGAACCGAACTTGTGACGTCATGTCGCAAAATTTTTGTATAAATTCCGAGATACTGGAATCACATTCAACAGATCAAAACAATTCATAGATCAAACAAAAATACTTGCCACTCGATAGCGAAATTTCTCCACATCTCGCTCTTAATTTGGCATATCTAGATACAGTTTTTTAGGGAAGTTCTGTAACTCGTACGTATCTTGATATATCATGTTGCGTATTTCTGATTGCCTGAGTCTTGTGGACTTATTTTACCATGTAAAAGAGCTAGGAAATTTTCTCTACCAGTCAAAATTTGTGGTTTCACTTTCAGAAAAACTCATTTTAAACCCGATTCTACCCAAAAAAATCAGTAACTCAAATGAATGAAGTTTCTGAATTCAATAACAAGATGATTCGGCACACCGGTACTAACTATTCATCATACCTTTGGCGCATAACGTTCAGCATTCTTCCAATATGGATCGATCATTGGGTAGATATTACGGTATTCATTTTTCCTGGCCACACGGGCAAGATGATCATTCCAGTCACTGCAAGTTAATGGGAATAGAGATTGATGAGATTCCGAACAAATTACATCGCTTAATACATTTCCACGGTTCAGCTTAAAATTACATCGCTTAATACATTTCCACGGTTCAGCTTTGTTTTTCATACCACTAAATTCGTCGTTTCAACTTGTTGGAACCTGAGTGAGTTAGAAATAGCTATGAACACTTATCACCAGGTGAGTCTCCGAAATTTCCAGATCGTTATTTTGAATGATGCATTGTGTATTATTAATTCCGGTTATTCAGTCAAAACTGCGATATTCGATTCACCAAGCTCAACCAAATCATCATTGCGTGAGGATTTACTACAGAACGAAAGTTCGTTTTATTTTTGATGAAAGAGTATTTCGATTCTTGAAGAAATGAGAGAATCTATGACATTCGAAACAATTAAAACCAGAGCTGCGAGAAGAATCATACGTATACGGTTTGATATCAATTGTCAATATACTTTTTAATGCGCAAGTGTTCGGACAGCCATCTCTATTGTAAAGATTTTAGTCTGTTCATTTGCGAAAAAACCCTTAATTTGTTTTTCTTGACGCATGTATGAACATAATTGGGCGCGTTGCTGACAGTCGTTTTATAATGATGAAAGAACTCCGACATTTTGAAATTTTTCAATTGTGGATATATCAGTTCCATAAAAGACACAACTCACATTTGTGGGAATTGGTCCTCAAAAATTCTCATAAACGGTGACATTTCCTCCTTCTCATCTGCTGGGAACCTGTAAAAGAAATAATAGTGAAAAAAACTGCTTTCGTTGTTTTTCTTTTTTCCTACAAACTTCATTATCGATACTAATCAGGGAAATTCGTCGAAAACCTTACTCTTTTCTAATCGCCTTGCGAAGTTTCTCAATTATGTCATACAAATCGCTGTCCTTCTCTTCGCATGCCATCAACTTATCGTGCAGAATATCCAAAATCTGGAAAATTGGTTCAAGTTTGGATTTTCCTATTGCAACAAGACATTTTCAGCTCGGCCTAAGTGGTTAGATAATTATCTGTTTCCAAACTTGCTTTGATATGAGAAAAAACACTAGAAAAATAGCTACTCGTTATCTTTGCCTGGTTAAATGCAATTTTTTGTTGTTTTAGATACCGTAATGAGACTTATCACAAAACAGTTGTCATCCAAAAATAATAGATTATGTTTCGGAACCGCTTAAAGACCTGATAATTAAATTTTGGCATTACTAGTCAAAGTTGGAACATTGCTATAAGAAAATGTCCAAATGACAATAAATGTCTCGTAACCAATTCAATTCAATACTCACCTCAAGAACAACATCTTCGGTGATCTCAGCTTTACTCTTGGTCATTTCGTGTTATCTTCAGGCTGAAAAATAATGTAGTCAAGGTAAAGTGCAGCAGATATTGGAGACCGTGAAGACGGTTAACATTCCTACTTTGATGAAACGAATGGTATGGCATGTTTTATTCGAAAACAGAAAGATCCATAAACAAAACGTTAGATATCAGTACTCCTTTATTTCCATCCATTCGCCTTCAGGGTTTCCAGGTTTTTGATTTGTGTTCTGTAAAAGGCAGTCAAATTTTTGCCAGTTGGTTATGTTATAAGAAAATATATTTCAGTTAACTTTTTAAACCTTGTTTCTTCATCCACACTGTTGGCTAGCCTTCTCATTTGGGTCATGGCTCCATCCACCACTTCCTTATCAACAGAACCGCCACAAACTGTCAACAATCTGGCAGCAGATCGGATAAGAACCTGAAATGAACAGTTTATGTGACTGCAGTTAGGGAAAAAATAACCTCGGAAGTTTTGATGGGATTTGTTGCGTACGACTCGAAGAAGATAATCATGTACTCGTTGATGTGGTTAGATTTAATGATACCGTTCAGACAAAGATGTCCCGCAAAACTGAAAATGTTTTTTGAGAGGTACTGGAGTTAGAAAGTTGTATGAGGATGTTCTCCTTTCTTTTTATTTTTAGAATACAAAAATTATTTACGAGGTCTCTACTCCGGAAAAAATAAATGTGGTTTAAAGGTGCCATAAGAATATTTAAAGACCATATAAATATTAGGCGTTTCTAAGATGACTTCAAAGAGTATTGAAATGTACACCGGATGTCATTTAAAGATTAGACATTTCAAAAGTGAATAATAGTAACCAATTACATTCAAATGTGCTATGAAAAACATAAATGAACTTTAATTCAGACATAACATTTAAATAACATTTATTATCTTCCGGAGTATTGCAAAATTTAAGTAAACCTGATACACATCTCCGCGCCAACAGAACCTATTCAATGGAGTTTAGATTGATAAAAAAAGGTCTATGTAATCAGCTCTTACCCATATCTGACTCAAAATTAATAGAAAACAACTCCAAGAGTTCCCAACACCCTATCATTTTGTTATCTTCCTTTTTCAATTCCATGATCGTGATTATTTTTTCGAAATATGGAGAAAACCTCACTTCATCAAGTTCAACATAATTCGGCCGAAATCATCATCTTTCTTCTTGTCATCGATGACATGATAACAGCACATGGAGACTGCACTGGGCGCAAAACTCCTACAATGTAGCAACACTGCTTTGAATATATTCAAATCATTGCGAACTTCTTCTGTAGCAATAGCCTTCATTAGTGCAACCAGCAACTCTGTCTTCGAGGGAGCCGCGGCAGCAAATTCTGTGATTGTATCGAGAATCTGAAAATCGTATTTTTTGACTGAACGTTTTCAATTTTTTTTCAAAATTTTAGTTTTTCACCATGAATACGAAAATCTTGAAGAAAAACATTTCTTCGCAACGTTTGAAGTGAAGAAACTTACAATGAAGTTCTTTTTACTATCTCTCCATAGGCCAATTATGTCTTCCCGGATGATATCTTTCGTCCCTTCACCTAACCCTTTGAGAATGGAGTATGTCTTTTCAAAAATTCGCTGAAAAAACAAATAAAAAGTTAGAAAAAAAACTATCAGGAACCTCATCTTCGGCTGTCGGGTTGGGGTCATCGTAAGACAATGTGGAAGCATTAAGTTCATTTTCTTTGTGGATTTTTCTGACGAAACGTTCTAGTTCGATTTCTTCAGAATCAGAACTCATTCTGTAAACGTGAATTAATTTAATTTAATTATATTATTATAATTGTCTTCCACGACTTCATAAATCTTGTT
The DNA here is from genome assembly GCA_963978915.1 of Caenorhabditis parvicauda. Taxonomy (NCBI): domain Eukaryota; kingdom Metazoa; phylum Nematoda; class Chromadorea; order Rhabditida; family Rhabditidae; genus Caenorhabditis; species Caenorhabditis parvicauda. The sequence continues at coordinate 11,048,933 of OZ022251.1, read as the reverse complement.
TTTATGCTCAGTTTTATAGTTCTGTTTGATGCGAAATTTACAGGTCAACTTAATACTCACCCTTCTGTTTTATCTTCTTGTTGACTGTCACCTGGAGGGAATCTATAAGGAAAAATGAATTACTGAGAACGTACAGAAAAACTTCTCTTTGATTCTTCTCATCAAACGCTTGCAGAATGCACCAGTATCTGGGAACTCAACAGAGTGTTGCCTGATTATGTCACACGTCTGAAAACTGGAATGAACACGTTCGATATTAGAAGTGTCTAACCTGCTTCAGAACATCCTGCGCAATTTTATCCGCTCGAACAGAGCCTTTCGAATTCATCTCGAATCGAGAAAACTGAAGAAAACAACATTGGATCAAAATTCAATAGACAGGCACACAGCTAAATTGTAGATCAACAACTTACAGTATTTTAAAATCTCGTTTATATTCCCAGTTTCTGTCAATTTTACCTTTATTGAAGCATTTCGCTATAATATTCTCTATATTTTTCATGGCTACCTGAAGGAGAAGCATCGAAAAGCAGATCAGATATGAAAACCGTATCTAACGGGTAATATTCAAAGTTTAATTCAATCGTGTAAAACAACAAATTTCATTGGAAAAGATAACATAACAAGGATCTATGTACATACAACAAGTGATGAAACAATTTTGTACATATTGTTTGTTAATATCTCGTTATTTCCAACCGTTATCGATAAGGGTTTCCAGCTTGTTAATTTGCGTTCTGGAAAATCAGTTGTTTTTTCCAATGTGGGACTAAAATTGATGGAGTTGTAAAAATTCGATAAATCTGTTTTTTTTTTTTCAAAAATAAACCTGGTTTCCTCATCCACACGATTGACTACATTTCTCATCTGGATCATAGTTTTCTCGATCACTCGCTTATCAACACAATGTCCACAAATGATCAACAATCTGACGACAGATCGGATCAGAACCTGAAATGAACATTTTATATGTGTACAGTAATGAAAACATAACCTCTGCAGTTTTCACCGGATTTAATGAATATGGCATGAATAAATTAGTTATGATGTTATCAATGATCTCGGATGAGGCACATTTGTTCAGGCTGAGGTGACCGACGAATCTGTGAATTTATTAAAGTTGTTTTTTTTTTACTTTTGGGATACACTTATCGATGAATAGATTTGAGGCAGATATGCATATGTCATGACCGACAACTCATTTTCCATTTCAGAGCGAGAGTGTTGAAAGTTTTTAACGTTCTTATGGTCTGGTTATGAATTTTTTTAAAAAGAAAATATGAAATCTTACTCCATTGAGTTCACAATTATGCGACCAGTATCATCATCTCCTTTTTCGTCTTGGATCATAGAGATTAAACACACATGGACCGTGAGGAAAGCTAGTTTCTCAATGTTTGTCACTACTTTCTTGAACATAGCCATATCGTCAATTTCTTCTATTGCAATCTCCTTCACTATTCCAACTAGCATTTCAGCCTTTGACGGAGCCGCAACAGCAAATTCTATGATAGCTCTGATAACCTGGAAATTTATGTTCGATTTGTGTAAAGTGATATAATATTTCGAAAAAATCGAACAGAATCATAAATATATGGAAACCTTGACAGAATTCACAACCAATGAATGCACGAAGACTTGGTTTCAGCACACTTACACTGAAGTTCTTCTTACTACCCTTCCAAATTGCAAGTATTCTTTCACGGGTTATATTCTTCGTCTCTTCGACTAACCCTTTGAGTCTGTAGTATGTCATCTGGCAAAGCTTCTGAAAAATAGTTTTCAAAACTGTGAGACTCGCACATACTTCTTCTTCAGCTCCAAGAGTAAATCCGATGTCAAACGGGAAGGTAGTCATTACTTCATTTTCTTTATGGATTTTTCTCAAAAGACGGTCAATTTCGACTTCTTCAGAGTCAGAGTTGATTCTGTAAATGGGAATGAATTCCGAATCTCGTTTCTATGTTGTTTTTGGAAAGCACGTTATTTCATACGGTTCGATATATAAATAATATAAATAATGCGAAACATCACAGATTAAGCAGATACTCACCCTTCTGTTTTATCTTCTTGTTGACTGTCACCCGGAGGGAATCTATAAGGAAAAAGTGATTTTACTGAGAACGTATAGAAAAAACTTCTCTTTGATTCTTCTCATCAGACGCTTGCAGAGTGCACCAGTATCTGGGAACTCGATAGAGTGTTGCCTGATCATGTCACACGTCTGAAAACTGGAATAAACATATTCGATATTGAAAATGACTTACCTGCTTCAAAACGTCCTGTGCAAGTTTATCTGTTCTAACCGAGCCTTTCGAAGTCATCTCGAATCGAGAAAGCTAAAGAAAACAACATTGGATCGGAAAAAAGCGACATTCAATAGATTGGCACAAAACAAAATTATAGATCAACAACCTACAGTAAATTAAAAGCTCGATTATATTCTCAGTTCTTGTCACTTTTACACTGTTTTGAAGCGTGTTGCGATACAAATTTTTTTTATAGATTATTGGCTATCTAAAAGGGGTGTATAAAGTCAAATCAGATATAAAAACCGTATCAAACGATTGATATTCAAATTTCTATAAAACCGTCGAAACAATTTTTTTGCAAAAATATAACATAACAAGGATTCACGTACACACAACGAGGAATGAAAATTTTTTAAAAACATATTGTGGGACATTAATATCTCGTTATCTCCAGCCGTTAGCCATCAGGGTTTCCAGCTTGTTAATTTGTGTCCTGAACAATCAGTTGTTTCTTCCAGGTAATTAATTAAACACAGCATGCTGCAGTACTGACCAGAGTTGCACGGAATTCCCACTTCCGCCCTTTTTTCACTTCCGACTTCCGTGAAAAAAATTTCACTTCCGACTTCCGTCAAAAATTTTTTTTCGTGAAAAATGACGGAAAACCGTGAAATCGTTTCTACTCAGTCTGGAATTGACCTATTGCCTGTTGAGAATGTGCGAATATACAATATCTCTGGGTTTTTCAACTTTTTTGCACTCCCGACTACCGTTGAAAAAATTCTACTTCCGACTTCCGTGAAAAAAATTTCACTTCCGTTATCCGACTTCCGTTTTGAAAAATTTTACTTCCGTGCAACTCTGGTACTGACACAAACGTAAGCATAATCGTCATGTTTAAGCCTAAGTGCTCCACCCATTGCCACGCCTATGCCAGAGATAAAATTACGGCATCACGACAACGCTGGCACCATTTGTGGTGTCAGTGGTGCCTTTTACTATTTTTCTTTTTTTCCAGCGTGGCATCAAAACTTAAAACGGTGTAAGAACTGGAGAAATCTCTGTTAGTTTTTTTTTTTCATAAAGAAACCTAGTTCCTTCATCCACACGGTTGACTACATTTCTCATTCTGACCATAGCTTTCTCGACCACTCGCTTATCAACACAATGTCCACAAATGATCAACAATCTGACGGCAGATCTGATCAGAACCTGAAATAAAAAGTTTATCTGAATTCAGTCATGGAAACACAACCTCTGTAGATTTTACCGGATTTACTGAATATGAATCGAAGAAAAGAGTCATGTAGTCATCAACATGGGTGGATGTGGCATATTGGTTTAGGCAGAGATTGCCCACGAATCTGTGAATTTATTAAGTTTGATGCTTTCAATCTTTGTGGTATGTGCTGGAGGATTGAAAGTACTGAACTTAAAAAAAATTTTTTTGATGGAATTTAAATTTTTGATGGTAAAGGGAGAAAACGTGAAATCTCACCCCATCATGTTCGACATCATGATACCAAAATCTTCGATTTGTTCAAAATCGGTGATACGTTGAGTACACACACTGGTCGTAGCAACTGCTAAATGTACAGTGTATGTCACCACTTTTCTGTACATAGCAAAATTGGGAATTTCTTCTGATGCAATCGCCTTCACCAGCTCAACTAGCAATTCTACCTTCGAAGGAGCCGCAACAGCAAATTCTGTGATAGTTCTGAGAACCTGAAAATTTTATTTATTGTCAGTAAACGGTTCCACTTCCACTTTGTGTGAAGTGGTAGATACTTTCAACAAAAAAAACATCCTTAATCCCGGGAAACGTTGACAGAGTTTACCACCAATGAATTCAAAGACTTGACTTCAACACACTCACACTAAAGTTCTTCTTACTATCACTCCATATGCGAAGTATCTCTTCACGAGTAGTAATTCTCGTCTCTTCGACTAACCTCTTGAGAACGGAGAATGTCATCTCGAAAATTCGCTGGAAAATAGTTTTAAAAACTGTGAGACTCGCACATACCAGGGCTGGTTACGAAATTTAACGAAATTAACGATTTAACGAATTTAACGAAATTTTTCGTTAAATCCGATTTAACGATTAACGGATTCGTTAAATTTGGAAAACCCGTTAATTTAACGATTAACGGATTCGTTAAATTTGAAAAAACCGTTAATTTAACGATTAACGGATTCGTTAAATTTGGAAAAACCGTTAACTTAACGATTAACAGATTCGTTAAAATTGGAAAAACCGTTAAATTAACGATTAACGGATTCGTTAAATTTGGAAAAACCGTTAATTTAACGATTAACGGATTCGTTAAATTTGAAAAAACCGTTAATTTAACGATCAATAATTTCGTTAAAATTAAAAGTTGAAAACCATAGTTTAGTGATTTCCCTGTCCCACTCTTGGTCAATAATGCATTTTTCAACAATGGTAGTACATAAAAAATTAACAAAATCCCAATTTTATGTTCAATTGACCGCTTTACCAAAATTTTCCGTTAAATTTCGAAAAACCGTTAATTTAACGATTAACGGTTTCGTTAAATTGGGAAAAACCGTTAATTTAACGATTAACGGTTTCGTTAAATTGGGAAAAACCGTTAATTTAACGATTAACGGTTTCGTTAAATTGGGAAAAACCGTTAATTTAACGATTAACGGTTTCGTTAAATTGGGAAAAACCGTTAATTTAACGATTAACGGTTTCGTTAAATTGGGAAAAACCGTTAATTTAACGATTAACGGTTTCGTTAAATTGGGAAAAACCGTTAATTTAACGATTAACGGTTTCGTTAAATTGGGAAAAACCGTTAATTTAACGATTAACGGTTTCGTTAAATTGGGAAAAACCGTTAATTTAACGATTAACGGTTTCGTTAAATTGGGAAAAACCGTTAATTTAACGATTAACGGTTTCGTTAAATTGGGAAAAACCGTTAATTTAACGATTAACGGTTTCGTTAAATTGGGAAAAACCGTTAATTTAACGATTAACGGTTTCGTTAAATTGGGAAAAACCGTTAATTTAACGATTAACGGTTTCGTTAAATTTGGAAAAACCGTTAATTTAACGATTAACGGATTCGTTAAATTTGGAAAAACCGTTAATTTAACGATTAACGGTTTCGTTAAATTTGGAAAAACCGTTAAATTAACGATTAACGGTTTCGTTAAATCGGAAATTTCGTAACCAGCCCTGGCACATACCTCTTCTTCAGCTCCAAGAGTAAATCCGATGTCAAACGGGAAGGTAGCGATTTTTTCATTTTCTTTATGGATTTTTCTCAAGAGACGTTCGATTTCGACTTTATCAGAATCAGGGCAGACGCTGTAAACGTGAGTGAATATTTGTTCATAACTTCAGCTATGTAATTTTCGCATTCAATTTTCGAAAAGAAGAATGTTCTTTCTACTTATTCAGGTAAGGCAATATTAAACAAAAAAACAACAAAAAAAACTCAATACTCACCCATCCGTAATGTTATCTTCTTTTCTGACAGTGCATGGTGGAAATCTATAAGACAAAAATATTGAGGGACTATAAAATATATAAATAACTTCTCTTTGATTCTTCTCATTAGACGCTTGCAGAGTGCACCAGTATCTGGAAACTCGATAGAGTGTTGCCGGATTAGGTTGCATGTCTGAAAACTGTAAATTGTGGTTGTTGACAGATCGTCTTGTTGTGACCAGAAGAATGAAAACTGTGAAATAACAAATTTTATACGTGTTTTTATGCTATACATCTTTTTGATGTTTTTATGTGGAAAATGCCGGAAGTCTGCTTAGATCATGTGCACGGGTAATAGGACCACTATCTATATAGTCAGTGTTGTCAGTGTGAGGGGAAGAATAAGAACTAAAATGAACATATTTGGTACTAAAACAGACAAACCTGCTTCAGAACATCCTGTGCAATGAAATCCGATTGAAACGAATTTTTCGAAGTCATTCTGTACAGATATTTAGTTATGAAGGAAATGCACCATTAATGAATGAACAAAAATGCAGTTCATACTAACGCGAAAAAAGTAAAGATCAAAAACTACGGTAACGAAAAAACTCACTTATTTTTCAATTTCTCATAGTGGGTTCAATTTTTGATGTTGCGAACTGATTATTGGTGACATTCGGAACGTGTGAATACATAGTATTAAAACAATGTAACAAATATTCGCTTCCGTGAAAACGGTAAATTTTCACTTTTCAAATCGATGAAACATCAAACTTTATATGAAAACGTAAGGTAACACAAAGATCTATTCACATTCAACGAGTAATGCCCTAATTTTTTGCATTAAATTGGATAATAGTACCTCATTATTTCCATCCGTAATCCCTCAGGGTTTCCAGGTTCGAAATTTGTGTTCTGAAAAATGGAAAAAATATCACTCAATGTTCAGATAATTTTTTATTTGAAAAACCTGGTTTTCTCATCCACACGATTGAATACTTTTCTGATTCGGACCATAGCTTCATCGACCACTTTCTTATCAACACCTTGTCCACCAATGGTCAAAAACCTGACAGCAGATTGGATCAGAACCTGAAGGAAATAATTTAGTTGATTGCAGTAACGGCAACATAACCTCCGAAGTATCAAACGCATACGTTTCATACTCTTCGAACAATTTAGTCAACATATCATCAACGACATCGGATAGGAAACAGTTTTTTCGAGAGAAGTGACCGAGAAATCTGAAGATTAATAAAATTTTAGTAATTTACAGACCCGCCGATTTTGCAACGGGTTCTCCGCCTGATTGAAATGAAAGAGTTAAATTCGTTGTAGAACCGGAAAAATTACTGAGATGAGAATTATGAATGAGTTCGGGTAAAGAAAAGGAGTTCGGAATACTGAAAAATGTATTTTAAAAAAACACAGGTGAAGCAGAGAACCCGTTGCAAAATCAGCGGGTCTGTAATTTACTCTTTTAGATGTACCGAGATTTCTATATCTTCTGATTTATAAATGCGTTCAAAAGTGAGGGTCATAATCCTATGATGAACTTTCGGTAGGTTTTGAAAACAAACAATTGAATAAAAATACAGTTGAAATCTCACTCCATCAAGTTCAATATCATTCGACGAAAATCGGCGCCATCTTCATCGTTTACCATGGCACGTGCAGTGTGTATGAGGGGTAAAGTCAACGCTAGACTTATAGTAATTTGAAATACTTTTACGAGCATAGTTCCATTGTGGAATTCTTCAATAGCGATCTCATTCACCAAATCAAATAACATTTCCGCCTTTGAGGGAGCCGTAGCAGCGAATTCTGCGATAGTTCTCAGAACCTGAAAATCTTTTTTTAAAATCAGTAATTAGCGAGTTCAATTTTGAAAGATGATTTTTTGTTTAATGATAATTCGAACGATATCGGTAACTTATTCTTTGAAACCAAATATCAATGTAAGCTTTGTCAAGGTTATGTTTCCGAAGAAAAACCTACATTCAAATTCTTCTTACTATCTTTCCATATGCGAAGAATCTTTTCACGGGTAGTGAGTCTCGTCTCTTCGACTAACCCTTTGAGAACGGAGAATGTCATCTCGAAAATTTGCTGAAAAAATTTCAAAACTGAAAGACTTGAATAGAGTATACCTCTTCCACAGCTCCAGAATTTGTTTTGATGGGACCCGGGATCAGTGTGAGAACATTATTTGCTTTATGAATTTTTCTCACAAGACGGTCAATTTCGACTTCTTCAGAATCAGAGTGAATTCTGTCAATTGAGAGAACTTAAACGAACTCTCATTTGTATAAACACTTTTTTAGAAAGATATTTACGGTTACACGTGTATTGCAATATTCAACACATTAACTAAATACTCACTCTTCTGGTCTCTTATTTTCTTCTTCTTTCACAGCATACGACCGAAATCTATGAAAATATATTGAGGGAATATAACAACTAGAAATAACTTCTCTTTGATTCTTCTCATCAGACGCTTGCAAAGTGCACCAGTATCTGGGAACTCAATAGAGTGTTGTCTGATCACTTCAAACGTCTGGAAACTAGAATGAAAATCTTCAGAACTGAAACTGGCTGACCTGGTTCAAAACATCTTTCGCAATTCTATCCGTTCGAAAAGACTCTTTCGTAGTCATCCTGAGAGAATAATGATGCACAGAGAATAAAAAGGACAGTTCAAGTAAAACGGACCTTTGAGAGAGCGCCTTATTTTCCAGGCTCACACATATCTACCAAAAATTCTGACCGATTTCAAACGCGCGCCAGTCGCATTTCTGTAAAATGAGTACGGTAGGAGTCGGGACTCTCACAACGAACAGTTAGATCTTTGTGGATTGAAATTATTATTCTTATTTTCAGTCCATTGAAATTAAAGGCGCATTACTTTTGCGTTCTTGTATTTCAAGGCGAAACTGCTACGGTACTAAGTAACCGATTTACGGTGGTCAGACTTTTTTACAGGTAGAGGAAGCTATGTCTTCTCATGAAAAGTTTAGAGCCCAAAATAAAACATAAAAACAAGAGCTAGACCTACAAAAACTGCTGAATGAGATTCACGAAAATTCGTTTTCAACCTTTCCTAAGCCTGAAATAGATTTCTCATTGTCAATTACATGGAATTTAGTAAAACGCATACCATCGCATCCCCATCCGGTTGCAACCCGCTTTTTTCAATCTTCCAAAACTTTGCTTTGAACATCCTAATCACCTAGTTTCCCGACTTAGGTTAAACCTTGAGCTAAGCCAAACGTAATCTCAGCATTAAAAAAGAGGTGTTTGTGGTAACGAGCACCATCTTTTTCACGTTTGAAAAAAAAACGAGAAGCGGCCGGATACGTTATGTGATGGGAACCCAATTACATGCAATGACTTATAAGTAATTACAACGAAAAAAAAGACTGAATCTCGAATTATGAGTTATGTTCTCACATGTTAGCTAACATGGGGTGTTTTTTTTTTAAATATAATCAAGTTCAAACTTTGATCAAAGTTTAGCTTTGTACCTAACTAGTGTTTCACACCTGACCTAAGCCTAAAATTTGAAGTGTCGATAACCCGCTTTAACGCTAAATATTTATAAATGAAAAAAGATTCGAGATTCAGTCTACTCTTTCGTTTTCAATGCCGCAAAATCAATCGATAGAGACGCGTCGTCTAGACGCGAAATAAAGTAGATCAAAAACTACAGTAACCATAATCGATATAATCTAACTTTAAATTTTCAAATATTCAATTTTTGTTATTTTTGTATTTAATTTATCATGATGCATAATGCATTATGTACGATGTTTTTCTCTCTTCTCTTGTGAGAACTGTATTTTTTTTAGCACAAACCATCTGTGTTTTTAGAAATATTCCAGACAGTTTATGTGTTTGAAAAGTCAACGAAGTTGTAGACTGTTCCTTCCTATGCAAAATTCAGTTCATATGGTGTTTCAATCAACTTTTCAAAACTCACATGTTTTTTCTATGTACTTTTTCCAGTTTTTTCTCAGTCATGTGATTAATTCGTAAAGACAATGTTTTCTTGCGCTCCAGAGCGTGTTTGCCTTTTAAAAAATCCTCTAATTTTTTTTGAATCTATGTGTCTCACAAAACATCTACTTTCTGATTATCAGACGTTCTTTTCCTTATCTTATGACCTAACTCCATGCAGTCATATCAGTCTGCTACCTCTCAACTCGTTTAGAATGGTTAAGGTTGGAATTATCGGTGGTTCTGGGCTCGAAGACCCTCAGATCCTGCACGATGCTGTGGAAATTGAAGTTCCATCGACACCATTTGGAAAGCCCAGTGACAATTTGGTTAAAGGTAGTTTTCTAAGTGAAACAAAATATTTTGATTATGTCTGTCACATATTGAGAATTTAATAATAGCCGTTATATTTCTCTCAATAACCTTGTTTTCTTTAATTTTGGAATTAAAACCATAGTGTTCTTTCTGAAACAAACGATTTTGGCGGAAGTTTGAAAGATACAAAAACAATTCTAAAAAAAACAAAAATAATTCTAAAAAGATTTTTTTCATTGAAATCTGGTTTTAAAAAATGACGTTTTCTCTATTTTTCGAGCGAAATCTTTGAAAACACACTGAATTTCTTGATGAAATCTTCAATTTTCAACTGATATTTCAGGAACAATCAATGGTGTGGAATGTGTGCTTCTAGCTAGACATGGCAGACATCATGATATCATGCCAGGACACGTGAACTATCGGGCAAACCTCTGGGCGCTCTATAAACAAGGTGATTCATATTAAAATCATTTTGCAAAACTGAAACTATTCTCTATTCTATTATTTATGTAATCTTACAGTTTCAATATAGTGAAACCTTTCTGTCTGCTCCACCGATGTTCGAATCTGTTTTGTCCAACAGCTACCATTGAGTATATAAATGAAATGCTAGAACTTTATAAACGTTTCACTTTATACTTTCTATGATAAGAATAAAACGCATGTCGACATTTTTCAATCTTGCGTACGAAAACCATTTCTTCTGTAATTGTGAGTTTAAAATGGCAGAAAGGTATGAAATTGATGATTTAGTTTAATGCGATGAATATCACCGCTGCTTAGAATTTCCACTAGGTTAATCTTAATTCAATGAAGCTGAATTAATTTAATTTTTTCTCAATCTGGTTTTTGATTTTTAAGTAATTCACAACCGAAAATACCACAGCTTTATTGAGAATAGCTGGAAAGATTTTAAATTCTCAAATTATTAAAGAATTTATGAAAAGTCGTGCTATACTTCGATTGTCTGTAACCAAAGGTTCAGGTGTAACAGTGATCATCGCATCTACAGCATGTGGATCACTCCAAGAATCTGTGAAGCCAGGGGATCTCTTGTTTCCAGATTCCGTATTCGATAGGTATGATTCGAAATCATTTCTCCAACCTTCTGATCGTTTAGAACAACCCGCAGAGATTCAACTTTCTTCGATGGTAAAAACGCTGATTTCCCAGGCGTCTGCCACATCCAAGCTCACCCAGCTTATAATGAAAAATTGAGACAGGTATAATTTTTAGAAGAGAATTCACTACGTTTTTAGTATTATTAGCGATGGACTGAAGGAAATGCAAACCTGCAAGGCGCCTGATTTTCTTCGTTGTGCTTGCGTCAAACGAGCCAAAATTCATGGCCAATACGAATAAACCCATGCGCGAGCAGGAATACTCTTGAATAAAAACACTTAGGACTTCGTAATATCTAACTCAAATGTGGAACAACAGAATATTCCAGACTCTGATTGAAACCGCTGATCAGCTCCAAATCGAACATCACAAGCAAGGCTTCGGCGTTTGCATTGAAGGACCACGTTTCTCGACGAAAGCCGAAAGCAAAGTCTTTCAGTCTTGGGGAGCTAGCCTGGTGAACATGACCATGATGCCGGAGGTGAGTAGTTTTGAACTGGATGTTCAAATTGGTAGGAAACCAGAAATCTGTATTGCATTGTCTGGTGAGGGATAGAAATCAACAATTTCTATGTACGATCTGAAAAAAAGTCCATCGTATGTAAGATATGAGATTCATGAAATCTCTCTTCTGTATGACATGGCACTACAACCCGAGAATCCAAATCCCTACGTGTGCTACGGAACAAAAATAATAAGGAACCAAATAAAAAGTCGTGAAAAGTTCTAAATGAAAAATTCATCATTTTGCCTGCTTTTTTTTAACCATTTCTGGCTAAGTCTCGACTCTAAGTCAGAATCAAATTGAAAGTCACGTACTGTTTAAATGTCATTCAACATGTGAGAAATGAAATTCAGTGTATTCTCGCCAAAGAGCTCGGTATCCCATATGCGACAACGGCACTGGTCACAGACTACGACTGCTGGAAAGATGAGGAACATGTAAGATTTGAAATTGTCTAGTAAAACATGAACTAGTCAGGTATCGATGGAGAAGGTCTTGAAAACCTTTAGAGAGAATGCAGACAAGGCCAAGAAACTTTTCGTTCATGCTGTGAGTAAAATCGCGCAAGTCGATTGGTCAGAGGAAGTTGCGAAGTTGAAGGTGATTTTTGCACATTCCCGCTTTGCTTTAGTTTCAAATTTGAATTCGAAAGTATTTTTCCGCAATATATGAAAATTTTTACCAGTCCAAGTGAACATGATGAAAAAAGAGCTCCCTGTCGTGAACTCCTAGGTTTTCAAAGACATTGATCAGTTCGGCATTCCATATTCATGGTTTGTTGGTATAATTCCCGTGTTTATTTTAAAATAGAATATTTCAGTGTTTCTGAAGCTAACTAGCTTATTCTCCCCCAATAATTTTTTCAGGCTGATGCTCGATCCGCGATCATGATCTCGCCTGATGTAATCGTTCCACACCTGCAAAACTGAGTTTTTGTTCAGAATGAATAGTTAGTTACTGAAAGTTCACCACTGCTCTATCACGAGTGTAAACGGCGTGAGTTATACGCCCGACAGTTTATCCGAATTGTATAACAACCGATAATGTTTATACGAATGTACCGGGAGTTTATTTTATATGAAGCTTTCGTCATCGACAGGTCGTGTTTTTACTTCATTCTAGCGTAGTATAGTTGGTTAGCGGGACTAAAACTCAGATTTTTCCTGTATTCTAACTCAAAAAATCTATTTTTCTTGCTAACTTTCCGAGATTTTTTACAACTAAAAATTAGAACTTCATTCTTTGGTGAAATTATATATTTCAATTTTCAGTTTTATCAATTTGGGAACCATAAACTTAGAGATTTATTCTCTTTTTATTTTATTATTAATATAAACATCGAATCAAGAAACCACCTATGTAATATATTCCGCTTTTTAGAATTTTAACATTAAATTTTTTTCGTGCCGATATATTGCTTCGACTCGCGCTTATTAGAATTTTCATAATTAAGAAATTTTTCGGTTTGATCTATCCCTAATCGTTGTTTCCCAAGACGATTACGTAATTCACGGCTTCCATTTACGCAAATCTCGTTTCTCTACCATACACGTATCATATTGAGATCTTTCTTCTCTCCAAAACGCAAGGTCATTTCGCTTACGTAACATGTGCGTCCGAAAGCGGCTTTTTCATAAAAGAGATATACTGATAATGGGAGAGAATGGCGTGCGCATGAGGCTTTTTAACTGAAACTGGTTTCCTATTCACTCTCTTTCTTTATCTACTCACATGAATCTAATGCTTTTCCTTCTTACGCAAACCGCGTGCATGTTGCAACTGCGTGTGTTATCAGGCTAGACACTGCTTTGTTGTGTATTTCCGGTGAGGATGATAGTGTTGTAAGTTCATTGACTAACTGCTTTCGATAGGCGTCGACGAACTTTTTGGTGACAAATTCGGGAGGAATCTGCTGCAAGCGCACTAGTTCATCTTGGTTCTAGTATTTTCTTGGATTAGTTAGAGGTTCAATGGGTCTATTAACTATTTTAATTATATCAGTTATTGTTATCGAGAGGTACGTCGTTCCAGTCGTGTCGAAATGACAGATTTACGCACTTCCTGTTATGTAACGTCACCCCAATTAGTTAAGCTTGATGAATATGGAATGAGCCGAGTTTATGTGAACTCTTACGTTTGTCAACATAGCTGTTGTTCAATTTTCTCAGTATAAATCAGGTATTTCATCGAAAATAATTATTCGGTGAATGGTTGTTTCCATGAACACCGCTTGGCTACATTCAGTTGGCTCTGGACAATTCTGTCTGTTTCTGTCTTAAGAAAGTATTTAACGTTAAAGTTAAAGTTGTACATAGTTTATACGTTTCGACATCTCCGTTCACCGTTGAGTAATTCCACCAGAAAAATGTTGTTGGCACAAAACACTTGGTAATAACTGGATCAGTAAGATTTGTGCTCACTGCACCCCATGTATACCATTGGTAGCAGGAAGTTGTTCCGCAAATATTCGTCATGAATGAGCAAATATCAACGTCTATTGTATGTACGTGATGCGTGTGACTCTGTATGCTCAAGGCTACAGTCGTCTGCACACCGATTCTCATGGAACACTACGCACACCTCATACGAAAAACAACAAATCAATTTCATCATCATTCTTCTTACACATAAGGACGCTACAAGTATACAAATTTGGTGGAACCAGTCACACTAATGTCTTTAATGTAATTGTCATGTGATCCGCTATGTCTGTTTTATTTAGCTTCATTTGTTTTTTTCAAGTCCAACATCACATAAATTTGGAATTCACGGAAACGCAATGACATCAACATGGCTCTCTTCATCGCCATCTTTCTCTCTCTTTTCGTTAATCAACTTTTCTCTCTCGTTCGCCAAATTTACCATGGTCACAACAGAATAATTTTGCAAGGAATAGCAAAGAAATAGAACAAAGCAATAATTCCCGAAAAACGAGCTATCACAAATGAACAGAAAAACAATCGGAAAAGAAATTTTAAAAAGCACTTTTTGAAAAAAGAAGTATGAAATTTTTGACCTACACTACAGTAACCAGCCTACGTTCCGCACGTTTCAAAATCACATTATCGATTTTTTTCATCCCTGTTTTTTTCTTTTCGTTTTCTTCATCATGAATTAGAATCTCAGTCCCTGTCATTGAAGTTGAACTTATTCCTTGCTCAATAACAATCTATACGATCCCATTTCGAAGTTGTTTGCACAGGAAAAGTTTTATAATATCATATGCACCACATCTTATATATATATCAATATTGAAAGCGATTGCTAGCGAGAATACCACTTCACAATTTGCAACATGTTATGTGTCATGGCAAAATGATATCCTTTTCCACTTTCTCTTGCTCTCTGAGTTGTTTTCTATTTTAGTTGGACTAATTATATGAATCCACATGTGTGGTGCATAGTAGAATCTGATCAGATGTCGACATCATCCAGCGTTTTCTTCCCAGTTTGTGAATGTGGGTTTTGTTTTGTGAAAGTAACAAATTGTAAGCCCAAAAACTTTAAGGACATAAATCTTGTTGTTCGCTGACAGAAAACATCACTGGAGCCCCGTCTTTCGATTTGGCTAGTTTCTTAGGAATTTTTAGAAATTTCCAATGAAAATCAAGATGATATCGTAAAAATCTCTGTCAACATTGATCGCGTTTCTTTGCTTATTAGTTCTATTAGAGTCTTTGTCAGAGTGATGCCTCATCCTACCTCAATTTCCTGTCGCCACACCCCTTCCTAGAGACAGATCGACGTGTACGCGCAGGTGGTATTATCAAGCACACGAATTTCTCTTCGATGCCATTTTCTTTCCATGTCGTTTGGTAAGGGCTCTCGCACCCGACCGACTTTGATGTTGACACGCAACCGCGCGCCAACGTCTGACTGACTGTTTGTGCGGCGTTCAGTCGGTCCGGTTAAACTCGAAACAAGGAGGACGGGAGGAGAAAGAGAGAGAAACGCGTTCTACGTGAGACTCGAACGCAGTTTATCCCCCCACCCTCATGTTTTGATGTTTTGTTCCATGTACTACAGGTTACTTTTTTTTAAAAAAAACAATACTCATGATAAATAGACAGAATCCTACGCTGCCGTATGTATTGAGCTTCGACTCGACTTTCCATATCTGATAATCGTATTTTGATGAATCATTTCTCTCCTCTAGGGACAAATCGGAACGGCGACAAAATATTTTTCAGTTTTCTATTTTTGATATTTCCACACTATCTATGTAACAGAGAGTCTTTCATGTCATGTTTTATGTCCGACAAACATTGAATAGACTAAATTGAGTTTGTTGAGAAACGTTTTGAGTTATTTTCTTTTTAGCCATTCTCGCCGCATATTATTCAATGGCCCGAATCTCAATCCCAATGAATATGTGCTGCAGTAAGGCTCTCGTAAAGATTGACGTTTAGCCTTTAACCCAGACCCTCATATTAAACTCAATGAATAAGTTACAGCTCTCACATGTGTCCGCCTAATTGCTCCATTTACTTTTCGCTTCCTGGGTGTAATTATGTTATTAAATTGTGCTATTCTCAATATATGACATTCAATAATTCTTAGTCTTCGTGAGCAGTAGAATATGAGTCATGTCTTCTGCGCGACTGCTCGTAGCGAATTACGGACATAATAATGACCGTGCAGGTGCATGCGTGTGAGATTGAACGGTCCCCTGACCAATAATAACGACAATACCAATTGTAAGGGATAATGGGCAGTGCGAGAAGAAGAGGATTGGGGAGACCATATAAAAGGTAACCTACTTCGGCCGTGGGATCTCCCCGTCCTCAAGGTAAAGTAACCTGGATCACTGGCTGACAGTTTCCATCAACATGTTGTGTTTTCCAAGCTTTTAAACAATCGATCTGATGATGCATTTCAGCCCGCGTGATAGTGGCTGATAAAAGTCGATCTATCACTGTTTTTCCTGTAAATTGTATTCCTTCTCCACATGAAATCTCATGTTTCAATTAATTTTAGTTCTCTATGGACCTCGAATATTTACCTTATGTTTAAACACGTTCATAGAAACTGACTCCTTATAATTGGTCGAGTGAAGTGTCAATTCGAAAACAAGACTGAAACGACGACTATTGCACACAACACAGGAGGTAATAACCCCCAATCCTATTAGCGATGACCTTACTCAAAAAACGCATGTTCTCTCACCACCCTCCTGCTTCCCTCAACACACCTTGTCAACTTTGAGTAGTTACATTGTCCCTTTGTCTCCTCGCGAGTGAAAGAGAACACGGACTGAACAAGTTTTGACCACATAGTCTCACTTCAGCTGCAGGTGTTCTCCTTTTTGCTTCATTCTGTTTTTGTACTGCAGTCGTTCGACTTTCGCCAGATGTGCATCACCCTATTCACATGTTGTCAATCAGAATGTTTTTGTAAAAACTTCAAGGAGAACAACCTTTAATTCGGCAGGAGTGAATCACAGTTTACTAAATTGCTAAATTCATAGTGACAAACGGTTCCAAACCGGAGTTCATCCGAAGCACAAATAATAAATAAAACTAAAAGCACCAGTGCCAACTTATCTTCAAACTACGCAACTGTAAGATTCTTCTCGCGCGGGAGAGTACACTCACGAATTTATAGTGAAAGCTTGCACACTGATAAGAAAACATTTTTCTTGCTGAACTATTCCAAGAATTGGAGCTTGATTCTTGCAACCTTTTTCAAACAAACAACCCTCAATGCAATTCACACAGCGTTTCGCGAAATTCGAGTGAAACCTGCAGTATTATTAGCTCTCGCCAGGGGCAGGTATCTCTTACGTTTCAACCCCTAATATTTGTTCTAGTTGTGAGCATAATACGTTCACAGACCTCGCTACAGCTACTTTACATGTTCTACAATCGTCATTGTTAAAAGTCATGGATATTCATAGACCTCTTTGACTTTGTACCATGGTAAATTATTATCTCGAATATGTTTGGACTTCAAGTTGTAGATGAGAAGTTGTGAATTGTGCAGACTTCTTATCTTGGGCTCCAGTTGAAGGCATGTCGAGTAAGTAAAACAGTATTTATCTTCTTTCAGAGTTGCTGTTGTATCATCTGGTGTAATGGTTGTTCATATCAGCAATCTAATCTTCGAACAATTTTTTTTCAATAATAGACATTAGTTGAAAGTTGAAAACTGTTTCAATAAAATTTCATTAGAAGCAATCGCGATGCTATTTTCACAAAATGTTTTGCCATATTTTAAGGTTTGAAAACGACAAGATTAGTATTAATAATTGATTTAAAAATGTGCACCTCTTTTTTTTTATGTGAAACATCAATTTTTTTCTAGTCTTCAAATTCGTACTATGTTCACATCCACCATTAACCTCATCACAACTAGTTTTTTTTCTCTTATCATTGTCATTCCTGTACAATGCGAACTACAATGACTCGTGATGCTGTCCTTCAGGCGTCTTTTTTTTAACTGTGTAAAAAGGTTAAAGTATATGACTGTACATGATCAGAGTAGTTCTTCTTCCAAGTACCAAGGTTACCCATATATCTTGATAAAAAGTGCGCGAGACGACTTAATTGGACAGGACTTTACATATAAAAGACTTTTGAATTCCTCAGGAAATTGAAACTTTATAAGACTTTACTAAAATCCACATAGGTCCATGTAACTTCGTAGTAAGATCCCCTTAACCTCCAAATCCAAAAGTGCAAGACCTGGTATGGAGGTTGCCAGGTCTTATGACGAACTTACCAGGTCTTATGACAAGTTTACCAAGTCTTACTTGGAACCTTTTCCTAGTCTTAATGTCGGAATACCAAGTCTTATTGCTAGAATACCAAGTGTTACTGCTATAATACCAAGTCTTACTGATAGAATACCAAGTCTTACTGATAGAATAACAAGTCTTGCTGCCAAAATACCAAGTTGCATCTCCAGAATACCATCGGCCAATCCAAAAATCAAAAGGCAAAAGCGTCATCTTGCACATACAACTAATAATCGACAAGTGGTTTGATCCCTCTCTAGGAGATTTTAAATAAGATAAAAGCATAGAGGGTTGCCGAGAGTGACAGGAATCAGTCGCCGACCATCCGCGGGTTTCGCCGATCTTTCGCGTTTCACATGAAATTTCAAAGATCATATTAAGACCTGTTAACCTTGTTACAAGACCTGACATGTTCGTAACAAGACTTGTTAAACATCGGTATAGTGAGTTTAGTTGGAAGTTGCAAAGTCTTATATGGAAGTTAACAGGTCTTGAACAGAAGTTAGCAAGTCTTATACTACTCCGACTCTCATGAACCATACCCAAGTCTTATACCACATTTACCAGGTCTTATAGTTAAATCTCAGAAATTCCTCATTTTTGAGATTCAGTTAATGTGAGATTAATATGAACTTATAAAGTCTTATGTTGAAGTTACCAAGTCTTATACTGACTCAGGTCTTATACGTAGGTTATGGGGATCTTACTACTAGGTAACATGGATCTTATGTGAAGTTTACCAAGTCTTATAAAGTTCCAATTTCCTGAGTCAGACTGCTTGATTTTTGCAAAAGTAATTTCTCGGATTGGAAAATTTGTCAGCGGTTAAAATTTAATCCTTGACTGACTGGTTGCAAGCGCGCGCCATCGCAACACTTTTTATTATTGTCCTCCCACACTTCACAGGATTTCTATTGATTCCACGTGATCTGCCCATTGGTTCTTGCCTTTTTCTATCTCCTCAGTGAATTTTTCGTCTATTTTGTTGACTAACGCTATCACAAATCGCTAATTTAGGCGATTTTCTCGAAAAAAAAACAAAATCATCAAAATGTTAATTTATAATAAAAAGCGCGATTTTCAATCGTATTGTCATTATTTGAAACGAAAAAAGACGAATCTTCACATAACGGTCGATGAGGCCATTCTCTCGATCTAATTTGTGTTGACCACGCAGATGTGGTCGGTTCTTAACGTCACTAATGAACTAAATGCGAGATTTATGAGTAAGGCTTTTATCCGCCCAGACGACGGCTTTCAAGGAAAGAGGTAATTTTAGAAGGAAATTTACGAGTTTGGCCAATGTTTACTTTGTTGTGCCCACACTTTGTTTATTTTCGATAACGAAAGACTCGAATTTCTGGTTTTCAAAATTTCCTAGAAAATTTTTAAAAAGCTTGAGTTATAACATTTAAAGAATAAGGTTGAATTAGCATAAGAAAGTTTGTTTAATTCACTTTCTGTGCTTTTATTCTGAATGAAAGTTTGATACTCGAAAGAATTACAAGTTTTCTGACCGTAGGCTCGGATCCGGCTGGGCGCCAAGTTTTTGCACTAAATCTCTGACCCGTCCTTTGAGCCTGACAGCATTTAGTAAAAACCGTACACATGTACCAAAGAAGTGAACTTTTTCTCAACTTTCTTTGTACTATGTGTTTTTATTGCGCGCTCGATTCACGGACCCAATTTGTCATCTGGCGTACTCGCCGATTCTAAGAAAGATAGTCATGTGTTTTACAACCATTTGGTTTCACCGAAAGTGATCGCAGAGGATGACAGGCAATGAGTCATGGGTGTCATGCGCCAACCCCCCTCTCTCTCTCCTCCATTGCATCACCCCAAGGCTGTCTGAGAACATTTTTATTCGTAGCGTCACACCATTCATATCTTTTGAGTCATTGTACATCGATTTTGTTGGTGGCAACGTGAATCCATAATTCTTGTGCTCGAACGTCCAGTTCAACACTTCTCGCACATTTCTGTAGTTACTTATATAAACACTTGAAATAACTTTTCTTCTGTAGATACTGTTGATAAAGGTAACAATAATTTTCATTGAGAGCTGTTGAGGGTTTGTGGACTGCATTGTTCGTGTGGGGTCCACCTGCCATGTCACGTTCTGCCTCTTGCGTAGTTCACAAAGTCCTAGAAATTAGGAAGTTGTTTAGTACAAATGAAAAATTGGCCACCTGACTCATAAAAACATATTTCATCCTTTCTTCATCATTAGTTTCCAGATTCTGGAATTTTCATAAAACTCTTTTTTTAAACACCAAAACAGAGTTCCCCACACTTCTCAATAAACTTCACTTTCAAAAACTAAATTCCTCAAATTTCCTTGATTAACTTTACCTCTGCGATGCTGTTCAATCATTTTTCACCTATTGTTTGCTCTAGATGCAAAAACAAAAACGGTGATAGTTCCACTCTGATTGTCCTTGTTCAGTTTTGACGAGAAAATGGTTTTTATTCTTCCCGTCTTGTGAATATTATTCATCACCGCGATCAGTGATTCATTCGCGTGTTGTTTCCCTTTTTATTCAATCGATCTGTTGTTGTTGCTTTCATCTCGGTCATCTCACACAATAAACTGTGAGAAATTTGGAGTATGACTGGTTTTGTTCTTGGAATTTTCATTTCTCTCATAGCCTTTCATCTTGTCTTCAATCATCAAGGTTTTCAACTTGTCCTCCTTTCTCTATCATTAATTCTCGCACACAACGATTCATTTATAGACAAGGATGGCCCAGAAACAGTTCACCAACGAGAGTGACTTGGGGAAACCAAACCCACCATCACCAAAGAGCCGTCTCGCCATGCTCAAGAGAACCAAGAAGGGTGAGATTTTGCTATAGAAAGTAAATTTCCTGTGACATCGGTGTTTGTGAATAACTAATTTCCGGCATGAATACAGCTTATAAACAAATTTCCGCTCTGTTCCCGACAAGAGAAAAAGTTTATATTGATTAGAGTTTTTTAAATCAAGATTCGCCTGATATGATAATGACACTGATAGTTCAAACGAGATAAGCTTTGATCGATGAACGGAACGGTGGTTACACTGGAAAACACTATCGTAACTCTAGTTTGAAGCGCTAGTGAGCAAGAACAGTTCGAACTTTTAATGTTTACATAGTTTTTGACTTTTCTCGCAAACAGTCAAATCCAAAACAGATCCAAGAGTATTGACGTAAACAATTTCAGCGTCTTCGGCAACTTCGGACCCCTTCAGATTCCAGAACAACGGAGTCACCTACAAGGTAATTTTCAAATTTCGATCTGCGAACGTAGAAAGGGTTGCCGCGCGGCAGGCAGACTAATCCGTGTTGAGCGTCTGTCCGCCACTAGACCATTCAAGTGTTATTGCGAGGACGTTATAGCAAACGGGGGACGAGTTTTATATACCGTAAGGAACCGTTAGACTTGATGTTTTCGATTCTCTGAAGAGTATTTCACAACAAGAAAATAGGTTCATTTCGGTGTTTGCATCTTGTTAATCGAGAGAAAATTTCATGAAAAACTGAGAAAGATTGAGAATAACATCAAAAGCAACTGCGGTGCCATTCCCACAGAAGTTTTTTCCCAATAGCGCATTACGATCGTCCTTGAAGATTTGCACTGTGCAAATAAAACGAAAAAACTAGAAAATGATGCTCTGGTATGCTGTCATGGCGGTGCGTGATGGGAGATAATAAGAGTTTTCGAGTAACAATTACTATGTTCTCGCAACCTCCTCCCTTGCTAACGGGTTTGCGATGAGTAATGTGACAGACAGACACATTTTCATATTCTGTCAATTTAGTGGGAAAATGAGATTATTGTTCACAATACTATGCAAATTTTGGTTTCGAGTTATTATAGATACCAAGTCCCGTTAAGAATTGTGAATCAATGAAAACGTTTGCAATTTTCGAGAAAAAAACGTATTTGATAGTCGATGTATCCAAATTAATTTCATCATCTCCAGGGGAAACTGATCGGAGAGCAGGATGTCGAAAAGGCAAGAGGAGACGCGATGTGTGCTGACGCCATGCGCTTGGCCAAGGTTTGATTTGTTCTTCTGATTATCTCACAAGTAGTAAAATCTAAACAAGAACCAGTGTAATATACTCATGTCAGATGTTCACAAAAAAAGTTCAGAGCATTGTCAAAGCCGCCGGTGCCCACAAGATCCGCATCAACCTGCAGATCAACCTAGACGGAATCAAGATTCTTGACGAGAAGTCTGGAGCAGTCATCCACAACTTCCCAGTCTCCAGAATCTCTTTTATCGCCAGAGACACAACCGATGCCAGAGCCTTCGGGCTTGTCTACGGAGACGCTGCCGGTGAGTGTTTTTTGTTTCTATGAAAAATTGCCAAATATCTTATTTTATTATCCATTTTTCAGGAAAGTACAAATTTTACGGAATCAAAACCGCTCAGACCGCTGACCAAGCAGTCTTGGCCATCAGAGACATGTTCCAGGTTCGTTCTTGCCGAAAATATGTAAGAAAAGAACAAAAAGTTGATTTTAACTGAACTTTGTGTTTCGAAAAAGTTCGTTCCATTTTTTGAATATTTTCCAACTAGAAAATATTATTCAGGTTGTTTTCGAGATGAAGAAGAAGCAGATCGAACAGGTCAAGCAACAACAGGCCGCTGCTAATGAATCGCCGGTATGTTTTTATTCAGAGATCAAAAAGTCTATTG
This sequence comes from Caenorhabditis parvicauda, assembly GCA_963978915.1. NCBI lineage: Eukaryota > Metazoa > Nematoda > Chromadorea > Rhabditida > Rhabditidae > Caenorhabditis > Caenorhabditis parvicauda. The sequence goes on along the minus strand of OZ022251.1, from coordinate 11,025,841 downwards.
AAAGTTGTTTTCACACTGAATTCATTGAAATAAAACCCATAAATCACAACATTGACGTTCACCCGAGAAATCGACACGTCCACCCCAAAACGCGAAACCGTTCCCAATCGAAGAAAAAGCAACATACCAGTTTTGATACATGATGTGTAACAAAAGTGATAACCATGAACGATGATGAGAATAGCCTCGAAGTAATTCACTTACGTTTTACACTGAACAAGAGGCCTAATCGGGCGTGAAATCTGATTCGATGATGACAAATTGAATGGTTGACCGGTAGGGACTAAATTGCGGGGCATAATTTTGATGGTCAACAACCTTGAAAACAGGGTTTTTTCCAAATTGTGAAAATGGTGCGGAACAGTTAGAAAATACGGTAAATTTCAGTGTATGTAACGCGAAAATAGAAAACTAGCTTCTAGTCGATAATTTTTTAGGAGAAGAAAGAAGCTGGAGTAGCCGTTGCTGATCTCCTGGACCTCGAATCGGAACTGGAGCAGATCGAACAGGGCGTTCAGCAGCTAGCCAACGTTCCAACCTTCGTCGACGCTTTCGGATCTTCTCCGTTCGGAGACCCATTCGCCGACTCGTTCGCTCAAAGCGTGAGTTTTCGTTCTTACAGTAGGCAGTCTTCCAACATGTAAAACATGTAGTTTTTGGATGAAGACAATAGTACAGTTCTGATAAATTGTGTAAATAAAATCAACTAGTTGGGTGTTAATTTTTGTAATCACATGACATTCAAGACTGTTTCTTATGATGAATTCAACTGTTGTCATGGAAGTCTGAAAATATTTGATAGAGTCCCTTCTGTGAAGATGAAATTAGCCATTGCAGACGACACCCGTCAACGGCCAATCCACTACCCCATCCAACGATGCCTGGAACGCTTTCCCAAGCGCCCCAGCAGCACCACAACAGCCATCGGTGAGTCATTTCCGTCTACTACACGAATGATAACATTTGTATTACAGACATTCGGTGCCTGGAACGATACTCCACAAGCCTTCATTCCACAACAGCCAACGATCAACCATGCACACAGCATGCCAGCTTTCGCCCCACAGCAACCTTTTGCTGCTCAGCCAGCGTTCTCTGTGAGTTTTCGAGTTATTTCGATTGAATTGTGAAGAAAGTCTCTGCTTTCATTCAGAAATTGAATGGAAGCTTGAAATATCAAGTCTATCTTTTTTTTGAACGAATTCATAAATTTATTTGTAAATTTCGAAAAATTTAGGAATCTTAAAATATCTAGTTTTCAATCTGCAATTGAAAGTTTCAGGAAATATTTATTTTCAATCTGAAAGAAAATTTATGGCAAAAAGTCGAGTTAAAAATGAGAACGAGGGTTCGAACATATCTCCCAAAATTCTCACTGTGAATCATTATAACTATAAAAGTTGCAGGAGACCAACCCATTCGCGACTGCTGCCTACACAAGCTCCGCGTTTGGAGCTCTTCCACCAAGACCGGCTGCTGCACCAGCCGCCTTCAACTCGGCACCAACCAACGCGTTCGCTCAGGATCCATTCGCCACCACCACTACCGCCACCACTGCTGCTGCTGCCAATGCATTCGGAGAGATTGACTGGGCGACCAACGAGAACACTGCTCCACAGCAGAATCCTCCATTGCACCATGCCAACACCTTCTCCAACTTTGGTGACAACAAGTAAGCTTTTACAATGAACACAAACAAAATGTTCTAAACATATCGTACAAGTACAAATTCCACCATTTCTGAATCTCGTTTTATGAAAAAGGAAAATGTTCGAAATTTCATTTTAAAAATTCATCCAAATTAACAGAAAATGAGCTTTTTTTCCATTATAAAAAAGTTTTTCTAATGAGTTTGGATTGTGAATTGCGCTCAAATTATGAGTGCCAGAAAAAAATTTTTTTTCGATTTTCCCTTGAACAAAAATGAAATGAAGTTTATTTCTTCCAGACAAAAATGGGAGGAGAAGAGAGTGACATCACTGGAAGAGGCTTTCACAAAGTTGGTCGACATGGACTCGCTGATCGACGGAAAACACTCGAATGAGACCAAGAAGAACCCATTCGATCATATAATCAACCCACCAAAGGTGAGATTTCCGTTTCTGCTTGAAATGACGAAAATTGTTGAATAGGATAATTCGAGAATATTTTCTCAAAAAAAGGAGAAAATATGAATTTTTGCGAAAGTAGAGAAGATGGTGAAAAATCTTTCTTTCCATTAGAGGTCGAAATTTTGAATGTCTCAAACAAAACATCGGATTAAAAAAAATTATATGAGAGATGAGTTTAATAGTTATCGTTTGAACAAATTTGATAATTGGAATTGATTGAAAGAACTTTTTAAATTAGAGCTGTGAACTTGTTATTGGTAGACGGAAAAGTCTCATTTCATCGTCCGAAAATCAAGAATTCAGAAGAATGAGAAAAACGTTTCAGGCCACTCTGAACACTCTCTCTACCGGTCCACAGCAGTTCGGCATCGTCAACCACCAAGCACCACAAGCCATTCCAGCCAACTCTGATCCTTTCCGTGACAGTTTCTTCAACTAGATACGCTTTCCTTCACCATCATCATCATCATCACCACAACGACCTCTCCTATCAAAAAGAAGACGTGAGTCAAGCTAGTGTTTCCCCTGTTCATATTGTATCTAACACGTTTGAGCCAAATCTGTGTTCTAGAAGAAGTGGAAAATAAACAAAAACACCAGAAAAAAAAAGAATCTTTACATCGATATTCCACTATCTTCAACTCTATTGCCGTAACGCAAGATACGCGTTTTACCTGTATGTGTAGATATGAAGCTGATTTTCACTTTTCTGAGACCTGTATTGCATTTAGTCTGAAATACATGTACCACCAAGACACATCAATCCTTGTATCTTTTCTTTCAACAAGAAGTCCCCCACCCCCTCCTCCATAGTGATTGTACAGTCTTATCTGGCGTAACAGTACGACAAAATGCAGACACGACACCAGAAAAGACGACAATAATTGTGTAGTAACGGTGCGTCGTCGTGACGTGAATGCGTACTCGACGCACTGCACTCACGAGCAACAACACTAACACCCTCTCGCGGCTAGTCACCAATGTTTGTGTGACGGTGAGACACATTTTATATAGATCGTGTGTATTTTAAATATTCTGAGAAATTGCATTGATAAGTTGAATATATGTAACTGTCCTATTGAATAAAGTGTCGATACAATTCTGGGATTTTCTGAGTACTGTAAATGGAAGTGGGTACTGTATTTTTTTCTCATAGGATCTGGAATAGAGATTTATGAAACATTGCTCATCGTTCTTTTCTGTAGGCTGAGATTTTCTGTTACTGTAGCCAAAACATTTTCTCACTGGGAATAACTGTAGCAGCTGGATGTCAGAATCTAGGGGTCACTGTATGTAAGAGATAAAAATTACATTCAATGCATGTCTTTTCTGTAGGGTTACTGTATTAGCTGTAGGTTAGATCAAAGTGTTTTGATCCTATGATTACTGTAAGTGAACAACATGAGAGTACTGTAGCTGGAAGAACTATTCGATTTCCACGAGTTAGTCTCTCACTGATTATTGGAAGGACACGTCCCCTTTCAACAGAAGACAATAAATTAACTTTATTTACATGAAATCACAAAACCAACGAAAAGAGGTCATTTTCCGTTAGCTTTTCGGTCATCTCCTTTCTCATCGAAGGGTCAATGTTCCTCATAATATGGTGCAGGGTCCGTTGTTTCTCACTTGGTGTCATCCTCTTGTTCTGTTGCACCATTATGATCCTCACCAGTTTCTGCTGGGTTGGGATCGATAGTGTTGGGAGAACCTGCTGCAAGTTGTAATGTTCCTTTAGTTTTTGACGGCGATTTACGGGGGTCCATGGTTTCGAGAGGCTTTTGATGGAAAGTATCAATAACTATCTTTCGTTCACATGTTGAGACCCTCTACGGCAAAATGGCATGCTCCTTTAAGTTTGATGGCGATTTACGGAGTCGATGGTTTCGAGAGTTTTTTTTTTAATTGAAAGCATCAATAACCGCATGTTGTCACATGTTGAGACCATCTACAATCACATGTTGAGACCATCTACAATCACATGTTGAGACCATCTACTGCAAAATGTCATGCTCCTTCAATTTTGGTGTCGGTTTACGGGCACATTGTGCTTCAAATTACAAGTATTTGGCAGTTTGCAACAGAATTACAGTACCCATTACTACCCCTAAAACCCTTACGCCTTCAATAGAAGACTTGCGAACCTTTATTCTATTCATCCGTTCCTTTTCTTCCAGTTCAATCCTCTTTTTCCATTCTTCATGGTCTTTTTGCGTTTTTTCGTCCATTTTCTTCACAACCTGAATTTTAACGAAAAATGAAAATTATTTCTATAGAAATTCACCGCATCGATCTCCTTATTGATCTGAACCATCGATTTGTCACCAGCTTTCTCGAGAATGTTCTAGAAAAAAAAGAACAAAAATCAGTTTTTGAATGACTTCCAAACCTCAATAGCTTCAGTGTATTGTGTTGGCGTTGAGCTTGCGAGTAGAACGAATGATGAGATCACCAGAAGTTGCCTCATCTGTAAATTTTTGGTGCGAGATGGAATGAGCCAACCCGTCTGAACTCATAGGAGAAGAGAGGTTCAGTCGGATTAGTAATTGGATCGATCTGGATGAGGTAAAAGGAGCGTGGCTTATCAGAATGTATCCAATTCCAGTTGAATGTGAAATAACTGGAGTAAAAGAGGGAATGAGGCTTACAGGATCAAATTTATAGCCACAATCCATGTAAGAAACGAACAATGGCGAACAAAGAATCCCACTGTACAAACAGATTTTGAATGGCCACTGGCAAGAACGTTTTTTGCCGCGCGGAAGACCGCGCGGAACACGTGCAGTTTTCCAGTTTTTTGATGGCACACGTGGATGGATTTGTGTTCAGAAGGAAACAGTTTTCAAATGGGAGAAATTCGAATTTTTATTGGAGATGAAGAATCACCAGACAGGCAGACAAAACTGTATATCTGAAAAATTCATTCGGTGAATGCTCATCTCCAAAGTTGAAACATGAATATTTGTTAAGTTTTTAGGAGTATTTTTAATTCCGATGAAAAAAAATGAAGTAGTTTGAGATATTGAGGAGCTTTATAGATCTGACAAAGTGAGCCTATACAACATGAACATATTCTATTGGGACACGTAGAGCTCAGCACATATCTAGCAAAAAGTCTGACCGATTTCAAACGCGCGCCAGTCGCGTTTTTGTAAAATGAGTACGGTAGGGTGGGGACTCTCGGAATGCACCGTTAGATCTTTGTGAATTTAAGTTGTTTTTTATCTTCGGTCCATTCTAAAATTGAAGGCTCATTACGGAAATCGTTTTTGTATTTCAAGGCGAAACTGCTACGGTACTAAGTACCCGATTTACGGAGGTCAGTTACAGGTGGAGAAAGCTATGTGCTCAGTCGAATCGTCTAAACTTTATTTCATCGGGACACAAAAAATACACACCTGACTAGTACTTATTTTGTTTGAATAGGACGAAGCACATAGCTTCCTTTACCTGTAAAAAAATTTGGCCTCCGTAAATCGGGTACTTAGTACTGTAGCAGTTTCGCCTCGAAACACAAAACGATTTAAGTGATGAGCCTTTAATTTCAATGGACTGAAAAGTAAGAATAATAATTTAAATCCACAAAGATCTAACTGTTCGTTGTGAGAGTCCCGACCCTAAGTTAGGCCTACCGTACTCATTCTGCAAAATTGAGATTAGAGCGCGTTTAAAAACGACTCTAGAATGAATTCTTTTTCATTGAGACAATATGACTATAATCTATTGGGACACACAAAAATAGGAATTACATATCGGACAGATCAAAACGGGTGTTGTGTCGAACTCGACTGATATGATTTGATATCGCGGCTTTTGTTTGTCTAGTCCATTTTTGGAGTGCCCCCTGTCGCTTGTCAAAGCCCCTACATGGCAAAAAAGACGGCGATTGTGCCAAATATTGAAGGATGACGGGAAGTTCACTTGAACTTGTTGGACTGTTGAAGTTGTCGAATGGGTTTCGACGCAACTTACGCTGAAAGATGAAAGTTCGATCCTGCGGGGATACTGGGGGTTTTTGCACTTTCCGATTTCAGTTCGATTCCTTCAGGTTGAATCCGTTGATACAAATAAGTTTCAGATCAGATCTACACTTTTACTTTAGGAAAGTTCGAGAAAATGCACGTTTCGATATGAAAAAAAAATAAAGCCAAAAAACATTTTCTCGAAAGATTGGACAGTTGAACACACATGTGATTAGTAGAATCGATGTAAGTACTATCCTGAACCAAAATCCGGCGAACGAGGAAAAGTGCATCGATCCCTGTAACTTTAAATTCAGAAAATATAATCCTGACAAGACCGAACCAAGCGCTAACCCGAATCAACATCTCGTTTCCTGCATGATCGGACGATGGCACATGCTTCATCAAGGTTCTGTTCACAGGTAACTTTCGTCACTCCAGCAGGACCGATCCAAGTACTAACCCTTCTCAACATACCCACGAACGTGCATTTTTGCGTGAAGCCTGCGCAATGGAACGCGTGTGGTGATCGCCAGCTGCCCGTCTGCCGACCCTCCTTCCTCGCAGTTGTTGTAAAGTTCACTATGCTCCAACGTGGAGGATGGATTTGTTTTTTGAGAATTTTTCTCGTAGCTACGCTCGGAAATTTGAATTATCACTACGCTCAGATAAGTCTAACCTCGCTTGGCTCCTTGCCTTTTTTCAAGTTTCACTTTCTATTCGAAATTCTGTCGTAAAACTTCTATTTTCACTTACTTCGGAAGTAATTTTGTTGAATATACTTGCTGCGTTCAAGCAGAAAAGTTAAAAAATGTCTCGAAAAGTCACAAGTTCACTTCCTCCATCTCATTTTTGCCTTTTCCATTAGCTTCTTCTAAAGTGACCATTTTGTTTATAAACATCTCTCGTCGACTGCACTTTACTATTCTACAACCAGAAGACGACTTTCGTTTCTCTCTCTATCTCTATCTCTCTCTCTTTCTCTCTCTCTCTCTCTCTCTCTCTCTCTCTCTCTCTCTCTCTCTCTCTCTCTCTCTCTCTCTCTCTCTCTCTCCTTTCTGTTTCTCTCTCTCTCCTTTCTGTTTCTCTCTCTCCCTCAATTCAAAACATCCTTTCACTCGCATGTAATTTACTCTCGCACTTCAACTTTCTTCAGGATGAAGTTTCCAACCTTCATACTCATTTTATTACCCTGCTTCGTTGCAACAGCTAAACATGATGTAAGTTTTTCAAATAATCAGATTTCCAGTATAAAAAGAGTGGATTAGAGCTATAATGTCCGACCTGTAGGGTTGTTGACTCGAGTTAGTCCTATGGTTCAAATTTTATACGAAAAAGTAGACTGAATCATGAATCATGAATCACGAATCATGAATAATTTTTCATTTATCTCTGTCGACACCTCAAATTTTAGGCTTAGGTAAGGTTCAAAGCACTAGTTAGGTACAAAGCTAAGATTTTATCAAAGTTTAAACTTGATTACCACAAAAAAATTTTTTGCACCTTGTAAGGAAATGATTCTTGATTCGATGATTCAGTCTACTTTTTCGTATTAAGTTATGTTCAATCCTAACAGAATTAAAAGTTTATTGCATTTCAACCAATATCATTCAGCTGACAGTAGTCACAGTCGCAACCGAAGAAACGGATGGTCTGAAGAGACTTCTCAAATCAGCTGAAACCTTCGATCTCAATGTTGAAGTCATCGGCCTCGGGGAAGAGTGGAAAGGTGGTGATACCAGGATCGAACAGGTAATCATGCTAGAACGATAAACGGATTACCTCAACTTTCTATGGACGTGAATTTTTTTGATCAAGTTACAACACTTTTAGATTTGACATTGTGAAGGCAAAACATAACGGGAACTTCATTTTTACAGTAACTCACACAGAGTGAAACTACAGTAATCGCCAATGTGGAGGTCAAAAATTTCATGTTACAGTAATTTTAAGATCTAGATCGAGCAGTAAGAAAGTACAATTACCGTATGAAAGTGCAGTGTATTCAAAATAAAGAGTCGAAATATTCAACTAACACACACACATTTCGGTAGTTTCCAGGATGTAGATCTAAAATGTCCATTAACAGTACATAAAACTACAGTAACTTTCAGGGTGGAGGTCAAAAAATAAGACTCCTCTCGGAATGGATCAAACCTTACAAGGACCAAAAGGACAAGCTGATCTTGTTTGTAGACGCGTAAGATCGAAAGTCGATTCTCAAAAAATCAATTACTCAGGTATGACGTCATCTTTAACGCTGGCGCCGATGAAATTATCTATCGTTTCAATGATAACTTCGAAGGGAAACGTCTCCTGTTCGGTGCTGAACAGTTCTGTTGGCCTGACCCAGAGTTGGCCCCAGACTATCCAATCATAGAGTTCGGAAAAAGGTAACCCGTCAGGTGGGGCATCGTTCTCAATTTTAAAAACACAGATTCCTCAACTCTGGTCTCTTTCTTGGCTACGCGCCAGAGGTTTTCAAGATTTTGACGCTTAAAGAGGTCGAGGATAAGGATGACGATCAACTCTACTACACAAAGATCTACCTTGATGACAAACTGAGGGTAAGAAGCTAGAATGAATTGTTTCTGAAGAATTCCCTACAGGAAGAGCTGAAGATGGACCTCGATTCGATGGCCAGAATATTCCAGAATTTGAATGGTGTCGTGGGTGACGTGGAGCTCCAGATTCCGGAAGAAGGCAAAGCTGAGGTGATTTGTGCAAAATGCATGCAAAATGAATGCAAAATGCGGCAAGGTCTTTGTTTTCGAGTAAAATGCATTGTGGCATAGAAATTTTACCACACTCCTGATTTTTTGCAAAGTGCGGCAGGGATGTTAAACTGTCAGGCAAGAAACTGCAGGAACATAAACTCAAAAATGCAATCGCCGCATAAACCGAAACCACGCCCATTTCAGGCCTACAACGCCGCCTACAACACTCATCCAATTGTGATTCACGGAAATGGACCAAGCAAAATTCACTTGAACTACCTTGGAAATTACCTGGCTCAATCATGGACTGCAAAAGACGGCTGCGCGATCTGCGGAAAGAAGGATATTTTCAGTTTTGAGGTTCGAGGTGTGCGACCTGTTACGGTTTTTAAAGCTTACATTTCAGGACAAGTCAGAGTCGGACCATCCTCTAGTTTCCCTCAACGTGTTCTTGACCAAGCCGATTCCGTTCATCGAAGAAGTTTTCGAGCAGATCGGTGCTATCGATTACCCAAAAAAGAAGATCGCTCTGTACATCTACAACAATGAGCCATTCAGCATCAAAGATGTGAGATTTGAATGCGTATCGAACGTCCAGATTGACGCGCAAAACAAGTTGTTTTTTCTTTAACACTCACTTCGCTCGTGACAAGAAAAAACAAAAAATACCTGCCGCGGCACAGAACCGTTCCAACGACCTTCATTTCAGATCATGAATTTCCTCGAAAAGTATGGAACTGAATACTACCACAAGAAGATCATCAACGGAGTGACAGAAATCGGTGAACGTGAGGCACGAGACGAGGCAGTGTAAGTATTTTGGGCCTGCGTATCCGTGTCGATACTCAGTTTTAAGTCTGCCCAGACGTTAAGTAGGCGTGGTCAACCATTGAGAACCATTTTCCGATTTCAGAGTCTACAACTTGGAGATTGGTTCAGAATTTGCTCTGAATCTCGATGCAGAAGTCTACATTCTTAATAAGAGAATTTTGAAAGATCTGATCGAAGCTTCGCTCAACTATAACATGTAAGTTTTGGTTATTTCTCAGTATTCTGAATGAAACAAAAGGTTTTCCCGAAAGTAAAAGATCAATTTACGGGTTCTAGAGTTATGTGTATAGAACAAAAAGTCGATAATCGATTAGCTCATCATTTTTGAGCTCTGAACATTGCTACGTTATAGAGGTATCGTCGCTCCGATGGTCGGACAAATCGGAAAGCTCTTCACTAATTTCTGGGGTGCCTTAGCCAAGAATGGATACTATGCACGTAGCGAAGATTACATGGCGATAGTTCAAAGGAAGAGGATTGGAGTATTCAATGTAGGTTCAACCCCCTCGGAGGCACGATTTTTTGCAAAATCTCAATCTCCAGGTTCCATTCGTCACCTCCGCAGTGCTAGTGACCAAGGAGAAACTTCAAAAGATGAAGAATCCTAACTCTTACAACAAGAACATCGATCCAGACATGTCGTTCGCGAACTGGGCTAGAGACAATGTAAGATTTTGACCTAGCGGATACGACACTCCACTTTACAGGGACACTTTATGTACGTCTCCAATGAGGAGAATCAAGGGTATATGATTGTGAATGAAGAGTATGCAGAGACAGTCACCGAAGGAAAATGGCACCCTGAGCTGTGGCAGATTTTCGAAAATCGACAGGTTGGGTTTTGGTGTGGATGTACCGTGGTTGCGCCTTTAGGTGTGGATTTACGAGGACATGTGAGAAGTGTACTCTCAATACACATATCTAGCAAAAAGTCTGACCGATTTCAAACGCGCGCCAGTCGCATTTTTGTAAAATGAGTACGGTAGGAGTTGGCTCTCACAACGAATAGTTAGATCTTTGTGGATTTAAATGATTATTCTTACTTTCAGTCCATTGAAGTTAAAGGTGAATTACTTAATCGTTCTTGTATTTCAAAGCGAAACTGCTACGGTAACTAAGTAACCGATTTACGGAGGTCAGACTTTTTTACAGGTAGAGAAAGCTATGTGTCAATATTTGATTTCCAGAAATGGCTCTGCGTCTAAAACTGTAGTTTTACGACCCATGCTCCTTCAATAGTACATTTACGAATTTTCAGCTCTGGGAACAGCGTTACGTTCACCCACAGTATTGGGATCTCCTAAAACCAGAAAATGATGTTCCACAAGCTTGTCCAGACGTCTACGACTTTCCTTTGGTCTCGGAACGATTTTCTGAAGAATTTATAGAAGAAGTTGAGGGGTATGGAAAGTGGTCTGATGGAAGTAACAAGGTATGTTTTTGTTGAGAGCCACGAGCAACCGAACTCGCGTCTTGAACATTATGAAAAACAAAAAATGTTTTCAAGATAGCGGGATTGAACATTGGTTTTGCGGGTTATACTAAAAAAAATCAACCCTATTGTACCCTTGGGTTAGTTCGTCTTATAGAGCAAAAACAAACATGTTTGCACACTAGTGGAACCGAACCCTGGTCCCAGGCGTGTGAGCAAAAAGTAAACCCACTGAGCCACGATGACAAATTGGTGTTCAGGACGACAGACTAGCTGGAGGATATGAGAACGTTCCGACAAGAGACATTCACATGAACCAAATTGGCTTCGCCAGGCAATGGCTCTACTTCCTGAATGAATACGTGAGACCAATTCAAGAGAAGACCTTCATTGGATACTATCATAATGTAAGTCTGCGTAGTGATAGTAAACCTTTTGGTTGGGGAAAATCGATGTGCAGGTTCGAGTCCCACCCGATGACAGATTCTTTTGCTTTTTGGATTAAGACCAGTGATACTTCTTTGACCCTGTTACGAGTGACATAAAAGTTCGATCCCGCTCGAAACATCTAATTTTTCACATTTTCAGCCCATCGAAGCCAACATGATGTTCGTCGTAAGATATCGCCCAGACGAACAGCCATCCCTTAGGCCACACCATGACGCGAGCACTTTCAGGTATGAGCCTCTAACTTCCATGTCGATTTACGAGCGTAAATCTACAATTACAGTATTGACATCGCACTGAACAAGAAGGGACGTGACTACCAAGGAGGCGGTGTAAAGTACGTCAGATACAACTGCACTGTACCAGCTGATGAAGTTGGTGAGTTCGAGGTTTTGGAATTTATAACTTTTTTACATTTCTCAGGTCATACCATGATGTTTCCGGGTAGACTTACTCATCTTCATGAAGGACTGCCAACAACAGAAGGGACCAGATACATCCTAGTATCTTTTATTAACCCATGATTTTGAGATAATTTATGTATATTATGTGTTTGTTTTGACGGGATGAAGTTTTTCTTAGATTTTGTGGAAAAAACAAAAGAAAGAAAGAGAGAGAGAGAGAGAGAGAGAGAGAGAGAGAGAGAGAGAGAGAGAGAGAGAGAGATGTTTTTAAAAATACCCTTCAGTCTACTTGCCCTTCTGCAATAATAAAAAAATCATAAAAGAGGAATTTTGTTTTCATCGGGAGACAATGCATCTATTCCATTTGCAATTCTCATTGTAAGAACTACTTCTTGAATTTATTTGGATTCATAAAAGCGCTCTTCTGAATTCAAGACTGGTGAGAGGTGAGTCTCTTGGTGATGGTTGGAAGGCCACGCCCTTTTTTTCGTGTGGGGTCTTCTTTTTGACCTTTAATTGTTTCTGTAAAAACTTCAACTAATTCTTTTTTTGGAGAAAAACTACTAAAAATCATCAGGAGAATTCTCATTGGTTGGTCACGCCCCATTTTGAGTCATTTCAAGTGATCACTTGAATAATCTACTAAAGTCGTGTGACTATCCTCAGGGACAAAGATTTGTTTTTATTTTTGGCTTTCACTATCAAATTTATTGTTTTCACCGAGCGGAGAGTTGTTTTTCCAATGATGAGACGATTCAAATTAGCTATCAGGTATTTCTCCTCTTTACTCGTAAAGTCATTTCCACCCAGTAGCCGCCATGAAGATGTTCTCTCGTTGAGCGAAGCGAGACTCATCCATTCTGTGGTTTTTTCAAAATAATGTCCGCCGTCTTCACTCGAGTGTTCTTTTCATTCCCTTGTTCAAAGTTGGACCGTGAATGGGCGACAATTGGACCGGAGATCTGTCACCCAGTTACATACCAATAGCGGTCCAAACACGATCCAAATCCAACTCGATCCATCTGTCGACCATTGACGGTCCAATGTCGATCTGTCTGAAATTTCGGAGTTGAAAGAATCGAATGTATTTTTCGGGTGAGCGAAGCGAAGTTCATTCATTCCTTTTTCAAAAATAATACTGACAAATGTCTAGTGGAAATCTCAAGTTTCTCGTTCCCTCGATGGCATTCAGTGTGTTCAGAGCAAGCGAGGTTTCAACCTGAAACACTCATTCAAGAGAATTCAGTATATCCTGAAAAAGGGCGAAGTGGCTCCTTGAAATTCTGGCCACCTTTCACTGAAACACTCGAATTTCCTCTCCATTATCTTTCAAGAGCATTGTCTATTGTTGGAGAGAAAGCGAAGAAACATTGGAGTTGTCAATTCATCATGGTAATCCCGTGCGGCGCCTTAGGCAGTGACTGATGTTCTCCTTTCCACCAGAATCTCCCTTCTTCTTATTCTTTTTTCTCGTCGACGCGACCACATTGGTCCAATTATCTCGGCGAGAACAAAACATCGTGTCTTTCTCTCTTTTTACTACTACTAGGGTTAAATTTAGACCATGGACCCCCGAATGTGCCTTTTTCCTTACGTTTCCCGTCGTTTTTGAGATTTCTCAACACACAAACATTGTTATATCTATCAGTACTTCATTATTCCTGATGAATCAGAGAAGACGTGGTTACCCAATCAGCAGTATGAGAGCAACCCACATAGCTTCCTCTACCTGTAAAAAAGGCTGGCCTCCGTAAATCGGGTACTTAGTACCGTAGCAGTTTCGCCCTTGAAATACAAGAACGATTTACGTAATGAGCCTTTAATTTCAATGGACTGAAAGTAAGAATAATAATAATAAAAATAAACAAAGATCTAACTGTTCGTTGTGAGAGTCCCGACCCTATAGGGTAGCTACCGTACTAATTCTGCAAAATTGAGATTAGAGCGCGTTTGAAAACGACCATGCTTCTAGCGATATATGTGCAACCATTCGATATATTTCTCCCGTTAAGAGGGGCGTGGCCTGCCAGTGAACAAAAAGATATGACTAGGTTCTATACGTTTTTAGTAGTTTTTCTTTTTTCCCACATAATCTTCTACCCATATCAGTATTCCATAATTTTGATGAATGAGCCTCATGTGAGATGTATCCTATCATTGATCAAATGTACGAAATTCAAGTACATGTCTTAAAAACGAGTATTTTCTGAGGTGCAAGTAGAAAAGAGCCCATTTTGAGCTCTCAAAAGTGCGCGAATTTCAAATCTGTTATCCCATGTCTAATTCATTATGGCCTGAGTTATTCTCTAATTCTATGATGAATCAAACCAAGAGATATCACAGGGGTGTGGCCTACCACTAAGCTGTATGAGCGCAACCTATGACTATCTAATTTTTTCTAAAACAAAGGATTGAGTTGATTTTGAGTAACATGTTCAATTTTTACATCACACATAGCTTCCTCTACCTGTAAAAAAGTCTGGCCTCCGTAAATCGGGTACTTAGTACCGTAGCAGTTTCGCCTTGAAATACAAGAACGACTTACGTAATGAGCCTTTAATTTCAATGGACTGAAAGTGAAAATAATAATAATTTAAATCCACAAAGATCTAACTGTTCGTTCTGAGAGTCCTGACCCTACCGTACTCATTCTGCAAAATTGAGATTAGAACGCTTTTGAAAACGGCCATGCTTCTAGCGATACTCCATAATTATTTTGTTGCCGGAACGTCGGCTTCTTGTCGCCATTACGTACCCCATCGCCATTACGTTGCCTCCTTGTCGTCGGTACGTCGCGTACCAGCGACGTCGCCACATGGTCGCCGGAACATCGCAATTTCTGTCGCCGGTACGTCGCCTCCCTCACGACATATGGCAATGAATAACGAAGCCTATCCAAGGAGGCGACGTACCGGCGACAAGACGGTGACGTACTAGCGACACATCGCTGCGTAAATCGGTTTGCAAGCGCGCAGTTGTTGCAAATGGTGCACAGTCTTACCCATTTCATATTTTTATTTTCAATATTTTCGCCTACATCATTTTTTAAATGTTCATTTGCGCTCAAAAGTTTGTTTTCTAATGTAAGTGAATAGAAAAAAATTAATCATCATTCTCATTCATGTTCTGAGTATGTATAGTTGTTTTCAACTCGAAGTACAGTGATTTTAGTATAGGCCCACAAAAAATACACTTGAATATATTTACTTTTGGCTGTAGTGTTGAAAGTAATCACCAACTTCAAGTATGATCCTATTTTATTTTTTTAAATAGAAAATAGTTCATTTTATGGGCTTGAGGTGTAGCATAAATTCCTTAAATTCTTATCTCCTATCACCTATCAAAGAATTCGACAACATTTCGAAAATATCATGTAATTTTCAGTAATCCTCGGCTAGCCATACCAGACCTTTCACAGGAAGATGGCAAACATGGTGAGTGTCTGAATCTAAATAATTGAATGCATCAAAAAGTGTGGTGAATTGTTTTTCTTCATAATATTGGACAGTAGTTAGTTCCACTTTTTCAGAAAGTGCCGGAGGCCAATAGTTCCAACCGCCAAGCTACGTGTACCAAGTCCACAAATCAGGAAGTTTGGTAATGCGATTTTGATTCAGTCCAGAAGTTCACAGGCGTTTAGGTGGTTAGTTTTTTTTGTTGTTGAGAGAAACAGTTTTTTTAAACATAGTTCGTGCAAAAGATCGTGCTTTTTGAAAATCAAAGCTTCTGCTATATTATCATAAGAATGTGTTTGAAAGACTAGCCAAAAACTAAACTGATTTTTGTTCAAATAATGTGGCTTTGATCAAATTTATCTCATGATTTTTTAAATCCCCCGTGTTTCTGTATTCGAAAATTTTAGTACTAGAATCAGATTTTTGAAAAATTAAAAATCTTTAATCATTTCGTGAAAAATCTATTACGTTTTCTTTCAGACCCGCCAATACGTCGACCAGAGGACTATCATCGAGGCTCAGTGCCGATTCCAACAGCGACAACGGTCAAGAAGACCACAGGGACTTCCAAGAAAGAAGGTTTGCATCTCCCCCAACAGGTGAGTTTTTGTTATAAATTTCGAACAATCCTAATTCCACTTTTAAATTCAGTTTTCGAATGATTTTTACCAAAGTGTGAACTGTTGTCGTTCTTGAAAGTTATCACCGTTCTTATATTATGTTGACAGTTTTTGATAGAAGCCTCATTGGATTGATTATCATTAGCTGAATGAAATGTCAAATCATTTTGTAGAGTTTTAGAGTTCGATTTAGACTATTCAAATGATTAAAAATACCTTCTGCACTGAGATATATCGGTTTAGTAAGCGGTTGATTCTCTTCATAACACGTCGATAAATTATTTACACTCCAAAAACCACTCCCAAATTGAGTTAGTAATTATAAATAGAACGTCAGAAACTTATAGAATATTTTTTAAAAAAGAATTTTCAGACCGTTGGGGAACAAAAGATGTTCGTGATTCAGTAACGCGATCGTGGCGATCCGGGATGAGGAACGACAGGAGGACAACAACGGTAGTACTCGCAATAGTTTGTCATACTCCAGTTTTACACAAACTTTCCCTATTGAATGTTTTTTTTCACATTGTATATGAATAAATTTGATTACTGTGGTTCCATTCTCGAATACCGTAAAAGGGAAGAAAAGTGTAGCGGTTATGTTACCATATCGTCGCTAGTACATCGCATTGTTGTCGCCGGTACGTCGCAATTTCTGTCGCTGGTACGTCGCCAGTACGTAATGGCGATCCTTGAAAGTGTCGCCGGAACGTCGCCTTCCGGTCGCCATTCGGTTAGCCTAACCAAAAGGCGACAGGAAGGCGACGTTCCGGCGACAAATTTATTATGGAGTATATATGTGCATCACTGTTCATGTTACTGTACTCAAATTTCAAAGACGACAATCAATACTTTCGAAGCTCGTGTCTTTCTAGAAAATCAATAAGCGAAACACGAAACTCTAATATTTTATATTTTGTGTACGCAGCGAAAACACCACCAGCTCACGCGCATTTACGACCACTACAACTTGTATAGCAAGACTTCAATCATCAAGAAAAACGAGTTTAAACACAACGAAAACATTTCGAATTGAATTTGCAAACCCTCTGATCTCATCTTGTCTTTCATCTGAGCGATGTTCAATCTATTTAGAATGTTTTTTTTCAATTTTCTGAGAAGATCCCTAGGAAGTAAAGGTAGACCACAGATTTTTGAATTACATTGAAAAATACATGGACTAGGATTATAGGATTTTCAAAGCAAAAATTGTCTATAGAGCGGTCTAGAGTAATAAAATCATCAGAAGAAAGCAATCCTGACAACTTCCGCTCACTTCTCGAAAACAATAGAAACTGACAGGAGTAATGATCATTCTGAGTCCATTGAGCTTGGTACTGGGAGTCGAGTTACTGAGTTTTTAAACTGATAATTTTCGAAGAATGTCGACTTTGCAGTACTGTAACTTCGAAACAGAGGCTTAGAATCTCTTGAAAGTATGACATCTATGTATTCTGAACGTCTCTGTACAACTTGTCCCAACCCTAAAGTCGATATCTCTCTCTCTCTCTCTCTCTCTCTCTCTCTCTCTCTCTCTCTCTCTCTCTCTCTCTTTCTCTCTCTCTCTCTCTCTCTCTTTCTCTCTCTCTCTCTCTCTCCCTCTCTCTCCCTCTCTCTCTCTCTCTCTCTCTCTCTCTCTCTCTCTCTCTCTCTCTCTCTCTCTCTCTTTCTCTCTCTCTCTCTCTCTCTCTCTCTCTCTCTCTCTCTCTCTCTCTCTCTCTCTCTCTCTCTCTCTCTCTCTCTTTCTCTCTCTCTCTCTCTCTCTCTCTCTCTCTCTCTCTCCCTCTCTCTCCCTCTCTCCCTCTCTCTCTCTCTCTCTCTCTCTCTCTCTCTCTCTCTCTCTCTCTCTCTCTCTCTCTCTCTCTTTCTCTTTCTCTCTCTCTCTCTCTCTCTCTCCTTCTCTCTCTCTCTCTCTCTCTCTCTCTCTCTCTCTCTCTCTCTCTCTCTCTCTCTCTCTCTCCCTCTCTCTCCCTCTCTCTCCCCTCTCTCTCTCTCTCTCTCTCTCTCTCTCTCTCTCTCTCTCTCTCTCTCTCTCTCTCTCTCTCTCCCTCTCACTCTCTCTCTCTAATATCTCTTTCCCTCTGACGGAAATCTCAATTCAGATGAAGTGTCTTCTTCTGCTTCTGTCAGTTCTCAGCATTTTCCTCGTGTTAGTTGACGCAAGAGAGCCGAAACTGCGCTTCTTCCGCTACAGAAAATGGGATCCGTCACAAGACTTCTACGATGACCTCGAGGTGAGCGAGTTGAATGCCCACAATACTCACAGTCTTTCCTTTCAGACCCTGGACCGTTCCGCCCGTGCACGTCCGTTCAGTCCAATGGCCTATCGTGGAAGAAATTTCAAGTAATCATTGATTTGCTTGTTGGCGATGAATTTTAGAATTTTGTTTTTTCGGGTTCCGTTTTTAGTATTCGATTAAAATCGTTACACAAATAACGTATTCTGATCGGATTCTGAGCATCCATTCTGAAATTACAGTACTTCAAAGTCGACGTCTATCCAGAACTCTGTAACTTAAGTACTAGAGCTTCTACAGGAGAGAGACTAAGTTTATTGGATTCAGGATGATCGATTCTTTCAATCGATTTGTTATCAGACAATTCTGTGATAAACATTTTTGACCAAAAATCAAAAGCAACATAGTGCCCTTGGATTTTTTCGATTTTGAACTTGAAAAAAATGTCGATTCTTTGATATTGTTTGAGAGACGATCGGAGTGTTCATACTTAGAACTCTGACGGGATTCTGAGTTCACGTTCTGAAATTACAGTACTTCAATACCGACGTCAAGAACTGCACAACTTCAACTCTCTGTAACTCGACAGAAATCAATGAATTTATTCCTCATCACATCTTATAGGCGGTGCGCATTCCAAGATTCAGAAGTGCGTCGATTCTCCTTGCACACTTGGCATCTTTGCAACAGCAAACTTTTTCCACAGCTTTGGAACGTTTGAAGTCCTGAAAGCACCTTTACATACGACATTTCTTCGCCTCACCCCGATATCACCCACAAGAACTGAATGAAGTGACTTTACTGTGGCAACAATGCTGCTCGCATTGACGTTAGTCTCGTATACACGGGTGTTGCAAGTTGTCTGCAAGTACAGTGGAGAGGTCTAGCGGTTTGACAAAAAGTTTTCGCAATTAAGTTCGGTTCCCCACTGGTAATAATTTTGCATCTTGGATATTCAGAGCTTCTTGAATCTTCATTCAAGATTTTTCCCGATAAAAATTAAAAATAATAACACAGGTGGGATCCGAACCCCGATGCTTCAGCTCGACTAGCAAAACGCTAGACCACAACACTATGCTCACTTGGCAAAAACGTTCACTGTTCGCGTTTCTCGGTGCACAAGTATAGTGGACGTTCCTAATATTGACTTTTTTCATGTTCTCTGTCAGATAAGCGTCCAACATCACTTGTTTTCTGAAAATTTGAATTTTGATTTTTGGCGGGAAATTTGAATCTGAACCCTATGCACAGCCCGTCGCAGTCGAGAACCTTGTCGGATACTTTCATGGACTTCATTCTCGTGAAATAACCATTTATCATGATTAATTCATCGCCTGGAAAATTGGAATGATTGATTTTTTTCAAAATCATATGGACTTTTAGTTCCTTAATTTGTTTCTAAATTTTCTAGACCAGGAAAGTAGTAATACTAGAACTTTATTCTATTTTACCGCAAAAACTCACTCTTTGTGCAAGGAAAACCCGCGAAAACGGTCGAGACTAGAAGAAAGACAGTGAGAATTACCAAATTCATTGTCAAATATGAGAAAGAACAATGGGAATTATAGCATTCTTATGTTAATTTGATTAATATCGATCTGGGAAAATGTCCTGCTCGCCTTCCTTTCTTGGAATTTATTAGTTTTCTCGAAAAAATTGTTGGATGACATGCGGGTATCCCACGGTGTATCAAGATCAAAAAAATTGAGTGGAGGCGGAGTTTCAAAAAAAGCGCGAATCAGCCGACCCCAATCAATAGATTCTGTTTTCCGCTACGGATGACCGCTTTGCAGCCGGCGGTGTACCGATCGGTGTTTTCACCCTTTTATTCCTTGTATTCTGCTCATTTTTAGTCCTTATTGAACAAGAAAAATGTTTTTAAAGTTATTGTAAGATATTTCGAGGAGACTAACGAGTATTGATATCGAAAATGTAGTTAAGGTCTCAATTTAAACATTTTACAAGTAGCCGATTTTTGACCGACCATCCTCGGTTGTCCCGCCCCCGTTACGCCCACTTTTTGAAATGGCCGAAAGTGTTACACCGAGTATCCCGAAAGTTTCATAACAAAAACCAGTCAACATCTTTCCAACCCCAAAAATCGAATACTTCAATGGGTTGTTTCTGAAGTCACATTTTGTGTACTGTAACTTGAAGGTCGAAACTCAGAATCACATCGAAGTGTGATCATGTTATCTTCCATGCGTCGCGGCTGCGTGTCGCGACTCGTACACCGGTTGGTGGTGTGAAAGTGCACCTTTTGCTCATTGCGAACGCGTTTCCATGGTGAGAGGGGGGCTGTTCGACCCTTTTCAATATATTCCGCCGCACGTCCCGTTCAGCTATATCCGGAATAACCCATTAGGTGATATGTCCTGAGTCCCTTCGAGTTATGTCACAACAAAAGAAACCAAGCAAGAAGGTAAGCTCATGGTTATTCTCGAAGTCATGGTTAAAAATATTTCAATTTTTTAACTTTTTTCTTTTTTTAAAAATAAATACAATTGGGTTTGTTCTTCCTAAAGTTTCCGACTGGGTCATACTTTGAAGAAAGCTCTTGCAATTTTTCACTTTTGAAAAATATTTTTAGTTGACTTTTTAATTGGAAAAATCCGTCTCTGTTTTTTAAGATGAGTCATGTAAATGTTTTCCAAGTTTTTGAAGTTTTTTTTTGTTGAAAATGAAAATACACTTTGGAAAAAGATGAATTTGTAGGCTTTATCCAGAACTGTTCATACTAAATCTTCATGTAAAAAATATAATTCTTTTTTTTTGTTTCAAAACTTCAACTTTCTATTTGGGATTTTTTCAAAAAACTGAATGATCTTAATTTGATTAACGTCCTTAAGGTCAAAAAAGACTCCAAAGAAGACTTCCTCTCATCTTCGGGAGTTTCTACACTAAGCGGGGGCCTCGGAAATGAGATAAGGAAAGTGTACATCTACAAAAATGGAGATCCATTCCATAAAGGCGTCAAGGTATACTTATTAACTGATTATCGACTGACTATTGACTTTTTAGTTCGTGATCAACACCAGAACGCTGAAAGACATCGATCACTTCTTGAACCAAATCAACGACAAAATCGAGCTGTCTCACGGAGTCAAAAAGCTCTACACAACAGAAGGCAAACGAGTGACTGCGGTTCAAGAAATTGAAAATGGAAAGGTGGGAATCGAACCAAGTACTAATCCGAGGCGGTGTGCCTAGGACTGAAAGATCGGACGAACACTATTACTACATTGATCGAATTTTTCTTTGATAGAAAGAATCCCGATATAATCGATCCAAGCACTAACCTGAGTCAATGTGTCTTTGATGCCAGAAAGGACGGTTTTCATTTGAAAGAAAGCAAAAAAGAACAACCTGGAATCGATCTAATTACTCACTCGAGCCAACGTTTTATGAGCTACAAGATTGACAATTACGATCCTGCAATTTCACTTTAAAAAAAACAAATGTCAAGTGAGTGAAAACAAATCCCTTCCCGGAATCGATCCAAGTACTTCCTCGACCCGATAAACACATCCCAAAATCGGACACTTTCCAGAACTACGTCGCTGTTTCGAGTCACTTCAAAAATCTGAAGTATGGAGAGTTCAAAGAAAAGGTCTGGAAGCCCCCAAGCCGTCGCGGAAGCCCTATTTTCAGGTTCGGTATGATTAGCCATAGTAGAAGTTTGAGGTGAAGTCAGTTTCACGAGAAAGTAGAATTTCACCTGTCTTCTAATTGACTACTTTCGCTGTGAGCTTCGACGTGATATAAGGGGGTTACGGGAAATGCAAAGATGAGTGTCGGCGGGGAGGGTCGATCCTTGGTCTGTCAGACTATGAAATCTGTGAAATACAATTGCGCTATGATTATTTCTGAAATGCGAAGTGTCATAGATTCTGGAGGAATCAAAAAACATCCTCCTGGACCCGAACTTGAGACGTTCTTTTCGGAACTTTGCGGAAACGCACTTCTCTATACATTTCGAACTTCAGGGACGACAGAATTCGAACTGCACGTACAAGAAGTCAGGAGCCACGAGCTAGGAGAGACGATAGTCAGAACAGGATGGTTCGAAACGAAAGAAGTTCTTCTGTCAAACAGCCGGTAAGATTTCATCTCTCTCTCTCTCTCTCTCTCTCTCTCTCTCTCTCTCTCTCTCTCTCTCTCTCTCTCTCTCTCTCTATCTCTATCTCCAAATATTTCTCTCTCTCCCTCTCTCTATCTCTATCTCCAACTCTTTCTCTCTCTCTCTCCCTCTCTCTCTCTCTCTCTCTCTCTCTCTCTCTCTCTCTCTCTCTCTCTATCTCCAACTCTTTCTCTCTCTCTCTCCCTCTCTCTCTCTCTCTCTCTCTCTTTCTCTCTCTCTCTCTCTCTCTCTCTCTCTCTCTCTCTCTCTCTCTCTCTCTCTCTCTATCTCCAACTCTTTCTCTCTCTCTCCCTCTCTCTCCAACTCTCTCTCTCTCTCTCTCCCCAACTCTCTCTCTCTCTCTCTCTCTCTCTCTCTCTCTCTCTCTCTCTCTCACTCTTTCTTTTTTTTTCTAACTCTCTCTCTTTCCAGAGACAAAGCCGACCAAGAGAGCCAGTAACCTCGCTCAAAAACCATCTGATCAAAAGAGAACAAGTGAAACCAAAAGCTCAAGTAGTCAAGCCAGTCGCAAAGCCAAAACCATCCGAACGACTAAAAACTCCGCAGAAGAGAGCCTCTCAGGCCAATGGGACACGGCCCAAGACAAAAGAAATGAAGGTGAAATGTTGTGCTTCTCGGGAATTGTTTAATTTAATTTAATTTAACTTAATTTTGTATGCAATCATGCTCTTCTGAAGATCTTCGTCCGGCGCCAAATTAAAATCCCTTTTCCAGATTCAAATCCCGCCCCCTCAAGTGCCGTCGACCGCTGTCGAACCGCCTTCGCCTGTGACGATGCCAGTTATTCGGAACGGGAACGCTGAAATAATAGAATTCCCGGATGAAAAAGTCACCAACGTCCAGGCAATCCACAAGTCGCCTTCTCCTTCACCTCCGGGATCCCCAGAGAAGTGAGTGTCCGAACTTTGCACATCGGGTCGGAATAGTCTTTGGGTCGAGCCTCCCAGAAATTATCGACTTTTAGGCCGGAACCAGAAGTCAACGGTCATGAGGAGAAAGAATCCGCTAGTCACTCCGAGGCATCCGAGAACGAGTCAGAAGAAGGTTTTCGTTTTCCCGTTGAGGGTCGAACCCTCGCCTTGAATTCATCAACCTACATTTTCCCAGTTACACCATTCGTTGCAGAAGCGGAGCACAGCGAGGAAAACGATGAAGAGTCAGAGACGGAGAGTGAGAGCGAGGATGAGCAAGAGACTGAGGAGAGTGAGGAGGAGGAAGAGAAGTCAGAGTAAGTGACCGCAACGCGAACGCGACGCATTGTTACGATTTACAGGAAACCCAACTCACGGAAGGCGAGCAAAGCGTGAAACGAACGAAGTTACAAGGCAATGTGATCTAAATATGAACAAACTACTTAACCGCTCATTAATAAATTATGCACGTTTGGCTTAGTAACAGATTAAGAAAAAAAAATTAGGGTCTTGGTTCACTTAATACGAATAAGTCGACTGAAACGACTCGGTTCCCCGTCGCGGAGTCTTTTGCTTTTTTGAGCAACCATAAAAATTTTGGGGTTCTATAGTTGATAGATCAAGTCGAAGTTATGCCTATAGGCTCGTTGGAAGTGTGGAGGTGATTTAGAACTTGACAATAGGGGTCCAAGTTCGGTTCCTTTTTTGCTTTTTGCAAAGGAACTGAATTTAGATTTTTTAAAAATAGAAAGATACAAATTTTGATTGTCTCAATGATTATCGCTAAAATAGGAAATATTGAGATCCGAGTTCGGTTCCCGATCATGACAAGATTTTTGATTTCCCCATATCTTGTTAAACATGCACCAATAGCTCAGTGCAATCTCCCAACTCTTCGAGATACTTCTCGCGGGTTCAGTTCCATCCCCGGACGCATCATTTTTGCTTTTCTCAACCGAAAACGATTTATTCCGAAACCCGTAATTATCCTGCTGGTAAAACACGTAAAAATAATGGGATATGAAATGGGGTGTACTCGTGTGGGCGACATGAGAAACCGTGTGAGATTGTCACGCGATGCGGTCAGGCGAACGCGGCCCGTTTCACAAGTCTGCTCATACATTGACAACATCATTGATAGACTTTTTACTGAGAAGCTGAAACTTGGTTTTGATACCAAACGGACTGTGTGGCTCCTGGCTCACGGAGCTCGTCTTCGGCGATGCTTGAATATGTGTAGACGTGGCATTCTCGTCTATAGAATTGTTAAGACTACTCCGGAATGAGATAGAATGTAAGACACGCATAGACGGGGTCGCCTGAAACATGATTATTCTCCTCCAATCTTCTAATAACTCCAATTTCATTCATAATGAATAACGGTTTTTCGCTTATTAAAACTTTTAAGTACTTTCCTATCATTGTAATGTTGATGCGGAATAGTCACAAATCAACTCACATGTCGTAAACTTCTATTCGTAGATGGTGATGCAGCGTGTGACATTGTGCTTCTTTTCCGTCTTTCTGTTGCGAATCTGAAACGTTGATGGTTAGTTTCGAGAGTAGCGAGGATACCGAATTTTATCCTTTTGAGCGTAGTGTACTTCTTATGATTGGATCGACAGTAGGGGTCATGACTATTGAAACTTTTGTTTTTGCTTTCATGACTTTTTTATAAGAAATAAACCTGATTTTTGAAAATGCTCCATAAAAATTGTTTATCATTTTTCTCTATAAAAAACGAAGAAAGTATGGTAAAACTCAACCAGAAAGAAGTGAAAGTAACTTTTCATAATTTTTCAAACGATTCGAATTTTTCCTAGTAAAAAAAGGTTTTTCTCTAGACCGGAGCCCCAGTCAAAAAAAACACTTCTGAACGTAGTTACCAACCTTATCAGATTCCTCAGATCCCGATTCATAACAGCATAGAAAATCCAATCTCCTGCCGAGTTTGCGTAGGTCAGCCAGTTCGCTATGAAAATGACCCAGCTTGAGGTACTGTAATCGGTTACTGTATTGGGGATGGTAGGTCAAAAAGCTTACCTAAAATCCTTGAAGTTGTCAAACATTCGCAAGTTACCAGTCAACTGTGATAGCAGTTGGAGATCAGGGAAGAAAGTGATGATACAAAACGGGAACCAACAGAACACGTGGAAGACACCGACTCGGACTATGGCCGACGTCATCTCTCTCATGTATCGTGGCGGTGTAACCAGAGCTTCTTTTATACGCGACTGCTTGACTGCTGAAATGATGTAGTGGTTTCGGATGTTGGATGGGTTCGGTCTTGCTCGGATAATTTTTGCATTTTTCGAGTATCCAACTTGAAGAAAAAAATTATCTTTTCTGGAGAGTACATACTCATTTGATTTTTCATGAAAATCGAGTGTAAAAAAGTAAGAAAACTTGCAGATCAAAAATTATCATGGCTGACATGTAAGCTTGAAACTGTCGTTTATTTATTTTCTTTTCATCCATTATTTCCGTATATCGTTCAGGTGAACCTCTGTGAAATCAAAACCCTCACCTCTTGCCCTCCTCTTCGTGAACTTTCCCCGGACGTGTCTCACGATCTGCGAGTAGTTCAGTGAGATCGCTGCCAGGTCGATCAGAAAAGCCGCAGAGGTCAAATAAGCAGCAACTCTGGGTGCTACTTTACCTCTGAACGATCTGACACAATTCAGTCCATCGGTGGAAACGTTGACCGATCCGGACTGCAAACTGAACTGCACGGGGTACGGTGACTCTAACTTACCTGTATGCCTACGGTTATTATTAGAATACCCACGAAGACGGAGGCAATTATAGGTGTAGCTTGGACGCATTGTTGTCGGACCTTAAGTTTTTCGTGAGTTTGGGTCAGGACAGGATTTTATTTGAAGTTTTCTGACCTACAGTAGGTCAAAATGTCACCACTTCTTTTTTCTACTGTAAAAAGTTTTGAATAAAAAAATTCATCCAATTTTGTTTTGCCAGAATTCGTACCTAGACAAATAGGGTTATTGGCTAGTCACGCCCACTAAATTCAGAACGACTCTAATTACAATATTTTTGATCTACTCCAATAGAACTGCAAGATCACTGGTCTCTTACTGCTTGGCCACGCCCCCTCAGTCTGACTTTTCGGAAACAACAGAAACATCACATGATTTTCGACAAAACACGATCTTTGAAGTTTCTTGAAGCCAAAAACTACTCACTTTGCTACAAAATGGCTTCCGTATAGTGATGTAGCGTTCGATTGAAATACATGAAATCAGAGTCAATGAGATGAATTTCACCGTGTTCTCCAGTATGAACATCGCGCGGCAACTGTTTTGATCTGAAAATGCAAAAATTAGAGAGAAAGATTGAACCTGACCTCTGATAATCAGAAACCACTACATCATGTCGTAAACCTTATGTCGCACGAGGTGATTAACCGTTATGTGTATTGCGAAAAGTAGCGTGACGAAAAGTCACTTCTAGGAAAAAGCAAAAAAAAAAGTCGCTCCTGTGGTCCGAACCTCCTACTTGTGATTTTGAACACGAGCGTTGAGACCAGAGCACCACGTGCATAAAAAAGCAAAAAAAACGTCTCCTTGTGGGTTCGAGCCTACATCCTATTACTTTGAGCGTTTTCATAACTCGTCTGAAAACTTGAATGTTTCGAAAAAGCAAAAAAAAATTAGGCCTCGAGGATCTGAACCTACGAAAGTGATTTTCAGAGAAGGATTGCTCAGCCCACTACACCAGTCTTGCCAAAAATTACCTAGCATAAAGTACGGCAACGACAAGTAGAGTGCTCGCACCAGAAGCGCCATTAACACTGTGAGATCCACGACTGACAGGACCGAGATGTATGCACGTAATCGATCAGACGGTGATTGTCGGTTTAGAAGACTTCTGTAAATCGGTGATTAGGTGGAACCCGTGGCAGGTCGGCGACTCACTTTGGTTTCCGACTTCTGGCGACTGAACATACGACCCATGTGTTGCCAAGAAGTCCTATGAGTACTGTCAGTAGGTACAATAAAAGGACTAAGTAGGGCGGGACCTCGGCCATCTGTAAAAAATCGATAAGGAGGGGTGGGATGCGATTGGATCGATGTGAAGGCAAAGATTAATTATCGATTGACTCGCGAATATCATTATGTCCAACTTGTCCCATAATAATCAAGCCACTAGAGAAACTAAAAAGGCAAGCGAACGGGGGATAAATTCGAATCTGCCGTGAAAGATTATGGAGTAATAAAAAACACAATTTTCGCCATAATCTAATCTCATTTTCGTGATATGGGAGTTCGTGGTCGGGCGGTGTTCAGGCCGATGAATGCCAGTTTTGATGATTTGAGAGGTCTCATGAAGTTTAAAATGATCTGACGATCATTTTGATATTAAATTCGGCAGGAATCGTTCAAAATTGAGTGAAATCAGAGTTCTGCGAAAGTAGCGGCGGGTCGGCGACACTGTTCTCCAACTTTCATGGATCAGGCTTCGAAACTCATTTTGATATGAAACTTGGTTGAAATCGTTGAAAACTGATTGGAATCAGGTTTCCTGCGAAAGCAGGGGTGGGTCGGACAGCTAAGATTATCTTATTTTGATGAAATGGAGTTAGTACCCTAATGATCATTGTTAATTGCAGAAAAGCACATAAATGTTACCGGTACTTTCGGTCTCTCGAGGTTTGGGAGTCTTTCGGAGAGCACCCTACTCTTGGAAAATACAATCATCGAAAAGAGCATAAGCGTGGTTTAGCTTTCATAGTTCCGATTTCAAAGCAAAAGCATAAAACAGCTCCCAAGTACGATCCTACTCGCGATACTCTTTTTTGTTTTTTCGCCAAATCAGGGGGTCACGTGGAAATTGGGTGTAATCATGGCGTTCTGAAGGATTGCCGTCATCTTTGGTGTGTCCTCAAAGAATATGATCAGTAGGTGAAACTACTCCCAAGTTCGATCCTGCTCGCGACACTCTTTTTGTTTTTTCTCCAAATCAGGAAGTTCCGTGTTAATTGAGTGAGATCAGGAAGCCATCTAAAAATAGGCTTCAAGTATCGAGTTTGTTGCAGGAATGTTTTCACTTGATCCACGAATAAAACATCGTTTGACTTTAGTACTAACCCATCTAAACATCACATTTGAGACAGATCGGACAGATTGCAGAGCGGTCTTTGGGCTTTTCTCCTTTGCAGGCCGTTGTTATACAGACACCCGGAAATCTGACTTTCGACGTTTTTATCCTTACTTATGGAGGTGTTTAATGACTACTCTGGCGGCTTTCGCGTCTGAATCAGAAGAACAGACAAAGCCGAGTGGTTGAAGGAGCACAGGGGTCGTAAATCGACAGTAATCTGGAGGTTGAAGGAGCAATGGTCTCCGTAAATCTACATGTATTAAATTTTCGAGGTTGAAGGCTCATATGCCTTGTGAACTTATGACAAAATTGAGAGATCACAGTCCTCGTATATTCAAAATCTCGTAAGTGTACCACATAGCTTCCTCTACCTGTAAAAAAATCTGGTCTCCGTAAATCGGGTACTTAGTACCGTAGCAGTTTCGCCTCGAAATACAAGAACGATTCAAGTAATGCGCCTTTAATTTCAATGGACTGAAAGTAAGAATAATAATTTAAATCCACAAAGATCTAACTGTTCGTTGCGAGAGTCCCGACCCTAAGGTAGGCCTACCGTACTCATTCTGCAAAATTAAGATTAGAGCGCGTTTGAAAACGGCCATGCTTCTAGCGATATATGTGTGTACAATTTCTCATGTTTGAAGGAAGGATCAGTGGCTCCTACCATTTCAGAAAATTGAAGGAGCATAGTCCCAGTAAATCCACAACCTGCGTAATTGAGGTCAGACGTTTGCGTAAAACAGGAAAGAAGCTCTGCTAAATGTACCAAACAACGATAATCCAATCATGGGATCAAGTGACTGAAGTGTGTGTGTGTGTGTGTGTGTGTGTGTGTGTGTGTGTGTGTGTGTGTGTGTGTGTGTGTGTGTGTGTGTGTGTGTGTGTGTGTGTGTGTGTGTGTGTGTGTGTGTGTGTGTGTGTGTGTGTGTGTGTGTGTGTGTGTGTGTGTGTGTGTGTGTGTGTGTGTGTGTGTGTGTGTGTGTGTGTGTGTGTGTGTGTGTGTGTGTGTGTGTGTGTGTGTGTGTGTGTGTG
This sequence comes from Caenorhabditis parvicauda, assembly GCA_963978915.1. Classification (NCBI taxonomy): domain Eukaryota; kingdom Metazoa; phylum Nematoda; class Chromadorea; order Rhabditida; family Rhabditidae; genus Caenorhabditis; species Caenorhabditis parvicauda. The sequence goes on along the minus strand of OZ022251.1, from coordinate 10,996,423 downwards.
TGTGTGTGTGTGTGTGTGTGTGTGTGTGTGTGTGTGTGTGTGTGTGTGTGTGTGTGTGTGTGTGTGTGTGTGTGTGTGTGTGTGTGTGTGTGTGTGTGTGTGTGTGTGTGTGTGTGTGTGTGTGTGTGTGTGTGTGTGTGTGTGTGTGTGTGTGTGTGTGTGTGTGTGTGTGTGTGTGTGTGTGTGTGTGTGTGTGTGTGTGTGTGTGTGTGTGTGTGTGTGTGTGTGTGTGTGTGTGTGTGTGTGTGTGTGTGTGTGTGTGTGTGTGTGTGTGTGTGTGTGTGTGTGTGTGTGTGTGTGTGTGTGTGTGTGTGTGTGTGTGTGTGTGTGTGTGTGTGTGTGTGTGTGTGTGTGTGTGTGTGTGTGTGTGTGTGTGTGTGTGTGTGTGTGTGTGTCAGGTCGAAGTGGAAAAGATAACAAAAGTATTAATTATTGAATATGTGTATGTGCCGTGTGAGGGTGTTGAGATTATCTTTTTCCTTGTTTGGACAGCAAACTTTTTGCTGAATACAGGGAATCTGAAGCCATGTATGTAGCCTGGATTAGGATAGTGTAAAGGCTTTGTGTCAGCGGCTTGAGCCGAGTTACCAGAGTTCGGTTCCGGACGGGGAAATGTTAAAAGTGGAGAATCAAAACATGTTTCTTCCAAGAAACGGTGCAAATAGAGGTGTTAGAGCTCGATTCCTCGAGCAAAATGCAAAAAAAACTGTCGAAGTTCGATTTTTCTTCGAAATCGAGAAAAATGAAGCACTGAAGTTCGGTTCCGAACGGTCGAACATGCAATACAGGGGGATAAAAGTTCGATTCCTCATGGAAAAAGCAAAAATGGACTATCAAAGTTTGGTTCAAAAATAAACTTCTTGTAGAGCTAAATGGAATTTGATGCCATAGCTCAGTGGTTATGAGCTATTCCGAGCCTTCAGTGGTTCGATCACAGGGATCATTTTTGTTTTTTAATGCCATGATGGCAAACCTTTGAAAACCAGACCGCTCAGATTATTCGATATCAAAAGTGCAATTATTATTAATCCGTTCTGGTTGTTTTGTTGTAAGAGTTAGTCTGGTATGAGGTTAAATGTTCGGTCCGGACGGTTGACTTTTGATTTTTCACAACAAAAACTAAAGAAACAGTATAGAGAGACTGTCGGTGATAAAAAGTCGATTGTACGTTGGGGAGTGTGAGAAAATTT
>OZ022251.1:10947733-10992733 GCA_963978915.1 Caenorhabditis parvicauda | reverse complement strand
TTGCCGAACCTGGGGAGGATCGAACTGGCCCCTCAAAATTATCAGAAAAAGTAGCAGGTACCTAACAGTTCCCTTTACCCTCAAACTCATCCTAGCATGATCGTACTTCCATGTTGAAATTGCGAATCCTTCGAAATCCGATTGCGTTATCCTATCTCACATATCTAGCAAAAAGTCTGACCGATTTCAAACGCGCGCCAGACGCATTTTTGTAAAATGAGTACGGTAGGAGTCGGGAATCTCACAACGAACAGTTAGATCTTCGTGTATTTAAATTATTATTCTTACTTTGAGTCCATTGAAATTAAAGGCGCATTACTTAAATCGTTCTTGTATTTCAAGGTGAAACTGCTACGGTACTGAGTAACCGATTTACGGAGGTCAGACTTTTTTACAGATAGAGGAAGCTATGTGTATCTAGAAGTAAATGACTATTTACTTCCTATACGGTGTCTGAACATTCACAGTCCTCTCTGCTCCCCATTTAGAAATCCGAGCAAGATCGATCTCCTCCCTCTAAAATTCCCAATTCCCAAATTCCTGATTGCGCCATCGCCGAGCTTTCAATCACATTGCTCCCCTTCTGTTATCTAATGGCTCGCGCAATACACATGCATACGGGTCCTTTGACCTGTCCCTTTGTCTCTTTCTCTCCGTCTCACCGGCTTTATTATCTCTCGTCTGACCCGGCCTTTCAGCTAGTGTTGGCTCGTATTCAAGGCCCACTCCTACAGAAGAAAAGGTCAGTCACATGATAAACGTGTAGATCGAGAATTTGACATACAGTGGAGTACTGTAACATGGATGGGAACTTGAGTTTGATCTACCGGGGTTACTGTAGCTGGAGGTAAAATTCGATCTATTGAACTCGATTACTAATGATCACTGTACTACGACGGAGTTTCAAGATGTGTTACTGTAACTTGAATGAAACTATAGTTCATCTAAAAGGGTTACTGTATTTTTACTTCAATTTTGATCTACCAAGACTGATTGTTGTTGATTACTGTGACACGGAGAACTTTGTGAAGGATTACTGTAGTTGGGGTGGAATGGTTACTGTAGTTTCGAGGAAAGGGAAATTTGATCTACCGAATAGGTTACTGTAGAAGTTGACCTACCCTTGTTCCTGTGGGAATCCGAATTCGGACTACCAGGAAGTTACTGTGATTGCCGTTCCAACTTGATCTACCGAGGTTCAGTTACTGTAACAAAATCATTTTTTCAAAACTTTAATATGACCTACCAGAGAGTTACTGTAGGTCCGAAACGAGCCCCTAGGGCCCAGCTTCACTTCGAAACTGGAGTTTGAACGAGAGGCCAGTCACTTGGAGCTATAATAGAAAATAATTATGATCAACATAGTCATCATTGCGTTTTCCTCTGAACTGCAAAAACAATTGTTTTTTTGGTCAGAAGGGGGAGGGGGAAAGTTTGCAGTTCAGTAGTGACGTCATAAATTTACGAAAATCGATGCAGAAATTTCAATAGCGCAGTGGAAAACCTTAAAACTGACAATCTGAGGATCAAGGGTTCGCATCTCGCGGGTGAAGATTTTTGTTTTGTTTTTTTAGTTGGAAACAGAATGATCAAATTAGGCCAGAAAATGTAACTTCAAATTTGCTCTGACGTCATGAATAAAAATTTGACTCATCCTTGGAAATTCAGTTTTCTTCCAGACAGATGGTTTAGCCACATTTTCTGTGAACCGAATGCTTTAATGGTGTGCACAGTCGTTGCATTAATTTATGGACACCTCTTTCCTTGGTCAATTTTTTTCATTGTTCGCGTTAAAAACTACTGTTTGAGTTAATCACCCTAAAATCTTAACTACCTCAATAATGTTATCTGAAAAGCGAAATGAAATGGTTGATAAATATGATTAACTAGTTGAAATATTCTCATCTCTCTTGTGAAGTGAGTCAATCCTGTCTCACAATCCCATATTCATAAATTTCCCTTGTAGTCCTCAACTACTTAGATAATCTCCGCAATTACCCTTATCTTTAAGGTAATCACCCTAACAACCTCAACGTTGCATACAAATGTTTTCTTACAGAGCACCTGCTCTCAAAAACCGTATGCATACCATTAGCAGAGATGTTGCCTAATAGGATGGAAGGACAGATGGTCAAAAACGAGCCGGTCACTGAATAATTAGGATTTCACTTTTAGCTGCGCAACCCCTCTACTGCCTCCCATTCCCCCTAAATTCTAGGCTCTTTTCGTTTTTTCCTAAACGTCTTTGACTTGATCTTAAGATCAAAAATTTCTTATCAAAAAACAGTTATTCTTACCTGAGCATTCCTAACTACCTAAATATAAAGTTCTCTAGAGCAACTGAACTTAAAAATACTTGAATAAATTTTTGACCCAAACTTTTTAAACTTCAAAACTGCTATGTAAAGTTTTCTAATGGAAGCTATTCCGACATAAAACCCTACTTCTCCACTGAATACAGTATAAATTTCATACAAAATCGATTCCCATCTGTTGACACATTTTAATCACCATGCAGCCTGGCGCACTTGATGTCATGAGAAACACCATCAGTGTGCTTCTGGCGTGGTAATGTCACTATGGTGGTGTAAAAGCCATTTTGACACCTGATAAAAAGCCGTAAAGTACTGTAAATCTGACTTCAAAGAGATCCTAATCGACTTGATTGACATAATCTCTTGGGATGGTTTCTGGTGAGATCGTACTTTCGAGAAGATTTTCGGAAGATTAGGAGGATCCAATGATAATTTTGCACAAACTGATTCCCAGCAGGATCGAACTTTTTAAACTTTTTTTTCCGGAAGCATACTTAGAACCCGCGCAGTTATGCCAGATTTTCAAATATGTTAACGTTCCTGCAAAAGAACAGGAAGATCGAACTTCTGACTCATTTACCTAGGAGTTCGATTAGACGCACTGAGCTAACCCTCTTCAACCAAGGACGCCAATCGATTACGCAATACCACGAGCCACGGCCCAACTTTTTAGGGGTCAACTTAGTGAGTGACCACATTAAGTTTACCTTTTTTGGCTACTAACTCCCACTTACGTAGGTCAAATTTCAATATACAGTTTGGTTACTGTACTTTTTTGGATGAAAAATATTTCATTTTAATGGTCCAACCAAGATCTTAAATCAGAACACGGTACTTTGCGATGGCTACAGTCCACTCTTATTCTAAGAAACTCCTTAAAGTTTTTTCTTCCAAAATAATGCCTTAAAAACTTGAGTTCAAAAATAAAATTCCAATATAATCTTGCAGTTCTTTTTGTTTAAAATTGGACACTTCGGTGAAATTGGTATACGGTACTTTTCGAAAGTTACTGTACTCATTTCTCAATTCAAACCTTTTAAAATTCCTTGAAATCAACTTTTTCTCTAAAAATTCCTTGACCTGACAATTTGACCCATCCCAACTTTTTGACACCTTTGGGGCGTGTTTCTTCCCTTTGGCGCGATCGAGTGGATAAAAGGACCGGAGTTTGGGGTCCATAGTCATCATTCTGGCTGCTTACGCAACACGCACTCCACCATGGTGAAGCCACGCCCACCAAACGCTATCACCGCCATCCCACCACACCACACCACACCATTAATATGCACCGGCGAAGGTGTCTTCTCGTGTGAAACGATCTTCTAACGCGTATTTTCACCGGGAGAACACTTTCTCCGGTGTCGATGGTTCACCCAATACACCATTCACCAAAATCACCCCGCAGGACCTCCCGAGATGTTTTCCCTTGGTGGAACCTTAATGTGGCTTTCACCGGGAGAATATTTCGAAAGGTCCTGTGGGGGTTTTATTTCTACTACAACCCAGTTTTGAGGCTCGCAGGACCGTCCGAAAATGTCCTCCCTTGGTGGAACCTTAATGTGGCTTTCACCGGGAGAACATTTCGCATGGTCCTGTGAGCCGTCCCCTTTTCTCTGTAGGACCGACCGAAAATGTCCCCCCTTGGTGGAACCTTGATGTGGCTTTCACCGGGAGAACATTTCGCTTGGTCCTGCAGAGTTTTTACCCCAATTCCTAAAGTCTTTTGGGCCCAAACGATTAAGGTGAGTCATATTTACTTGAAGATATTTTAAATTTATCGGGTTTTTCTCTTGTCGTACCCCCTTCTTTTTATCTGCAGGACCGGCCGAAAATGTCCCCCCTTGGTGGAACCTTAATGTGGCTTTCACCGGGAGAACATTTCGCTTGGTCCTGCAGGCCTTCACCCCTATTTCCTCTACCCGACGTCCTTCAGGACTGTCCGAAAATGTCCCCCTTGGTGGAACCTATAGTGGATTTCACCGGGAGAACATTTCGCATAGTCTGCAGGACTTTCTTACGGTCCGCAGGACCTTACGGGATGCTTTCTCAGGTGAAACCTTAATGCGGATTTCACCGGGAGAACATTTCGCAAAGTCCTGCGGGCTACTTTTGTCCCCTGGCAAGATGAAGAATCCGTTAAGTTTCAATGATCGCTTTGAAATTTTTCCATTTTCTGTAAAATTGAAACGTCTCGATTTCTCTCTAAACGTTCCCTAATCACTCTAACCTTGAAGGTCTGACGGACCATCCGGGATGCTCTCCTTCGGTGAAACCTATAGCGGATTTCACCGGGAGAACATTTCGCATGGTCTGAAAAGACACTTCCAACCCAACCCATCCCCAGTCCGCCCAAGGACCTTCCGGGATGCTTTCTCAGGTGAAACCTTAATGCGGCTTTTCACCGGGAGAACATTTCGCAAGGTACTGTGGGCCGCTTTCTAGCCCTTCATGTGAGACAGTTAGAATTCTTGTAGTTCATGTTTGTAGTTTGATGAGTGAGTACGGTATCTAAGAAAACGAAAACTTCAGTTCAATTGATTAAAAAACAAATTCAAACTTTTTGATGATGACTCACGATTTTCTTGTGTGTAGTGTGTTTCGAATGTGGTATTTTTTGAAAGTGAAATTGCGATAGGTTAGAGAGAGAGAGATGCATACTCTATTTTTATGTAATTCTGATAGTGTTTTCTTAAGATGTCAATGTGCCGATCGAGACATCAGTTATAACTAACGTTAGGCTACAACCATTCACGGGTTTTTGTAGAAGAAGCAAGAGATAGACAGTGATAAGAGACGCAGAGAAAGAGACATAAGATCAAAGGAAACCGCTAATGTGTTGCGCGAGCCATTAGATAACAGTAGGTGGACAATATGATTGTAAGCAGGGTGATGGCGCAATGTGAAACTGATCGGCGCTTTTGACATGAGAGTTAGATTCTGCATATGGAAATGGTGTGGTCCTACAGCTAAGACCGTTTCGCACATGCGTGAAGTGCATTAACATTAATTTCAAGAAGAAAGTTCGATCCTTCTCGGGTGTTAAATAAAAAATCAACTAGCGGAAAAAAGCGTCACACATATATCGCTAGAAGCATGGCCGTTTTCAAACGCGCTCTAATCTCAATTTTGCAGAATGAGTACGGTAGGGTCGGGACTCTCACAACGAACAGTTAGATCTTTGTGGATTTACATTATTATTCTTACTTTCAGTCCATTGAAATTAAAGGCTCATTACGTAAACCGTTCTTGTATTTCAAGGCGAAACTGCTACGGTACTAAGTATCCGATTTACGGAGGCCAGACTTTTTTACAGGTAAAGTAAGCTATGTGCGTCAATCATACGGAAATTTCAACACCTTCAGAAAGTGAATCGAAATTTAGTAGAAAGGTCTTTTATCGTTGCGTTTGTGAAACATGATTTCGAACTTTTCCAAATCAACAAGTCGGACAAAAAAAGAGTTTTTTTTGGAAGTTCATCTCTCTAGATGTTTCAAATTAAAATTGGGTGAAATTGTGAGACCGTAAATTGTTACTACTCCCCGTCGCCATGTCCAAAGATCGGATAGAAAGGGGGAAACCGTCCCAAGTTTGACGCAAAACTCTTCGAAATATATTCATCTCTCTATACATGTATCACATTAAAATTGGTTAAACTTGTGAGGACTGAGTATATGATTTGGGTCAAATAATGCTTTAATACCCTTCGCTAGTTCCAGCTCCTCCTGACTCTTTCCAAAGTGAGCATACGGTAGTTTTAGTTTTCCAAGACCATGCTCTGCAGATATCGATCCACCGTGTGCGACGACCCACTCGTAGAGGAATGGGTAAAGTCTGAAAGTTCAAGATCAGAATTTGGAAGTTTTAAACTACAAAGTCTGAAAGTTTCAGACTGCAAAGATTCTGAAGTTTTGAACTACAAAAAATCTGAAAACTTCGAATAGTACAATTTTTAAACCCAATAATTTGGAACTGGTGAAAAACTCACAATTTCTTGAAATCAGGGTCGTAGGCTTCTGTCGTAATATTCAGATGAGAGTTACCGTCACCCAGATGACCCCATGTCACCAAACGCTTCACCCTGTCACCACATCGTTCTCGCATCACCTGGAAGGTCTCTTTGAAATAATGAATTTTGAATTTCGCGGGGACCGCCGATATCGAGTCTACTGTAGATCAATGAAGCAGTTTGGGTGTACTTCAAGAATATCTAATATAATTTTCAAATCCAAAAAGAAATAAATAAAATGCAGTCACTGGTAGTTGAGTGGAAAACAAATTCTGTATATCAGTTAAAAAATAAACTTCAAATTTTAAATTTTGCAGCATATTTGATTTTGAATTCGTGCTGTAATTTTTTTGTTTTCGGAAAAAATCGTCTCGTGTTGGGTATAATCACATTTATGAAATTCTGACTTTAGCAGAAAATTACCTCTGTCAGTTCATAGAAATGTTTCAACGGCAGCGAGACATCGTGTTTCCAAACGTATCCATCGCGCGAGACGGCAAGTGGGGCACTTTCTCTCAGAAGCCACATCTTCTGGGCCTCAGTTGTGGATTCAGCCTGAACAGAATCCCCTGTTCGAATGGTTTTCTAATCGTTCTACAAAAAATAGGAGTAACAATTTCATACGAAATCGTAGAGTAAGAAAATTTTTCGAAGCACGAAAACTTTTTAAAAGAATTTCAGAGGAGAAAATCAACATTTCTCCATGTATAAAATTTACCGAGACTCCATCCGAGATGAGTGATTTATCCATACATTCTTCAAGGAAACTTGATACCTTCTCCTTGTCGTGAGCTTCGTTCGATCCTGAGAGTTTCGAGAAATTAAATATTTAGAATTTCCAAAAATAGTCGAATTTGATGTTCAGATGTTTTCTTTAACAGATGAAAAGTCCGAATTTGAACTTTCGAGAATATAAAATGAACTTCTCTCATTTTCAACTTCATTAAGTAACAATATTCTCAGAAAAAACAATAACTACAAAATTACCAGATGTTTCGACCAGTAACGTGAATGGAGTCTTCTCAGAGAGGACACTTTGGAGCTCAAGGTTTTCTTCTAGAGCAGCCATTGCTTGTTCATCAAGGAATTCAAATGATGACAGGATTTCTGACAGTCGTTGCCTCGCCAGTCGAAGAATTTGAGTACATTTGTCGAAAGAGTCGACTCCTGAAACTTCCATTCACAACAACACCCACATCATAGTCATTCTAGCTTTGCGGACGAAGCAGAGAAGCGGGTGATTTAGGTGATCCACAGGGATATCATCATCATATTATTACTCAGAGGAGGCAACTCAGATTTGATCCCGAAAAAACCAGATTGGATCCAGAGTTGCACCTCCAATCGGGATGAAATATACTTCAATGTACTCGTTTCAACCGAGTATTAACCATGGTATCTCCTTTTGGCGAAAAAATAATTTTCCGAGACAATATAGCCATTTGAAGGATTTTGTCAGATTGGATCCAGAACGGTCATATTGGATTCAAATTAGATCCAATTTGCATTTCTGATTCTGTGAAAAAAGGTCCCGATAAGTCGCTTTTTTGTTCTAAAAACACCATAACTATTTGTTCCATAATAATTCAGCTCATGAATCATCTGTTAACTCATGTTTCGAATGCATCAAAATCATTCAGATGACATTTTAAAACTCTGATTGGATCCAGAAAAAAATCAGATTTGATTCAGAAAAAAATCAGATTGGATCCAGAACGGTCATATTGGATTCAAATTAGATCCGATTTGCATTTCTGATTCTGTGAAAAAAGGTCCCGATAAGTCGCTTTTTTTCTTCTAGAACCATTGTTCGAATTTACAAGTTTTTTCTCACCGGTCAGTGTGTTTGTGGTATTTCAGGCATTCCGCTGAGTTTCTCTTGCTTATCACTCCACCTCCCAGTCATAACACTGAACCTGATTTTTTTTGAAAAAAAAATGACTTGGTAACTTCGACATAACATAGTGATCGAAAAACAATTTGAGATTGAAAACGATCAGATTTCGAAAGCGTAGTGAGTGCTGGGTCTCACATTATCAATCTCTAAAGTTTTGGGTGGACCGACATTGACCCGTAAATGGGCGACAGTAGGATCTGGCAACAGATGAACTACAAATAGACTAACATGCGACTGAGCGACAAATGGATTGAAAATGGGCTAGCACGAGACTGGACGACAGGTTGACTGTAGATGTAACAACGAAGAGAAAATTAATTGGATTTGTAGAACGCAGTTAATAAAATAAGTTTGTCATGCGCGTGTCAAGTGGAACATCGCATTTTCTATTTTTTTTTCACATTTTCTGATTGTTTTCGTTGCGTTTTGTTTTGTATCATGTAAGTCCTATCTTATTGTTTTACAAACTAAAATGAGTTGATGACTTGTTCTCAAAATTTACAAAAAGCTAATGATAACAACTTCGAATACTTTCTGTTTTTCTCGTCTCACACCTTTCTTCTCGTATTCACCTGAAAACTTAAGACTCGCCCCCCCCCCTTAAGACCACGACCCCTTGGCTCTTCTCAAAAACTGTTCTCTCAACCTAGCCTAAGCTTATTATAAAAGGAAATCACTTTTGGTTGCAGATTGCAAATTGAGAAAAATTCATGATACAGGCGTGAGGGTCGGCAGATTATGGCGTCTCCCACGGACTTGAAATCTTATTGAGAGCTTTATGAAAATAATTCTCTCTCAGATACATGTATGCAATGTTTGAAAACAAGAGTAGAAGTTTTTATATCCCGTTTTCAAGATTTGTAGATTGAAATCGACTAAAACACGGGAATTCGACATCTTTAAAAGACTCAATAGCTTCTATCCTTCACTATCACGATTTTTCCTGTTTAGAAATCGACTTACAGATTAGCATGTATTGAAGTTTGGATAAGAAAGATCATGTAAGCTGTGATTTTCGATGAATGTAAGTTTTTCAGTTGTTTTTAATTTAGCAGCAAGACAATTAATTTTGTGATGAATAAAATTGACGAAAAAACGTTACAGAAGACCAGAACCATCCCACATGACAAATGGCGACTGCGCTGCTACTTGATCACGAGGTAAATTTTATGCAAGTTTGTATTCTCAATCTCTAGTCGACTAACGTACTTTGCAAAAATAACGTCATGATGCATTTTTCTAATTTTGTCATCTTACATGAGATATATACCAAAATCCGGGAATCTGTTAGATCTGTGGTCGCGTAGGTTTTCAAATATGTTGAAGAAAGTGAAATCGCTCTTGAAAGTTACGACCGAGTTATGGTTTTTTGCTGATAAGTGAAACGAATGAATCTATTTCACAAAGACCGAATGAGAGAAAGAAGAGTTAAATTGACCATAAGTGAGTTTTATAAAAAAAAAACTTCACGACACACACTACATAGCTAGCAAAAAACTTATTACAAGAAGTTGGGAACCGATCCGAATAAAAAGAAAATCAGCAGACCTTTGCTTACACTACTCGGCCATCGGAGACATGGTTCCAGCCCTATGTAGCCCGATTTTCCGTATCATAACATGATAATTCAAATTTTTTAACATTAAAATTTCATAAATTAGTCGGTAGAGCAGTTTAATTGTCTTTACTATATTTAAAAACCTAGGGGAGCTCTAAGACCTCAGAGCTTCTCCGGAAACAATTTATTCGTTCCGATTCACTTAAAATGTAATATTCAGGACCGTCAAATGGAGTGCGTCGATCTAGATGACACCTGTCCTGGGAGCTGTACATGGAAGGGGTACATCAATCGATCATTGGAAGAGTCCTCATTGATCATGGAAGAAGAAATTACAACTAATTATTTTTGAGAATCAAATGAATGAATATAACATGAAAGTGTGTTTATGGATGGAATATTGGATCGAATGTTGATTCAAAGTGTATAGATTTGACAAGGAGTGCTGAAATTGGATCCAGAAAAAAATCTGATTTGATCCAAAAAAAATCAGATTTGATCCAGAAAAAGTCAGATTTGATCCAACCACAGTTTTTCTAGATTAAACTGGATTTTTTCTGGATCAAATCTGAGTTTCCTCCTCTGAGTAATTGACAAATCCTCCGCCCACTTTGCCCCGCCCCCTTTTTCGTGAGGCAAATTTTTGGGTGAAGCTTTTTGGTTTTGTCGTGGGGGGGAAGGAGAGGGGTTGTGCAAAAGTGCTCAGGTAGTTGACGGGATTCGAACGCGCATTGAGCGAGTAGAAATCCAACGCTTTAACCACTCGGTCACCGCTGCACGTTTTTTGAGAGCGCTTCACGCGTGACCACTGAAGGCCCTCGCAGGTTGTAGCATTAGTTCTAGCCGCACTTGCATTAGTCTTCGCCGTGTTTGGATGGAGAGAGAGAGAGAGTGAGAGATAGAAGACAGAGAGGAAGAGAGAAATAGAGAGAGAGAGAGAGAGAGAGAGAGAGAGAGAGAGAGAGATAGAGAGGAAGAAAACATTGAGAGAGAGAGAGAAATGGCAAAGACTTTGCCTCTCAAAACCACTTCTTTTTCCATTTAAAACGTCGGGATTTGTGATTTTGTAATGAAAAAAAAAGGAAAAAGGGCTCTGAGCGTAGCGAGGATTCCCTGCTTGTATTAATAATAGAACAAGGGGACCGCCCCCTTTGCGCCGCCCACTTTTCGTGAGGCAAATTTTTTGGTGGTCCTTTTTTGTTTTGAGGGGGGAGTGGGTTGGAGAGAGAGAGAGAGAGAGAGAGAGAGAGAGAGAGAGCGAAATCTGCATTTTTTAATGAAAAAAAAAGGAAAAAGAGGCTCTGAGCGTAGCGAGGACTTTCTGCTTGTGAATATATACGAAAATCATAACGCCTTCAACCCAATGTCCCGTTTCCGCGTCGCACTGCAACACTAAGAGGTCAAATATCTTAAAACACTTTCAGATAGGAAAACCCCGTTCTTTTCCCAAACGGAAGATAGTCCAGGGCTATACGCCAATTTCAACTACCATGATGGTGGTGAAGTCAAGAAAAAACAGAAATCTGACCTAACATGGCACTGTTGACACTGGTTGGCCTAGGAACTGCGGTCATTGTGACGGAGGTGATGATTCCGAGTTGTCCTTCACTACCGAGGAAAATGTGTGGGGTGTGGAATGCCGTGTTGTCTTTCCTGATACCGGATCCTAAGTTCAGAATCGTTCCCGAGTCGTTTGGAAGAACCTGAAAGTATCATTTAAGAAAAAGCAAAAAATCATGTCAGGGAGGGAGGGTCGAACCTAAATGTTGATTTTTGAAAACCAACTGATGAAAACACCTTATTCTGTTGAAAATGATATGAGTGCCAAGGTCCAACCCGAAACAGGCACCACTTTTTGTCCGACTCTCTCTCCCGTCATGACTTTTTTTAATCAATACGACAACGTTGTCATTCTTTCAAAATTGTGAATTTAGGTATACTGTAGCACTACTGTATTTTCTCCAAACTCTTACTCCGAGTACTTGTTTTTTCCCTTCTGGTCAGGTTCGACTACTTATTTTCATAAAACTGTCATTCTTTTTTCCCAATTTTGTTAGTCATTTTCAGTTATTCGACAAGAATTTTGAATTCTTAAAAATCAGATCGATGGATGTTTTTTTTCAGAAATTGTTCACATTTGTAATTCCAGGTATAGGGAAAACGAACCGCTGTGAGGCCCAGAAGATGAGCATGCAGACTACCGTATCTGAGAAGTCGGATACCACCTGCACACGTGGCAATGTTGCCCGCGATCAGACAACTTCCCTTGGCTCCAAGGTCGAATGGCATCATGTATCTGAATAATATTTCCAACCAGAGTTGCATGGAAGTAAAATGTTTCAAAACGGAAGACGGAAGTGAAATTTTTTCACGGAAGTCGGAAGGCGGAAGTAGAACCTTTTTAAAGGTAGTCGGGAGTGCAAAAAAGTTGAAAAACCCAGAGATATTGTATATCCGCGCATTCTCAACAGGTGATAGGTCAATTCCAGACTGAGTAGAAACGATTTCACGGTTTTTTCGTCATTTTCACGAAAAAATTTTTTGACGGAAGTCGGAAGTGAAAAAGGGCGGAAGTCGGAATTCCGTGCAACTCTGTTTCCAACAACACAAATGCACTCAAGCTCACCCCTCCTTTCCGAGCCTCTCATCCAAGTCCTGCAGCACGAAACCAGCATCAGCCGTCAGGATCCCATCTCGGAATTGGAAATTCTTATTGATTTTTCTGACGGAGAGAACAATTTCATCATGGACAGGTACTGAACCACCAACAAGCCCCGTGTTGCCTGCCTGAAATTCGAAAAATAAGTGAGAAAAGAAGAAAAAAAACGTAAAATCCAAGATGCGACGATTTTTTTCTCACTCACTTTCCTCACGAACCTGCGGAACTACAGCCAATTTTCTTTTCGAACAGTGTGAAAGGAGTTGTGATACTTGTTCCGTCGTACTCGGTTGGAGAACAACACTGCCATTTCCTGAAGCTCAAGTTTGAAAATACACAATTTTTTCTGAAAACCTTTGAACTGCCGCGTCCAATCTCCTGTAAAATCATCAATATCCTTCGTTTTGACATTTTCAGGGCCGAGAATTGATTCGAAACTCTGGAAAATTATGTTCCCCGACGGTTTTTTAGGTTTCAAACCTTCAGGTCGCTGTCGTCGATCGCGGCATAACTATGGGTCAATCTTCGTTTGACTGATAATCTCCGGACGACTCTGAGCATCTAAAAACTAGAAAAGTGAATTAAAATCTGCGAAAATGTTCAAACAGCGTTTTTTTTTAATTAAAAAACTGTAATTTCTTGAAATTCACGAAAGCTGAATCTCAGATATGAAGGAACACGTGTGGAAAACGTCAGGCGAGTGTGATACAAATGACCAATGGTTTATTCACAGAAGAAGGAAAAGATAAGGTTGATGTATGATCTTCGATATTTTGTAGATACAGTTACTCGTAGTCTTGCAGCACATCGCTGAGATGCTCGTTGTGAACCTTGACGTTGTTCCTTTTTCGTTGGGCTTTTCTCTTGATTGGAATGGGTCCGCGGATTTTCGGTGTGAGATCCTGCAAAGTGGATAGTTTATAGAAATTTTATTGAGATCAGCACTCCACCAGTGCGACACCTTTCTGCGGTAATATTTCAACGCGAGAGAGGAATTCTGCCCAGAAAATCGACGTTCACAAAATTCCTACCGGTATTTCAAACATTTCCGCATAACCAAATAAAACTAGATCAATTTTATGGAGGGAAAAGTAAATACAGCTCGAAACTCGTTTGAAAACATTTGAATTTTGAATCGAACTCGATTCTGGGTTCGAAAAAAGCAGATTGAAATATTCTATGCTATGACTTTCCTTAAGATATACAACAACTAACACTCTCATAGAGTTGAAAAACAATTTTTGGGATATCCTAGCTGGGAGAACGGACATTAAAGATTTTTGTAGAACTTGTTTCAAAATTATGTTCACAGAGCTAAAAGTGAAAATGAATAATATTCATTTTTCATTGAGTTTATCAAAAAATGTAGCACTGTGGTTTACTTTTTCAAACTACCATAAGGAAATAAGTGTTGCAGACGCTATCGAAAGTCTTAGTGGAATGTTTTCAGCTCATTAAAAATCATTTGTCTATCGGAAGAAGGGAATCCACAGCTCATTTAAAATTTCATGAGACTGTTTCAATCATTCTAAAAACAAGAAAAGCTATCATAAAGCTCACTTTCATGGCGTCGAGGCCCTTCTTCTGGAGGTACTCTTCAATCTTCTTCTCGTCCAGATGTTCAACATGCACATTTCTCCACAGTACTTTGAAGTCTGAAACTAACGTTCTGTCGGGATGGGTTGCGAACAGGCAATACAACCCGGGATAGCTCCCTTTCTTCGACATATTTTTGAAGTTTCACTTCGATCAGTCATAAATTAAGCTTGTTTATCAAGAAACAAAAACCGCTGCACATATCTAGCAAAAAGTCTGACCGATTTCAAACGCGCGTCAGTCGCATTTTTGTAAAATCAGTACGGTAGGAATCGGGACTCTCACAACGAACAGTTAGATCTTTGTGGATTCAAATTATTATTCTTACTTTCAGTCCATTGAAATTAAAGGTGCATTACTTTTATGTTCTTGTATTTCAAGGCGAAACTACTACGGTACTAAGTAACCGATTTACGGAGGTCAGACTTTTTTACAGGTAGAGGAAGCTATGTGCGCCGGGTGCGTTACGGTTATCACTTTCAGGCGATTTATTTTACTTTGGTGTTCGAAATTTGTAACTTTTTTTCAATTCGGAATCACTTTAAACTTTTACAGTATTTCGAAAATTTGATTACCTCAAGAGCAGTAAGAGTCAAAAATAGTGGAAAATCTGTCAAATTCAAAAAAGTTGCCAAACTTATGAAATCTTCGGAAATTATACCTTCCTCTATGGGGAACGCATAATCTGGATCGTTGTAGAAGAACACTTTATCCTTTCGTTTGTTGACTTGAGTTGGGACGACAATCACTTGGTCTCCGAGTGACTGAAAAACTTTGAACAGTAAGTGGGCGTGGCGAGCCAATACGCGGCGGAGGATATTTAACTTCGAAATCATGTTTCACATGGTGAATAAAAATTGAAGTGACTTTTTTATTTTGATCGATACTTGTCAAAATAGGGTCAAACGAAAGTGGAAAAAGTACGGGAGTCGGAAGCCGGAATCCCGTGCAACTCTGTTGCGAAGTAATCCAGATTTTTTTCATGAAATAGATTTTAACGATCATCGAATTCGTATTTTGTTTTTGAATCGTTTTTATAAGAATCAACGGCTCTGACAAAAATGAAGAATCGTAATTTATAGATTTTGTTGAAAGAAAAACTTGTTTTGAAACCGTAAAAATTTTAAAAAAAAATGAAATCGTTAATCTTTCAATTATGAGTTTTCCAAGTCCAGTTAAAGTTGAATGAACTGTTTCCCCACTTTACCCAAATCTTTTATCGTTGAAATCAATTTCACGAAAAATTTCGTTGAACTCGTCTCATTTTTTAAGCACATCTTGCACATTGAGAAACTCAGCCAGAAGTGACGGAAACATTAAAAAAAAACTCACCATGAGAAGTGCATCAGCGTTGGGAACGCACTCATTCAGCTCGGACAAAAGGATCCCGCCTTTTCCGTCTTGATGATGTTTATTTGCCACGGCCACCTGGAGTTTGATTGATTTTATTCGGTTTTCACTTCGTAAAAAACATTTAAATTTTTTTCTTGTGTTAAAAACATCGCGAATTCGAGTCGACTATAGCTCATTTTTTGTGAAATTTTATCAATATAGAAGTACTGTTGAATCGTGAAAGTAACAGAAACTTGTCATAAAGGCACTCTGGTATCTCAGAAATGATCGAAATTAAAAACAATGTTCTACCAGCCAGCTACTTTATAAGAATCAACGGCTCCAGGAACAACAGAGTTGCACGGAACTAAAAAAGAAAGAAGCGCTTCGGCCTGGATTCAAACGACGTGTTGATTTTCTCAAATTCACTGAATTCTTCTAACTTTTGTCAAGTGATCGTCACAAAAGTGAAATTTTCAATGGTAAATTGGGATTCTGAGTTAGTCCGCTACACACAAAATTTCAACAAAAATCTCACCAAGGAAGTTTTTCCTTTTATTTTGAATGGCGGCCTGAAAGAGTACTTCCCTTCTTGGTCCGTGATCAATCTGGGGTTGTTAGGAAGCGCCTGAAAGTAGTTATTGAAAACAAATTGAGATGGGGTGGAGATAGGAGTGGTTAAAATGAAAAAATGAAAGGTTTAAAAAATTCGTATTAAATCTATTCAGATTTCTCGAGTTTTTCTCTGATTTTCAAATACTTCCAATTACTTTTCCCCAGCTTTTTGGAAAATTACCTCCTTTAACCAAGCCATAGACCTCTTCGACAAATCGAAGATCTGAAGCTCATCAAGAATCTCCTGGAGTGTCAGCGACCATTGTTGCTGGCCAAGATGACGTTTCTGAAGTATAAAAGGGTAATTTTGATTTTGATACAAAAATTGCATCAATAATATGAAAAAACGTACTTATTATGATAACTTTATCAAACTCATGAAACGTAATTTATACTGTAAATAAAAAATCCCCCATAACTATGAAAATGCGGGTAAAGATGCATGAAAGCACATGTTTAATTTTCAAAACGATTTACCTGTTTTACTATTCTTGTATGAAGGTTTAGCAATGAAATGCTAACTTTGTCTCTCTATTTGCAAAAATTTTCAGACCATTTTCTAATATTGTGGGTGTTCTTTTTTTTAATTATTGATCCGTCGTGTTGGACTTTTATATGATTTTTTGAAGTTCATGAGACGTTGATCCTTCGTACAATTACAGTCAAGAACGAACGAAATTCGGACATAGCTGATTGAAAAATACTTACAGACTAATAGTTATGCCGACTTTGCGATTCAATATGGTAGTGTGAGAAAGTTACCTTCATGTAATCGACAATCTTCGCCATTGTACTGAAATTGGTTGCATTGTTCATATTCGCCGCTGGATTCCTGTCGAACTCTGGTTCTGAAAGCCATTTCCTAGTTTTTAAAGGTGGAAAACCGTTCTGGTTTTTGAAAAATTAAAACCTCGTGGTTTTCTTAGAAAAAATAAAATTGTATTTGCTCCTCGTATATTTAAATCAATTTTTTTCTTGAATGATGAAATGTCACTGTTTTAATTTCTCCATACTACCCCCAAAATAAATATTATTATTCAAAATTTGTAATTTACAAGCTCGAAATTTCACCTTTGGAAATCGTTTGATGTGCTGCCACCGTTTTCTTTTTCTTTTTCGCAGCATCTGAGCTGTATGTGGAGTGTGATGAACTGGCTTGTGGCCTATTCGAGACTGCTACTGTTCGAGCCGCATGCTTCTGAAACATCGCCTTCTGGCGAAGAAGTTCCGCATCCATTTTTGCTGAAAACTGAACTCCGGACAAAAAATAGGCGAACAGAGGAGTCGTGATGGTACATGAAGGCAAAAATGAGGCAATATTGAATTTTTATATAGTGAAGATTGTAAGAATAACAGGCAAAAAAGATAGAAATATTATAGCTGTCGTCTGTAAAAAATGAAAACTTAATTCTGACACATTCTTTTGAAATTATCTTCAATGTATCCATCATTCTTGCTTTTTAACGATAAACTTTTCAGTCCATATGAAGCAGAAATTTTCAAAAATGATTTTTTTTCAGCTTACAGAACTTCAATTATTTTGGCAATTAGTAAAATGCACCGGGTGCACCGCACCGCACCGGGTAAATTTTCCATTCGTATTCAGGCTTAGGCTGAACCTGAGCTATTAAAAGTTACCATTGTTAAAAGTTCATCTCTATTTTAGTTTTACCCGGTGCGGTGCGGTGCGGTGCACCCGGTGCGTTTTACTAAATGCCAATTATTTTTTCTCGCTGAGTATTGACGGTTTTATGAGAATAACTCAATTTTGTTCAATATCTGAAGTTGAGTATATTAATTTTTAATGACTTTTAACTTTTTCAGAATGAGTACATTCTCAGTTCAAGCAAGTTCAAAGCTTTTGAAATAAAATTTAAAGGAAGAGCAAAAATCCCCGCACGTAAATCACGTCAACATACTGCGCATGACGCAGTCCCCGTCAGCTGGTGGGCACTCACCCCCAGCTTGACCCTTTTTTGAGGCATTGCGTAGAGAGCAGAGGGCGCGAGGACAAGCCGTTGCCCGGCAAAAAAGGATGCTCTCCACCCTTTTGGCGTCTGAGAGAGAGGGAGAGAGCAAGCGCACGTTTTTATCTAATTTTCCTCCATTTTCGGGTCGAGTCTATGGCGCTTTACGATGTCCAATTCTCATTTATGAGTGGGACGGGCAATTTTGCACCCCTCGAACGCTAACCATTTAGCGAATTTCTTTGACAATTTACTATACGACAAGTTATTTGACAACAAAATTGGTTCAAAACAATTTTCATGCCACTACAAAAGCCTTTAACAGCTCATTTCCTATGTTTTTTTTACTGGGTATAGATTAATTATTTCGTTCTATTTGCTAAAATAAAAGTTATTTGACAATAAAAGTGGTTCAAAACAACTTTTCATTTTACTACGAAAGCTTTGTAACTGCTCCTTTTTCTTTTTTTCTATGTTTTTTACCGAGTACAGCTTTCGGTTAGTTCGAGAATTTACTATACGAAGAGTTGTTTGAAAACAAAATTGGCTCAAAACAACTTTTCTTGTTACTACAAAAGCCTTGTAACTGCTCCAGCTTTCTCTGTTTTTGACAGGAACAGCTAAAATATTCTCGATCTCTCACGGGATTTACTATACAGAAAAGCTGTTTGACAACAAACTCGCTCAAAACAACTTTTCATAAGGCTACAAATTATTTATATCAGCTCCATATTGCAAAGATTCCATCAAATACGTGGTAACTATTGTTCTTTTTTGTCAGATAATACACTATTCATACTTTTCTATCAATTTTTCCAAAGTTCTAATGATATTTCTTTATACAAGGGCAGAAACTGTTTATTTTGACACAGTTCCTTTCCGTTTTTTTTTATCCGACGTAATCATACTGTTGCATTTCCAATAGCTCTGAATGTGAGCATAGTTCAAAGAGTTGCCATTTTTATCCACATATGTTTTCTATTCCTTTTTGTCACATTCATGAGGTTCAAACGGCTTTTGTGTATATGAAGTATTCTTGTTAGTGATCTGTTTATACATTTTTGCAATATTTTTCTGATTCATTTAAAATTAAATCTAGTTCTTTTTTCAAAATCGAAATCATAAGTGTATCGTGGAAACATAATTCTCTATTTTCGATACATTTTATCACATTTTTATTTCTGTAGATTCTAGGTTCGTTAATTTTGAAAAGTGTACTATTTTATCTTAAAAAAAAATCTCACAACCTATCTAGTTCCGAAGCCTAAAACATTTTATATGTCATTCAACTTCTTTCCAATATGCACAAAAACTGATTCCCATCTGTTTCCGAGGGAGGGACATTAATCGGCCTCTCATCTTATCACAAAGTTTAATGTTTTCCCCGGGGCACACTTGATTTCTGGTCCATTCTGACATTTCCGGCTCGTTGGTCCATTTGAACTCTTTGTCGCAAAGTGCAAAGTGTGATTCGGGCGCGAAAATGACCTCGTAATGTGAGAAACATACTCGTCACACGGCTAGAGAACGGCGCTTCTTCTCACTGCAAACCTTAGTACGATAGTATAACCAGTCCCGCGATGACTTTCAAGACGAACGGTGAATGGATCACTTTCACTTGGAAGTCATTAATCAAATACTACCTCATAACACTTCAAGACCCTGTCCGTTTTGAATGGACGTTCAGAGTACGTTTTCCTATGCGCAAATACTAGTTTCTTTCATTCAAGGAGAAACCCTCTCATTTACAGAAATTTCAACCACTTTTATTTTCCTCATTTTTTTCAACCTTAAAAAATTAATATTTCATTTTGGATACTTCTTTTCTTCAAAAATTTTAGCAATCTTTCACATCTATGGTCGAAATTCAACGACAATCGAAATTATGATCCGAGAACACATAGAGTTTCGAATTTATGCCCGTCCATTGCATTCAAAACGCACTTTTCGCGCCATCTCGTCGTCCCTATCCCCATGGGACTCACTGTTTTTGCTCGTCTTTTCGCGTCCTCATCTTTTGTTTTTTTACAGACAGAGTCAATAGAAAATTAAGTGTGGCGTTTCCATGTCAACTGACTTTCAAAAACTAGTCTCGCATATAATTATTATACTTGCATTGCCCGTTTTTTTCCACTTTCTCTGTGTACTTGTTGTTCTTATCTTATGCGCAACGTAGGTCGGACATTCTGTTTTTCGATTTTACATTTCTCGAATAGACAAACAATTCCGTGGTTTGTTTTTTTCACTTTGTTTATGTAGTTGATAACCTTATCTTTCACCGAACATTTGTTTTTTTTTTCAACTACTTTTCTCACTTTCCCCATGACGTCGCTGTCCTTGACTTGTACTAACCAGATGTTCAACAGCATTCTCTCCGGGAAAAGAAAAGGTTTCATACAATCTGAGTAGTGCCGTTTTCCTTTCACATTTGGTAAAATCTGTTCTTATTTCTTTTTTGGCTTCAAAATTTCACTAGCTTCGATTAAAAACCTAGATCTTGGTTCATTTGATTTTTGCAGCGCTCAAAGTAATGGAAGTATCGTAGAATTTCTTATCTTGTATACTAAACGAATGTTTAACATCATGGTTTCCAGATAATCTCACTATAATTTCATTCGTGTTCTCTGATTGATCTAAAAATCAATTTTGAAAATTTAATTTTCTTGATTACTTTTTTATACATTTTTCTTGAAATATTCCAAATTTAACTGTTTTATCAATTTTCCACTCATTGAAATACCGCTCCAAATAGAATATTTTCAACAGAAAACTATTTTTTATCTATTTAATCATTGAATCCCGTCATAAAAAATAATCATTGACCAATTAAATCCCCCCCCCGTATCATCATGTTACATGCCCTTATCATACACTGACCATATGTTCAATCTCGTTTCATCAATCAAACCAATCAATAAAACAAGATACAACTTCTCAATTTGTACACATGTTTACCTTCAACGCCGTTCTATTTACCATAAAGAGGCAATTATGAGGGTGCTATGTCTCCACTACCCTTTTGCCATACACCACACCTCGTGTTTCAGACAACTCTCAGGTTACCTCATGTTTAATTGTAAAGTAAGCTCATGTGGTGTATAGCAGAGTTGTGAGAGATTTTGATTCCAGGTATTTTATTTATTAAATTATTTATGTTCCTAATTCCGACATAAAATTTCACTTAAACCTGTTTCCATGCAACCCTGATACCTCAAATAAGCACTACTCGAGTAAGTTACCTCGATTTTCCCCTTATCTTTTAGAAATTAATTTTTTTCCTCACTAAATTTCACATGTTTCACTACCTACTATCATTTTGCTCAATATATCTTAGCTCATTTGATGTGAAATTCATTTTCAACTTGAATTTCCCTAATTTTCACCCCCGTATATCTCTGATACGGCAGGTACTTACTATTTTCATGTTACTTCGTGTAAAATTGTAAAGTAATCTCATGTGTGTGTGGTGTACACTTTTTGTCTAGTTGCACACAATCTTCTCACAGGGATAATCCTTTGTTTTTATAGCTGTTTGATGGTATGAAACTAGCTATTGTGGACACGGTTTATGTAAATCAACCAGCTTTTTTCGAAGTTTCATCAAAACTAATCCTCGGCCATCACTTTCTCGGCGCTTTTTCGGTGCGCATTCTGTTTTCGGAGACTAATCGACTCGGCAAAATTGCCATAAAATAAGAGTCGTACGGAATTCCGGTCTTTGTTAAAAAGTGTTTTTTTCTGTAAAAATCGTAAACACGTGAAGAAATCACTAAATTTTCGCAATTTCAATTCCGTCTTACGTTTTGCCAATTTTTCAACTCCTGTGCAACTCTTCTTGCCTTTTTCGGTGCGTACTTTGTTTTCGAGAGCCAATCGACATGGAAGAGTAGCCGTATAAACGTTCCCCCAGTCAGTTTTCCTACTCGTAGAGTAGTTGAGCCTCTTGTAAACAAGGACGGGATTGTTTATCCTTCGACCACTGGCTACTAGGGTGCGAAGAATTTATGTTTCGAGCTGAAGTTTATACAGGAGGAAAGGTTGCCATTTGTTTGCTTTGCCGTTTTCAAAGTCGGTTCGGCGACTCACTGTGATCTTTCGAGTATTTTCGCCTTTTCTTTTTGGTCCTTTCGACATTTGAGTGTTTGAATTGCGTGTCAAAGAGTATCTTGTTCTACTATGTGTTCATGTGCAGTTTTCGAAAAAAAAATCTGAAAATGTTTCCATACAATTGATAATGTAAATTTACATTACCCCACATTTTCTATGATTTTGCTTGATTACCGTAAAACATTTTTTGTAAGAATATCTCCCTCACCAACTTTTCTCGCTGTCTTTTTTCAAACATAACACTGCTTTAGATTTGTAAAATTCCAGCTAGACTCGGATTTTTTGTATATATGAATCAGCAATGCTTCATTTCGTTGTTTAGCTCGCTTGTTCTTGTATTCAATGTCTTCTTGTTCCAAAAATCGCCTCATTTTATTATATAATTTTCACACATCCATTTCTGTATATTTGACTCTTAACTCCGTTCGAAACCCCTCAGTTACCGCTAGGAAATTTCGATTTTTCATACGGATGTCATTATTCTGTCTCTTTCAATCTGTTTTTTTTCAAAATCAAGATTTTGATGTATTCAAGAAGAAAGGATCCCACATGGAACTTCATGTGACAGGTTTGAGCAATGATTGTCACACATCGTTGATGGATTAGTGAACCACTGCGGCCCGCATGTGAGAAGAAGGAGGAATTAGAAATTCCTTCCATCGCCTCAATGTGACTCATTCGATTATGGGCTAGTCATGTGTATGTCGAGTGCCTTCCATTCAGTCTGATGGTAACAGACAAATTTTGAAATTCGTAATTGTTACGTTTTTGTCTGTGTTGAGCTATCCATTCGATCAATGTAATTTATCAAATTTTTGTGAAACTGCTTATTTTTATTGTTTTATATTGAAGTATGTTGTTCGTTTCGTAATAGTCTTGTTAATTGTTTTTAATTACGATAATTTGATGAAGTTTTTGTATGCACTATATTCGACTCAATTTCGATATTCTTATAACTTCACATGATCATAACAAAACTACTAAGCCATTGCCCTCATCTCAAAATTCTTGACACTTGTTGAATTCTGACTTTCTATGAAACTTGTGACATCTCTTTGAGTTCTGGCACATCACAAAATGTCACATTCCCAAAATTTGCATTTGATTCGTCCTTCACTAAAAATGCATGCACTTTGTGTACGCAGAGTTTGGCCATGCATGTAGTATAAACTAGACTAGATCTCAGCAACTGGAAAGGAAATTCGCCTCCCTTTCTCTCCTCTCTCTTGAGTTCGTTTTTCTTGCCCATATATATCCGCACACTTGCACTCATTGACCAACAGCCACTTTTCTTTCTTTCCGTTTCGGCTTCTATTTCGGCTGTTATAAGAGTCTGACAAGACAAAATAATCAAAAGACGCGTAAGTGACCACAAACAGTATTCTTCCCAAAAATATTTTTGTTATTCCCACATTTTTCCAGACATGAGAAGTCGATAGTCTGTCTTTTCTTGTCGACTTTTTTTTATTTATAGAGAAGTAAGAACAACTACTACTAAAGATGTAACTTTGAAGAATATAGATGTTTTTTGAAATTATTTTGGCGAAACCAAAATGACGGGAAACTACCATATTCCGATGTCCTAGCTCTCATGCTCTCTATTTTCTCCTCCTTTCCCCAAAAAACCCATAGTCCCGCCGGCTAACAGCAATTATTTTTTAGGCATGCCCTCGTCTTTCATTAGAAAACATGTGCGAAGCCTGATGCGGAACAAGTTTGCACCATCCACCAGTGGTGAGGAGCAGCCCGAGAACAATGAGGTGAGGGTGTATACGAATATACGATTTCAAATGGCCCACTTAAGTTGTCATGCGATAGCAAATAATACACGTCAAGAATTGGCAAGAAAAATGGTTGATGTGTGATATATGAGTGAATAGCAAATACGATTATCAAGAGAACATAGTGAATGAACTGGATAAGAGTTGAAATATAATTATTAATTTCAAAATTTAGTCAACGAATTTCGGAAGGGCCCAAGACATACCCTTTCCGCGGTCTTTTCAGTGAATCATGAAGAATAATGGTTTGCAAAAATAGCTCAAAGTGTTCTGATATTGAAAATTTCCACTCTATTCCGTTAAAAACTATTTTTTAGAATAAAATTAGTTGAGAAAAGAGAAATCAATAAAAACGAAACGAAAACGAGAAACTAAAAGTAGATCAAAAGGTTACTGTAGTCGCCACGTTATAACGCATTATCGACTTTTTTCGTTTTCCATTTCTTCCAACTAGTTCCTTGTAGGAAAGTGATCCGCCTACACCTAACGGTGAAGAGAATGATTTTATCACTCATTGTTACTTGGCTGGTGTCGATTCCAGAAAGTTTGAGTTCCCACAGGTAAATCAAATTGTTACAGAAAATAAAACATTTCTTCCAGGTTTACTGCGGCAAAACCGGTCTAGATATCCCATGTATCCAGCTGGAGTTGATGGACTTGGATGTTTTTGCCAGTTTCACCGGTCCCGATGGTGGACTGACACAGGTCGGGGAAGTGAGAGGTCAACAAATCGCGAAAATGGCTAATATCGACGATGAAATGTCTCTGTCAACTGATGGATTTTCGGATGAAGAGATTGATGAAGAGAATAACTCTCCAAGTTTCTCAAGAAACATTCGGTAAGTTTCGATTGGTATTCTCTCTATAGTTGTAAAATAGCGAATTAAAACTGGTTTTTGTTAAAAACTCCAAAATCTAGTCTGGAGGTTTTTTAAAGAAGACATGCTTAATTCACTTTCCACTATCCTTTTATCCTTTTGAGAATAACGGTAAAAACGCTGAACTCACATCTTCCAATTATCAAATTGGTGCTTTTTCATATCGAAATGTCAATTTTCAGTCACTCCCAAACCATCGGATCATGTTCTTCAATCCTGGAGCAGCTTGGAGAACTGCCAGACCGTCAAGAGCCCAGCCCTGGAAGATCCTCAGCGGGTTCGTTTTTCCAACACTTGTCCTGCAACTAAATCATGTTGAACTCTCAAGAGACCCTAAGTAGAGCTATCCATTGTTATTGAGTACGCACATTACGTGTCAAGAAAAGTGGAATCCACTTTCTTTCAGCACGAGAGTTTTGAGGAGCAGGAGTTGGAGGGAGTTTTTCTGAGATTTCCAGTTTTATAGAGATGACTTCTCCAACTCAACTTTAAAATGGTTATTTCTCTGAGTTGGAAATGTGAAAATCTTTCTTTGTTGCAAAATCCCATAGAGTTCTGAATTTTTCTCGAGTAAATGAAAATTCTTCGCTGGGAAAAGTTGTAGACATTCGTGTAGACAAACTGCGCGCATTCCGGTTAGACAACGCGGCTCCTTCCGTCGAGAACGCTCTGAATTCTTTGTAACAGTGCTTCTAATCTTAAATTTGTCGTTTCTTTGTCACGAAATTCAATTCACGGTGTAGTCAATTGGCTTTCTCACGTTACTACACTCGACGATGCATTAGCGAGCGTATGCATAATGATGTGGAGAGGATTAGAAGATCGCTCGCCTTTTGCCATTTGCATGGAAATTATAGGTTTCAATTGTTAGAGGGTCGTCGTTGTCCTCTGTTACAATGGATCTTATTGGTTGAATTAGGAGCATAGGGATGGGAATTGAATGTTTTTGGTACTAATCGTGAGAAAAAGGGGTTTCTAAAAACTTTTATATAATAAGTGGGAAATTAGAGCCAAATATGAGAATGGGTATAAAAGATTGTCCTTTAAAAAACAGGATGTATGTCTAGAAAAATGAACAAAGGCGATAAGAAACTCGAAAAAAGATCAATAGGGAAGTTGCATTTCAAAAGAATCATCTAGAAACTGGAGAAATCACGAAAGTTTTCAGAATTTTCATGAATAACAAGTTTTCACAGGAAAAAATAGGGTAATTTTTCCGTAAAACTTATATTTAAAAATTTGATTAAAAATTTCAACTCTTACTGAGAAAATGAGCAATGGTAAGAATTATTGTGCTTTTGGAAGTTGTTCAAAAACTCGGAATCCTGAAAAAGTGGAAAATAAATTTTCAGATGACTACGATTGGGAAGCTCATGATGCGAAGTCTGCCTTCGGAATCAGTGTTTCACTGTACGAGAAAAATCCGATAACTGGGGTGAATGCTGGTGACCCGGTTGCTGACGTCTGGGGAGTCGTTGGAAGAACTAATAATGGGGTGAGTTTTTTTGTTGAAAAAGCATAACCTTGTAGTTGAAAGAACTGAACTACGCGAAGAATAAGCAAAAAAGGCATTTTTGGTGGAAAAATTGGATTTTTAATGGATTTCATGTCATCTTGTAGTATAAAACAAAAAAGTTGTCTGTAATCGATGTATTGAACAGTCTTTCTGATAGTTCACGTTTTCAATTGGAATTTCAGGTTTTGGCTTTGGCGGATGGTGTTAATTGGGGCGAAGGATCTCGTCTTGCTGCCAGATGTGCGATCAGAGGTGCCATAGACCACTTGAATAATCAAATTCACTCGGAAGCGTTGGTTGATACTACGGTGGGTTTTTATAATTCCATGAAAAATTTTGAGAAAATCGATTTCTAAGCAGTGGTCTAACACAAAAACAGGGTTTCCTGCTAGATTCGTTTGAAAAATTGTATTTCATCTGAGATATAATCACTTTTCACACCAATTTGAGTGATTTCTGCCGAAATTCCTTCGAGTCACGTTCTTTCAATGCAATTTTTCAAAAAGTTATTACTATTTGGCCGTGGAACTTTTCTGTTCTCAAATGTCTTCTTGATGAAGTTTTCAAACAGATCCACAGAAAATGTATTTTTCTCTCAAGATCAAATTTCAGGTCGTCTTCCACGAGCTCCTAGCTGCCTTCCATTCAGCTCACTCGCTCATCCTCCAAGAAGGTGGAACGTTGACTACACTGTGTGTAGCTGTTGTGGCTCCTGCTAAAGTTGGCAATAGGTGGGATTTTTATTTTTCGGACAAAATCTTATTCGGTATCTTTTTGCGAACACTGTCAATTGTCCTAAACGATCATAAAAAGTTTTTGTTTATCATTGTTGTCACAACTGTTGTAAAAGCTTTAAGAGTTAGGTCCATTTAGGTTCAGTTACGCATGTTTTGGCTTGAAAGTGGTACCCACTATCGTATACCAGGGGTCCGGATATAGAGGGAAAAATATTTAATGTTAATCGCTTCCGTTTCATAAATATCCGCAGACCGACTCAGAAAATCTAGGAAAATTCCCAGAAACAAAATTTCGAATCGAATATGATTTTTTGTCCGAAACTAAAATTAAAACTCATAGGTTAAATGAAATGAAGTTTTTCAATATAAAATTTTCAGTTGGGTCCTTTGCTGTTGCAACGTTGGAGATTCGCTGTGTTTCGTTTATAACAGAAGTTATGGAGTTCGAGAAGTCACACTCGGAAGTCACGATATTGATCAGGTAATTTTTGAATATATTGAAAAATTGAATTTTAACAAAATCCTTCAAAACTGAGCATTTTTCAATGTAATTTCGAAGTAAATCAGTTTCTGATAATTTTTTATTCACTTTTTGGTCACTTTTCTTTTTGATTCTCTGAAATAATTGCCTGATAGTTGACGAATAATCTTGAATTTGCTCGATTCCTCCTCATATCAATAAGTTGTGTTGTAAAATTATCATTTTTTTTCAATTTTTTAAATAAGAAATTATTCAAGATTTCGAAACTTTTCGATTATTTCCAGAAGTCTGAAACGAAATAGAAAGCACTTGCAATAAAAAATTCAGATGAGAGATATGAGAGACGCCGGGGGAGCTCTTGGTCCTGTTGACGGTCGAAATCCACAACTCCACAACTTGACCTGCAGTATGACATTTGTAGAACCAGGTGAGTTTTTATCAACTGAATAATCAGAGATTTGAATTCTTTCTTTTCCTGCATTTTTCTCAAAAATAACTCAATTTGATATTCATGTTTCACACAGTTTTCAAAATATTGAAATTTCGTTGAAATTTATTGTCTACTGCAACTACTGTGCGTCCCAAAAAATAGAATAACCTATTTTGGAGCCCATAACTTCTTTCATTGTCGTAGTTTAAACTTGTCCTTCCAGTATGTTGAAGACAAAGTATTTATCAATAATATTATTTTGAGTTCACTCGGCCCACAATGAGCGTCCCAAAATAATACTATCAGTACTGACTAGTGGTCTCGAACGACTGACTGGAAGTATAAACAATTGGTCTTCGATTTTTTAATGGTAAATATTCAATTTTGAACGAATATCACTGATCTCTGAATCGAAAAGAGTCGAAACAATTTTTAGAAGTCAAAATATAGTAAAAATCGAAAATTGTTGTAATTTCGCTCTCTGAAGCAAAATTATTGCTTGTCTTTATGTTACATGTTTGTAATTAGTTTCAAAATTGACTAAGAAACTTTAAAAACTTGAGAAAACAAAGTTCGGTGACAATAATGAAACGTTAGGATGTCGTGAATGGCCACAGACCAACAATGATGAGTCTAGTTCGGAAGCCTGTGTTCTCAATTTCGCTCATGAATTGTGTGATCAGTGACAAAACTGATAGTCTAATGAATTTTGAAAACTTGATAAAGAATGAAAGTAATGAACAAACACTTTGAAGCTTTATTGATGAAAAACGCGAGGGAGGGGGAGTTTTATCAAAAAATCTTCATTAAGCAGAGTCGAGCTCAAACTCAACAAACATAAGCGCATTCTATCAGGACAACTGTGATCTGATTCTCTGCTCAATTTCACATTGTGCTTGAGTATCCAAGACTGGGCTCGTCACAAAAGATGTTCTCCCAACGAAATTATTATAAGAAGAAATTACTGTTGGCTGCAGATTGCAGATTGAGATTGATACAAGACGTCATGCACGCGGAATTTTACAATGTGTCGAATTCCTCACTCCCGTCTTTCTAGGACGACGTGTTCTACTTCAGGTGACGTCGTCTTCATCACTTCTGACGGTGTTTCCGATAACTTTGACCCGGTTGTCGGCAAGTTTTGCGTCATTAAGAAGAGTGAATCAGAGAACAAGGAGAACAGCCACTTGCCACCCAGAGAAGACCGGACATTGAACGTGTAAGATTTCTGTTTTAGTCGAGACCGCGACGTGCTGCCAGTGCAACGCGACTGATCAGGGATCAGATAGGAATAAAATTGAAATTGAACTGATTTATGGAATTAACCCTACAATATTTTAATTTTAAGTTTAGTTCCACAATAATTATAGATTAACTTAATTTTCATTTAATTTGGTTTCTTCCACTGTTTCAACTGTACAATGTTGTTTCAGTTTTTTCTTTCATAATCTGATTAGAATACTCTCTGTCTAAACACTCGCTCACATCTCTTGCTCTAACTTCACTCACTTATTGATCTTGATTCAATCTAGAAATAATGTAGGAATAATACAATTCAAACTTCATTTTTAGAACATTATCCGATAGTTTGCAGTAATCTTCTTTTTTTGTTGTCTTAAAAACGATCGGTTTGTTATTGGTATAATGAAAAAAAGTCTGATTATGAATCAATCTTAACAAAGGAGTTAAATACTTTTCGCTGCGGTTTTTTTTTTGCTGTTCACCTCAAGTTATTCCAGATCGACCAAAGATTCTCCGACCAATGGAGAATACGGCAGGAACCGTACTTGTGCAGCGTCCATGCCTTGCGTTGATGCGGCCAGAAGACATGAACTGATGTTAGTCAGAATGAGAGATGTCATAGCGAATGGACTCCAGCCACAGGTTTTCTTTTGAAGTTGAAAGCATTTCTTGAAAGTCAAAATTGTTCAATTTCTGGGAAAGTTATTACTTCTCTGCTTACTAAAAGACCAGCTAACAAAAAAGTTATTAATACGATGATTTCGAAATAGAACTCATCAGGAAACATTTTGAACTTTGAAAGAAAAAAAAGTAAAGTGTTTTTTCAGTCCGCCAGAACTCCGACGTCACCTCGACATGTACAATACCCTGCAGTGTCAGCATCACTCCTCTGCCATAGACTAATCCAGTTTGCAACTCAACTCAGCCAGTGAGTTTTCGGTTTTCTTTTTTCGAGAAAGAAAACAGCGCATGATTCGACCAATTTTGATTTTTCAAATTAATTTTTGAAATAGAAAAAATCCGAGGATTTCTCTCTTGATATCAGATGAAGTCGGAAAAAATCTGAATTTTTTTTTCAGAAATCTTGAAAAAGGTCAAACTCGGTAGTGTTGTCTATTGGATTTATCAAATTCTGACCTTTCCTCCATTCAACAAATTTCAGAGCCAAACGACGAGTTCTGGAAAACCCAGAACTATATAAGAAGGAGAAAATGACAAAATCGGAACAAAGAGCGAGGTTATTTTGAATTTTAAATGAATTCATAACTTTGTGGTGTTTTTTCTGCGTTTTCACTGCAAAATCGCCCAAAAATAAGCCAAAAATGCCTCAGTAATGAAGCTGGTGACCATTACAGTAATCCAGCGGATGTTCATTACAGTAATTTTTGAAAATACGGTTTTGACTTTCCAGAAGAAAAGCAGTTAGAGAAAAAATTGGCGACATGCCAGGAAAGCTGGACCACGCTTCGGTGGTTGCGTATCATGTTAGCAGAATTCATGAGAGAGGTAATTTACTTTTTGCGGAAAATCCATGCACTCATTGCAGACCTGGCCACGCCCCTTCGGTGTTCAGAGAGAGTTGAACAAGATGTGGAGCCGAGGACCAATGAAGTCGAAGTAACTGTCGAGAAGACTTTCGATAATTTCCATAGACAAGCGGCAGCTGAGGTGAGATTTGTGAGAATTTTGGAGAAAATAAAATTCTTTTTTAAATCTCTCTCTCTCACTATCTCTCTCCCTCTCTATATTTCTTTCTATCTATCATTTAAAAATATTTTTCAAATAGTTCTTGAAAAAAATTCAGTGCTGACTTGAATAGTCGGTCATTCCTTTCTGCGAATTTTGAAGTCTTCTCCTTCTAGCGAGTGTTGTTGTGTCAGAGAAAAGGTAAATCTGAAGAAATTAGGTCTGCTTTGACTGTCTGTCTCTTTGAACAATTTATACCAAAAAAAAACCTATTTCCAGTGTGCAACAACCATCGTGGCGAACGACACTGCATCAGCATCTATAACTATCAAAATGACCGCGGAGCCGGTGAAGATGGAGCCTCTCCTGCTCTCTGAAATTGTGGACAGCAACAAGAAAAGCCCCAGAGTTCAGGACATCGATCGACCAAAGAGCCCTTATGAACAGATACCGGTATGATGTTATTGAAATTATCAAAAAAAAAAATACGAATTACCGAAATTTTATATCTTCAGAGGTTGTTTTGGAAAACATAAAGACGATGAAAAACCCATAAAAATAATTTCTCTATTTTTGAGAATTAAAGGAAACCTTTTTAATGTAAGAAATTTACCTGGTGCATGTCCGTATTGATTTAAAGGCATTCAATTTCGTAATTTATAGGTAACATCGGTCCGCGACGTTAAAAGAAAGAAACACGCTAGAGGGACAGCTGGACGGCATACTCTTGGAGTCGATGTTCAGTGGTTGAAGAAGCTAGTGACTTCTAGAAAGGATTCAGCGGATCTGGATGAAATAAAGTAAGTTTTAGAAGTTTCATGTAATAAAAAATATTGGAAAAATCGAGAGAAACCAAGTTTTCGTTAACAAAATAGCACGAAAATGAAAGTAGTTATCGAAAAAATCCGGGATCAACTGTTAAAAAATAGAAGTCCTGCTATAAATAATGGAAAACCTTTGAAATTCTGAGGAAAAGATTTGAAAAATAAAAACAACCAAACGTTTTCAGAGAAGACCACAGCGTGAGCTCTGCGAATCCCGAGAAAGCGACCATTCGTCAAAGAATAAGAAGTATTCTTGGATCGACGAAAGGTCTCAGTGCCCGTGACGACAAAACGACCAATTTCAAAGAATAATCTGTTTTTTTCCATTCATTCTACAACCCCGGTTCAACATTTTTCATTTAGACCTTGAGTGGGAGCTCGAATTGACTATATCGATTGATTTGAGCTTTCCACGTACCATCCACATATGGGTCCAGAATTCTTTCCAACCTTACTATGTACAAAATTTGATTGAATAAATGAGTGCGTCTTTGAGAAAGAGCAACAATAGAAACATGGGAGGGGTCCGAACTTTGGTGTAGGGAAAGTTGGGTCATTCAACCCTGATGTAGTAGCAAAAATGAGGGTAATTGGGGGAGAAACCATTCATAGCCGGAATCGAACTCTGATGTTCAAAGTGCAAACACCGGGAAGATCCACTGCGCTAAACTTTTTGTTTGGGAAAAAGCAAAAATACGACTGTCAGGGGGGATCCGAACCTTCACTCCAAAATTACAAAAACCAGCATCTTGCACTATACTAAAAGCAAAAAGAAATATTGTGAAGTGATCCGAACTTCCGCGTCTGATTTCAAAAAAACAAAACACCCTCTGGTCAGACCCGAACCTTCACTCCAAAAGTACAAAAACCAGGATCTTGCACTGCACCAGGGTAACCTTTTTGTTATGAAAACACATGGGTTAGCAGTTGTCGGATTACAACGTCGCTGCGACACATAATTTTATGAATCGATTGACCTGGCTTAGACAGAAAAATGTTCCTGCTGCTGCTATTTCTATTCCAATCAGTCCAATCTCATCCCGATTTATGTTCTTCCAATTCAGTCCTCACACTGAGAGGACACAATGTTTTCGATCAGAATGCCGTCACTGTCGCTGTCTTTAGCCCTCTTCAATGTGCCAATTGCTACAATTATTTGACTAGGTTGGTTTTTCTGATTGGAATGTTGGGTCTTGGTTGAGGTCTGGCCTATGGCTTAGGCTCTGAACCTAATTATAGGCTATGTTCAAACCGATTCATAAGCTAACATTGCACTTGGGTCTCAAGCTAGGCCTCCTGAGCATTCTTAGGCTAAGAGTCAGGCAGAGTTTCAACCTCTACCTAATTCTCGGCTAGGATTGAGCAGATTAGAATGCTTAGAGGTGAACTGGATTTCAGGCTAAGGTCCTGGATCAGTCTTAACGTTAGATTAAAACCCGGGAAAATGAAATTGGGTTGGGTCGAGTCTCAAGCTAACGCTCTGGTCTAGTCTCAACCCTGGCTTCAAGTTTCGAGTATGATCTAAACGCAATTTCAAACTTATGTTAGATATCAAACTCATGACTTGGCTTTTGTTAAGCCTCAACTAGAATCTTGATAACCCGTTCAGTCTCAGGACGCTGTTTATGGCTTCGGTCCCAGACTGGTTGAACTGTCTTTCAAACCAGGGCTCAGGCTCAATTCAGAGCACTGACTGTTCTGACTCAAGCCAAACCTGTGAATAGACATTCATGGGTCCTAGTCCGAGTCCCTGCTTTGTTTCAGCTTTAAAAATTAATATTTTCATGTTGAACCAGATCGCAGCACTCTACTCACACGTTCGATTTCATGTTGTTGCTCCGGACTTCGAATCGAATTACGTCATCTCGAAGACTCAGAATGCGGTATTTCTTAACATTAAAGTAGTGAATTGTAGTTTCTTGCAGTTCACCCATCTGATCCTGGATAAATCTCAAGAAGGTTGGAGAAGGTTTGGAGCGAAGAATTTCGATGTTTTCATCATTGATAGGTGAGTCATGCAAATTGAATTTTAATGAACACTAGAGTGGAAAAAAACAAAAAATATTGTTCAAGAGCGAGATCGAACCTATGATGACTATTTCGCATTTTATCACGGTCTCATAACCGCGAATTCCCAAAGTTGAAAAAAAAACAATTTTTTTGGTACGAGATTGAACTTTTAACTTATCCTCCAAACTATCCTCAACCCAATGTGCTATCGAAATAGTTCCAGATGTGGCCGTTTATCTCAAATTATCGGCTTCCCGCACTCTGACGTCACCAAGCATACAACTCTGGAAACTTCTGTAGCGGCTGCTCAGAGCCACGCGAGATGCGGGTTCTGTCAGTATGAAACGAGAAGTCGTAAGCCGGACCCTAAGGCATGATGATTTAATTGAGACAACACTGTTCCTATTTTTTGAAGACCTAGAGTTCTGTTTTTGTGAAAGTTCGGATTCAACTCCTTCGAATTGGTACTTTTGGTCGAAAAAATGCAAATTTTAACTTGACCTTAAAAATCTGCTATTTTTTTGATATTTGAAAACTTCGAACTCGACCTAAAAATTACAAAACTTTAAACCAGAACTTCAGAATGTCCATGTCTACCTGAAAGAACAGGAAGCACGCAACCGAGAAAGAAGTCGTCATATCTATTCCACAAATCAAGCTCAAAGGTGAGAAAAGGCAAAAATGAGATGTCACGACTGGGAATCGAACCTGACCTGGTTTTTCAGCGAAATACAGTACCAACGGAATGTTTATCAGCAGCAGAATTCGGCGAGCTATCAGAAGAGTACAACAACGACAACGCAGACTCCCAAAGGTTATTTCCCTGTTACAGTATCATAAAAATGTTGTCACGTGGCGTTTTTGATTGATTCTGAGTTTGCAAAAAATGTGTTCTCCAGGGGGATTGAACCTATATTGAACATTTCAATCCTCTTTTCTCCCCATTTTATCCTCACGACGCTCATATCAAGAACTCCAATTCAGTGGTCCTGGAAAAGCCGAAAGTCGATTACGACTACTATGACGGTCTTGATGATGCGGCGACAACTCAGAAACCAAAGGTTTATTTCGGTTCCTTTAGTAAAAAGCAAAACTAAATCTCGAGGCGAGACCGAACATTAGACTTTTTTGTCACAACGTTATGGTCAACAAAGCATTCTCCAAAAAGGCAAAAATAAGGTTTCCTGTCGAGATCGAACTTTGGAGCTATGTTTTTACATTTTTTTTATTTTCCATGACATTGTTTTCCCGAGTAGTTTTCGAAAACGCAAAACTGTTCTCATAAAGATTGAAATCTTGAGTCATTTCTCCGAAGACTTTCCCCAGATGCATTGGACAACTCCATCTTCGGTCAGATATCGGATATGTTGTTGGTCAACGGGTGAACGGAGAGCCCCACAAATCGGGGGGATAAGTCAATAAAAGTTGGGCCACGCAGATAGTGTGCGCGGGAAGGATAACGCAAACAGTACAGTTGTTTGAATTGACAGTAGTTGAGTAAACACCACGTCGAGCAACTCTCCACCAGCTCGCGCCATCACTACCTGACCCCCCGCCGCCGACGGTGAAGAGGTGAAAAAAGCAAAAATAAAGTGACCCTGGGTGTGACCCGTCAAAATGAAACTTGAATAGAGGTTCACTGAACACCTCAGCAAAAGCATAAGACAATAAAACCGCTTCGCAACCGCTTTGCGGGCCTCCGCTTTCATTTTCGAGAGTTTTTGTACTTTAATAAATGTTTCACTTGACATAATGAACGTTACGGACTGTTCCCAATGATAGTTTTACTACTTCAAACATTTTAACGTTACGATTTGTGAATCTGACATGTAATTGCCACCAGGACACACTAAAATTGTGAATTCTGACAGGTCTCCAAGGTTTTCGAATATGCTGAAGGTGGTAGAACTGCTCGGAGAAAAAGTGGTAGAAAAAAAATGGAACGAGTGAGATTCGAACTCCCGAAACCAAAAGAGTGAGCCCTAGCTCTTGACCACTAGGCGACCGAACACATTTTTTTCAAATCAGTGCAAAATTGATGTATGAATACCATCCCAAATCGACAGATGTCCACTTTTCTTCCTAATTTACACGTTAAACTGGTGACGATCATAACTCGAAAACCAGGTCGGTTCCGCAACTTTTGAGAGCAGTTTTACCATCTTCAGCATATTCGAAAACCTTAGAGACCAGTCAGAATTCACAATTTTAGTGTGTCCTGGTGGCAATCCCACGTGAGACAAAAAAGTACACATATATCGCTAGAAGCATGGCCGTTTTCAAACGCGCTCTAATCTCAATTTTGCAGAATGAGTACCGTAACTCTCACAACGAACAGTTAGATCTTTGTGCATTTAATTTATTATTCTTACTTACAGTTCATTGAAATTAAAGGCGCATCACTTTATCGTTCTTGTGTTTCAAGGCGAAGCTGCTACAGTAGTAAGTAACCGATATATTTTTTTGAGGCCAGATTTTTTTTACAGGTAGAGGAAGCTATGTGAAGTAGGAAAAGTAAAATTTTTCGAACTACAGTAACTGAAATGTGATCTACTCTACCGATTTTCTTTGCTCACATTTTTCAACTGCATTTGCCGCAGTGTGCACTGTGGCATACTCACATCAATGAAGTAAAATAGGGTTAAAGCTAGTTTCACCAAGTTACTTTGACGATGAGGATTTGAAAAGGCAAAAAAATCCCGGGGTAGGAACCGAACTCCAGTTCTAAAATTACTCGGGGTGGGAACCGAACTTGAGTCCTTGCAAGTTCAGGAGAGCTCTAGTAGTGCAGAGAGATACCTCATGAAAAACTCGAAGTTGAGCTTTAAACCTGAACTTGGACTTTCAAAAAACAAAACTGAAATGTCCCTGGCAAGGTTGCGTACTTGGGCCTGTTGATTTTAAGTTATCGGTGAATTCCACTGGGCCATGCTTCTCGATACTCGAAGATACCGATCGGAAAAAAAAACAAAAATTCATAACACCATTGAGAATCGATTTTTGATGCATCGAGTGGAAGATCTCCATCGATGCTCCCACAACCGCGCGGCTTTACCAAAGCGTAGCGGTCAAAACGCTTTTTCAACCTCTACAAGTAGCCGCCAACGTAAATAAAGCTAAAGCCCCTGTAAATAGCATCACTCTTTCTCTCTGCTCCTCTCTCTCTCTCTCTCTCTCTCTCTCTCTCTCTCTCTCTCTCTCTCACTTGTGTTTATTCAACAAATACTGTCGGCGACTGCACTTTTCACGTAGTAAGAGTGACCTTTTAGATGCAAAAGTATGGTTTAATAGATCTGCGTATCGACTCGGATGCTGGTGCGGGAAAGAATTCTGATTTTTGTCAATTAAATTTCTCCAAAACTTTGGGTGGACCGGCATTGGACCATAGATGAGCGACACATGTCCGGGACGACTGTCGCCCATCTACGGTCCAATGCCGGTCCACGAAAAGTTTTGGAGTTTAGAGTCCAAAAACCTGTAGCGCAATGTATCCAACTGAAAGTTTACAACCCAAACATCAAAGTTCGATTCAAGATAAGTGGCTCTTTTTTGCATTTTCTCATTTCAGACCCAGATCCCAACTCCACCATTGCCACTACCAAATTGGCCAACACCACCTCCCAACGGATTTTTCTACCCGCCAAATTTTGGCGTCAATCAAAGTTTGAACTTCGCGGTATGTGATCGATTTTATTGATTTTTATATCAGTTCCAATCTTCAGAATACACCATTGGTATCAGAGAACAATGTCCCTTGCTCGGCGTACACGGATGACATTTGTTTCCAGCAGGTGAGCATGGCGCAGGGAGATTTGGGAGAATTGGTGATTTGAAGGTGAAAAGATCGGCTCTCAGAGGGGGATTTTTGCTTTTTCACAAAAATGGTCTGGTATCCAAGGAAAATATCTATTCTAAGCCATATAGATCAATCCCACCCCGTTGACATTTCTTTTGTTTTTTTTTCAAGCACATGGTACAGGGAACAAGAGATGATTCCGGGCCAGTGGATCGATCCCCCACCTAATTTTTGCATTTTCCATTTTTCAGAGAGAAAGACTCGGATTCTCGCAAATGTCACGTTGCTGCTCAAAAGGAGTCTATCTAACTGATGTCTGTGTTCCGGGAAAGTGCTCCAACAGTACGACTCAAGTCTGCTGTTTCCAGAAATTTTTGCAGGTAAAGGGGCGTGGCCTGTTGTCGATTTACGAAACTTTGATTTGAAAATATGAGAAAAAATGTCTATTAAGTGAGGCATGGGAAAAATTCCGTACAAGAGAAAAACAAAAATCCTGTATTCCGAAGGTATTGAATTTGTGACTACTCCAATTGAATCGCAAAGATTGGATAGTTTTGTCCATAAAGGTGAAATAACTGCTCATACAAGAGAAACACGAAAAAAATATTTCGTGATGTCAATTTATGACTAGTCCAAGTCAAAAATAGGGAACTTCGCTTTCAGGCCAAGTACTCTTGCTGTCAAGACCCGGGCCAAGACGATACCGGCGCAAGTACCAACAAGTTCAACAAGTGCTGCTACGACAACTTTTTGACGGAAGTAAGAAATTTGAATTTCGCGGTTTCCACTTTTTGATCGTTTATAGTGTAAAAATGTTCACGGTGATGAAAATTTTTGCGCAATTTCAAAACTCAATTTTTTGACCGTTCCTAGTGTAACAGTTTATGGTTTGTGAAAAAGTATGCGGCCAATTCAAAAATTTCAGGATGATCTGTGCTGTCCAAAAGAATCTGCTCAACTTCACTGGAAGAGTGTATACGAGCTGTGTTATCCGAATACTCAAGTTAACTTTACTGCGGTCAAGTTTGAGGTCAGTCGGCTCAACGTCCGTTTTGTAATTTTTACTGCCGGAGTTCGATCCGGCTCGTGAGAAAAGCAAAAGAATAATCGTGTTCCCCTCTCTTTCTTGCTCTCTCTCTCTTTCTTGCTCTCTCTCTCTCTCTCTCTCTCTCTCTCTCTCTCTCTCTCTCTCTCTCTCTCTTCCTCTCTTGGCTCCAAAAGGAAAACACGAGTACAGCTCAGAGTGACTTTTTTCCATGTACAACTTCGATTCAGGATTATCCAATATTTTCAATAGAGCATATTTCCAGGTGCATTTCGCCGAAGGCGTTCGAGTCCTAGACCTCAGCTCGAATCGACAATGGGAGTTCGAATGTAAACATGGAAGGAAACGGATACAACTAGCCTACTTACCGTAATCGTTACTGTATTTTGATTGTACATAAATAATTTTGAATCTCGCGGGATCCTTTACTTCGTATGTCTACATGTGAGATGATGAGAAACTCGGAAAATTGAAATTTAACGGATCATTCATTTAATTAAATCAAATTTTGGCGGCATTTCAAAACTTTCTGTTACCGCTCTGCGGAAAGTTTCAAGCTAAATATATTGAAATTGAAATTCGCGGTTTTGCCATTTTTTTTTCGAGACACCTCTTTGTGTAAATAGAGCAAAAAATCCAGAATACTTTGAGCGAGAATTCAAAATTCAAAATTTGCAATGTCAGGGGATAAAATGGCACTTCGAGGCATGGCTAATGTGGCAGAGCTGATGCGCTCAGATGGCTCAGCTATGCCAACATCTTGCCTGGTCTCGGAAGTGCGTTAGGGCCTTAAGGTCCTTAAGGGTTTGGGAGAAATATTAGGGCGTTTGTTGGTTCCTTACCTTAAGATAATACAGTAGTAGCAGTAGTAGTGGTGGTAAACGGACAGTCCAGCAGGCACAAATGGACAATGTGTTGAGTCTCAGTAAGTGTGTGGAAAAGAAGTTTACCTGGGTTACTGAAGCTCCGCCCATCAGGCCACGCCCCTCAGAGCCGCGAACTGTTTGCTCTCCCGTCGCGCACTATGACACCGAGAGCAACGGGGAAGGTTCGAGATTGTGACACGTGGATGGATTGGGAGCCGACGTGGAAACGTGGTGGATTTTGTGAAAACGTGAAATTCCACGACATGACAACGTGGAATCTGCGAGGAAACGTGGAAAGTTGAGTAGAACGTAAACTCCAGTTAAACATGAAGGAAATTTCCCACAGAAATTCGTTTTTGCTTTTCCATATTTGAGGTCGATGTTGGACTTCATTTTGGACAGAGGAGCTACTTAACCACTGCACTACTACTTTCACAGTTTTCTCCAATGGGGCAGAGACATTTTCAACAATGAGAAAGTATGTGAATTTGAGAAAGGTGAGAGAGACAAAGATTTTTGGTCAGTCTGAAAACCAATAATAACGGGGAATAGCAGGCAAGAGAGAGAAGAGAATTTCGAAGGTTTCATATTTCATGGGGGACGCTATGCACTTATCAACCGACGTGGAACAACACTTTTACATGTATTTGATCAGCTTTGATGACTTCATAGCTGCCCCTTACTGTGTTGAAAATTGGATGAGTTCATGGTCTGTTCCATGGGAGCGAAGTCAGGGTGATGATTTCATAGATGCCCCGTTTCAGCGTTAGAGAAAACTGGAAATTCTACACATGCAGTTTGAACTGATTATGTCCTAGAAGATTATTTCTGTTAGGTTCTCGACTTAGTAAGTGGTATAAGAGATAATATCCAATATATATTTAATGTGTTGTGTTGATGGCTTCTTGGTGCTGGCCCTTTCTACCTAGAGCTCTATGGGTTAAGGAACTTACATCTCAAGGTAAGAATGATTAGTTGTTACACGTGAAGGCACAGCAATATCTACAAGTACATAATACAAATAGGGTATAACTTCTTATCTCCCAAACTTCGTAGCTTCCACTTTCGATTCAGAATTGTGAACTTTTCTTGCCGGCGAGAGTTCGATCCTGCCCGTGGGAATAACAGAAGAATTGTCACGTTCCTTTCTCTCATTGTCTTTAATGATAGATTTATTCCGTTAATGGGGAAATAGATTTTTAAAAAGAGAGTCCTGCTCTCTCTCTGTCTCTCTCTCTCTCTCTCTCTGTCTCTCTCTCTCTCTCTCTCTCTCTCTCTCTTTCATATTCGTCAAAACCATGATGGTGTGACATTCCACCATGAATCCCATGCCGTCCCGACAGCAACACTTCTCACTTCTGACATACTTCACACCTCCGAGAGCCTTGCGCAAAAGGGATATCATGAAGTATGTAATTTGCATGTTTTGACACATTCTCGTACTTTTTGCCATTCTACAGTATAACTTTCGCTGGCAATTAATAATCTGAATTGGTCTCCATAGTTATCACAATACAGTATCGGAATCTAGCAGTAGTTCTTCATAGCTGCCCCTACGTCGCTGCCTACACACCTATATCCGAATGTTGGGAGATGCTTTTAAGAATTTCATAACCGCCCCTAGAACTTCTTGATTGTTTTCGACAATTGCACAGCTTCCCAAAATCATGACTTCCCCTAAAAGGATTCTCTGAAAATTTCATAGCTTCCCCAGAAGTTTCATAGCCGCCCCTTTCAGCATTTCTGAACCACATTCCCATCCCTCGCGGCGGTTTAGTCATCGTGAATCAGAAAGAGGACAAAAGTTCACCCTGCTGGACGTGGAAATTTTAAGCTCCGCCCCTTATTCAACTTCAACTGTTCAGACAGTTCTACAAAATATGGGATATTTTATTGTCAAACAATTACTCGTAAGATTGTTCAATTGGTCGTAGAATTATGGGGTGAGCAATGGGAAAAATGGACATTTGGAGTGGATAGTTCGTGACAAGATTTTTTTCCAAACTGCGTAAAAAAATCAAAGTTACTCTTTTCGGAAACATGATAAGAAATTAACATTTCTAAGTACTTGTATCGAAAAATTACATTTTTCATGTTTCACAGAGAAAAAATAATAATAAAATTACAAAAAATTAGGAAAATCAAATATTCGATGTTTCTAATGAGTTCAATTTGCTGTAATTCTGATGAGCGTAAATAAGTACTGCGATGTCCTTGTGGCCATTTTCTACAGCAATCGATAGGGCTGTAGAGCTATCCTGAAGTTAAATTT
The DNA here is from genome assembly GCA_963978915.1 of Caenorhabditis parvicauda. Classification (NCBI taxonomy): domain Eukaryota; kingdom Metazoa; phylum Nematoda; class Chromadorea; order Rhabditida; family Rhabditidae; genus Caenorhabditis; species Caenorhabditis parvicauda. Next base: position 10,951,117 of record OZ022251.1, on the reverse strand, counting down.
TGAATTTTTGAAATTCGCGGGAAATGGGAGAGGATAGTTGGGTTCCTGCAGTGGAACTGTATAGAGAAAATTCAAACTCAAATTTCGCGGGAACTATCGCGAAGAAGAAGATTCTCTTTACTTTACTGGAAACTGTTCAAATTATTTGCAACAATTGATTACTGTACTGGTTTTGCAAATTCAAATTCAAAATACGCGGGAAAATGCAAAAATTTTGTGGTTTTTGCTACATGTAACCGAAATGAAGAAATTTCACATTTGAATTTCGCGGTATATTTTTGAGATAGCGCCATTTTACATAAATGACATTCTTACACAGTCAGTTAATGTTGAGTCGATTCCAGGTGTCGAAAGTAGCATTTTTACGAGATCGCGATGTCCATGTTCAGCGGCACACATAAGAGCTGTTGATCCTTCTTCGTCCTAAAATTTTTTTCATAGCTGCCCTTTTTTGATTTCATAGTTTTGCTTTAAGATTTCATCTTGCCCTTTGAGTTTCATAGCTACCCTTTTTCGAACTTCAAGAACTACCCACACGACCGCAGCGCCCAACCGCAACGCACCTGTGCATTAACATCAGCTCCACATGCCATAAGAAGTTCACTTGTGGCTTTTTTATTATGGGACACCGCTAACATCAAAGCAGTCTGACCATGCTGTGCAGCTTTCGCGTTGACGTCTCCCATTTCGAAAATTCTGGAAAATCGTCCGATCTGTCGACACGTTGACTCGGGTCAGTCTTACCTTTGAACAACCGCTTTTTCGATGTCATCCTCGAGGGAGCTCAACGCGGCGAGCATCACTGCTGTATAACCGACCTGGAATTTTGAGTTCGAGGTTTTCGAATTTGACTTTTTCGAACCTTGTTGGGGGTATTCAGAAGACATTCTCCAGAATCTAGAAGAGATGACACAACCGAGAAATTTCCATGTGAGACTGCATAGTGAAGTGCGCTGTTAACCTGCAAATTAGGATTTTTAGGCACTGTAAACTGGAAAGTCGTTCTCTCTACTTCTCTAGTCATTCACTTTTCTAGTCATTTCTAACACAGTGAACGGAAAAATCGACTTCATCAGGAACTGTAAAGTGGAAAGTTGTTTTCTCTACTTTTCTGGTCATTTCTAACACAGTGAGCGAAAGAAAATCGACTTCATCAGGCACTGTAAAGTGGAAAGTTGTTCTCTCTACTTTTCTGGTCATTTCAAACACAGTAAGCGAAAAAAAAATCGACTCCATCAGGCACTGTAAAGTGGAAAGTTGTTCTTAACTCACATTTTGGTCGGTCAAATTGACCACTGTTTTGAGCATCACTGGTCCCAAATTCTGTAGGACTTCGATGAATTTGTCAACGTGGTCGAAACGTGACTTTTTTCTTGCCGCTGTCTTCATCCACTCGTGCTGTACGTACTTCAGAGCCCAATCCTAAAAATGTGAAAAATTGAAAAAAAAACATGAAAATCTGAAAGACGTGACAAATTCGATTTTTTAAACGACTGTTTCCAATGAAAGCGTGAAAACTTTAAAAGAAAGAGTGAAGTCCGAAAAAACGTTGAAAACCAACCGCAGTCTCAGCTGAAATCGTTTCGGGCATGAGAAGATGCGAGTTAAGACTTTCCAGAGCTTCAGTAAGTGGTTTTGATATTTCGAAGGGCGATCCTAAACCACTTGAAAAAAACGTTATTTGACAATCGTTTGTACCTTCTTCAATCTCATCTATCGGTTCAAAAGTGCCGTCGGAAGCGATCGAATCCGTGTCGGAATCTCTGGAAAATGCAAAAATGATATCGGAGGGAAGGGTTCGAACCAATGAAAAGAGACTCCGGCTACAGTAATGAGTGTTTGATCTGCTACACGGGACATGGCCCGAGGGACCAAAATGCAAAAATGGTAGAAGTGGGGGAGGGATCGAACCTATAGGGTAACAATTTTTGATCTACTGCAGGGGGCGTGGCCAACTCGGAAGCTGGTTGGTCAAAAACTCACTCTTCCTCTTGCCTCACAGGGTAGTTCTCCAACACTGGGCTCGAGCACCTTTGCCACCTGAGGAATTATTGATTTTTTTTTTTGAAAAACCGATAGTTTTACCTTGACAACGACCTTAACTCCGACCTTAAGGGCGTTAACCGATCTGAAGCTTCCGCAATTTCTTCTTCATTCTCTGCAGTTTCCTCAGGCGAAGCGTACTTCACAAATTTCGGTCGAGGAATTTTTGCCGCAATTGGCTCCGGGAGCTTTGATACTGGCGGAGTTTGCTGAATTGAAACAGTGTCCCATAATAATATGAACAGATGGCTACAGTAGCGTGCGAAAATTCAGCAATTTTCTTTACTTTCTCACCATCTCGATGATTTTCAAGAAGCACAAAAAATGTTAGGCAGCGTAAAGTGGAGAGTCGTCGTCAAATAACCCCCAATTTCTATAAATTTGCTTAAAATTTTCCCGGAGCACAAAAAAAATGATAGGCAACGTAAAGTGGAAAGTCGTAGCCAATTGTTTGAGTTCACTGCGAGCAAATTTTTTTATCAATGAATGTCAAACTGAAATCACGAAACTTTTACATTTTTTTTCGAAACACAAAAGCGGGTGAGTGTATAGCGGGGAGTCATTGCAAACTGTTTTTTCGAGTAGTCAACCTACACTGAGCGCGTTCTCTTGCCACGGAAAAGTTACGCAGTGTAAAGAGAAAAGTCGTTCACCTCCTTTTTCAACGCCACTTTCCCTGTCAGGGCGTCAGATGTGTCAGTCATGGGAGTCGTTGCAGGTGCCGATGGAGCTTTCACCTTTTGTTCAATATATTCTAGATCGTCTGTTGATTTTCGTCTTTCAATTCGAAGACTTCTGAATGATGACGTCATTAATGTTTTACATACAATCATTAGAGACAAAACAAGAGAAGAAGTTGACTGCAGCTAGAGATAAAAAAAACCAAGTTGCTAAACTTATGACCGCTGCTGTATACGTGTAGTAAGTAAACAAGATCGTACGATAGTAAAATGTTGCAACAGGTAATCATATAATAGGATTACCGAAACTTATGGGTCTAGTTTCATATTGACAACCTTTTCAATCAACTTCCTATCTTTCGGAATCTATTTATCTTTGCCGAATGCGCTCCTCTGACAATTGTCATTGGAGCAGGATTACACAACCAAAAATTCACCTCGAAACAGCCGAATTCCTAGAGAAATTCTTATTCTGATCCGTCGTCAGAAGTTTTTTGATCGCGCTGTTTTTAGCGGCTTCGAACTCTTTTTTCTTGTCCTCATCTGCCTGAAAAATTCCCATGACCGCACTGCAACCACACCGCTTACCTGAAATCCGGGCGCCTCGTTCTCGTCTACTTCTTCTACACCTTTGTCACATGAAATGCAGATCTGAATTAGA
>OZ022251.1:10820233-10942733 GCA_963978915.1 Caenorhabditis parvicauda | reverse complement strand
GGGAATTTACAGTGATTCAAGAATTATGTAGAAGAAGAAGAGAGGTGAAATTCGCGATATCACTATTGTATCAAAATAAGGTCAAGCGGAAAGTTCGGCATTAAATCAATCATTAAAACATCAGAGGGTCTGGTATGTAAAATTTAGAGAGAGAGAGAGAGAGAGAGAGAGAGAGAGAGAGAGAGAGAGAGAGAGAGAGAGAGAAGGTTGAAGCAAAAGTTCTGCCGCGTTAGAGCCAGAAAACGAGGAAGAGCTGCTAATTAAGTGATAATAAGGACGGATTATGTTCATAGAGAGTTAACGATGATTGAAAATCAAGGTCTGATTTTCGTTTTAAAAATCGTTTGCGTTGCTACAGTTAATGGTAAATTTCGTCTTTAACAAGTGAAAAAAAGTCGTGTCATGGTTCTGTGTTTTTTTCTTCTATTACATACCAAGCTCGCACTGTTTAAAAATTTTTCTTCTCTCTCTCTCTTTCTCCAGCGATCTTTCTCCCATTTTCTCTACTTCTCCAAACTTATAGTTTTAGTAACTTTTTGGTTGTACGTCTTTACTACTGCGTTTCCCTTCGAATTCACATCGCCGTGATTAACTTGCGCAGGTTTATACTAACTCGGTTTATTCCTGGAGGCTTGTTAGGCATGTGTTTTTTCAGTATTTTCAACGCACTCCCAAGTTTTATTTCTCCCTACTTTCGTACAACCTCTAAGTTTTCACTACAACTCAAGCCTCTCCTTGCTACCTTCCATTGCCCTCTCTCTCCTCCTGCTCTCTCTCTCTCTCTCTCTCTCTCTCTCTCTCTCTCTCTCTCTCTCTCTCTCTTTCATTCTTTATCGTTCTCTTTCCAGCTTTATTTTATCTGCGAGCTTGCGTATATGTGTTTTCCCATCACCACAGTTGCCCCAACCTCGTTTTACTCCATTTATCACTGCTCGTGCCTTTTGTGTGGGCCACGAGCTTTTATTTTTATTCTTTCTTGAATAAATAATTATTATGATGTCGAATAAGGCCGAGCCAGACAACCGAAACACGTGCGCAGCCCAGATGTTCAGTGCAAGTATTCGCGCATCTTTGACTCGTACAAAAGAATCCGACGCGGCCTTGCAAGGGTCGCTCGGCTTTGAAGCGATGGATGTACGTACATGGTGTGTGTGTGTGAGTCTGACAAGTTTCCTATTACACTGGTTGATTATACGATACATGAGACACTTTTGGGTGATTGATAAGGGTGTGGCGTTAAAAAACAGAACAGGGGCTTCAGGGAAAGAGAGAGAGAGAGAGAGAGAGAGAGAGAGAGAGAGAGAGAGAGAGAGAGAGAGAGAAAGGGGGAGAAATATGAAAGGCTTCGCCTCTAAAAACCACTTTTTCCGAATAAAAAGTCTGAATATGCGATTTTGTAATGAATAAAAGGGTCTCTGAACGTAGCGAGGACTACCTGCTTGTGAAAAATAGTCAAAGGGATCGAACCGAGTTCTAAAACTTATAAGTTAACTGCCTAAATCTCTACCAATTAGACGATACAAAACAAGGGTTCTCATTCTTTTTTCAACCTGGGAGAGTTAAACAAAGGCTGATTCAACACTTTTTAAGACAAAAGGAAGGAAAACACAAAACCGTTACACCAAGGGATCGTACCAAAATGACAAAATTACTACCCAAATCTCTACCAACTGAGCTAAACTGGGTCAAAATAGGTAACATAATAGAACTGTATAATTTGATGTGTCAATAAAGAAGAACCACACCCTGTAGAGATAAGGTTGAGATTTACGCGATAGATAGTAGGGGGTAGAAAAAATATTACTGTAGTAGAGAATGCTGTGAGTTCGGATACTGTAGGTTTCATAAGACTACGGTATTTATAGACTCTAAGATCAATTAAACGAGCGATACAAAGAGCGTAATGGATGTTTATAGTAAGGTCAGTCATAACAACTGCGGTGACCATCAACATTTAGGTTTCCGGCGAAACCCGCGAAAGGTCTGCGAATGACTTCTATTTTGTAGATTGCCAAGCAGACCATGCAAAACTTCAATTTTACCGGTTGACACCGGAAGGAACCAGCGTAAAATATGTTGTAAACAGGAAGGGAAATAGAGAGAGAGAGAGAGAGAGAGAGAGAGAGAGAGAGAGAGATGAAAAAACTTGATCTGCATAGGCTTAGGCTTAACCCTAGTAAGTGTTTACCCTACATTCGACCTTGAGCGCCCATCGCATATGAATGAACGACACTCTGTGGGCGAGATAACTTGATTCGCCAAAAGTGTACAATTATTATCACTTTCTGTACGAGAAAGTGAGATGATGGAGACAGTTTTGGAGAAACCCAAAGTTACACGATAATTTTAACATAGTTACAAGTATGAACTTGGGTTCGGGTCTATCCTACTCTAAAGTTTTGAGTAGGCACAAGCTGGGCATCAACTAGCATCCAATGCTCAACCAGAGCCCATCTTGGTCAAGTTTTGTCCTTACGATCTTTTGAATTATTTTGAAAGAAAGAGATCATACATTTTCGATACTAATTGTTTGATGTTCGATACACATTTTTTTCTGTTCTGTAAGATAGGTTTTGAGAGTCAAGAAGTAAGTAAAACACATTCAGAGAGTAGGTAAAATCGTTTTATTGGACAAAGAGAGAAGGTGCACCTAGGTGGGTCAAAACTTCATTTGTTTACTGTAGAGATTGAAACTCCTGTTGTTTATGTAATCTGGCCGGTGACTACTGTAGTTTCTTAATTTTATGAGAACTGTAGTAGTTTGATAGAATTTCCGGAGAGAAGAGTGAGAGAGAGAGAGAGAGAGAGAGAGAGAGAGAGAGAGAGAGAGAGAGAGAAGGAGAGAGAGAGGAAGAGAGAGAGAGAGAGAGAGAGAGAGAGAGAGAGAGAGAGGGAGAGAGAGAGAGATATATAGAGAGATAGATAGATAGAGAGAGAGAGAGAGAGAAAGAGAGAGAGAGAGAGAGAGAGAGAGAGAGAGAGAGAGAGAGAGAGAGAGAGAGAGAGAGACTCAATTTGCATGCCGGACATTGGAAACATCAAAGTGATTGCGCGTACTTGAGAAAGAACCATTGCGCACATTGAAGTCGTCGTCCGATAGCACGCTTTTCTTTTCTATTCAGACAATTGAATCGATCACCCCCGCTCACACACAAACCGTGATTCACCACGCTTTCACCATTACGCCCAACAGTGATCCTTGAAAAAGTTTCGAAAGGGATGGAAACCGTATCAACCTTGTAAGAAAAAGTGTCCTCGTAGGAGACCGGTGTACGTACGTATACGGTACTTTTCTGGAGAGGCGCCAAATTTTCTTTATCTACAATGTTAGAGGACTTTCACCAGAACACTATAGAACGTACGGAAATTTTTAAAAATTATCTCCAACAAGTGAAAAACAAAAAAAAATTTGTGTGTGACGAAAGCCCATCAGGAAATTGATCACTGAAGTCATTTTTCTTTTTTCTAGATTTTTCTTTCGGAATTATCAACGATTAATCATTTGATGTTATTTCTGACGCAGGAAAGCGAAAAATGGACGAAAAGGTCGTTCCAAGACCACATCAAACGAGGAAAACCAACATAAACATGCTAATAAACTTCATAAAACTATAAAAATGGTTTAAAATCAACAAAATCAACAACAAACAACTCGTGGGGGAGGTAAACAGAAATCAAAATTTAATGTGTTTTGCCTTTTTCTGGGCCGTCTTCTTTTCTGACACATCGGCTGTTGGATCGTAATCGACGTCTGCGGATTCCATTGCGTGGAAGGATCTTCCTTTGAATTCTGAAAACGACGTGATCTTCTCAGCTCGAAATGAACAGCGACGACTGACTGCAACGCTCAGGAAACATTCGGTTGAGCGGGAATTCAAAGTTTCCGGAATAGCTAGATCAAATTTATGACTAATCCAAGTCAATAAGACAAAATATTGTTAAAAAAATAAACTAGGTTTTTCCAAAATTTAGTTTACAGAATGTACCTCAACGGCTGACCGCATAGCTCAATAAAACTTCATTCGGAGTGAATTCGGATTTTTGGTGAAGATAGATGTTTACTTATAAGTAACTCGATTTTCAGACTTTTCGGAAAAACTAGATCAAATTTTCGACTTACTGTAGTTTAAATTGAAAAACGCACATATTATTTGATTGACCTTTTATGTCAGCAAAGTCCAAATTCAAACTTTTCTATTTCAAAGCTTTCTAAAAAATAATAAATGAGGTTCCACTTGGTTCAGAACCCTCAAACAGGTTCGATTCCCTCCCATGACAATCATTTTTGCTTTTACTCACCTCTTTTCTCTGCGGTTCCTTGTTTTTGAGCCAGCAGTTCTGGACAGTCTCGTTTCAAGTGTTTATTCGATCCGCAGACATTGCATTTACCACCTGTAATGATTTTTCATATAATTTTTCGAAATTCTATTTCAATCATAAAGAGGTAAAATGATTGATTGAAAAACTTCACGAGAATTCGCGTAGAAGTAGCCGAAATAAATGGAAATTTTCAATTTTTAATAGGACATCTCTTTAAAAATAATTTTTCAATGGATTTTCTAATGTTTTTCAATATTTCATGAAAAAAACAGTATCAAAAGGAGGTACCCTCAATATACTCGAAGATAATAGAAATGCACTGATGGAAAAATTACCATCTGGGTAAATTCCTTTGGAGTTCGAATGACAGTCTCTAGACAGATGACCCATCTGCTTGCAAAGGAAGCACGTAGCATAGGGGAAACCTGTAAAAATGGTGAATTGATCAGCTGTCCAAAGAGTTACAACTACAGTAACTTGCACGAATTTGATCTATCATTGTCTCTGATTGAAAGGTGGACGTTCGAGAATGGATTAATTCAGAATACAGTAACGAAAAATTGATCGACTGCGCTAAAAAGTGGGAGGGGCCAAGTGTTACTGGCCAGTCATTCGTTGATTTCTGACACGTTCGGTGCTTTAAAGGCTGTTTTATGAAACTTCCCATGACGAGGAAATGGGCGGGGCGCACCGCTATTCTTATTGGTCGACCCTTTCTCTCTGCCTCATGTGACTTTCATCATCGTATTCACTTAATGAAATCTCACCCATGATATTCTTCTTGTTACACTTGTAGATATCATGTTCTGTTGATCCGCACTTGAAGCAGACCCCTTCACCTTCGTTGCTCTTCTTCTGTGGACAGTCCGCTAGTCTGTGACCTGGTTCACGACAGTGGAAACAAGTAAGAGATCTGAATTTATATTTCTATTAGTCTGCTAACTAAAGACTTGACTACAACCAGAATAATTTTCTTTCACATTTTCACACACTTTGATTGTCACTTTCTCTCTACTTTCCTTGACTTATCTTGTTTACTGATACGCATCTCAGAAAGGTCATTACTCATCAAATCCATCGAAAAATATTTGAATCGTTTCATGAAAGAAACTTTTCCAGTGTCAGATACTCCTGACAACAAAACACCAACTACGTCAGAATCTTCTGAAAAAAACTACGATTTACAGAATAAAAGGGCCGGGAACTCTTCAAGTTAATAGAAAATTATTTTAATGATTCAAGTATACCAAATTTAATCCGTTTTTGAGTATTTTAGAGAGAGAAAACTCACGATTGCTTGTCTTCCTGTCTCGTGACTCTCCTTTTTTCTCTTAACTTCCACTTCTTAATAATGATGGCCGCATCACTTTTGGTTACTTTTCCTATTCCAACTAATTCACCGAGATTTTTCTGAATTCTCTTGTTAAAAACCTAACATTTCGAACAGAATTACCTTCAACAGCTCCAAAGAAGCGTGCTCTCCAATTTTTCTTGTGATTTTTTGACGATGCCTCTGGAATAGAGTTTTGAAAATTGTTCTTGAAGTTTGAAAAAAAACCTCAATACGAAGATTCCTGTTGTAGACTCTGAGTAGAACGTCAGCTTCTTTCTGAGAAATCTTCTTGTCTTCGACTTCTTTCTTCACCATGGCTTCACCCTGAAAAAATTCTGAATCCAACGTCATGCAATTTTCTAATACCTCCTGGAATCTTGACGTCAACTTCGACAGCTTCTCAAGAAGATCACTATATTTGGATTCAATTGTCTCGAAACTAAATTTCTTTCTCCACTCCTTCTTCTTTTCCTTCTTCCTGTTTTTGGCTAATTGGATTCTGTCTAAACATAAAAGTTCAAGAGAGGAAAGTCCTCATCTTTACCATTGGCAACATCTGTGTTGGGCTTTTCTGTGGTCACCTTCTCTTCTGAATCAGCTAATTTTTTCGCCTTCTTGTTCTTTTTCGCCTTCTTCGCTGCAACTGGAGATTCGGGCTTCTCCTGAACGATGACTTTTTACGAAATTGGGAAAACTTACTTCAGTAACACTTGCGTCTGCTTCTTTCTTAGCTTCTTCATCAACTTTAACTACTGGTTCCTTAGTTTTCTTTCCAGATTTAGCTGTAGTTGGTGTGACTGGTTCCTTCTGAATTTAAACTGTTTTCTGAAAATCCAAAGAAGAGTACCTCAGTAGAACCCTCAACGACTTTTTCTTTAGGTACGTCATCAACTTTCAACACCGCTTTCTTATTTTTCTTTCCAGATTTAGCCGTAGTTGGTGTGACTGGTTCCTTCTGAATTTGAACTGATTTCTGAAAATCCAAAGAAGAGTACCTCAGTAGAACCCTCAACGACTTTTTCTTTAGGTACGTCATCAACTTTCAACACCGCTTTCTTATTTTTCTTTCCAGATTTAGCCGTAGTTGGTGTGACTGGTTCCTTCTGAATTTGAACTGTTTTCTGAAAATCCAAAGAAGAGTACCTCAGTAGAACCCTCAACGACTTTTTCTTTAGGTACGTCATCAACTTTCAACACCGCTTTCTTATTTTTCTTTCCAGATTTAGCCGTAGTTGGTGTGACTGGTTCCTTCTGAATTTGAACTGATTTCTGAAAATCCAAAGAAGAGTACCTCAGTAGAACCCTCAACGACTTTTTCTTTAGGTACGTCATCAACTTTCAACACCGCTTTCTTATTTTTCTTTCCAGATTTAGCCGTAGTTGGTGTGACTGGTTCCTTCTGAATTTGAACTGTTTTCTGAAAATCCAAAGAAGAGTACCTCAGTAGAACCCTCAATGACTTTTTCTTTAGGTACGTCATCAACTTTCAACACCGCTTTCTTATTTTTCTTTCCAGATTTAGCCAAAGTTGGTGTGACTGGCTCTTTCTGACTTCAAATTTAACCACGAATAAGCCAGCAAACTCACATTCTCAGAATTTTCAGCCTTCCGAGTCACTGTCTTCTTGGCCTTCTTGTGTTTCAAAGGTGATACTTCAGCTTTAGCCTGAGAAAATCATAAGGAAAGGTGGTAAAATAATTTTACCTCAGTTTTCAGGTCATTGAGGATTGCAGCAGCCTTCAACACTTTCTTCTTCTTCGTCTGTGGTTCGTGGACAATATCCTCAAAAGCTGGTTCAAATCCGATATCTTCTGCCATTCCTACAATATAAGAATTGTGGAATTTCGAAAACGAAAAATAAAATAAAAACTTTGTGCGTAAAGTTCAGAGTATTGCGTGTTGCACTACATACATCAAACGTGACGACGTCCTAATTTATTTCATTTTTTTCAAATTCGAAGTTGCTTACTCGAGTTATGTTTCCTGTATTCGTGAATTCTCTTACATTTCGAACTTTCACGAATCCGAGTTTACTGTTCATTAGATTGAGTTGTTGTCATATGTTCACTTAATTTCGCGATACTTGTAGAAACTATCTTATGAGCACTGCTGTGTCCAAAACGACTTGGGTTAATCTCTACAAGCAACTTCAGAAAGAGGCCAACAAGGTTTCAACATGATTCTTCCATATTTCAAGTCATACATTCCAGTTCCCACAATACAACTACCGTTCCTTCTTCAAGCGTCGCATTCGTGATCACTTTGAGAGAAACACCGCTGTGACTGACCCAGTCCAACAGCAAAAGTTGTATCAGGTGTGTCTTTGAAATCTGGAGATTCTGGAATATTCCGGAATTCAGGAGGCGCTCTCGAACCTCGAATCGATCCGTCGCCAGGCAACCCTATCCCAGTTATATCCCTATCAGAAGACTATCGTCGAGGATAAAATCTCAAGTAAGTTTTCACATTATGCGCCGATGTTAACGGTTTTCAATTTTCAGAGAACTAATCATGAGGGAGTGCAAAAAATGTAAATCCAATGAATATACTAACAAAAATCTTGTAATGATGATAAACGAATGCGGACATCCTTTATGCAAGTGAGTGTTTTGTTTCTAAACTCTGCTACAAACCGATTAAAATTCACCTCATCAACATAATTGACTCGATTCTTCCAGAAACTGTGTTGATAATTTATTCGCCCGAAACTCGGGAAACTGTCACATTTGTAATCGACTTCTGAAGAAAAACGGTTATCGGGAGCAGATCTTCGACGATCCTCTGATCGATAAAGAAACCCATATCAGGAAAAAGATGAGAAAAGTGAGTTCTCTTCACTTAAAATGGACAAAAACCTGATTTTCTCACAAAAATAGAACATTTTAAGATTTACAACCTGAAGGCTGACGATTTCTCAACGCTTCGCGAGTTTCACGATTATCAAGAGAGGTAATTTCATGAATTTCGATTCAAATCAACATCAATTGCAGAGTCGAGACACTTGTTTACAACTTGGTGTTCGAAACGAACGTTCCAGAGACCAATGCAGAGATTCATGAATTTGAAGAGGCCAATAAGGAGAGAATCGAGAAGAATAGAAGAAGGTATTTTTATATTGCAAAAACAAAAATATTGCGAAATGGAATGTTCATTCGAAAAACGTCACATTTATAACAGGGATTCGTACAATTTCTCTGAAAAACGGCTGTAATGTTAATCTGGAGTTAAATTGACACTTATTGAAGAAATGTACAATATACGGTGGATTTCATGGTTTTTACAATCTAGACAGTAAAAAGAATTCAAAGTTATGCATTCGACAACAGGGAAAAGTGGAAAAAAGTCAGTATTGAATAAATTTGAGTAAATTGTCCATTATATCGCGGAACTATTTGATATTATTCTGATATTTTCCAAAAGTGCATAAAGATATTTTCGACATCACTCCTGTTGAGATATGCCAAACAATGTTAACGTTCATATATTTATGGCCGTCACTGTATTAGTTTTCAGGCTTGACGAAGATCAAAAATGGATCGAAGACAACCTCCGTGATGAGCGAGCGATGAAGATCAGAGTGAGCGAAGCCGGGAACCAGGATTCGGTTAGTTTCCTCTATATTTCAATCAAGAATATGTAATTCAGAAGGAAAAGGAGAACAACTCTGCGATGGCCGATACGAAGGCGATCATGAACGAACTCCGGGAGTCGAATGTTGCAGCTGAGGTGATTTTTTGCCTGTTATATCAAAATTAGACGGAATGACGGAAAGTGGCAAAAGACAAAATTCCGCTTGTCTCTGCAAGCAACAACTACGATATTCCAGGTTATTCTTGACCGTGAGCGTAAGAAGCAGATTGAGAAGGAGCTCGAAGAGAAAGAAGAACAAGAGAAACGGAAGCAGCGCCACAAAGGTTTGTTAGATTTCACGTTTTTTTTTCAATTTTGCCACGTGGCTCACGTAAATCTCCGAAAAATCACAAATTTATTCCAAATAAAACGTTTTTCAGAAATTCTCCAAGACCGCAAGCGCTGTGCCGATAACATGTCGTTCAATGGTACGATGAGGATTGCCGGAAGACCCTACAATCATCAGGTGAGAATACGGTATTTTACTGTAGTTGGAAGATAAAATAACAATTTTAGCTGGTTAGCTGGAATACAACTTTTTTGTTTTCGAGACAATTGAACGAATTTGATTCAAATAGTGTCCACTTTAGTGTAGAGAAAGGGTTTTTCGATGTTTTGGAGTTTATTTACGGTGTTTTACTGTAGTTTGTGCAGCAATTATCGATTTCATCTGGACTTTGCTGGTCGAAGTTTAAAATTCATATGAGACTGATAAAGATAATTTAGCGCGGAAAAGTGAATTGAATCATAAATCACGAAAAATCATTTTGAATCATTTTTTTTTAATCTTCTACCTCTTGAATAAAAAAGTATCACGAAATCGCCTTTGTGAGGGAATGATTCAGTCTACCTTTTCGATACACGTAATAAGATGAAACTGAACTCATTTTTCCAGCCACTCGATCTTCAATTCAATGGACCTCCGATGCCGACTCTCAACCAAATTGAGAATATGGGATATTTGAACCATATGCGACCTGCTTCGCTGGTATGTTTTTGTCGATTTTCAAGAATGAAACGTTCGAAAAAGTTGTTTTAGAGTTTTAAAATTAGGAAAGACTTCAGTAATTCGGAGTTACAGTTTTATACAGACACTATGATCTTGAACTATTTTTATCCAAATTAATCGCTCATCTCGTTCGTAAAACAAAAACGATTTTGTTCAGTAAATCTGGGTGTTTCTCGAAATATTATAAGAGTTGTGTGAATATTAACATAAATTTCTGGAATCTTTTAAAAACTATGATAGTCAGCTCTGAATTTCTCAAAATCATGTAAAACTGCAGAAACCCGAGTGAGGCGAAGTTTATCTACTCATATACTCATATTTAGATGTTACAAATAAATAACATTTTTTATGAAAGAAAGTTTGAATTTTACGATAAATAACTAACAGATAGTGAATTTGTAAAAAAAAAGTGATATGAATTTTAAAAATTTTTGACAACGCCTCTTTTTTCCATCAATAAATTTTTATTCAGGGAAGAGTAGCCGGTGGATATACCCCATCCATGGGTTGCGTCAGAGCTCTGTTTGAATCAAGAGTCGACCTCCTCTCCTTCTGACCACCTTTCTCCTTTAGATTCGATTACTTTTTGTGTTACTTTTTGAATAAATAGGATTGTACGCGTATTTTTATGTGTTTTCTTTTTGACAATAGTTAAATGCTATTGAATATCTTGTTTGATGTATTATTTAAACCTTTGTTAAAGAAGAATTGAGTTTGTGTATGACCTATTTTTTCTAAATTGATGCCACGTTTTTGATTCAAAATCAAACGTGTCCTCAACGTAACCATTTCGCAATTGTCGATGAAAATTTGATGAAAACGAGGTAAATAATATTAACAGTTTGTAAATTGAGATTTTATGACCTAATGGTTTTACATGTAGACAATTTTACCGAGTTATCTGGATTCTGATGTCTAGTTTTTAGAATATTCTAATTTTAGTAATGTACGACGACGTTGTGACTTCTTTTTTGTGAAATTAAAATGACCAATGCTGGAAAGTTCACTTTGAGGACACGTTCAACTTGACGCGCAGCGCCAACAGACCCTTTGAGTCGGTGTTTAGACTGTACGGATTCGATACACATATCTCGCTAAAAGTCTGACCGATTTCAAACACGCACCAGTCGCATTTTTGTAAAATGAGTACGGTAGGAGTCGGGACTCTCACAACGAACAGTTAGATCTTTGTGGATTCAAATTATTATTTTTGTACCACGGTACCAAGTAACCGATTTACGGAGGTCAGACTTTTTTACAGGTAGAGGAAGCTATGTGCGATACTTATGAGCTGGGAACATGCTGCGAAAAGACAGTGGGACCGAATAGAATTCTCCATTGGAAAAGATTCTCATTAATAAAATGATAAAATATTTTCAGATGCAAGAAGGGAGCCTGCAGCAGGTCTGCGCAGCCATCCATCATCTCTACAGCAGCTCGCGGAACGCCGAAGCTCAGCAGTTTCTGCAACATTTTCAAACGTCGGTAAGCTTTTTGTACGATTTTTATGAATTAAAAAAGAAGTGGAATGTGATTTTCACTGTGATCTGACTTGATTTTCAATAATCCATCGACTCTTGCAGAACGAGTCATGGACTATCTGTGACCAAATAATTGGTCAGCACACTGACTCTTTGGCGTGTTGTTTTGCAGCCCAGACGCTGCGGACGAAGGTGATTTTTCTTACATTTCGAGTGTGCGACTATGCGCGAGGCTATTTCTGTAGAACTGAAAGAATTTTGTCTCATTTTTGCAAAATGACGGATTCTGTTCAATTTTCCTTTTGTCATACTTTGCAACTAATCATCTTCATAATCGAATAGGGAAGACAGCATGACAAAACACTGTGTTTTCCTACAAAATGTGCAACATGACAGTGACTAATTGAGTAGATCAAACTGTTTCACTGTACTTTGCACAGAAGTTTGACAAGTTACACGCTACCATTGTTACAGATCAAAAAGCAATTCAAAGATCTACCAGCAGAGTCACTCATTCCACTTCGGGACTCTTTAGTCAATCATTTGAGGTGAGTAGGAAAAATTTTATTTGAACCACCCAATGTATCCAGTGGTTTTTCGGCAGTTTTCAGTAATATCCTGTAGGTAATGTTCAATTTATAATGAAAATTTCTGAAAATGACCGTATTTTCTGGAGTTTTCTCGGAATGAATGAACGTATGTATATTCTGGGAACTTTTAGATTACTGAAAACGATGTTTTCTAGAACTTTCTGGAAAGTATTTCTCAAAAGGCTAACGGGATGTGACCGGATGCATGATGGATTTCGTTTCACTGTAAAAAAAATATCGATTGCAGAAGACACGGCCAGAACACGCAAGATCAACAGTATGTGGCCACGACGACACAGCTGTGCCTGGCGCTTGCCGATCTATACATTCAAGTTCCAACGTGGAGGAATTGGATAATGCAGCTTCTGACACAGTGAGTGTTTAGTTCCATCAAAATGATTCGCAAGTTATCATACTACCAGAGGAACACAGTTCTAGACCTTTTTTATCGATCGATCATCGATGTCCCAAGTTTTTCGATAGTTCCCTCATACTTGATAATTTTCCATCGACAATCGACAGTTTGCATCAATTGTCGACTGTTGTTCTTCTTTCTAGACGTAAAAGTCTTCAGAAAAATTCTACCGGTCAATTTTTGATTTTAATACTCAATCAATAGTATTTACGGTCAATTATCGATTTCTTTTTTCAATATCTTATGAGAACAGTTTTAGAACAAGGAAAATTTAGAAAAAATTTATTGTCCATTTTTTCAGAAATTATCTGTCGATGGATTTGCGACTTCTTTGAAAGCTAAACTTTTAGAATTCATTATAAATTGACTCGAACAATATGTATTCGAAAACAATATGTATTATGTTTTTTACTTGAAATTCTTTCTTTATTACAGGTGCAACAGTTTGGCTGGTGACAGCACGATAATGCTTCTGACACTGCTCAAAGTGTTCCCAGAAGAAGTGGAAAGTGTGAGTAACCGCGACGTGTGCACGCATAACATTTGAATATTATTTTCAGTTGTCCGGAATTGGTGCGAACCGAAGGAATGAAGTGAGAATGGAAATCAGTAAATCAAGTGCAGAAATTGTTAATTTCCTTGTGAGTTTTCTATTACGCAAAGTGTTAAATAAATAGCGAAACAGGTGCTCGCGATTATGCGTTGCGTTTCTACTTAATCCATCACACACTTAGGCAAAGGCATAAGACAATAAAACCGCTCCGCGACCGCGTGGGCGACCTCCGCTTTCATTTTCGAAAGTGTTTGTCACTTGATAAAATGAACGTTGCGGACTGTTCCCAACGAAAGTTCTACATACTTCAAACATTTTTACTTTACGATTTGTGAATCTGGGACGAAAAAAAGTAGGAAAAGTAAAATTTTTGAACTACAGTAACTGAAATTTGATCTACTCTATAGATTTTTTTGCGTACACTTTTCAACTGTGTTCGCCGCAGTGTGCATCATTGTTAGTTGCGTTAATAAAACGATTGACAACATTTGAAAACTTCACATTCATACGGAAACTCCGAAACACGAGAGTTTTTTTCGGTGAAAATCATGAGTGAGCTGTCTATAACACCAACGTGCAGTTGCTTGATGCTCTGTAAAAAAAAAATGAAAATTGATCAAATCACATTTCAGACACACATTTTCGCTGCGAACACGACGAATCAGGAAAATTTAGTCAGGGTGAGTTGTGGGTATTCGAAATTAATGGAAATAATTTTTACATACTAAATCGTACGAAAAAATTGGAAAAGATTCAACTTTGATTTTTTTTTAAAGTTCGATCTACAAAACTGTACGCAACAGTAAGAATACGGTTCATTTTCGTATGATTCGAGCAGTTTTTATCGCCATTGACTCAAGTCTCCATGTTTCAGATAATGAAATGTCTGGAAACCAATTTGAAGAATACTCTTTTCAAGACGAATGAGTTGGCCAAAGGACCACTTTTGGATGCCATTTTCCAAATTTTGGTTTGTTTTTTATGTAATGGAAAGAATATGTACAGTGCCGGGCATAAAGATACGAACCTAAAAACTTTGGCTTATATCAACCTGAGAGTTACGGATTGATTTCTAAACTTCAGAGATGTTGAAGAAAACGTTTTAATGCACTAGAAAAATGGGAACAATAGCCAGGCCAATGACTCAGGTTGATATAAGCCAAAAAGTTTTTAGGTTCGTATCTTTATGCCCGCCACTGTATACACTATTTAATCAATTTTTGGACGAAATTAAGTTTGGAATAGTTTAAACTTTACACGAATAAAGTTGAGTCTGATAAGACTGCACAGCTCCCTTTCAAAACTAGTGCCGAAGTAGTTTCAACTGTTCTGTTTAGAGCACTGTGTTAAGAACAACTAAAAACCTGAATCAGATTTTTTTTTTCTGGTATAGACTCCGAAAAATTATGACATAGTGATGAAAGTCAATAAAATTGATTCTCCAGGCGACCCCAACAGTGAGTTCTTCGCTGCACGAAGCCACATCCGACGCAATTGCAGCAGCTATCATGCGGTCAGAAGACTTGAGCCAGCACGCGGATCTGGCCAAGCAGTTACAAGCGGTAATTTTTTTGTTTAGATAGATAGGTAAATTATTTCCGGAAGGTACGGCAAGTATAGTATCCACAGAGCGTTACAAAAATAGAATAAGCTTACTCGTTCTGCGGTAAAATTTTCACATATAACTCTTATGTTTAAACGACAATCTTGGTATTGTGGTCCAAATTATTTTCACAGTGCACGGTATGAAAGGGCGTGACGGAGGGTGACCACCGGTGGGACAACCAAGGATTATCGGTCAAAAACGCTTGGTTGCAAAATTTTCAAATCGAGATTTTAATTACATTTGCAATATCAATATTAGTTAGTCTTTTCGAAAAATCTAACAATAACTTTTGAAACAAATTTCTTGTTCAATAAGCACTAAAATTGAGCAGAACACATGGAATAATTGGGTAAAAATACCAATAGACGGCTGTAAAGCGGTCATCCGGAGCGAAAAATTTAAACTTTTCGGTTGATTCGCTGCTTTTTTGAAACTCCACTCACGCTCGATTCTTTTGATCTTGGTACACCGTGCAGTGCGCAGATTTCCCAAGAGAACAGAAAAATTGAATGAAGAAAAAGATGCTTGCAGAAAGTTCCCCAACTATCGGTTGCGTTCAAGAAGTCGATTGAAGATGAAGACTATGATCGGTGAGTTATACTATTGTATCAAAAATAAAACAGCTTCTACCTGGCATGGTTTTCGGTTCAGATTATACACACAGTAGCGAACAAAAGTTTAGCAACTTTTAATTTCGACGATAACTCACTTCAAACTTGAGTCACCGTCCTCTACTTTTCTCTGAATTCACTTCAAACTTCTGAAAACATTCAAAAAATAGGAATTGAGTTGCTTTCAATCGTTTTCCGTCTAAAAGTTTTTTCACAACATAGTCAAATTTTCATTCACTACTTCGCAAAGGATTTTTTCTTGCTATAACTCTTTATAACTTTTCACTCTATGTTCATAAATAAGAATAAACAAAAGTAACAAAAGTTGTGTGAAGTAGTGAACTACGATTTGAATATTAGAAAAAACTTTTCTGTTGAAAACAACAATGACAACTCAATTTTCTTATTTCTAAACGTTTGCGAATGTTTGAAGTGGTTTTAGAGAAAAATTGAGAGTAAGTTTTAGGATGTTCGAAATGAAAAGTTGCTAAACTTTTGTTCGCTACTGTACATTAACTCCTGCGCGGTCGGTTTTAGTCCATCCTCCTCTCTCTCTCTCTCTCTTTTTTCTTTTTCTCAAAGAAACTTCATTCAGGCAGAACAACTTTTGTCGAATCTTCGTCGAGCTATCCGAAGCGTACTGTAGGCAGATTGTCGAGCATGCGACTACAGACCCAAATGTGATCGGAAACTTAGTCTGTCTGGAATTGTTACTGTTGGTTGCATCTCACCACGATTATACGGTATTTTTTTCATTTCTACGACAATATCAGCCACTTTTCAAGATATGAATTTTTTCACAAAAAAACTAATTACGAAACAGTATGTTTCAGGAAATGTTAGTTTGTCACAGAAACGATCTATTAATATCTTGAACCAAATTGAGAACTGTGGGGTTAATTTCTCTTTTGGGGTACTGTGTTCTTTATTATAATCGAAATCGAAGTTTCGAAGAAGTGATGGATTGTTCACGAAAAATCAAGTTTCAAAATATCCTAATTTTCAGTTGATCGAGATGACTTTCAACATTTGGTATCGAATATCCGAAGAATTGTTCCAATATGAAGATGACTTGCACCTCGAGCAGTTTCGCCCTTATGTCGAACGGTTCGTTTTTACAGTTTTTAAAAACACGTGTTGGACGAGAAACATAGTAGGAACAAAATTTTATCATGTTGTTGCCAGCGGCGTGCCGCCATAGCTCAGTCGGTTAGAGCGTGGGTCTAATAAGCCCAAGGTCGCAGGTTCGACCCCTGCTGGCGGCAAACGTTTTGCTGTGTATTCATCCAGATAGCAGATATTTTAGTTAATTTCGATGTCACAACTCAGTTTTTAGAGCTTGGTACATATAAGTTGAATGTCGCCGGTTCAATCCTTGCAGAAAGCACTTTTTCACCGTTGTACCATAATTTTGTTGTCAGTATAATTCGAAAAATATTTCAGATTCATCATGGAGTTGTATCAACACTGTAGAATCGCGCAGGATGAAACGGACCTGGTCGATCCAAAATCAGACTATGGAGAATTCCGGCAAAAAGCAGTCGAAGCGATGCGTGATGTGGTTTTCATGATAAAAACGGACAGCTGTGTTCTCTCGGTGAGATTCATACGCTATATGTAACTCTATAGAAAGGGGCGGAGCTGACACGCCCACTATATTCGTTTCAGATGTTCAACATTCTGAAAACAGCCAGTGCGAACCCAAACGCTTCCTGGGATGAAATGGAGGCAGCGCTTTTCATTATCTCTTCTGTTGTTCATAATTTATTCCCGTGAGTTTTTTTCAAGAATTTCCGATTTTTATCGAAAAAATCATATTTATAACAAGAGAACGCGAATTTTAGATTATTCTTCTCCATAGTTATGAAGTTTTATGTAAAATATTAATATTCGACTAGAAATTAGATAAGTATAGTTGAAATACCTCTTTCAAACTTACTTTTTCAAGAAAGGTGTTTACATGGAATTATATGTAAAATTTTTTAACAGAATTGTATTATTTCAAAAAGTTGAGGTGAATAGAAACCACGCTAATAGTTTTCAGGATCGAAGACTGAACCAAAAAGAATTTTGTTTAGAATTTGCAAATTTACAGAGAGGAAGAAGGGGTGATGCCAGAACTTTTAACGTCGATTGTCCAACTCCCACCAACCTCACATCCTGCAATGGTCTTGACGTGCATCGAGTTGATCTCAGATTCCAAC
The DNA here is from genome assembly GCA_963978915.1 of Caenorhabditis parvicauda. Lineage (NCBI taxonomy): Eukaryota > Metazoa > Nematoda > Chromadorea > Rhabditida > Rhabditidae > Caenorhabditis > Caenorhabditis parvicauda. The sequence continues at coordinate 10,924,981 of OZ022251.1, read as the reverse complement.
GAATGGCTGGAAAGACATCCGAATTTCTTGAGTAAGATTTTGCTGATTGTGTGTAGTACAGGATTATAACAGACACAATCTGCACGTGGGTCATGCAGTTTATCGCGGATCCAAGGTTTTCAGAACATGTTGCGGATGCATTGGAAAAGGTGAATTTTCAATTTTAATTCAAAAAGAAGATCCTAATCAACCTCAAGAAAAATCCTTTTTTATGTCTAGACGTTGTCATGTCGAATCAGTATGAACGTTTCATTTTTACTCACTAAAAAGGTGTAAGAACAAAATGAAGTCACTTTTCCATGTCACAACTTGTTTCCGTACAAGTCGATAGCAATTTTGGTTTTGTTTCCACTGGCAATTAGTAAATCGCATCCCATCGCATCCCGCATCCCGTTTTTTTGAAACGTCTGTAACTTTGCTCGGAACAGCCCAATCACCTTGTATTTAGGCTTAGGTTGAACGTTAAGCTGACCCAAACCTAACCTAAGCTTAAAAATGAGGTGTTCATGCGATGCGAAAAAATTTATCGCATCCCATTTTTGAAAATGGGATGCGGGATGCGATGGGATGCGATTTACTAATTGCCGTTTCCACTCGAAAGTTGCAATATCAAAAGGCAGTGTTTTTGATTGGCACCAGTGCCGGCGAAGTCGTCACTGGTGCATTTAGGCTTAGGATTGGCCGAAATGGTTTGATACACTACGTTGCAGCTATGCTTAAGTCCAGGTATTCTATACTATTCTATACTATACTGTAAGTTTTGGTTATCCTATCAACGAATTTCAAAAAACTTAATCTCTATATGAAATGTGAAACACGAAAAGTACTTTTCAAATTTTTCACAAAAATCTAGAATGGACGTTAAAATATGAAAGTCTGCAGTTTCGATAGCCTCATTTTATAATTCTTAGTGTGAACGTAACTATGTGATGGTTTGAGACAGAATGTTAAAGATCAATTTTCACAGATCGCTTCGCGTTGCGCTCCGCATATGAAGACCCTGGTGCTCAACCTGAATGCTCTCATCCCACAACTCGAAGCGTCAACGAAAAACGGATACGGCATCGAAAAGGCGATCAATGGGCTGTTGAAAGGTGAGATTTTTGTTTTTAAAAATACATGAGTTGATTTCTTCGTAGGAAAGTTTCATTTCGAAAATACCTTGTATGATAATTATTTTTCTGGAAAAAGCTCTCAAAGAAAATTATAACTAATCCTATAACACTACGGGACTTATTGAATTTTCAAAATTAGATATTATGAATTATACTTTGGAGCGAAATTAGTAGAAGATAAGTTTTAAATCGTTTAACATGAAAATTGTTCTATTCAACCTGTTTCTAAGCCTCTTTGCCCGCATTTCCACCATTTCAGCAATTTCTGCAATAATCTCGCAACTTGACCCATCCGAGATGAGAGCAGCCTATGAGCAACTCTGCGAGCCGATTCTGGTTAATTTGAACAAAGTGAGTTTTCTAGTTTAATACTACCCGTGTCAAAGTGTTACGGAACTGTCTATGACGAGTCCGCGCATGCTGAATGACAAAATACAATACGTTACGAGATTGGTTGAAACTGCTGATCACTACGTTCCTTATTGTTTTTATAATAATAATAGTTTAATTCCGTTAATTGGAAAATAGAAAAAAGTAGAAATTGTGAAAATTATATACGTGGAAGAAAAATAAATGGAGATAGAAGTCCTTCTCCAGTCGACTATTGAAAATAATAAATTTTTATTGGGAAAAAGTCAGCCAAGACTTTGAGAAAGTAAAATATAGTCCGAGTAAGAAGACAATAATCTGTAGAAAAAAACTTTCGCATTGACTATTCGCGACCCACTTTTTAAACGTTGTTTTTCTCTCAAGAATATAGATCGGACCACCCATGACGAAAAACTTGTAGGCAATCGAGATAACCAACTCACGAGGAGTCCTCACAGTCCAGCCTGATATCGAAGTCAACAAGGAGAATGAGTCGAACTCGCAGGCTTGGGCCAAGTTGGCCCATGAGCCCATTCTGTGGATCGACAGGATTGCCAGTATCTTCAGAGATCCTTGGAAACCGGTGATTTTTTGAGTTTAACACCTCTTGCCACGCTCGTACTGAGGGGAAATTACGTTTTAAATACTTATTTTCATCAAGTTAAACAAAGTTAAACAATGTTGTTTTCAAATTTTCCACGATACTCGTTTTCGTTGTTTCTTACCCATAAGAAGTGTATGATTTTCATGTAGAATTTACTTCAAACGTCGCTAAGCTAACTGTGAGCGTAAAATTTTCTCTGAATTTTTTATGTTATTAGAACTGCGAACAAAATCCACATCATTTCACGGTACCTTTCGCTTATTTTGAATTTTCTCGAAGCACGAAATTCATATTATCCTCGACGAGTGTCAAATTTTATTTCCGAATAAACCAGCTGACGCCTAGCTAGCCGAGTTGCATGAAAGTAGAAGTTTACAAAACGGAAAGAAAAGGTGAAATCAGAATGATAAGCAATGCTAGCGGGTTCTAATTTTCAAATCAAACAGACATCTGGAAATTTCAAGATTTTCGTAAATACATTATTACAGCCACAAGGTTACCCAGAACCCGTTCCATGGTACCACATCAGTGTGAAGATCTTCGAGGTAATCACTATCTCCTCAATAAACATATCGATCAATTGCAGCTACTCTTCAAAGCAATGCGAAAATTCGAATCGATCAATCGGATGATCGAACATTGCTGTAGGTCAATGAGGTGGGTTCCGTCGCTCGCTCTCTCTCTCTCTCTCTCTCTCTCTCTCTCTCTCTCTCTCTCTCTCTCTCTCTCTCTCTCTCTCTTTCTCTTTCTCCCTCTCTCTTTTTTTCTAACTTTCTCTCTCTCTCTCTCTCTCTCACACACACACACATACTAAAATTTACAGATTCCTTATTCGATCTCTCGGCGTTCAATCGGTGACCTTTGTTCAACCATTAGTAACAACAGTGAGTTTTTCCTCTTGAAAAACCCTTCTAATGTTTTCTATAATATATCATGTCATAATGATAAACAGCACGCCTACATCACGGATTTTTGTAAGTTTCCTGGTATTTTTACTGTAAACACTTCTGTGAACAATGCTGAGGAGATTATCGAAGGTATGGTCAGAAATTGTTCAATGAATAGATCAAAATTTTCCGAAATACCCTGGTAGGATTACTATATGCACATTTTTGTCCTACTCTCAGGGCGCCGCTGGAGTTCTCAGTTTTATATGCGAGTGGCATTCCTCAATGGAAATCAAAAAACACCCAGAAGTAGGCGGAGCCACCATCAAATAAAAGTATGATTTAGATGCTCGACATCTACACTAGACACCACCACTCATCATTCCTTTACGTTTCTTCGATTCTGGTCGACGAATATGGATCTCAGCCGACGTTGAAGCCGTTCCTGACCGAGATGCTTGTCGTGAGTTCAACTTTTTTCAACTTCGATAGAAAAATTTCAGTTTTTAAATCGGATTTTTTCCCACTAGAATTGAGACTGGAACTAATTTTTGTTTGGAAAACCGCAAAAAACAACCGAAGTCATGAAATAGCCGGGAAGTAAGGAAAATCAGAATTCAAGAAAAATGAATTTTTCGATTCATAGTGTTATTCATAATGAAAAATACCGAAATTGATGAATTCAGTGTATTTGAATTGAAAATTGCAGTCATTCGTGAACAACACTTTGCCAATCTTCAATCAGCCTCTCGGACTGGTCAACAATCCAGACACCGTAGACGATCTTTTCCGACTCTCTCAACGCTTCGTTCTACGTTCGCCTTCTGAATTCTTTCTCAACCCGATTTCGAGGATCATCACGGAGTGCGGAATCCAAGCCCTGCAGCTGGAACATCATGATGCGAACCGGAGCGTCACCAGATTCTTTATAGAGATTCTTGAACAGTTGAAGAGAGCGAAAAAGGTGGGGTTCTGAGCCTCTGAATATCTCGAATGCACAAATTTTGAAAAAAAAAGGAATTCGCTTCTGAATAACTGAAAATTCACGTATAAAAAAAAAATGAAAAATTGACTTCCTAAAAGCTCTAATTTCACGACTTCTGAAATTAAGGATATGAGATGAATTTAGCTGAAAAGGAAGGATTTTCACTAGTTGAAAGTTCGATAACTCGATTTATTTTTGAAAGAAATTATCAATTTTCCAGGCTAATATCGAAGATGCCGGAGTGACTGCAGCACATGTACTACTTCAACAAGTCGGTGGCAAGATTGTCTATTCGGCCCTTTTTTCGGCGATTTTCAAGGTATTTTTGTAATTCTCTAATAATGCATTCCGTAAAAATGATGAAAACGTCTTTTTTCTTTTTCTCTATCATTTTTTGCTGTTAGAAACAAAAATCAATAATTATTTCGCAGGTCGTCGGTGGACTGGCTCGAGACATGGCGGAGATTATTGCAATGCTTGCACGACTAGATAAGCCTGTGAGTTTTTATAACAATCACAAGAACAAATTTGTTCTTGCTATAGTAACCCACTTCATATTAGGGATGGGCAAATTGCCAGTCATTGGTTAACGATTGGCGATATCCTCTTCGTGTTAGCCAATTGCATTGGTGAACGATTAGCTATTCAATTGGTGAGCTCCTGAAGCTGCGTTCACTGAGCCACTTTCTCGACGTTGAAAATGGTGTTGTTCAGATGGTATCATTTCGCCAATTGAATAGCCAATCGCTCGCCAATGTAATTGCCTAACGAAAAGAGGATAGCCAATCGTTCGCCAATGACTGGCGATTTGACGCCGTGCTAGAAAGACGGGAGTGAGGAATTTAACTAATCATAACATGGTTAATTTCACAGTATACTTGGGTATCCAAGAGTTGACTCTTCACAAAAGTTGTTCTTCCAACCTAACCTAAGCTTATTATCATGAAAGGAAATAACTGTTGGCTGCAGATTGCAGATTGAGATTAACACATGACATCATGAACGCGGGTTTTTACAATGTGTCAAATTCCTCACTCCCGTTTTTCTAGGACTCCATGGCGATTTGCCCATCCCTACTTCATATCATCCAGTCAGTCAAATTCATTCATTTGATCTACGCTAAAGAGTTACCCGCGATTGATCTACTCTGATCCAGTTAGTTACAGTATTTTATTCATTCACCCCAGTTAATTGAAGTATCAGTTTTCATTTATCCTGGTCTGTTACAGTAGTCTGTTCGATCTACCGTAGTCAGTTCAAGTAAGCACTTATCTTTCAGATACTGGAACGCTGGTTACGTGAAGCTGTTGTCGCCCTTCCTAACGATCCTCCTAAAGCGACTCCAGAACAACTACAAACATTTGTGACGACATGTCTTGGAGAGTATGTTTTTCTTTTTTAAAATTTATCTAAAAATTGGAAAAAAATCAAATTTTAATAACTGGAAAATAAAAATAAACCAAAACGCGCCAAACTATTCTCGTTTAGCAGGAAGCAAAATTTATTACTGATCTAAGTGAAAATACAAAAAACTATGGGTACTGTTACGGGTCCAAACATTTTCCATTTTGAATTAACGCAGAAAAAAACTCAATCACATGCTTTGAAAGCAAAACTTTTCAGAAGAGAAACAACAGCGTACGCGATCAACACCCAAATCAAAGAACTCATCCAACTTTTCTCGTAGGTATCAATCAATATCGATTCGCGACTTGTACTATTTTAACTCTACTTCTGGCCATAGGGCGCACTACCTCAAACATTTAAATTAGGTCATTCATAGCTCGTTTCTTTGGTGCTTAGTTGAATGCAGACTGCATAGCAGGACTCCGTACGATCGGAATGATCTTCTGGGTTTGCGAAAATTCTGAAAACTAGAACTGGTCTTGAATGTTGCGTCGTTGGCCTTGTTGTTGTGAAAAAGTGAATTTGTTCACATTTTTAAATACATCGCATCATCTATCGTTAATTTGACACAAGTGTTTGGAAGTCCAGAGAAAATGCGATTTATTTTTTTAATATCAGTTGCCCATCAAGACTCCGTAATGAAATCGACGTGAAAACTTTCGAGACCTGTTCTAGTCTTCAAACAGTCTGCATTTCTCTACTCACTCGTTCATTCTTATTACAAGTGTAAGGATAAGCGGCTTTTTGATTACACAATTGCTAATTCTTTATTGGATCTTGTGAGGTGTATACGGTATCTCGAGTTGCACGTGAGTTTGCAGGCTTATGTTCTAACTACAGTATTCAGTTGTAATGAAAAATTGACATTTTTTTCTCGAAAAGTCCGAAAATTATAGTCAAGTGTTTTTATTTCGATTTTCAGTACTAAACAACTTCACATTATTATCTCAATTATCTTCTTTCATCTTGAAAAGTCTGCAAACTAACGTCAAGTCTATGCACCGATACTCGATTCAATCCCAATTTTAAGTGAGCCCGGCTCAGATGTTTTTTCTAACTTTAGGAAGTTTTATTCGCTATAGGGAACCTCTCTAAAACCACATTTATTCACATTCGCCATATATCAGCCAGCTTACCAGTGAGGTGCGAGTAGTTTTGTGCACTCTTTGCAAATGTAACGCCCATTTCAGTATTCGGTGAACGTTTCCTTCTCAACTCATAATTATCCTAGGATACAAATGTTGTCTTGAAACAAAACCAAGATTTTCAACGTTTCAAGAGAACATAGGAATTCGTTGTGAGATCCAAGAGTCGTAAATCGAAAAAATACAGTAAGAAGTGGATCGAAAGTATCTTACTGTATTTTTCATTTCTTCCTTCTGTGTCAAATTAATTCAGTACAGTAATACGGAGTTGTCGGGTCTCGCAACGATCTCCTTCAAACCATCTTTTACCCAATCATTTTTACCAGTTCGATTTGATCTTGATGATAATAACCATCTGTTTTCACTTATACGTGTAGGACTTTGTAGGGTTTGATGTTTCCTGAGCTAAGCTGTGACCATTTTTGTTAGGTTTTGTTCTTTTCATGTTTTAAATATTTAATTGTTCTTTTTCTGCCTGTAACTATCGAAATTACCTGATTTTATCCGCAATAAATATTTAGACATAAAAAAGTTGAATCGATAAATAGTTCATAGCTGAAAATACACGTAGGTTAATGTTGAGTCTCTTTTGGGGTGAAAATAAGGAAAAAAATACGTTAAAAACTCGAGTCCGATGAGTTTCCGTCGTCAGAATCTTCGATCGTGAAGACATCATCTGGCTGTGTCTTTTCTTGCGCATTTTGCTTCTTCAATTTGGGCTTCTGGAAGAATTTTCTTCCAAAAAAATAGAACTTTGAAGGAAAGACGTGAATCTTATTTTTGAAAAACAAAAAGTACTGCGTATTTGTAAAGAATTAGCTGTTCACTTAATAGTTCTCACTTTTCCATCACAGTATCAGAAACATATATTTTTCAGTTACTCGGAAACTGTTAGTGTTTAATTTATCTAAAATTGTGACGGAAAAATTAATTTTTGTCAAAAAATCGAATGCAATAATTTTTATTTCGAATATTAATTCTTCAAAAAACCTTGATTCTCTTCTGTGGTACCTTTGCCCATGCTTCTCTGCCTGATTTCCATGAGAAACCAAAGGGGCGTGTCACGTATGACGTCAGAGTAGTGTGGTCTGGGATCTCGAGACGATTGATGAAGGGGGCTGTTCTGGAATTCATCGATAGGTTGGTCCCGCCTATTTTTAACAACATCATCATCTGCTAATTTTGACGGACCTATGAACTTTTTCTAGAAGTTGATTCGGGTAAATATCGTTCTGCACACTGCGGATCTGGGATAAGTGGATATATCCGCTCTGCACCCGCTTTGCAAGACCGTCCGCGGAGCGCACCTACCTCACTATTTTATTTTTGCTTTTTGTCAATGTTTCAACTGTTTTTCCTCGTTTTCTCATCTCTATAAACGTTGCGGTTTGAAATCAAAATTTGTGAAAAAAAACGAACATTGCAAAGAATTGTCCACTTGCATGCGGTTCCCTATAGCACTCTTCTTGTAGACGATCAACCTGCTTTTTTAGGTCGTGAACCACTGGTTTGTGGAGCAAGATGAGACCGGACTTTCCTGTAATTACATTATTTTGGAAGAATTGATAATTCAACTCGGAATCCAGTTCTAGCGATTAGTCTTCCCAAAAAACCGATCGAATAGAAATTCCTCGTGAAACGCATGGTTTCACTGCTTGAACTACAACAGCGAGGTAGCGCAACCGTATAGTTGGATTCCCTTTTTACTCACTACGCGAGCGAAGCGAGTTTCCAAAAATAATAATAATTTCTCGTGCTAGCCCCTTTTCGATTGGTAGGCCACGCTTCCTTAAACAGTACTATGAATACCTTATGTGGTTAGACAATTTTCTTTCTGTATTTCCGAAGAATACCGTCAAATCTTTGAAAATAAAAAAATCTTCTTTATTTTTTCGTCATTTCCCCACTTTTCAGAACATTGAAGAATCAAAACTCACTCTCATTCAAATAATTGTGATACATTATTGATCTTGCTGCTATCTGCAATTTCATAAATTGATAACTTTTTGGCACGACTCCAAACCTGTGACGTGTATTCGTCTGGCAACCTTCTTCTTACTTCCCACGACGAGTCGATGCTGTCACATAGTGAGAGAACTTCGAAAACCTGAGCGTTTGGAGTTAAAAAAAACAGGAACCAAATTTGTGACTACTCCAAGCGAAACAACAAGAAAGTTTGGAAACCGCCGCGGGTCCGAACATATGATGTTTTCATGTTTTATCATGTAAATAATGATTTTCATGGCATATGTGGGTTGATGCTCGATTTGTCTCATTGATAGTATCATTTTTATCAATATGTCTTAATTTACTATTTTGCCAACCAAAACGACGGACCGCACATCTTTTCTACTTTCACGTTTCATCAACAGACTATATTTTCAGGATTTCTAAAAATTGATATTGAATGGATTCTACGGGCTTTTCTGTAATGGAGTGAGGAACTTCAATTATGTCTTTTTAAAGTTTTGGCTTGAAAAAATATTTTTCGTCGCAAGCCACTAGGGACATCAATCTTAATTCTAGTTATTCTACATTAAAAAGATTCTAACTTCTCGAAAACATTGTTCTAATTTTACTGAATTTCATTTTCGACTTCATAAATCATATATAATTGTCTCTAGGGGCGTGTCTGACCAATCAAAGAAGATTTTTCTCCGAGTAGATCAAACTACTGTACGTGGAGAATTTTCAATTAAAAAATCACCTTTCTCAAGGTAGTCAACGTGCTGGCAAACTTGGGCTCGTGTTCGAAGAGGAAATCGATAACCTGAAAAAAATGACGATTACAGTAACCTGAAAGCCTGCACATCTAAGAAATCTTACTTTTTCATGTGGCATACTGGACATCTCTATTATATCATTCACGTTTCTCTCCAACGGCGGCCGTTCGTTTCTCTTCACGTTTGTTTCTATCCGTTTCGCGTAGAGGATACGTCCGAGCATATGGAAAACCTGTAAATTTATTGCTTTGGCGAAACTCGCGGCAGGTCGGCGACACCTCTTCACGATTACATCCGGTTGGGATCGTGACCTGTGAGTTCGAATTGAATTGCAGCATGTTAACTGCAACTCTGACATCTCCGTTTGATGAGTCGATCAGGCTTTCAATCGACTTTGGTTTGAGCTGAAATTAAATGTAGAATCTTGGTTTTTGAATGATCCACACCGAGCTAAAGAAGGTCGTCATCGATTAGTCGCGTTGCAGCAAAATTATATTGAAAAAAAATTCGCTATAGAGCGCGTTCGCACATCAATATTTTTTTCATTCTTTTGTCCTATTTTTCTCAAGTTAAAAAGTGAATTTGTTTCACCGAATGCTATTGAAAAATTGCAAATCATGTAACTTTTCTTTGTAACTAGCTTTTTATCATGAATTTCGAAAAAAAAAAACGCATTCGAGAAAAATTTTCAACTACAGTAACTGTAATTTGATCTACGGCAAAACGGGATTTACAAAGGGGCGGGGTTTGCACTCGCTGCTTATTGGTCGCCTCCCCTCGCTGCTTGGTCCGACACTTTTCTACTGCGCTTAGCGCAGTGTGTGATCTACAACCAATTATTCGATTTGCACACTGCATAATTCCATGTTTACTCTACCAAATGAGAGGGAGAGGAAGGTGGAGAGTGCCCGAACATAGACACAATAGGGATTTCGTGTAGGTTTACGAGCGAGACCTCCCTCTTCCTTCGCTATGTGAGTGAAAGAGTGTTTGAAATCGCTAGACGCAGGCACGCGACGAAAGAGTGCGTTGAGGGAAGAGAGTGCAGTCTCCACCACGTCTTACTGGAGAGCAGGTGGTTGTGCACTCTTTTTTCATGTCTGATCGAGAATGAAAATTACCCTCAAATCCAACTTTCTCGCAGCTTGTACAATTGCTTTCTTCATCAGAGTTTTTGATACTGGGTTGAAGTGAAGAACTTCAATTCCGACATCCTGAACTCGGTAATGGAAAAACGACGGATGTGTTATTTATACGCGGTTTATGTGCATTTTAGCAGGTTATGTGCATTTTAGCGGATTATGTGAATGTTAGCTTTTTATGTGCGTGTTATACTCTGTTTATATGAGATTTATAGTCCAAACGCTTATGTGTCGTTTATGGCCAAGAACTTTCTGAGGCCTTTTCGGGACTTTTTATGTGACCCGCACATAACATGCACATAATCGTAAGTTACATGAACACTGAAAATTCGAACTTTGTTGCATCCGAATTACCCCGAATGATGTGCAGATGAGTATTGAAAGATATTCTACGAGCCCTGAGGTCTTCGAGCAGTACCTTACGAACTGTCAATATGTCTGCATTTTAAATTCCCAAGGGAACTTTGCGAAATTTCAGTCAATTGTGTCCTGGAAAAATTTTGTGGTTTGTTCGGACAGAGAGATTCAAAAAACAGAAAAATTCGATAGAGAAAATACCATTGTGGGAGGAGTTTCCCTTTGAAACTATTCTAAAAACTCGGAAAAATACTGATTTACTTTACTCCGGAGTGACGAAAAAAACTAAAAAAAAATATGGCAGTGCCACCATCTCTTGAGAAAGTGACTTCGAAGTCAAATATAAGTCCATATGTAAAAAAAAAGCGGGGAAGGTCGTTTTAAATCAGATAAAAGTGATTATATTGCCCACCTCATTTTATTTTGCAAAAAATTCATTCAGAAACAATTATTTATTATTTTCCACCATTTTCGTTCATTTTCTGTATTACATTCCTACCTTTCTCGCAGTTTTTACAGCAAACAGTGCAAAAGTGAAAAATTAAAAGTAAAAATAGCTACTCATAAGTTACAGTACCAGGTAGATCAAATGTTTTTTTATTTTCGTTTTCTGTTCTTGTTTGAGCTATTTCCTGCTGTTTTGTTCATTTCCTTCTTGTATTTCATCTGTTTGATGAAAGTGAAGACTATAGAACATATTTTCGTGATAAACTCTCACAGTAATGACCACCCGTAACTTGTTTAACTAACGTTCGCGAGCGATTTCTTCAAAAATCATGTTCAGGTCTCTCGATCGAGGTTCCATCGGTGGAACGCACTCCCACTCTATTCATCACATCAATGTTAGTCAGGTCATACTCAACTGTTATGAAAACAGGTGAGTTCATAAGACTATATTTTTCGAAAGTTATTGTGATTACATTTTTCGGATTGATGTTGTTGTTCCTAATTCTCAGGTAATGAAAACACTTTTCTGTCGCTGCAGTAGCAAATTTGCAGGTTTCATTTCACCTTACTAATTTTTGTTTTGATGAATGGGGCCTAATCTAAAATTTTCAGTCAATCGGGATGATGGGAGCTTTTCAAAAAAATCACACATCGACGCTACTAATGAACCCTACGAGGATAAGACAATTGACGGAAATGGATAAGGAAACAAGGTGTGTTTTAATTTTTTTTTAATCTCAAAACAGTCAAGTCGTTCAGTCACACAGTAAGAGTAAGACCACTGCGCGAAAATGACTTACGAACACCGATAATTTTAATTTTCAAGCCATTCAGGTCGATGTGGAATTTTCTGGAAAAAATATTCATGATTTGGTGCTCGCGCTCGCAGGGAAGCTGCAATCAACAAGCCTAAACGCGAGACGAGGAAGTTGCACTCTGGAAAAATGATGGAAAAGAACAAGGAAATGAGGTATGTTTTAACGTTTAACTCTAAAAATTAATCTACAATAAGTATGATCTGATTCTGCTCATTCTTTAGATCTTGTGTGCAGAATGGAAACTAACTCATTCAGTTTTATTAACTCTTCATTTAGCTCAAAGGTGGTACTCTATATTACATACCAAAATCCACAAACTCAAAAATCGTGCACCTCTTAATTTACTAGTAGCCACCGCAGAATTTGTATGGTTCAGACTGGTGTTTTGATGTTTGAAGGTTTCATGTTCAGTACCGCAACGCGGCGCGAAAGCTAACTTATTGAAAATAGTAAACCCCGGTTTGCAGTAACTTCAACCCGTTCAAATAGTCTCGTGAGCGCTACCTTTTAGCGCATCGGGGAAATTTCTTCGTTTGCAATTTTTTCAACGTAGTTTTGAGAAGGATCAGTATTCCAATGAGGTTGAGTTCGCGGGGAAGGAGCGGTTTCAAATCCGGACCCCTGGTATACAATATCGAGTACCGGTTTCTAGCTGCGACGCACTTGTCTCGATTTTCATCCCACTCTGGACTCGTTATCAGTTGATAATGCATTTAGATTTAGCCTAAATTAACCATTTTACAGATAGTAACACCGCTTCTCTTCAAAAAGCCTCTTTCATTTTGCGATCTGTGACTCAAGATTTTGCGGGACTTGAGAAGATGTTCTTAACCATGTCACGATCAACTGCCGTGAATGAGTTCATCGGACTATCGGATTTTTCCTATCAGTATTGTTTGGCAAAAGAGAAATATGAGGTATGTGTCATCTAAACTTTATTGAATTAAATTTTATTTGCAGGTTCCAGAACAACAACTATGTTACAAATGTGATCTACTACGTCCTAATAGCGAGATGTCCAGCGGATCAGAAGAATTATTTAATGTCTTTTAAATGTCATTAATAAAGTGTTTTTCTCTATGTTTGTTATCCTGTTCAATAATATCGTGAGTATAGAAAAGGTCCATAAACCGCACATAACCGTATAACACGCACATAATCCGCGGATTCTATAAACGACATATGTTATTTATGTGCGTCGCTCATAAAAAACACATCCGACGATTTTCCATTACCGAGAAATGTAATTTTTGGACTGTTTTGTGTGGATAATGTCACTTCCAGTTAAAAAGGGAATATTTTGTCCAAAACTAACCTTACAGAACGGTAGCGGAAATATCCGTCTTGGGTTCAGATGCCAACACGATTCGACGTCACTCAAGCAGAGAATTACAGATCGTCTACACACGTAGAGCGCCGATAGAAGCAATCTTCTGAACTTTTCTACCATCCTGAAGTTCCACACTAGAAACTATATTGTTGGAAACTACCTGAATATTGATTCTGGAAGATGCTCAATCAATAAAATTGACTTTGATCTGGCTCCAGAAATGTTGGCCCCACATTGTCGGATAAATTTGCACAAGTCTTCAATTCCGAGGTCCTTGAATGAATTTTTGACAAAATTTAGGAAGGAAAACATTACCTCCTCTAAATAGCCATTTTCCTCATACAAAATTTCTTGTTCGTAGTTTATAACTTGTACATTCAATTCGCCACAAACAACCTTGATGCTAGTAGATTTCCCTGAAAACGTGGATTTTTCAGAAATCACATTAAAATACCTACTCCGGTTGGCCCAGTGATCAGCAAAACCTTGTTAGTGTGTTCGCTCACGGCTTCTTTGACCCACGTTCTCAACTGAAAATTACTTTTTTGTTTTTTTTCGTGACCATGAAATCTAAATGAACCTCGGAAAGCTTCCTGGAATGTAGAGCAAGTTCACTTCCATCGACGGGTCCACAGGCATCAGCAAACAGTTGCTCATGAATAGTCATCAGTCTAAGAAAATTAAAAGGCAAAATGTAAACCGCAGAGCGCAGAGTCGCAGAGCGACCGCAGAGTTGTTCTTATATCAGGCTTAGGAAAAATCGGACCCCCATTTTTGGAACGTACTTGTGTTTAGAACCTTACCTAAGCCTATTTAGGAACCGTACGCGTTATTAGAAATTTTCCGAAACCTGAAACAAAAATTAACTCTGCGGCTCTGCGCTCTGCGGACACTCTGCGGTTTAAATTTTGCCAAATTAAAAAAATAAAATTTGAATTTTCAGAACTTGAAATCGCGCTCTTCCGTAGTCCTATTGTAGATTTAATTTTTATTTTCATTTCCGTCTCCTACTCTAAAATTTTCTCGTGTTGCATATGAAGTTCCACATGTACTGCTCTCTCACTCTAGTTCTAAATAGTGACACACTTCATCCTAATGCATTCAGAATGGAGGTTGTTGAAGAACGCGTCACAGTTCTGTCCAACTTCGAAGTTTTCGAAACTATAAAACAAACGGCAAAAGACGAAAATGACAAACAGAAGAATGACAGATGCAAGACACTGTCTACTGTCCTTTATGAGGTAGTTTAATGATTTCTCTCGAGTGTAAGCACATTTCAGACTACAAAATATCTCAAAAACACCCCAGCAGCGTCGCAAACTGAAGAGTGTGTGGTCCAATTGATAGATAAGCTGAAACCTTATAAGGTTTTCGTTGATTTGAGGTATCTTTGATTCTTTTTTACAGCTCACTGGTGCGGAAATGCTTCAAATCGTCAATTTGAGGCCGAACTCTGCTACTGATGTAAGTAGTTTTCCAGTTCCAAGTTAGATATTTTAACATTAAGATACAACTTCTAGTTGAAGAAACCGAAGAGAGATTCCCGGACGAGGAGCAACTTGATAAACTCGTGGAAGTTAGTTTTTCCGCTTGGCTATGGTTTTTAACCTAAAAACTCAATTATCAAAAAAATCGTTCTCTGAAAATAAAACTTCAAATAATCTCATTGCAGACCATCACTGAGTGCTTACCGCCACCGCCACCTCCAAAAAAATAAAATGTAAAAAATACCTTTGTTATTTTTGTTTTTGTTTTGTTCATAAATTCGTTACATCTGAATTCTCTTTCATTTTCCTTTCGGTTTCAACCAAATCCAATATCTTGAAAGATTTTTCAAAAATTTAATTCAACTATTTCAGACTATGAATCCGAACATACAAAGAGAGTAAGTTTAAGAGAAGTGAAAAATCTAAATTATTTTTTTAGAGAAGATGACTTGCGAAATGTCGAGGAATACGCGGATGTGGGAAATCTTATTAGAGTGAGTTCTCAAATTTAGTTATTTTGAGCTTTTACCAGATGATTCTTGAAATCAGTAGATGTTACATTTCGAGTGAATATTACAAGTGTTTCTGTTTTTCATTGTAAGTCCAACGTGCACACGTCTGTCTCGAAATAGAAACAATAAATTCTAAAAAGTTGTTAACTTTTGTAAATCCGAAGCCCCCCCCTGTAAAACAATTTCAGATAACCGAGGAAGACATGAACGCAGCTGGATTAGCGGGTCACGATATGGGCAGCCTTACCGAAGAGCAAATCAACTTGCTCATTTCCATTCATGAACAGAGAAATCGACGTTAGTTTTTTTGAAGTTGTTAAAATTTAATGATTTTGATACGAATTCAAAAAAATAGAGGTAAGATGGTTAACTTGATTAGTTTACAGTTAGAACTAACTTGAAGGAATCTTCTTCTCCGATAAAAATCAATAATTTCCAGAAAGCGAAATGATGCTGAGGGTCGTACCTGAAACAGGCGATGTTGAAGTTTCAGACGGGTTTGGATTTAAATACCTTGTAAGTTTCAGAAATTTTGAACTTTCGGTATGAAAACTGAAATTCCCGGAAGTTTCGCTCCAGAGATTACTGAAAAATCGAAATTTTCCCAAACACTGTCGAATGTTGAACTTTAGTGAGGGATTTTACAGTTCACCCAAGACGAGCTTCTCAAAATCGGGATAGATTCATCTAAATTGACTGATGCGAACATTGAAAGCCTTGTAAGTATAGCTGTGAATGGAGTTGCACCGAAAGAAGACGCATATCAACATCCATCGACTTCGATGACACCCGTGATGGAGCAGCAAGAACATCATCACTATCATCAGAGAAGGAATGTCGAAGGTTATTTTGAACGTCTTGTTTCATACTGAATTAGTTGAACTTATTGTTTGCTGAAAAGTGTTCACTTATTTTTTTGCTGTTTAAGAAAAGTTTTGTAGACCCTTTGTCAACTTTGTTGAGAAAACTACTACTTCCTTTAAAATTTTCTTTCTCTCCCGTCTTCTGTGTGGAGAATTTCGAAAATTTTAATACGATTCACATTTTGAACTGAAAATACAAACAAATTCACATTTTTGAAAAAATTTCATTTGTTGCCTTCTTGTTGGGTATATTTGAAAAGTATGATACAGTTTACAATTTGAACGAAAGATCGAAAAAAACTAGAATTGTCAAGAAGCTATTGATATTGCAAGATTTTATAGTAAAGTTAACTTTTTGAATGAAATTGACCAACCCGATTTTTAAATGGAGAAATTCAGTATTCCGTCGAAGAGAAATCGGCGAAGAGGTGACCATCGATACGGGTGGAGTGGTGAACCATGGGATAGTCAGGTTCTATAAGGATCAGAAGTATAAGGTGACTTTTATCAATCTTATATTATGTTTAAAATAAAATCTCATGTTCAGGTTGAGCTGGCTGATGGCAACTTCCAATGGGTCAATTCATACCAGCTCAGACCGAAGGTGAAACTTCCAGTGTGAGTTGTGCGGCAGGGTTCTCGGGGCGTGGCCTGATAGCGATTAGTGCAAATTGCGGCAGGACACTCGGAAGTGGCAAGCTCGCGGCAGGGTTTTTGTTGAGTTACAACGAGAAAAACAATTTCTAATAACAGACATTTTCGTTGCTAACCGCAGCATCGCTGTGAAAAATTGAATTTTAGCAACATGTGTTAACATTTTTCTGCAATTCGCGGCACGGTTGGGAACATACCAAAATCTAGATTATGCAACATGTGTCAGTATTTTCTTCAATCTGTGGCATAGTCCCCAAAACATCTTCATTTTCAGAAGTCGAACTCCAGTTAAGAGAAAAATCGATCCGAAGCCTGAACCATCGGTTTGCTGTGCAGTATGCGATAAGCAGGTAAGACTTTCAATTACGCACCGTAGAGTGGATTGTCGTTCTCAGGTTCCGAGCTCTCAGCTCTCATTCGTGGTGATTCGATTGCCTGCGTGTGGACCTTGCTCGAAACAGAAAGTCATGTTGTTAGATGGTAAAAGTTGAAAGTTATTGTTATTATTGAAATAAATTTATCACATTGAAATTCGATTTGAGCATTATTTTACAATTTTTACAGTAATTTACTTTCTGGCGCGCGAGAGGAAGTTGGCGATGGCTTGGTGACACTCCTTCGATTGCCAGCGTTCTTCAATGGTGTCACATTCGATCTGAAAATGGGCATATTGATTGATGTTCATGAAAATGGGGAGTATTTTCTATCAGAATGCTTTAAATTTGAGAAAGATCCGTGGGAGACGGCATAACCTGCCAACCCTCACTCTTGTGTCATGAATTAATCTCAATTTGCAATCTGCAACCAAAAGTAATTTCCTTTTATAATAAGCTTAGGTTAGGTTGGGAGAACGACTTTTGTGAAGAACCAAGTTTCGGATACTGAAATCAAGCAAATATGATGTCGTGAGGGTTGGCAGATTATGCCGTCTGCGGCGGGTCTATTTAAGAATTAAAAAATCGAAAAAAATAACATAAATGTTTTTTCTAATACGATTGGAGCAGTTGACATGCAATTTAAAGTTTTCGTTTCAAGATTTTCAATCATAATAACAAAAACTAACCTGATTACACTCCGTCAACTGTTTCTTGTGGAAAGATCTCATCAGGGTCTTGTTGATTCTCAGAGATTGTGGAGGCATTGAGGAGAATCCTGCGACTGTTTTTGCAGTGTACGCAGCGAATTCAGCGTCTGGGATGACCTGATAATTCATGGATTGACGTTTTTTTCAAAGTAAAATCTCACCTCATTGATCAGTCCGTATTCTTTGGCTGTTCCAGCAGTAATCTTCTTGCAGAACAGGAGCAACTGAAACTATTTTGTCAATACGTTCATGCAAAGTTCCATTAGGAATTTCCATTATTTATGAACTTTTCTGTATATCGCATAACAATTCACCTCCGTGGCTCTGAGAGTTCCCATAAGAAGTGGGAAGGTGTAACTGGAGACACCTTCTGGTGACTGTCCCAGTGGGGCGAATGGAGTGTGGAAGGTTGCCTGCATTAGTCGATTATGAAGATAGATAGATGGACAGGGAGAACGAGAGAGAGAGAGAGAGAGAGAGAGAGAGAGAGAGAGAGAGAGAGAGAGGGAGAGAGAGAGAGAGGGAGAGAGAGAGAGAGGGAGAGAGAGAGAGAAAGAGACTCACCTTGTCAGTAGCAATGACATAGTCAAAGACTCCAAGCACAGTGACTGCGATTCCGATAGCTGGCCCGTTGATCAGTCCAATGAGTGGCTTCTCGTGGTCGATGAAGGCCTAGAGTACTTATAAGTTTGTTTCTTGTCACAATCGCCGAGTGGGCGGAGCCTCCGACTCACCTGAACATATCTCTGGAGCCATCCTCTGGCAGAAGCCGCTTCCTTCGCCAAGACTTCTTTCGACGCTGTTGCGAAGTGACCAAAATTGGAGAGATCGTTTCCGGCGCAGAAGTAGGGTCCGGTTCCTGAAATAGGAATTCCTTTAAAGGTGAAATTTATTCAGAAAATTATCGATTTTCGTTTCTGATGACAATAAAATTCGCATATTACTGCGGTTTTCAAACCCAAACGACGTAATTTCTTCAGAAAAGCATCTTAAATGATAACCGTCTTCGAGAATCACAAATAGATCGAAAGATTCTATGAAATTTTAAAAAATACTTCAACGACTTTTATGAAAAAAACCGTTTTTCATAAAACATTGGCTTGGGTAATCTTTCTAATTAGTTACAAACCTTACCAGTGATTACAGTAACCGTCGTGTCTTTATTCTTGTTGGACGCTTGAAGTGCTGCCCCAATGCCTTCATACATGTCGAGTGTCAGTGAGTTGAACTTTTTCGGGCGATTGAGAGCAATTTTGAAGACCTTTCCTTCAATGCTCACGTCGATTCCATCAACAGGTTTCAGTCCGTCGACGGTTTTTGATGGTGCTGCGCTGGCTTCTGCTCCCTGCTCTTTCACCAATCCTTGAACAACTGCGGCATATTGGTTTTGTGCTTCCTCCTAGAAAAATAGTTTTATCATGATTTTTTGAAATTTTTTTGATTAGCATAAAGGTACATAGAAAATATGTTGAGAACAGTTCCCAGAAATTTCAATAATAAATAAATGGTATCAATTAAACATGTATAAGGGGGTTAAGAAATCATTTTGCTTTTTTTGGGAGAAAAATTTGCGACTATTGCAACGTAAGAAATATTTGAAGCAGAACCTGCTCGGATTGTTATTCTTTATGATCAGAAACAGGTTTTTAAAAAATCTAAATAAGATAATTTTAATATAAAGACAAATGTTGTGAAATTTTCAAAAAATTTCGAATAAAACTTCAGAACATCGGAAACCTCACCTTTGTGGTACCTTTCAACTTTGCCCATGAGTCGAATTTAGCCCTTCCAGCAAAGTCCATCATGCCGGGTCTGCTGCCAGTCACATCTCCAATGGTAGCCTGAGAGGATTTTTGATACGAATTTTCACTTATTTAATTTAATGGAGAGATATGAAGATAACGTGTGAGTTGATCAGATTCTTCGAAAGATTTCTTATTCTCATTGGTTTATATGAAGATTTTACGTTACAATTTGGAAAATACTGATCGAATTCTTGAAAAATCAGCAGAACCTCAGATAGAATGAGTAAAAAAAACAAGTTACAAGACAAAACTGATGATAAGTTCAAAACCTTCAAAATGGTAAATTCCAATATGAAAAATAATTTTTAAATAAAATAAGCTTTTTCACATAAAAACCTCACCTGTTTGAACAAAGCATACAACTTCAGCTTGATTTCAACATCTGGCTCATCCTTCAGAGTTTTCAACTGCTTCTGGGCGCTTTCGAATGAAGAGGGAGCTGAGAAGGCTCTGAAAACGAACAATATTTGAAATTTTCACTCACTTCTCAAGTTCCAAAAACTTTTCGTGTTTCGAACTATTCACTAAAGCTTGACGAATTCTATCAGTAGTGTTCACAATTACACTTGTCTAATATTTGGCCGGATTTTTTTTTCTTAGTTTACATGCGTTCCCAAGACTCGGACCTTCACAAAGGTTGTGTTTTCAACCTTTCCTAAGCTTATAAAAAAGATAAATTACTGTTGGCTGCAGATTGCAGATCGAAATTAGGACGTGACGCACGTTTAACACTAAATATTAGACAGAATCGTCGGATTTTAGTTTTGACTAATGGGGGATTTCTTTTTTATAAACTTATCAAAAATCGAAAATTCACCTAATTCCACTAACAAAGCTGTTAGATCCGCTCTTCAGTATGTTTTTAGACAAGAATCTCAGCATTCTGAAACAGTTGTAGTGAATAAACAACCAATCAATGATTAAGAGTGTAATACAAGTTGTCAACAAACGTTCAGATCGTGCTGTTTAGAGAACTTGTGGTGGAAATACGAACGTGGATGAATGTTGTGTACAACAAAATGACCAAGGGGCAGAGAAGGGGAAGATAAGATGAGTACAAAGTACAAGGTACACGTGGGAATTATTGGTTTGCACTCTTATTCTCGCCGACAAATATTCTTTGCTACGTTCGAGCCGCTGGAATTTTGATCCTAATGGGGCAAAATGTTAGGTTCTGTGTGGGTCACATATATCGCTAGAAGCATGGCCGTTTTCAAACGCGCTCTAGTCTCAATTTTGCAGAATGAGTACGGTAGGGTCGGGACTCTCACAACGAACAGTTAGATCGTTGTGGATTTAAATTATTATTCTTACTTTCAGTCCATTCTGAAATTGAAGGCTCATTACGTAAATCGTTCTTGTATTTCACTGCGAAACTGCTACGGTACTAAGTACCCGATTTACGAGGGCCAGACTTTTTTACAAGTAGAGGAAGCTATGTGTGGGTTGAAATTTAACACAGACCTTAAAAACCACACTTATTTTTATTATGATCGGAACATGTTGCGGTGTTTTGGAAAGTTAATTCAATGTTTTTCCATCGAAAAATCTAGGTTTCCTAACCATAGTACTACAACAAACTACTACTGGCTTCGTTTTATCTTATGAGAACGTTTTTCATTAATACAGTTCACTCTAAAATTCGTTTTAATTCAAAATATTCAAATATCCTGAGAATTTACAAAAAAACTCACAATTACTATATTTAAATCAAAAATTGAAACCTATTTTTCCAGACGAGACCAAGTTTTGTACGCAGTGGAAGAATGCAAAGAATGAAACTCGCGCAGTAATGATAAAATTCATTGTGCATTTTATTGTTGAAACGTGGCACTTGTGACATAGATTTTAATCGGTGAAATTGTTGTGAAATATGTTCATTTCTTTTTTCGGATTCTCTCACGAGCAATCTTTGGTTCAAATATATCTGGTGTAATATCGAAGAAAAAGGAGTGAACGAAAGGTGAGACATACAGAGATAGGGAGAGAGAGAGAGAGAGAGAGAGAGAGAGAGAGAGAGAGAGAGAGAGAGAGAGAGAAGGAGAAGGAGAGAGAGAGAGAGAGAGAGAGAGAGAGAGAGAGAGAGAAGGAGAAGGAGAGAGAGAAAGAGAGAGAGAGAGAGAGAGAGAGAGAGAGAGAGAGAGAGAGAGAGAGAGAGAGAGAGAGAGAGAGAGAGAGAGAGAGAAAGCTTTTTCGTGCGATTTGAAAAATTCTCTCAAGAATGCAATTTCTTGTTTTGGCTACTGATACCTTTGAATAACTGTCGAATCTTTGGAATAACCTCATTTAGACGAATTTTTTTAAATTTTTTCGAGCCACCTGTCAAAATTCACCGACTTCAATCGAAAATTCTGATTGACACGTCCTAAATCATCGACCATTTTACAACCCGATGATTTATTAGCGCGCAATAACCAAGTACGGGTACAGGGTCAGTTCTCTACACAGTCAGTCAGTTATCTTCTGTTTTCGCTTGGTTGTTTAGTCTTGATAAGCCTTTTTTTGATAGTTAACTGATATCTAGAGTACTTTACATCACAAGCTATGTCTTCAAATGATGGTATGTTGTTTTGTTTGAAAATATAGTAATTCTTCGGCAGAAAAGTCGCGGTATTGTTATTTTTCAATATCAATTTACTACACCAAACTCATCAAAGGTATCCAAATCATAGAGAAATTTAAATGGACACAGTAACTTTGCTCGAACCATCTACTGTAATTTTTTTTAAATTATCGATCGACTCTGAGATGATAAACTTTTTTCCATGCCACAAAACCCTTGAAATCATTTTTCCAGGAATGACCGGAAAATCTGCCGCTCACATCATTCAAAGGATCCTCATGGTCCCGCCGAAGCATTTCACCGTCGAGGTAAATTTGGAAGTTTTAAAAAATAAACGAAATTACAGTACAACATCAACCCCTGGATGGGCGGTGTTGTCGACAAGGCCAAGGCAATGCAACAATGGACAGTTTTGAAAAACGCCATAGAAAAGCAAGGAGTCAAGGTTAATCGATTATCGATTTTCCCTTTATTGATCGATTTCAGGTTCTCACTCTGGAACAAACCGAAGGGCTCCCAGACCAAGTGTTTGTTTGCAATAGTGGTCTCACTTATAATAACAAGGTGTACCTCTCCAAATTCCGCCATAAGGAAAGGTAAGTCAGAGGCTTCCGCAAAGCGGTCGAACGTCACTTTTCAGAACCGGAGAACAACCACACTATCTTAAATGGTATAAAGAGAATGGAATCGAGACGATTGGTGAAGGATACGAGGAAGTTTTCGAGGGAGGAGGTGATGCTGTCTTCTCTGATCTCAACACCCTCTGGGCTGGATATGGTGAGAGAAGCTCGAAATCGGTAAGCCGCGACGCAGCCGCAACACTTGATAGTGACAATTAAGGTTTACGAGAAAGTGAAGGCTCTGGGAAAGTTCGACATTGTGCTGTGTGACATGGTCGACCCCAACTTCTACCATTTGGACACCTGTTTTGCACCTGTAGATGAGAAAACGGCCATTTACTACCCACCGGCATTCTCGAAGAGAACACAAGAAGAGGTAAGATGATAAAAACAGCATGACAAATAATTCCTGCCAACTGCGTTCGGTATTGTCGTTTGACGGAAACTCCAAAACTTAAAATCCACAATTCAGTATGACATCGGTATCAAGAAGGCCTATTTGGTATGACTTGGGTACTGGTTTGGTAACACATCGGTAACATTGTGGTATCGCCACCCCTCATAATACCGGACCATTACCAGAGTAATACCGGAGCGTTACCAGAGTGATACCGGAATGTTACCTCAGTAATACCACAGCATTCCGATTGGTATTACTATGGTATCGACAGACACCTTTTGGTATGACTTGGGTACTGGTTCGGTAATACTTCTGTAACATTGTGGTATTTCTGCCCTCGTAATACCTGAACGTTACCAAAGTAATACCGGAACGTTAACAAAGTAATACTCGAATGTTACCTATAGGCTGTTGTACGTACTGTTCGGTGATCTGCGTTCTATTGTACTCATACAAGTTTCGGAAAAGTCAAATGTATGAATGCTCTTTAGGATGTTGTTGCCTTGGTTTTCTACTTTCTCTCTCTCTCTCTCTCTCTCTCTCTTTCTCTCTCTCTCTCTCTCTCCTCTCTTTTTCGACTGACATGTGGAAATGGCATGAACGTAGAATATAAATACTTTTCAATTGATTCAATTCGGACATTCTCAAATTTAAAGTCACGATATAACCAGGAATTCAGATTTTGAAAGACTTCTATCCTCATGAATTTGGGTTTCATGTAATGGCGAGCTTTGGTTAGGGCTGAACCGAGCACGGATGAAGACGTGTTTGGACGCAAAGAATCTCAGCTTCAGATCATGATAGTGATATAACCCCATGCAATTTTTCTTCTGATAATTTTTAAAGGTTGCCATCGTTCTCCGTAGAAGATAACTTATGAATCTATACATGCTTCAAATATTCCACTTATGCAATAGAAACGTAATAAATTTCAACTAGCTTGAATTCGAATCGTTTTAAAATAAAAATCGCTCCTATATTATAATACGTATACTAGAATTTCCGGACTTCATAAGACTATCATTTTATGATCTTGGGTGCTTCTATAAGATAATCAGTGAGAACTCTACAAAATGACAGTTATTCAAAATCAGTAATACAAAATTGTCCATAATCTGGGCAATTTTTCAAATATTTCTTAACGGTTGCATACATTTCCGTAATTCAGGAAACAACTGACGGACAAAATGATTGAAAAATCTCGGAAAATTTTTTCAAGCCATCTGTGGGAACAAATTACTAATCCTCGCATCATAACGCGGAAAATTAAAAAAAACAAAAAAAATTAAAAGAAAAACCCTTCGTAAATCGTGTTTTTGGAAACGACACGCCAGCTGACACGTCAACATTTTTGAAGTCTCGTTTTTATTTTATTTTCCATTCCGTCATCTTTCTTTCCGGTACTCCTTGTCTTTTTAAAGATTTATTCCGAAAGTGAGAATTATAATATAACACAGATGTTCCTTCTCTTTGTTTTAAAACTTTTCATTTTAAAAAACGATAGTTAACCGCATCTTTAAAGGAATCTTCGACTATTTCTCACTTTTGTTGTTCGATATTTCAAGCTCCAGGGAAACCGTCACGAATTACAAACAATTTTTTCAGTTGATGACGCCCACGATAAGAAGGAAAGGTGCGTGACCAGCCCACGGAAGAAAATCAGAACTGTTTTGAATTTTGACTCTCAGGGGGATAGGAAATGCGACATTCTCTTCGACGAAGGACAGAGGAAGGATTTGGCAGAATCAGCGGAGAAGCAGGGGGTGAAGGTTACTTTTTTGGAGCGTGAAAATGTTTATACGTTTACAGAAGTCTGTTCCTACCGACACATCAAAAGGGACACGAACTGAAGATGTGGTCGGTAAGCCAACTGAAGACGACATACGGGTAATTCTTTGTTTAAACATCCTACGTTCACCAGGTTTCTTCTAGGTTGTTAATTCTGAAACAATTGACATGGAAACTTTCCGAAATTGTCGTTTCCGCATTAGCACGGACGAATTGAAGCAGTTAGGGTCTATGAGAAGTTCAGTTATGCGAGTGCAGATAACACGCAAATACGAAACTGAACTTTTCCAACAGCTTCTATGTGATGTAAGTTTCGTCAACTCTCACTTTCTCAACGGGAAAGTCGAAGCGGTAGGCGAACAGAGAAAAGGTCCAATCAAACTTCTGGAAAAAGTAGATGAGGTAATCGATAAAAGTGGTGAAAAGAATAAAATAGTTTTTTAAGGATGCATACTACTTGAAGTTCGGGATTCTTGATTCTCACCGAGAGCCAGTCTACGAGAAAGTAACATTGGCAGAATGCGATGAAAGGGAAATCAATGTAACTGATGTGGTCGCGAAAGCTGTCGAGAAATGTAGCATGGGAGGACAAGAGAGTCGCACCAATTGGGCAAACTTCGTGACATGCTTGCTACGCGAGGTATCCGCTAAAAATGTAAATTTATAACAAAATTGAATTCGTTTCAGATTTATGCACAGAGCACTGGTTCCATCACAAAGGGTGTTTTCTTAGAAGAGAAGACGGATATCCCGACCCCGCTATACATAAAAATTTTAGGTTCGTTTGCCAACATTTACTCGTGGTGCACTGTTTCTTTTTAGGACTCGTTGAAAAAGCAGGGAGCGTGACGCCAGAGCAAAGAGCGCACTTTCAATCGTCATTCACAACATTATTCAAAACCTATTTGTAAGTTTTCATTATTTCAAGTATTTTATCACGATATTACTGATGCTATGAGTTGTGTTCATGATTGAAGACGATACGCCAGAAAATTCTGCTGTAACATATACAATTCAGTAATACTGTACGAAGGCGAATCGAAACGTCAAGAAGAAAGGATCCAACGTATGTAACAAAGACTAGACGACGTGAGCAGCAGGCATCCGTTAGCCATCAAAACTGACTCTCATATAATTTTTGGTTTACAGCATTTCTTCGAAATGCTGTTCAATTGTTCTTATTCGAAACTGTTTTTGTTGTTGACATAGTATCAATAAAATTGTCGTTAACCTTATACAACTAGAAATTGTTATAATAGTAGAGAATGTTCTCTAAAGAGGAAGAAGGAATGCGGGTGACTACTCATTTTCTAAAGCGGATGACTACTAATTATCAGGATTGAATATGTTTCCTTTATGTGAGTATACTAGACATATCTACTAACCGACCAAATGATGAAACAGTATCGGAGAAAATTTTCGAAGCCTTCTGCATCATTTCGAAGCGTTCCGCATCATAACGCGAAAAAATAAAAAAAAAATTCCCTTCGTAAATCGCGTTTTTGGAAACAACACGCCAGCTGACACGTCAACATTTTTGGCGTCTCGTTTAACTTTTTTTCATTCTGTCATGCTTCTCTCAACTTGTTTGGGTCTTTGATTTCATTGATTTAAGTCTGTATAATGAACGAAATAATTTCTTGATGTGAATTGTTTCATTTGGATTTAGTAAAATCCTTAGAATCTTCGTTTTTAAGGAAAATAGTTAGGCCAAGTTTGAGAGTTGATATTTCAGAATGTTAATTTGTTAAACACACATATTTTACTATTTTGTGTTCTCCTGTTTGTATGGTTTCTGGTAAAATATGAAGAAGAACATGGAGTTTTAGCGTCCCCCGCCTTTCTTCCGACTTCTTACAGTTGTAATTTTTAGAAAAGTGGCAGACCCGGTCAACCGGATAGGTACCACTGTGACGAATGAGTGACGTACAGTGGAAAGTCGAGCCGTTCTTCGACCCCAGGAATCAAAGCAAGATAATTTCGGTGAGTGTTTCTCAAATGTCATTTTGTCAAAAAAAAAATGTAGAATGTATAATTCCATAATGTTGTTTACAGGATGGCCCTGGCGTCAATGGATACGAACTAGGACAACCTTCAACAAGTGGACTCGTACGATGAGGTCATCGGTCGCTGTGTTTGTTTCATCTTTCAGACATTGGACTAAGGTAGCTCAGTAGTAACAAGGTGCGATTTCAATTTGTATTTTTGAGACAGTTATGATGAATACACTAGAATTCAGAGCGTATTTTTCAAATACAAGAAAATGCATTTTCAAGTTATAACACCTATAATAAATTGATATTTCAGGTGATGATAGTGCAACTAGACGAAGAAGCCTGAGAGCTGGTGCACCAAAGTTCATTGGATCATCCATACCCGGCAACCAAAATAATGTGGATATCGGACCTGGGAAGATACTTTCCCGACCTGCTGGCGACTATTGGAGACTATTTGAGAGTGTGGAGGGTGAGATTTCCCGATATTCCCCGTAAAATTCAACCAAGACCCGCCGAATTTGCAACGGGTTCTCTGCCTCAACTGTGTTGCTTTTATGAACTTTTCAGTATTTCCGAACTCCTACACTGATCATCCCTGTTCTCAAAAGAATGAGTTTTTTTCTATAGTAATTTCAGAAGTATTGAAAAAACATTCAAGTGATTTAAAAATATCTAAAATTGCAAGTATTTTTCTTTAAATGTTTATTTTTCTTAACCATTATTCAAAGACTTTCGTGAACAACTTGGAAACATTCATAATTCTAACACCAGTAATCTTTCCAGTTCTACAACGAATTTTACTCATTTATTTCGAGCGGGCGGAGAACCCGTTGCAAAAATGACGCAGAGAACCAGTTGCAAAATCGGCGGGTCTAAAAATTACACACAAACTTTCCATGGAGTTCGACAATGATTAGTCTTCGACACTAATAAGTTTTCAAAGTTTTTCCTTCTAGAAGTTTGATAACTAATACAGTTCTAAGAGTAACATTGCTTAAATTTTGCATGAAATCTGTTATATACGTTCAAAGTTCATTATTTCAGAGAGGACTGCGTAAGCTGTTCAAGTCCTGACTGATGAGGACGACCAGCACGAGATAATCTACAAAGCTTCTTCAGTAATCATTTTTATTACTGTATTCTCATTTTTTCTATGATGAATAAATTTTATATACACGATTATTTAAAATACGGAGTGGTATTAAAGGGTAGGTAGGTATTACTTGGGTGTCGTTTCGGTATTACTTGTGTATCGTTTCAGTATTACTTGCGTATCGTTCCAGTATTACATCGGTCACAATCGACCGTGACCGCAGTCATCACTGCGGTATCGGTCATATTACCCAAGTCATACTGAATTGTGACCAAAGTCATACTAAAGTTTTACCGATGTCATACTGAATTGTGGATTTTAAGTTTTGGAGAAGCTTATACGAATCTCCCATAAATATATCAAGACATCTATCCCTAGCCGGGAGATGATGCTCAAAAATGACAAGTCTCTTGTGTTGTGCACACACTTAATTACCATTTTCACAAGGTTTCCAATCTGCGTGACAATAATCACTTCCAGATCCTGAGACGTCTTCCTAACTCGGTCGCAATCAGTAAAGAAGAGGCCAATGCATTTGTCTGCAACGCGATCACCATCAGAGACACGGTCATTTCACCAATTGGTGTAGCCGAGAAGACTAGAAAGGCACTGAAGGAACTAGGAAAGACTGTCGAGGAAGTGGACATGAGCGAATTCATGAAGAGTGGTGGTGCTTGTCAATGTTTGGTGCTCAGATTGCTGTAGATGTAGCAATAGTAACTATGTATTAAATGTTGTGGTAGCTTTGAATAAACAATTCTTTTCTATCCATGTTACATCGACCAATTATTTTTCATGTGAACCGAAATTGGCTTTTCTTCTAATGGACTTGACGAAGATTCATCGTTAGCTATGAGAGAAATAACAAAACACATTGATTTAGTTTGTACTTTTGTTCATCAATAATGACTAAAAAAAATAATATATGTTGTGGGGACTTCACGTTCGCTGTAGCAGCTTCAGAACAGTTAGGGTTTGTGCGGACAAGCGCACTAGAAACGACTTGGAGAAGAGACTGGGATTTGACCTTTCGATCCAGATCAAATTGTCATGTAACATCTTTCAGCATTCAATGAGATGTCATACCCTTTGTTCGTCATTTATTCAAATCATTCTGGTTGAAGAATATAGAAAAGTCATCATTTTTCACTAGAATCGACCAAAACCACTAAGAAAATGATTTCTCTCAGGAATGACAGGGAAATCTGCCGCTCACATTATTCAAAGGATCCTTATGGTCCCGCCAAAGCATTTCACCGTCGAGGTAAATTTGGAAGTTTTAAAAAATACACGAAATTACAGTACAACATCAACCCCTGGATGGGCGGTGTTGTCGACAAGGCCAAGGCAATGCAACAATGGACAGTTTTGAAAAACGCCATCGAAAAGCAAGGAGTCAAGGTTAATCGATTATCGATTTTCCATTTTTTGATCGATTTCAGGTTCTCACTCTGGAACAAACCGAAGGGCTCCCAGACCAAGTTTTTGTTTGCAATAGTGGTCTCACTTATAATAACAAGGTGTACCTCTCCAAATTCCGCCATAAGGAAAGGTGAGTCAGAGACTTCCGTGAAGCGGTCGAACGTCGCGTTTTAGAACCGGAGAACAACCACACTATCTCAAATGGTACAAAGAGAATGGAATCGAGACGATTGGTGAGGGATATGAAGAAGTTTTCGAGGGAGGAGGTGATGCTGTCTTCTCTGATCTCAACACCCTCTGGGCTGGATATGGAGAGAGAAGCTCGAAATCGGTAAGCCGCCGCGCAGTCGCAAAGGTTTACGATGAAACTTTAGGCGTACGAAAGGGTGAAGGCACTGGGAAAGTTCGACATTGTTCTATGTGACATAGTTGATCCCATTTTCTACCATTTGGGCACTTGTTTCACACCTGTAGATGAGCATACGGCTATTTACTACCCACCAGCGTTCTCGAAAAATACTCAAGAGGAGGTGAGATGATCAATAGTAGTTTACCAAAACTATGATTTTGTAAGACGTAATAACATTCATATCATGTCTTGACAATAATCACTTTCAGATCGTGAAACGCCTCCCCAAGTCAGTGGCAATCAGTAAAGAAGAGGCCAATGCATTTGTCTGCAACGCTATCACCATCAGAGACACGGTCATTTCACCAATTGGTGTAGCCGAGAAGACTAGAAAGGCACTGAAGGAACTAGGAAAGACTGTCGAGGAAGTTGACATGAGCGAATTCATGAAAAGTGGTGGTGCTTGTCAATGTTTGGTGCTCAGATTGCTGTAGATATTGTAGGTTATCATCCATGATATGTATCAAATGTTATGGTAACTGTGAATAAAAACTTGAATTTTCACTACGATTCTAACTTTTTTCATTGAATACATAAATATCTTTTGGAATAATCATATTTTCATAACGGCTATTTTGGATCTCTTTGTACTAACTTTGAATATAAATTTTGTTATTTTTGGTTAAAATTTTTTCCGTGTTCTTTAAGGTTAGGAATACACTTAAATTAAATAATAATTATTTAGAAGTTATATTTAAATACAATTGTTCCAATGTTGATTATTACCCTCGCAAATTTTGAAATATGCGGCAAACAGAACTGAACGTCTAATGATTTTCATGCATCTCACTCTGAGTCTCGCAATAACACATGGACTCGCGTCCTCTTTCAACTCAGCTGAAGCTTCCCAACACTTCGTTTTTTGGTCTGAAAAACCTCGTGGTTTTCCTCTTTGGCGACATCTTATCACTATGTAACAAGTGTCTATCATCAAAAAATAAGATAATTCTGGCGCTTGTTACAAACTTTACGACTTTCTGCAAATAAACGATGATATAATCGTCTTTTCACACTCACTATTGACGTTTCGGATGATACGATCTTCGAGAAAAATGAGATTTTATCTTCGAAAACTGACTGACTGTGTCGGTATTTCGTTTGGTAGTTTCTATTCTGACATGCATCTAATCCTGTGAAGACGGCTTATCGGCGCCGATAAAAAGTGCTGTCATTAATGAAAGATTTCATGCTATGTATAGTTTTTGTTAGATTGTTATTACGGAACGGCTCATCTTCTTGTTTGTCTAGAATCTTCTACATTCAATATCGACTTTAATTTTATTATTCTTGTGTTTCATTCGTTCTGTCATTTCTCAAACAACATTATAATAAGTGTAGAAAGTGACTAATGACCCGTTGCACCGCACGTTGAAGTTTCTATAGAAACTTCGAAATCAATGAAAACTTATGCAGTAAACTGCAACTAATGCCTTGTTGTGGTCATCAATCCGCTGCAAAAGCTGCCCAATAATTGAACCACATGTGTTGAGAGGTAATGCACTAACTCTTCGTAATGTTTCGAAAACAACAGTTCTCTGGATAGTTAAAAACAACTGACCGCGAGGTGACATTACACATTTTCTGACAGCCTAGTAACTTTCTAAGTCTCTCTATACATTATTCATAAGCATTTCGTGACGAGAATAATAAAAGAAAGTGACAAATGAGGAACAGAAGTTGTCGTGAGAAAAAAAAAATAAAGTAAGAGAATACTTTTTGATCTACTTTATCGATTGTCGTTTTCCGCTTTCTACAGTAACCCGATTTTCTCTCTTCTTTCCTGTTCCGTTTCTCGATCAACATGGTTATCGAAGGAATGCCGAAAGATCACGGGGTGAAGTTTTTCACCCAAGAAGACAACGAAGATGGATCACGCGAGAGTTCTGCTCCACTAGAGGTATTTTTTTGATTTAATGTGACCTAAACACGTGACATTTCAGGATAGACCTAGCGCCATTTCGGGTATTTCGGAAGAACTAAAAAACTATACTCTGAGTGAGTTTTACTTCTACTGTCAATTGACAGTATTAAACTTCATTGTTGAACATGGTCCCAACTATCAACCTCATAATCAAAATTAATCTTTCAGGCAATGAAAAATAATGACAAAGATAATAACAATCACACAAAAAAAACTAGAAAATCGGAGTCGAGCAGCTCTAACGTTTTTTTTTAAATTTATCTTTTTTGGAGAGAAACTGAACGTTACTTTTTTGTATTGCTACTAGGAATTTTATTTTTTTTCTTGTAAGCACTGGTCATGTTTCTCTCCAACGCATTTTTCAGTCTTGAAACTCTCTTTAGGCTTCGTATAACTCAAAATCGGACGACACAGAGGTTCCCGCTACGCCACCTCTTAGCATAGAAGACAAATCGAATAAAGGACAGAAAGATCTTAGTTCGCCACAATGTCCTACTACTCAACCTGCAAACTCCTCAACACATGTGAACGGTATCAAGAAAATTGTACCCACGAAGCCATCATTTGCTTCCGCGGAGGTAGCTATGGCAATGAAGACTCAGCATACGGTTACACCTTGTTCCACCTCATCACCACCTGGTGCCGTTGTGAAATCTTCGACCCCGCTATCTCCATCTTGTGGAAAAATTGGCTTGTCTGCAGAGAAGCCTTTGACATCGTTGTCGAAACCTGTGACAGCCATGAGCCCAACGCCAGCGAAGGCACAAACGTTGAGCACGTCCTACAAGAAAATAAAACAAGCAGATACTAACAATGCTTGTCAGGTGCTGAAGGCAGGTACACCACCAACAGTCTCATCCAAAGATTCCATAATGACTAGGAGCAAATCTTCAAAAAGGAAAAGGAGGTCAACTCCACCACCATGTCCACTTGCAAAGACAACATCGGCGAAAAGAGTTCATACAATATCGTCGCAGAAGAAGCCCACAACTCCACCAGCTGGCCCATCTGTGGCGACTATAGTAGTGAAAAGGTCGCCATCAATACTACGTCCACCACCGAAAAAGCCGAGAACACAAAGTCAACGCCTAGATTCTCCTGCGCCAAACAAGGGGGTGACAACGAGCCCGGCATCCAACTATGCAACACCAATAGGAAACATGACGGAGGGGAAAAGTCCCATGACGCCTATGCAAACCTTGGACTGTGAACAGGAATATTCATTGGCGGACATCAACACAGCCTTCACGCCGATTCCGCCAAGTAGAAATATGGACAATGAACAAGTTCAACAGGTTTTTGATTCGAAATTTGATTCAATGCGATAATGAGAAAGTCAATTCTTATCGCATTGATTCAAAATTTTACAAAAAGTGAATAAATCTATATAGGGACAACACCGTTTGGATGATCCGCCAAGCCCCAAGAGAACGAAAAACACGTCTCGTGACGATTCTGATGACGTTGCACAGGAAAACTGTCCAAGAAAGGGAAAATTTGTTGATGGTTTTCGGAGAATTTCGGCAATCTTAATCAAAAGTATTCAGTGACTAAAGTTATGGGTTTCATGAGTCCAGAAATCAAAAAGAAGAGTGAGTGAGGTTGAAGTTGGGATTCTATGGAAAAAGAAAATCGGTCATAAAATAAAAGAAAAATGGCTTCAGATTTGAAAGTGTTTTTCACGTCAAATTTTTTTTCACGTTTCAAATTAATTTTGGATAATTTTATATGAACGCAAGTGTGAGGAAAAGATAGACAAACAGAGGTTCTGAAGAAGTCTATTTGGGACTACTAAAAACATGAATGTAGAAAATAGTTTGACAACTTTCCTACAGGCAAACTAGAGGAACCTTCTAGTAGACTGGGTAAGCCGGTGTTGTTGCATGTGAATGTGAAGTAGTAGTCGAACTCTGTTGTTCCCGCCAAATTTGAATTTAAAATTTGCAGAAACCGTCGACAGCGAGCTCTTTGATGCAGGGCCGTTCAAGCCGAACTATGTTGTGAGTAGTTTTTTTGATTCAAAGCTCTCTTTGTGCACTTTCCTGTAGAGTTTTCAAACGGGAGGCAAATTTTATTGGTTCGATGTGCTTTTGTTATTTCAAACTTCTCAAAGTTTTATTTCCAGCTGGGTGGAACCACGAGCCATTCTACAACGAACCCGTTCGAGATTTCGACGACTCCGATCGAGATCAACGAGAGTCGCAACCACAAGACGATCGAAATTCAGAATAGGTAAGCTTTTTGAGAGTAGCGAGGCACCAAGCGGTCAGTATCGGGCTACGCTGACATTTGTTGAGCCTTTTTTTTTAAATAAAAGACACAAAGCTGCCGCGGTCGATCCCACATAGACGCATTTTTTTTGCAATTTGTGGCAGAGAAAAAGGCTTGAGAAAATGTGGTTGTAAGCTGTGGCGAAAGTTGACAATCTCCAAACAATATTTGGCGTTTTCATTAAAAAAAATTGTGATAAAAATCCATGGAGTAGGTGCTGTCGAGTTTGATTCCGCATGACTGCCATTTTTTGCAAAATTAAGGCAGAAAAAGAGCTTGAGAAGATTTTCATGCTTGTAAGTTTGAAGACTATGTTGTAGAGCATGATGGTATCGCACAACGTAGTATGAGAATCCATTCTCTAGACAAACAAAAAAGCAAAGCCATTTCCCTTTCGAACCAATTTATTTTATCTCTTCCGAACAAAGGTTCGTTTCCATGATTCTTCATCTCGATTCTCTTCTCTAAAATGACGGAATTCCTGCACAGTCAGACCTCTTCTCGAATAGTTTGCCGTAATCCTCCACGCGGTTCACGTTTCTAGATCACGTTCCGAATAAAAATCACCAATTTTATCTAAATTGAAGTTACCGGATTTTCGCGAGGCAACTCATCTGTTATAAGAACGTGATAACGTAATTTTGCCACGTTGCTCTCGGTTGGAAGAGATTTCTGTAGTGGCGAGCTAAAAGAACGTTGAACAAAAATTTCCACGTGAATCACGTTCACAATAAAAATCACATTTTTTTATCGAATTGAACACAATAAACAGCTTTTTAGGAAACGCGACTATTTTGTCTAATATTTAGCCGGACTTTCTTTTTTTTTCCTAGTTTACATGCGTTCCCAAAGCTCGGACCGTTCTTTTACTGTAATGACAGTCAATCTGTTATAACAACGTGATAATGATGTGATTTCTCCAAGTTACTCTGCGTACGTGCTATGTATTGGCCTAGCTATCTCGGGCCAAATGTGCATTATCATATGGCTGCAGCGACGGATTAGACACAGCGGATTTTAGCCACATTCAACGCCATTTACCAAATTAAAGAATTATCCCCAACTTTTGGTAAATTTGACCGTGATTCTGATAATTTCACGTGATTTGAGCCCAAAATCGTGAGATTCGAGAAGTTATGAATAGAATTAGAGTGTTTTGTTGATGAACTATCTGGCTGACTCATCATTTTCCAG
The DNA here is from genome assembly GCA_963978915.1 of Caenorhabditis parvicauda. Classification (NCBI taxonomy): domain Eukaryota; kingdom Metazoa; phylum Nematoda; class Chromadorea; order Rhabditida; family Rhabditidae; genus Caenorhabditis; species Caenorhabditis parvicauda. The sequence goes on along the minus strand of OZ022251.1, from coordinate 10,889,569 downwards.
GTAGACTAATTTTATAATTTTGTTGGTCAAATTTTGCCTGAATTTCTGGTTTTTTTCAATCTAAACATTACTTTCTTCTCTAAAAGTGCAATGATAGATTGATTACACATGATTTCTTCTATCCCCCAAAAATGTTAGGAATCGGAAATTAATGAAATTTCCTTTGAAAAAAGCTGTAAATTGAAGTGAAAGATCCTCCAATCAAGTTTTTATCAAAGATTTTGGAGCCGTACAAATCTTCTTCTGCTCCGATTCGCCTGCTAATTGACCGTACTACGATTCTCATTTTCTCTGAAGTCGAACATCCCGACGTCTTCCTTTGCTACATCTTCAAGATTCCAGAATTTTCTCGAATTTAACCCCGAAATGTCTTTTGATATTGACATTGATGTCCTGTGGGAAGGTGTATCGGTTCTGAGAAAGTTGGTTTTCACGACGCAGTCTCCACTATTAGCACCAGAGAAGGCGCATGGTTTGCACGAAAAGTGGGCGGGTCACCAGTAGCCAGCACTGACTTGAAGTAGCGTAGTTTAACTAACAATTAGCACAAAATTGAACTTCATGTCCCGCTTGCATGAATCTTGGGCGGTGCAATGCACAAAACTAAACGAAAAAGTACCGTAGTCAACTTGTGATTTTTGTGGATTTCAGAGCCAGGCTGGAATCCCAGAACGACGCATGTCTTTCGCCCAACTCGGTGAAGAGTATTCTTGATGAGCTGGAACCAAGATGCAAGAGCCCACAACAGGTCGAGATGCACACGTTCAGGTGAGTAACACTTGATGCATTGCGTGCGCGGAACGGTTCGAAAACTCTGAATGCAATGTGTGTACGTAGCTCACTGCCTACCCCGCGCGAAACTATCATCGATGACGTGGAATATGAGCATTTCGCGACACGGCTGCCGCTAACTCTTTTGAATGCAATTTCATTTCAGAGACGCAGTCGACGTCAACTACCAACGTATGGCTATAACCGGAGAAGATTTGAGTGGAGTGAGTTTTTCGATAGTCAAAATGGGTGGGATATCCTTGCCCACTTTTGCAATTTCCGAGTGATAAAAATGAGCTCACGAAGCTATCCGTCAGCTTTTTTTAGTTGGTCACTGAAGAGAGAATATTGATGACAGTCTCCGCCCCTTTTGCAAGATGTGCATGATTAACACTTATCTTACAGGTTCCACTCGAAGATCTGAAAACGGCAGCGGGGCACTTGATCGAAGCTCTTCGCCTCCGTTCGGAGTACATGGAGAAGATTGGAAATCAGTTTCCAGCGACAACAAGAAATTTCTTGTCCGGACATTATCCAAACAATCTTCCGCGTTGTAGAGTAAAGAACACCGAGTCGAGTATGTTTTTGCCTATTTTCCAACAAAATTAGTTTCTTCACGTGAAAAGTAGGCGTTTTCCATCAGAAATGGAGGTTTTTTCGCAATTTGAAAGTTTTACGTTAATTTGTGTTCAAAAATGTAATTGACAAACAAATTTTGCGAATCGCCACATCGTACGACGATTATGACCATTGGATTCAGTAAAACAAGCGTGTAGGTTATTTTTGAAACAACATCACATCACACGTAATTCATCGTCAAGTCTGGTGTTGTCGGTGCAGTCACGAGCACACATACACCAAAACACGAAACACGTTACACACTTGACACCAAACTGTCGTAGTGGTCATATCTATCTCTCTCACGTTACTTCTACCTTCTTGTATTCTATACTGTGAGCACTGAAAAGTAGTTTTATTGATTTTTATTCTTAAAATTTTTTTTTATAAAAAGTTGTATTTTTATTCATTTTTTCGAGCTGAAAAAATCTTAAGAAGTTACCATGTTTCGGTTTTATTTAGAAATTTATGAGATTTACCATAATTTTTGCCTATTTTTTAGCAGTGAATCTTCAACAAATGTTGGCGAGACGTGATTCTGATGGTAAAGTGTGAAACTGACACTTTTTTCCGAGTGATTTTAACAATAACAGAAAATTTAATTAAAGAGTTTCTTACTAGTAAACTAACAGAATTTGGTGCAGAACTGCATGAAAATGACTTTTTTCTTCTCACGAAATAGCATCCAATTCGCGGCAATATGTTAAATACACGACGGAACCAGGCAGCCTTCTCATAAAAGTGAATGTAGAGAAAAAAATCTCAACGTTTTGGACACGATCCATCATTTTACTGTAATTTTCGAAAAAATTCCAAAGTTTTCAATTTTTCCCGTAATCGCCAAGGCGAAATGGTAGGTTCCTCTTACGGACTACTGAAATGCTTATTTCGAATTTCTGAAAATGGGTGTTTTAAAAAAATTTATTATGAGAATTATTTTTTTAATTATAGAAAACGGTCGAAAAAAAGGAATTTTCTTTGTGAACAATCGGATGACCTGTGAAGGGTGCTTGGTGTAAGTGGTGCTTTTTCCATATTGTCACCATCTCTCTTTCTCTTCTTTCCACAGTTCACCCACTAATGTGTCATCAGAACCCTAAGATTCACGCCTTTTTCAGCTGTCAGCACTTCATTCAACCCACCAGAGCCACCAAAAGATCACTGGGGATTGTTGGACCCACTTCCGAAGTACCCAGTCACATATACCTTAAAGAGGGTCGATGGAGTCGTGAGTTCTTATTATTTTGCCGCTGATTAGTGGAAACTTGTGAAAATTTAAAGAAAATATAACCCTGAACAAGGTTTTTTCCATGAAGAAAGCTAAAAAGTGGCCTCTAACTTATTCCTGAAAAAAATAATAAAATGATATTGAATTCACTTAAGATTGAAATTCGCAACAAGGATGGAGTTCTCGACGAGAAGTTCAAGAAGTTTTACCACTCCAAAGAACAATTTCTGGCTGACACAGAGAAGCTGACCTCGATGATTGTCGATGGACCTTTGTGAGTTTTTTGTCAACCCTGCCGCAGTTTGCAGAGAAACGGGAGTCTTGTGCACTGAATGTGTGAAATTCAATGTGGACAAGAGAACCCTCCCACATATGTGATACCACGCCGCACTTTGCAGGAAATCGTTCTGCTTCCGTCGTCTGTCTTACCTCCAGAACAAGTTCCAACTCCATGTCCTACTCAACGAACTCCGAGAGCTGCATGAGCAGAAGGGTGTTTCCCACAGAGACTTTTACAACATTCGAAAGGTTTGTTCCATTGACCGCTACGTCCGCCCGCGATGCGCAGAAAATTCATCAATTGGTGTTGATTTACGATGGTCTCGACACGAAAAGCTTCCTGTGTAAATTTACTAACTTTTACGGTTGCAGGTTGACACTCACATTCACGCTGCTTCATCCATGAACCAGAAGCACCTTCTCAGATTCATAAAGAAGAAGATGAAGACTGAAGCCAACACGGTAGTCATGGAGAAGGTGATTCTGTTTTTATTTTTTTGTCTCTGAATTCAATTTTTCCTCATCTTAAAAGCAGAAAATTTATGAAAAGATGTTTTTCCCAGACTCTAGGCTGTAAAAATCGCAGTTCATTTTTTTCGAACAGAGAAATAGAAAGAGTTTTATCGCTTTAATTTTCGAAAACCTTTTTTTCAGGACGGAAAGCCAGTCACCATGAAAGACCTCTTCAAGAAGATGGGAATTGACGCATACGATCTGTCAGTTGACATGCTGGACGTTCACGCTGACCGTAACACCTTCCACAGATTTGACAAGTTCAACACCAAGTTAGTATCTAATTATTCTTTCTCTCTCTCTCTCTCTTTCCATTTTTTCTCTTCCTCTCTCTCTCTCTCGTCGTATTTTCTAATCTTCTTATAGGTACAACCCAGTTGGAGAGTCGACCCTTCGCGAGATTTTCATCAAGACGGACAACTATGTTGGTGGTAAATACTTCGCAGAAGTTCTCAAGGTTGTTTCGCCCCATTCCATCTCAAAACTTTTCTATCTCAGGAAGTTTTGTCCGACCTAGAAGACTCGAAGTACCAACACTCGGAGCCGCGTTTGTCGATTTACGGAAGAAGCAAGGTGAGTGTTTTCAAAAACGAATTGTAGTGATCTTTCTTGTCTTAAATTTTCAAACTATCAATATTGTTTGTTTCAATGAATGATAACTTTGTAGAACGAATGGGACGCGCTTGCCAAATGGGCAATCACTCATGATGTATGGAGCCCGAACGTTAGATGGCTGATCCAGATTCCAAGACTATAGTGAGTTTTATGTTTTACAAAATTGGAATTAAAGTGACTGCGAAACTTGTGGTGGATCGGCGTTCCATCAAACAGCGATTTGATTTTGTCGGAAAAAAAGAAATTGACGGAGCTCGTCACGATGAGTATATAAAAATTACAGCGACATTTATCGAACCAAGAACATGGTGCAGAACTTTGATGAAATTCTGGACAACATCTTCACTCCACTGTTTGAGGTGTGTTTTTGCTTTTTTCCAGTTTTCGCTCAGGTTGACTCGAATAAGTGTTTTTTCCCTTAACAGATAGTGCTAAACAGCTAACGAGTAAGTGTGCGACTCGATACTTTTACTCTTTTTCTCTAATATTTTGTCACGTTTACCTGGATTAGCATTAAATTTGATCAACTTGACGATTTTTCTGTTATGTGTTTGAAATCTCGTAGTTTTGGAAATTCTGAAGTGGAAATTAATAGAAAACAAACAATAGAATCGAGAATAGGACTAATCCACCTCAACGTGATAGAAGATTGCGATGTTCAGGTGACCAACGACCCATCATCACACCCAATGCTTCACCGTTTCCTTCAACAGGTTTCCGGAATTGATTCTGTCGACGATGAATCCAAGCACGAGTTTGTTCATGTGAGTATTTTGAGAAGAGAGAGAGAGAGAACTGCAAAATCCGCCTTGCAGTTTGACCGTTCCACCCCAACCCCACCAAACTACAAAGACACTGAGAACCCACCGTACAACTATTACCTCTTCTACATGTACGCGAACATCACGGCCTTGAATGCGTTCAGAAGGTGAATTTTGACTGATTTTTCTGAAAAACCGTCCACGAAATTGAACAATTTGACTTGGAAAAAATGAAGTTTATTGAGATTGAAAAACGAAGTAAGGCCCTTTTTTCTTGGAAACGTTCAATTTAGAGTGTTAATAACTCATAATAATGTATTTAAGAGAACGAATTTTTATAACATGGAGAAAATAACTTGCTTCTGAATAGTTTATCTTTTTTTATTACAAGTGTGAATTTCACACAATTTCAGAAAACTGTCGAAAATTACTGAACACTAAGCTATTGACACCTTCTTATTGAATCTCCAATCATATTGTTTGCAGAGAACGTGGCATGAACACTTTTGCACTAAGACCTCACTGCGGAGAAGCTGGTCACATTTCGCATCTCCTAGCCGGTTATCTGACAAGCGAAAGCATCGCGCATGGAATTTTGCTGAGAAAAGTGAGTTTTTGTCACTAATCTCACTCACTTTTAAATAACAAAAAACACATTCACTCTAGTTTTTCAGGTCCCAGTACTCCAATACCTATTCTACCTGACCCAGATGGGAATCGCCATGTCCCCACTTTCGAACAACTCGCTGTTCATCAGCTATCAACGCAACCCGCTGCCAGAATATCTGCAAAAGGTGCGCGGTTTTCAGTTTCCCATTGAAATCGCCATTCAGGGACTCAACGTGAGCCTGTCGACCGACGACCCGCTCCAGTTCCACTACACTAAAGAAGCGCTGATGGAGGAGTTTTCGATCGCAGCACAGGTACATCAGGGTTTTTTTTTGGGAATTTATTGATTGCCACGTTGCACAGGTTTGGAAGCTCAGTTCATGTGACATGTGCGAGCTGGCACGAAACTCGGTCAACCAGAGTGGATTCGAAGACAAGGTGTGTTTTTCTATTTAAGTATGCATGGATTGCATTAGGGACACGCCCCTTTCATGAGCACCCAATTTTGAAGTTGAAGTTTTGTTACGCATTCAAATACTGTTGAAAGACTGCAGGCCACGCCCATTTTTATGCAAAAAAAAATTTTAAAGTTTTTCAATGAGAAAACCTACGTTGAAATTCCGCACGACCGACTGCCGTGTGCGATGTTTCTGCACTGCGCGGCAAAAAACTGCCGCCATCACAATTTCCCGGCGGTGTTGCGAGCACACCATTTGTTGACCACGCCCACTGAAAATATTCCATGTTTCAGGTAAAAATTCACTGGCTCGGACCGAACTACCGCGAAGACGGAGTGCTCGGAAACGACATTCACCGTACCAACGTGCCGGACATTCGCGTCTCGTTCAGACACGAAGCACTGGTTGACGAACTGACCAACTTGTTCAGAGTTCACGACCTGAAGAGACCCTACTAATGTACCCTACAAAATTGTTTAACGTCAAGATGAGAATTAGAGTCTATGCACTAAAAGTAGAGATTTCATTGTCACAATGAAAGCCTTGTGTCTACACTAGCTACTCATTCTGACGCCAAAATGCGTACCATATTCGACTAGTTTACGACATTTACTCAACCACTCGTCCCAAGTCCCCATTCACCCCATTGAATTCATAGTTTTGGTATTACTTTTCATTTCAATTATTGCATCACTAGTAAGCGAAACCGTTTCCTGTCCGATTTCTAGTTATCATATCATGATGTATACAGACTCCTCCATCCCCCGCATTACGTGGTCCCGGTTGAAGAAAAAAGTATTGGGTTTTATGAGTATCGAGTAGAGATATCCCACATCTACCCACGTTCCCCCTTTTCAACTATTCATGTTTTGTGATTGTGAAAATAAATTTGATAGTTTCGGAGGATTGCAGTTTACGTGAGTCTATTGGCTCGACACGCCCACCTCATACTAGAAGCTGACTCTGGATTGCTATAACTTAGGTTTACGAGATTTCACTCGTATCTCAGACTTGCTGCACACAGTCTTGTTCACTGCTTCGATGTGAGAGCACAGAGAAAAACTAATGGAAAAGGATGTTTTGCTCTTTACAATTGTAATGTAAGAGAATGTGTACAATCGCTAGACACAGGACGCCCGGGCGTGGTGAGACTGCGCAGTCTCCAACACCTATAACTGATGCGTGAGGACTTTTACACTTCCTGTCCACAGACCATTTCAATATTCAATTACGGTATCAGGAGGTGCCGACGACCATGTAGAAGAACACTGTTACAGAGGTTAGTCAATCCATTTTCTGACGAGTTTCTAACACTTCTCTAGCTGTCTGACGTCTCTATTTCCAGATTCTGTCGTTCTCTCTCTTGTCTGATTGTCTATTTCTCTCTAACTCACTCCTACCTAGACTCTCCCCCTATCTCTCTAGCTCCTCACAGTCTAGTCATTGGGTGTATCTCCTTCTCTGGCATATGGGAATTCCGTGTATAGCTAGAACATAGAAAAAATGGATTTATTCATGCATACACCTTCTCCCAATCGTACGGAAACTCTTGGATGTTCTGATTCCTCAGTGCTTGCTGGAGGGTCGAATAGATCATTTCGTAATTCGGCTCGGAGTAGTAGGTAAGACTGTCAATGTGACTGCAATGAGTTAGTCAAAACCGCGTTTGAAATGCAATCAGTGCAGACTTCTTGAAAACTAGTGACGCAGACTCCATGCAATCGGTGCAGACAATTTCGGCAAAACTCACTCCAAGACTGCTTTGTACTCGCCAAACGGACATTTTGCCAACATTTGATTCAAGGTGTCTCCGCTTCTTGATGACTTCTTCATGTCACCAACTTGATTCATATCCGTCGAAACTTTCCATGGGAGAGAAGCGTTGGTGAAATCAACTAGCATGTAGAACCTGGAAAGTTGATGAGTCACGGACTACTGTAGAATACAAGTAGATCAAAATAAATTCACGTACCAACTTTCCACGTCATCCTTCCTCCCATGTTCTTTCCCGCAGTGTGACGCTATGGGTGCGTACCGTGGGGTTCCTCTGAACGGAGCCTTTGAACGGGGCTGCATCATCACGTTCTGTAAATTTGTGAATCTATGAAGGAACCGCATCGCGTAAGAGTTTCAACGCGTTTACGACTCACATTCTCATCTACATACTTTCTGCACAAGCCGAAATCTAGAATGAAGATGCATCGAAGTTCCTTGGTCTCGGAACGACCAACAGCGAAGTTGCCCGGTTTGACGTCTCTGAAGTTTCAGCATGACCTAGGTATTCTGAACCCCGCGGTCTAATTCTTAAAGTTTTCGAAAAATCGAACCTATGAAGAAACCCGCACCAGTGAAGTTCTTCTAGCGCTTCGAGACATTGAATGGAAGCTCCAATGGCGCATCCAACAGACAAATGGCCGTCTGGACCCGTCTTCTTCGCATCCTAAATATCGACTTCAAACTTGGCGGGAAGAAAATTTGAACCTGCATCGATTTACCGAGAAATTTCATTACGATATAGTTGAAATCTTTGAATCTTCCTTTATCTGGAAGACTCGGGGCGTTAGATAGATAGATAGATAGAGAAAGCGAGCGAGAGAGAGAGAGAGAGAGAGAGAGAGAGAGAGAGAGAGAGAGAGAGAGAGAGAGAGAGTGAGAGAGAGAGAGAGAGAGAGAGAGAGAGAGAGAGAGAGGGGGAGAGAGGAGAGATAGATAGATAGATAGACGGAGAGGGAGAGGGAGAGGGAGAGAGAGAGAGATAGATCTCACCTACAAGAGTCGGCATATGTCTTGAGCCTCTAGCTGTCAACTTCTGCATGACATACAGCTCTAAACGCAAAAGCTGAAATAACCTGTTACAAAACAAAGAAGATTGATTGAAAGTCTGACCGGGATTTTCTCAGTGGCTGACTCGCACTTCAATGCGTACTGATTGCCATTAGTATCTTGAATCGAATAAACTGCACCGAAAGTACCTTCTCCCAACTTTTTCAAAACCTGAAAAAACAGAATAAGATGAAAACAATATAATAAATATCAACCTTATATTTATCGAGCTGCTCCCCATAGTTAAGCTGAATAATGGTTGGATTAGCCATGGGGGTAAAGAAATGATGGTTTTTGATAAATTCAGGACACGTTTTTGTACGTTTTTGAGCATATTATCGAAAAGATAGCGTTATTCACTGATTCATTCTATGAGTCGAACACACAAGTCGATAAATTTGATTTCTTTCAAAACAACGTTTAATGTGGTGATTGTTTCACGCTCATGCAAAAAACTACAAAGAGAAAAAAGAAAGAAAGAAAGAAAGAAAAAAAAGAAAAGAAAATATGTTTTGAAATCGCGGCCAGTTACAGTAACGGTTATGCAAATCTTAATTACTGTATGCCGTGGATTGACTTTTCAATCAATTTAATTGGGATTGTAGTGAAAGGCATCCGGATCCCATCGCCACTAATAACGGCAAATTGTAAAAGGCACCCTGGCGGACCGGCACCTCGGCACCATCTAGTCTGCCATGATGGGAGTGGTGCCGCGAACAGTGGTGCCACTTTTTGCGATTTGGCACCATTGTTCGATGAGAGTGGTGCCGTGGTGCCAAACTGAAAAAGGCACCCCGGCGGACCGGCACCTCGGCACCACTGTGTCCTCTGCACTAGGCATGGGCATATTGCCAAAAATTTTTTTTTAATTCGAAATTTTTTTTGTGAATTCGATTCTGACGTCGTCGTCGACTTCATCGTCGGGGACGTCGTCGAAAAAAAATTTTTTTTTGAATTCAATTCAGAATCTGAAATCCGATTCTTTTGAGAATCTGACATTCAAATTTCAGATTCTAAATTGAAATCACAAAAAATTCGATTTTCAAAAAAAATTTTTTTGACAACGTCACCGACGATGTCTTCGACAATGACGTCAGAATCGAATGCATTCAGAATCGAATGCACTCTGGAAATTGAAAATCGACAAAATCCAGGTTGAAATGGAGCCTGTCCAGGTGAACGTCGACACTTTTGGGGCCATGATTTAGTCGACTATCACCTAGATTAACCTGGATCTTCCTGACTTGGCCAGGATTTCGGGACCTCACTTTTAAGGACACGCCCCCTTTTTCTACTGTATTTTTCACTCTGGGTATATTCAAAAACACGTATTATTCAACAATTTATTTTTTTAAAAATTGTTCAATGCATAAAACAAAGATATGTTGGCGGGATCAGAGATTATAAATCTAATGGGGCATTTAGGAAAACACGGACACCGGCAGAACACTTCTTTTTCAAGGCTTAGGTAAGGTTAGGATCCAATTTTTTTGTGGAAATTAGTCAGCACCATTTTAGGTTTGGCTTATGTTCGAACAGGGGGTCTCAACCTTACCTAAGCCTAGAAAAAGAGGTAGTTTGCCCGCGTCTGTGGTCTGCCGGTGTCCGTGTTTTCCTACATGTTATCAGATGGCGTTGGTGACTGCGTCTTCCGTCAATGTTTTTGAGTGAGTTCATTGAATTCTTCAGACGTTCATAGTAGTCATTGGAAGTTGGTCCTCGTTAACTGAAATTGAAATTGTTCTCATTGATTCCAACATGTAACACTCACCAAGTTTATGCTTCCGCGTCATTCTTTTTCGAAAGTTTCGTATTTGCGAATTCTCTTCTGGTAGAGTGGTGCACTGTCGTCGATGTTCATTTCCGCGTCGACGCAGAACACTGGAAGAAAAACAATTTCAAAATTTTATGAGGTAGCAGATAAAAAGAAATTTTAAAATTTGTGATCTAACAAAATTCTACATGTAAATTCCAGGGTTACATAGTATTCCGACTTCTTTTTGAATTTTTTTTCTACTTTTCCATTATGAGGTTTATCAAAAATGAACAAATTACCTCTTTGGTTCGCAAATTTCGAATGACGGGTTGAACTCGAAGTAGACAGCTATGAAGTGGCTGCTCTTTACTTTTTCTGCTACAGCTTCCACATGTGAGGGTTGAAGCTTCCATTTCTTCCGGAGGATGTAGCTTGTTCCTCGATAATTCTACGATCGATGTCGATCGGAGTCTAAAAAACTGTTGTTGCATATGGGAAAGTGGGTCGATATATGCAAACACAAAATAGAGTCTAAGTGATACAACTAGTCAGCTTTGAACGCAATCCTCAATATCTGAATTTTCGACTATTTATCAATGCAAGGAAGAATAGAAGGGTAATTCAAAAAAGTCCAACTACATTCCGAATATCGAAATTAACTGTTTTCGGCAGAAAAAACTGAAATTCTTGAATTTTCGAATGAATGTGACAAAATTGTAATTATAATAGCAGTTGGTTGTTCATTCTTCTCCATAAAACACTGATTACACTACAACAAACATTTTAAGAAAAAATAAACAACCAATGCAGCAAGATCACAGAGAAAATGTAAGTTTATAAATTTAGGTAACTAAAAGAAAATTTCGAAAAAAAATCAATGAACACGTTAAACGCGTTCTGGAAAGCTGGAGGTAGTAAACGATTACCTGGATTTCCCCAAAATCACCAAAACTGGCCTGGTCACCTGGATCAAACTAAGTTTTTCCTGATCTGGCAAGGGTTTACCTGGATTTCCCCCAAAATCACCAAAACTGGCCCGGTCACCTGGACGAAACTAAGTTTTGCCTGGTCTGGCATGAGTTTACCCAAGCCTAATTCCAAATGTTCCTGGACTTTGTCGATTTTCAATTTCCAGAGTGTCAGATTCCGAATCAACTTCACAAAAAATTTCAAATTTCGAAAAAAATTTTTTTTTCGACAACGTCACCGACGATGTAGTCGACAACGACGTCAGAATCGAATTTCAGAATCTGAATCGAATTCACAAAAAATTTCGAATTAAAAAAAATTTGGCAATATGCCCATGCCTAGTGCCGAGGACGCAGTGGTGCCGAGGTGCCGGTCCGCCGGGGTGCCTTTTTCAGTTTGGCACCACGGCACCACTCTCACCGAACAGTGGTGCCAAATTGAAAAAAAGGCACCACTGTTCGCGGCACCACTCCCATCATGGCAGACTAGATGGTGCCGAGGTGCCGGTCCGCCAGGGTGCCTTTTACAATTTGCCATTGAAAGTTACCATTGTTATAAGTTCATCTCTATTTTAGGCTTAGGTTAGGTTTGGGCCAGCTTAGGTTCAGCCTAAGCCTGAATACGAATGGAAAATTTACCCGGTGCGGTGCGGTGCACTTGGTGCGTTTTACTAAATGCCCTAATAACTAAACAGTCATCTGAATCATGAATCAATTATATGTAAGCTTACAAGATGCAAATTTAAAAAATAATAACCTGGTTCAAACTTTGGTCGAATCTTACCTTTATACATAACTAGTGCTGCTTAATTTAAAGCTTACCTAAGTCTAAAATTTAAGGTGTGCATAACTATATATCGCGAATAAATGAAAAAGTTCAGATGACTGTTTCGTTAGAAATTCCCATCGCATCCCTCATCCCATTTTTTCAAACGTCCATAACTTTTCTTGAAACATCCCGATCACCTCGGCTTAGATTAAACATTAAGCTGATCCAAACCTAACCTAATCTTAAAAAAGAGGTGTTCATGATAACGCACACTACGTTTTTCATGTTTGAAAACATGAAATGCGTTTCATTAAAACCATTTAATCGCTTTAATTTTAATCTGAAACTCATCTTATAACAGTTACTTCATAGTTATGTAATAAAAACGAACCGCATCGCATCCGGATGAATCTTTTTTCTAATCGATCACCGTGGTGCCGAATATTTCGAGTATTCTCACAGGTTGAACGTAAGGCCAACCCACAACTAACTAAATTTTAAAACTGAAAAAGACGTATTCATAGTAACGTACATAACGTTTGAAAAAAAGGTCATACGTACGGGATGCATTTCACCAAATACTTGTACGGAGAAATTTATCACTCAAAACGTTTCAGTTCGCAAAGGATTTTCATTCTTTCTGACATTGTTGAAATTCACGCCATGACGTCGACCGATGAGCAGCAGAAGCTGGCAAAGGTAAACTTTTTCTCTGTTTGGTATCAGAGAAATTGTTTTTTCTCCAATAAGGATAATTCATAACGGTAATTTTCAGTTGGCAGAAGTTATTTCCAAGATGGACATAAAAAACATCAAAGAAAAATCTTTCCTGGATGATCTTTGTGTGGAAATCGGAAAAATGTAAGTATTTATTTGTTTTGGTGTTTCAAAATCTAAATTTAGACAGGAAAATGAAGTTTCCATGATCAGTGTTCCACTACCTCTTGTTGAAGTTACGAGTAAAGATTGTATACAAGCCAACTCTGAGGCCGATGAGGAGTTCATTATGTTGAATTTCGAAGTAAGTCGTTTTCGAAACATCATTAAAATTCGGTTCAAGTTTTCGACGAGTTACGATAATGAATTGGTTAAACTTCTGAAGAATCTCTGCGATGAGAACCTTGAATCCTCAGAAGATAAGATCCAGATGATGATGGTAGGAGAGTCCAAGAAGAAAATAGTCGAGGTTTTAGTTTAAAATTTTAGTCGCTTTTGAAAGGAATTGAAGTTCATTCGTAATCCATTTGGCTATGAGAATATATTTTGTGGGATTTTGTTACAATAAAATTACAGACTCTTTTCACGTTTGTGTGCTTCTCGAATTACGACCCCTCGAATGCACGTCTACTTGCCAAGTTGTTCAAAAACATTGTGGGTGATCTCGAGCGTGATGAGATTCCCAAGACCGCTTTGTTATCCGTTCTAGAGCATTATCGCTACTACTTCGTATCGAAACTCGTGAGTTGTTGGTTTATCAGAAACTTACAAATACACTGATGACTTTTTGGACACAGTTTCTTAGATATGTTGCCGTAAGACGTGTTCTCGGATAAAGCATAGTTTGAATTTGGATAAGCAATATCTCTCATTTGTCCTAATTATAGCACACTAGCGGACGATTGTTAGATATTGAATTTTTGAAATTTTGAGAGAAAGTTATAGGTTAAAATCTTAAGATCTCTTCTTCTTTTGAAATTCCGAAAATTCAAAGCAAAGTTATTAGTTTGAAGATCTTGAATTTATGGATGAGCAGTTTTTTTTTCAATTTTCACCAATGAATTTCGTAAAATTCAGATTCCTACGTTACCGGATGATCCCAACGGATACGAGAAAATATTGAATGGATTGGTGATGTATGTAATGTTCATGTTTCAGAATTGGCTATCATTGGAGAATACATTCAAAATTCAGATTCCTGGGCAACTTGGTACTCGAAGGTGTTATTGACGTGGATCATGTCTATCCAGTAATTGAGATATTTTTGGATGATGTGTTCACCGAAAAAGAGGTTTTACAAATTAATGTGTGTCTGCGTTATCTGATTGGTTTTCGCAGGAGTTTGTCGAATATGGAATCACCTTGCTCAATATCTGTGGAAGCCTTTTTCACGAAGCATTCTTCAATCATCAATTGAATGCAATTGAACGAATCAAGCAAAACCTATCGGCAGCAACAAGGTTCAACTTTATCTTTAATTATTAAATTTTTTGTTCAGAAATGCCGCGAAGGCAATAGCAGCCCGTGCTTCCAAATTATCATCATATAGATCACTAGACGAGACAAGAATGTCGCAGAAACTAGTGAGTGCATTACTATAGTGAAAAGATTGAACTATGGCGACAACTCGATGATTTCAGAAAATCTACTGGGATCTGCAAGCTAGCTTGAAAAAAGTTGACACTACTTCTTTGAGTTCATACGTTGAAAATTCTCAAAATATTACTAATCTGGAAGTTTTGAACTCGATTGAAGGTTTAGTCAATAATTTCATATCGCTCACCAAACAGGATATGCGCGAAGTGAGTTTTTGGAATCTTTAATTTTAATATAAGTATGAATGTGAAGTTTAAAAAGTTTAGCAGTTGAAATTCTCGAAATATTTTCAAGAGGATGAATTCAACCATCATTCTACGAGTATAATAACTTAATCGCAATTTCAGCTTGTTGTATGCTTGAGTGAGCACAACGTAGAGGCAAAGAAAATATCCGATCTATCAAAATTGGTTTGTCGTCTCTTTCATGTTCTCGATGAGTAACTCCTTCAGGTGCACAAAAAGGACTTAGCCTTGACACAGGAACTGGACAACTTCTTTTATGATTCCCTTTGTCAAGTTGTGAAAAAGTATCTGTTCGAGGTAGATAAAATATAATACATAACCAAAAGTTTCCGCTGATGCGATGTCCCTGCAGTTGAATTTCACTAGACTCGATTAACTGAACACTACTGGTGTATTTCTGCATCAAAGAGCATATCCGTGATAATAACGACCATGATAATAGTGAGAAATTTTTCAATTGCAGTGTCAGCCGGTTCTGTACGATGATAACATGATCAAGCTGTTCGCGAACAAATTGAAGAAGTTCTTCAGGTTTTCATTTTCCTTTCAAAATTTTTTTCGAATCGTATTTTAGCTTGCTATTGGACATGTTCAATAGTTCACTGACTACTATGGACACTGTGCAAATATGTCTGAAATTGGTTTTTGAATCTGACATTGATCAGTTTGTAAAAGTTGGTGCAAAATTCGTGAAGTCTTTGAAATATGACGACACCGTGGTCAAACGATGGATGAAGAAAATGATGCTCAACGAGGAAAAGAGGTGATACATTATGCGTTTTTTTTCACGGAACCCATTTTTTCTATTTTCGTTCTCAATTTTTTTTTCAGAAATCGCATCCTCGACTTGTGTAAAGAAGAGGAACAAAATACGCCCTAAACGTTAACAGCTCGTTACTTATCATGTGTAAAAATACAAAATAACCCCCTCACTAATTTTACCTGTTGTTGTTATTACGTCCATATATTACCGAAAAAAAAATGTTTGTTTCCTATTTTTCGCTCGCTATCGATATATATTCGAAAGATATCTGTTTTTTTAGAATTTAGTAAGACACATCGCGTTTTTTCGAATGTCCATGACTTCTCGGAACCCAATCACCTCTTTTTCAGGCTGTTATAACCTATAGGTTAAACCTTGAACTGACCAAACGCTAATCTAAGCCTAAAAAGAGGTTCCTTGTAAGGTAAACCACGTTTTTTGTTTGAAGAAATCGGCTGCGTTTTACTGAATACCATGTTTTGTATTCTAAAATATAAATTGATCCGTAAATCGGTTACTTATTACTGTAGCAGTTTCGCCTTGAAACACAAGAACGATTAAGTAATGCGCCTTTAATTTCAATGGACTGAAAGTAACTCTGGTAAACGATATCACATTCATATGAGTAGGGAAATTCATATGGACTCATGTGAATGCAAAATGCGGTTTTAACATTCATATGAATCCATATGAATTGTGGTAAAGAAAATCACATTCATATGATGAGGGGCATTCATATGAGTTCAGATCAATTCACTGTCTATTATGGAATTCATATGAATTCATATAGAGCCAAGGGGGATCATTGATTTTTCCTTTTAGAAGCTTTTTTTCTAGTCCTAAAATTTTTAGACATTACTTTTCTCGTTTGTTTTGCTTACTTTCTTCGTGTGCATGTATCACATGAGCGGTTAAGATTTTTCATGAAACGTCTAGTTATTAAACCAACGTTGGTAGTTAACAACCTTCATTTACTTTTAACAGAACAGTTAACGTCGAAAATTTCGAATTCACTGAATTTTTCGATCTAAATAATAGTTAAATTCGCTAAATTGTGATCATGGTTTCCTATTGATGAATCTCATACCTGATTAAATGCCAACACATAACTTTGCAAGATTTTTCAGAATTTCGAACTATTGTTTGAGGCTTACGAGTATTCGGCCTAGACGGTTGCGATGAGACGCGCTACATTATCTTCGGTAAATGCATCAAGGACTTGAAGAGAAAATAAGCCTGTCGTGAACAGAAACAAGCTGGTGATTTTTCGCGAAAAAAAAGTTCATTAAGCGTACTATTACAGATCTAGATGCTTGTCGACGTCTTCCGGTCACAACGGGCATACGTCTATCGTGCACTTATAAAATCAGTTCAAGTCGCGCGTCGGGAGTACGATTGAGAACTCGAAGTTAGTTTTTTTGTTTTGGTAACAATCTCAAATTCAGTGTCAAAATGACAGGGGTGAGGAACTTTGTATATCGTTGAATGATCAGTTTACCTGCGTTTTCGAGACTCGGCTCATCTCAAACAACTCTAGAGTTATTCTCTCACTTGTCCACTTGGCGTTAAATGAAAAATGAAAGAGTTGGCTACGGATTTCAGGATTAACATGAAAATAATGAACGCGGGATTTTTATAACTTTATATTGTACAAAGTTCCTCATTTCCGTCTTTTAGTTCTCTGTCACTGCTCAATGATGATACGTTTCACAATGCTCAATTTCCATTCAACATTTTGCGGGGTTTTAAAAACAGTAGTTTTGTAGATTTTAGACGGTTGCAAATATTGCAAACGACAACAAAATTTGATACTTATTGTCATACGAAATTCCGCTTCGAAAAACAGAGATTGCGCTGAAAACGAAGTATATACTTGTGCTCTTGATACATTCTATATGAAATTCGTAATCTTTTACTACTAGTGTGATGGTGGTATCTACAGCCTATGAAATTCATAGCAACAATACTTCCTTTCTAAAGTGATAATGGAGAACGCAAACTTTCTTTGTTTAATTTTTTAAAAACTTTTATTGCAGCACGACGTCAAGAAGCTTCAGAAGAGAAGACGAGCAACGATTTAATGAATCACGACGCCGGACTTTATACATTGATATTTGTTGTTTTCTACCAATAAATTATTGAGAAAAAAAATATTTTCATATTAGATGATGGCACAATCATATGAGCCTAAATAAAACTCATATGAGTAGGGAAATTCATGTGAGTCCAAACCAAATTGATATGAGTCAAAATCAAATCCATATGAGTTGAAATCAAATTGATATGAGGAGGCAAATTCATATGATTCGAAATCAAAATTCATATGAGTCGAAATCAAATTCATATGAGTCGTAATCACATCGATATGAGAAGGGAGATTCATATGACGCGAAATCAGATTGAGATGGGTCCCGTTTAGGGTCGTAACCAGAATTCATATGAATTCCATTTCCACTCATATGAATGTGATTTCGTTTACCAGAGAAGAATAATAATTTAAATTCACAAAGATCTAACGGTTCGTTGCGAGAGTCCCGACCCTACCGTAATCATTTTACAAAAATGCGACTGGCGCGCGTTTGAAATCGGTCAGACTCTTTGCTAGATATGTGCTCCGGTTCTCTACGAACTTTTACGTCAAGAAAAAATACCCTTCTCAAATTCTAAAATTGCAGCTTCTCCAAGAAAAATCTCCACGACTGTCGACAGTTCAGCTTTGTTGAGTGATTAAACTTCTAGCTTTGCAGAATGTCGGATGACGTTAAACTCGCTTGCGGGGAGCTGATAAAAGAGGTTTTGTTTTTCTTCCTCCATGAGTAAAAAAAAACCGCATAAACATTTTGCGACAAAACTCTATACCGAAATGAAAAAAGCGAAATATGAAAGTCGAAAACCTGACTCTTGAAGACATTTCCTTCTATCAAATTGGAATCCTAAAACATTCTAGGTGATCGGCTCCATATCGTCCATGTGTGTAGATGATGTCACCAGTCTCGACGTCTATATGAAGATCTGCATGGAATTGACGAATAAGTGAGTCAGACATAATTTTTGAAATACAAGAAAATCTTGAAACGTTTATTTTTACCTAAAAGATCGGGTTCCATTCTTGGTCTAAACATCTAACCTTTCAAATTAATTGAACGAATTTTCAATCCAGTGATGATATTAGGACTGATATCTATATATTTTCTTTCTCTTCCAGATTTTCCAATAAAAAATAACCATGAATCATGCACTTTGCACCGAAATTCACGAACTGTTTTTCTGTTGCGAAAATAAACTGCGGTCGTGACGTCATCGTAGGACAGAGAATGGTTAACATCAGAATACGAGAAATTTGCGTTTCCTCCGAGTTTCAGATAGAATCGTTAACTCGGGTTTCCAGGTACAGTAAACACGACTTCAATCAGCTTGTACAACCGATAGCTGACACGAAAGAAGCACCGCTTCTAGAATTTACTGACGTTTGTCGAGAATCCGTGAAGCCGACCGTCAAAAAGAAGAAGCTCAAAGAGATTTCGATTCAAACGATGAAGGAAGAAAATGGTGAATTTTGAAGTAAAAATGGTACAAACATGTAAAAAAAAACGATCAGCTTTGTAAAACTATACTACAAGATTTTCTGTCATGTAATTATCTACAGTGTGTGTCCAAAATAGACGAATTTACACTTTCTGTTTGAAAAATTCAAGTTCTTCTTCAAGGTTCTTTTACAGTCAAAGAAAGATCAACTCAAACTATCGATTTGAAAAAGCCGAAGCTTATCGAAGTTCCATCGAAGGCCAAGAAAATCAAGCCAAATAGAGAGGTTACTTACCGTTTTCTAAACCTATACTGGCTCGGAGTGGTCACAAAAATTCCAGAAGAAGAAAAATGATCCCACCACTGAGGCTGTCCTAAACACGGACTGTGCGACTGGAAAGTGCACGTGCCCAGACCCAGGAATTCCTGGAATACGGCCAATTGAAACCGTCACACATGAGGATATCACGGTAATTTGCCCCGCCTCCTCTGGCCGATGATTGGTCTATTTGCAGAAGTTCGACGAAGAGTGGGGATTTATGTGCAGTGCCCTGACCCCGAAAACTCTGTCCAGTACGGTGATCGTCTTGAACGCTATGAAGATTGGTTCCTCCGACTTCAAAATCAAACAGGTGATCTTTGTGCAGAACGTGCCAAAAGGGCGGAGCTTAATTGTGCCTCTTGAAAGTTGAAATTTGAACATTTTTGATACGATTACCAGAACTGATGATCTTACCAGGAGTTTACTTTCAATATTATACTGATCTAGTGTTGAAATCTAATCTAGATGTGTTAAACAGGTCGAAGGACGAAGTTGTCATGTAGAAAATTTTTCACTTTCTTGTTTCAACAAACGTAATTACAAGCGAGATATTTCAATTTTAGAAAAATCGTAGTAAAGTGTGATTTTCCTGCATTTCAAACGTTAAAAGTAAAACTCCGATTGGTTGAGGACTGAGAGGGATTAAATTAATATCCTGTATGGTGATAATTTAACATCGTTCAAAAATGCGCAAGTTCTGGTGTCGAAACACGCACCTCTCGCATAAGAAAACATCTGATAACCACTGAGGTATTGTTTCAGCTCGTCGTTTCCATGGGCATATACTGTTGGAACAACGAAGAGAACGCGAAACTGCTTGCGACCGTTATGAAAGGTCTGCTACAACCTAAAGATTCTGGAGACGCGAGTTTCGTCCAACGACGAAGATTTAATTTGATCTTTATTAAGACCTGTATGGAGCTTGCCAATGAGCTGGTAAGTCTAAAATTGTATAGATTTACGGATCTTGTGCTCCTTTAACCTTCATCATAGTCTTATTTGTAGTATTAGTGTGGATTATATCTTCAGTATCGAAAAATAATACAGTGTGTTTCTTATCAATTCACGAACTGTCACTATTCCTTTCGAAACCTCTGAAATTCAGAAAGTTTCACTCGCAGCTGGTAATTTCAATCAAATTGAATGTGTGCTCCATGGGCTGTCCAAGTAAGTTTTTCCCAGCACCTGACCTACAGTAACTCTAGATCAGAATCTCAATAAAATATTTGCAGAATGACTGGTTACCTACTTGAAGAAGGAAATATCGACTCGGACGTCGCGACCAAGGTCATCAAAGTCTTTCTTCATGACTTCTTTGGAGAGTATGAGGTGAATTTTTCGGTCGATATTCTGAATTACTTGAAATAATTTCTTGAGAAGGGACTTATCCAGGTAAAGAAAATCAGTTATCACAGAAACTTCTTACAGTTATTCTCCATGTTCGCTGTCGAAGCCCTACACGTGTGCGGCCATATGCTCCATAAACTTTTTATCAATGAAGCGTTCTCATGTCTGAAGAAGATTGTCATCACTGAGAAAATGAAGTTAGTTTGGTATTTCTCTCTCTTCCTCCATCTGTATCTAATTCAAAATGTTACAGAAGACAGATCAAAGACCTCGAGATCGCCAGAAAATTGTGGAAGATGAAAAATGACACAAGCTCTAAGAAGCTGGTAATTTAAAGAACCTAAATCAAAAGTTCTATTCCTTTTAATACTTCTGTCGATTTTGTGTCATCGGTACGTCGCTATTTTGTGATTTATACCCAATGATGACGTAACGATGACGAAATCGTCAGAATCATGACCCGAGTCAATAATTTTCAGATTCTCGGTCTCAGAATCACCGCAATGGTCGACGCTCTTTCAGATGAAAATGAAGCGCAATGTGTTGAAGAATTTCTGGACTGTATGAAAGACGCCAACAAAGACGAGTCGAGACATGTAAGTTTCTTCATTTTTGAAAGAATAATCCGGTTTCTTGAAATGATTATCGACCAATAATATCTCTCGAAAAGAACTTCAAACTAGAAGATACTCTAAAAGTTTTTCAAGCGGAATCCCTCCAAGCAAGTTGATGATTCCCAGTCAAATTATTAACGAAAGTGAACTAGTAACGATCAAAAATATTTGACCGATAGTATTTTTTCGACGTATCTAAACTATATATAATAGAATGAGTTGATTTTTTTCATTACAAGTTTAGTTTCAAGATAAACGTTTACCTCCATTCAACCAATTTTGAGTCACTCAAAACTACTGTTACAGATTGCACGATGCTTGTGCGAAAATGGCTCCAAGAAGCCTCGACTCCTCGCCTCGTTGTGCAAAGCGACTTTCAAGAAGGTCAACACACAGGGATGTACGCCTTTCCTTCAGACCTATCTTTGTGACAACTTCGACGAACTGATGAAGAAGCTTGTTGATGAGGTATGATTGGCTCCGCCCATTATTACTATTTCAAATTATTTGGTGGACTCTGCCCTCTTAGTTGTCGATAATGTATGCTAGACTCCGCCTTTTCCATTTTTAATTCTCACCCAAAACTACTAAATTGCCTGTACATAAAATCTTTTATTTCAGTTACCACAATATCTGAAAAACGACTTCCAACTCACCGTCCACAGTGAACTTCTGCGAAGAGTGTCTACGTAAGTTATTTTTACAACAACCTCGATATCAAGTGAGTAGATCACCATATATTCTGGAATCACAAAGTTTCTAAACTTTGAATACCTCCCATCTTCAGAGTTGCGGGAATTCTGTTCTACGTGTACCTAATGAACGAAACGACACTGAAACGAGTTATCGACGTTCTATTCGATTCTGAAAATGAGATTATCAAGCAGTTGGGCATCTGCACGCTGAAGGGTCTTGGTTTCGAGCTGGGCGAGGAGTACGTCGATCAGTGTTTGGACAAGCTCAACAATATTGTTCTGAATGACATTACTCAGTGAGTTCTTGATAAAACAGTAAACTCAAACAAAAGACTAAAGGCACACATTTTCGCAGTAGTGAAAAATTTCGTACTGCGACCTCAAGTTTTTTTTTGAAAATTTCCCAGAAAATTGAACGAAACATTATGTTGCGCACCCCAATTCTCAACTAAAATGGGAAAGCTTAAACCTAAATGTACCAGTGCGCCTTCGGCTGATAGATGGATTAGTTATGACTTCGCTTTACTTGATCATCAGCTGATTGAAGTAGATTTAACAAGTATCACTTGTTCAAATTAGAAAGTCAGTACAAGAAAGAACTGAGAAGTTATTACACTCGTCTTTCAGGGCCCATCTCACAGATCTGAAACGAACCAGAAGACGCGGATGGCGTTAAAACTAGTTTTCTGTATTTATTTCTTGTTAATTTCGCCTATCATAAACTGAGGCTTTCCATTTGTTCGACGTTGTTGTTTCTGAATGAATTTTATTCGTGTATAGTACCACATTTTTCCTTCGTCACACCTGTTAACAGCTACATACGCAAGAGAAAATTCATGCAAAAAATCAACAAAATGTACATTAAAAAAGTTTCGAAACAGAAATAATTGAACATGGGAGAAAACATAAGGTTGAATGGACCAGCGCGTGCAATATGTATACGAAATATAACGGTAGGTAATAATTTCACAAATTGAAGTGTTGATCTTTTTCAGGGACAAGTGGATGCTTTGCCCATAGGAAAAATCACATCTTATAACTATTTTTCTTCCGATATTTCTATTCAACTTTAAATTTCTAAGTACTCATAATGTTGAAAAAAAACATTTGAGACAGCTCTTCTGGCGTGAACTTCATCAGCAGCCTGTGTATGTTGTCATTTGCGGTGACTGGTTCTTCTCGGAGAATAACTTTGCTCATGACCATGAAAATGTCGATTCCATCCCTGTAATATATTTTCTTTAAATTTGAAGAAATACATATTGCACCATTCTTTCTTGAAATTTTTCAAAAAAAATATTTTTTGGAAATCTAATAATTTTGAACTTTGGTGCAGAACTGTGTCGGGTCTCCTGTTAGATATGTTGAAACTTTTTCAAAAAAAAATCTCACTGGAACTTTGGCGTCGTTAAGCTTCTGATGATCATTATTTTGGCTAGGTATTCATCTCTCAAACTTTTTCTCAGATGTTTCATGCATCTCGACATGAAGTCCATTCCACATTGGATCATAGGCTGAAAATTCGGAAACGTGAGCGTGCCGAATAGCAAGTGATCGACGCGTGTATAGGTCGAACACAGGTAACAAGTTTCTGTTCGGGTCGAAGACATTTTTATATCACTCATTCAGTTCGTGTATTCGTATTCGAAAAGTGTGCGTGTCTAGAGAATCATATTTCGAGTCTTTCACCCCGAACATCGAAGAAATTCAAATAAAATAATCTCAAGTCTCACCTGGTCATTCTGAACGACTTTCTTGACCCCAGTCCCACATTTGGCGAACAGTTTTCTCAAAACTTTTTCCACCTGGTTAGAGTCAACCAGACCTTGAGCAAAGAGTGATGCGAGCCATCTGAAAGTGTGGACCTTTGAAAGTTATATTATTCTTTTTTCGAGTGATGAGATTCAACTGTTTTACAGCCAAAAGATAAACACTAGAGAGTACAAGAAAGACGGGAGTGAAGAAGTTGACGCATCATTCGCACTACTTTGACCATTCTTTTCTACTTAAGTAGTACACTTTGACCTTTCGCTCTATTTTGACCAAGGAATGTGACCCTTTGTCATCCTCTCCTGACTTCATCACTGCACCGTCCGTCACCTATGCTGACATCATCTCCGATCATGACAGCCGCCAAGCACATGTATGTCGTCTCTCCACCCGATTTCAACATTTCGACTGACTTGTCTTTTGCTCTGGCCAGTCTCACACTGCAACTGGAACATCTTAAAGCTCCTCAGTGCACTGCATAGTATTCAATCCGTGAACGGAAGAACATGCCGGAAGAACAAGTCGAGACCTGCTCTGCTTAAGGCGATCGTTTACAATTCCGCTGGCGCTTCTTCTATCTACGAACGCTCAAAAGTCAAAAACGCCCAGATACAAAAAATTCAAGAAACACCCATTTTTCCAACCGCCAGTTATTTTCACTTCTATAGTGCCCGCTCTCTAGTCTCCAATAGACATGCTCTGATAAATGAGATCTACTCCAATTGCTACTGAATCGTTTTCCGCGTCTAAAATCTTTCCAATTTTTTTCAAAATCCCGCGTTCATGACGTCATGTACTAACTAATCTTGATCTGCAATCTGCAGCAAAAAATAATTTCCTTTAATAATAATCCTAGGTAAGGTTGGAAGAACAAGTTTTGTGAAGAGCCAAGTCTCCTATACGCAAGTACACTGTGAAATTGAGCATTTTATGATGGGTCAAATTCTTCTTCACTCCCGTCTTCCTTGCACGTCGTAAACACTTGGCGAACTCGATGAAATTCAAGTTGAAAATAGAAGGTTTTTTTTACTTTCATGTGATTTTAAAAAAAACTTACATTGTCCCTTCTCATTCGTAAACCAAATTCGGGAAAATCTAACCTTATATGGATGCGTATTGAGATAATTTCGCCTTCACTCATCTTACCGATAGCTCTTGTCTGCTGAAAATTACTTTTGTTTCCCTCTCTTCACCCATAAAAACTAACAGATTCAATCATTCCGTTCAATTGACCAGCGTAGAATCTTTCTAAGAACTGCGCCATTGGATGACGAGGTGCTCCTTCGCACATTTGACACTGAAGCCTGGACAACAGCGTTTTCGTCAGCTGGGTGAGAAGATCGTAATGTAAGGGTCCACCCAACAGTTGTGACGGTGTGTCCATGATCACCTGAATGTTCTTTATTTGTATTGGGTCATGTCGAGTTACTCAACTGCCCGCCTGCCTGTACCACCTGGTGGAGACTCTGCTCCCTCTTCCCTTAACACACTATCTCACCGCGCAGATGCGTCTATCGTATGTACACACTCTCTCACTCACACAGCGTATTGAGGGGATTGTGGCCCTCGTAAACCTACACAAAATCCTAACAGTGTCTATGTTCGCCGGGCGCTCTCCATCCGCCCTGGAAAAATCAAAATTTTCGAATTCTGAAAAATACGGTTTCTTGTAATTGTGATTAAATCCGAAATCTACAATTTCGAGCGAAAATAGGAAGTCAGCCGATAATCTACAAGGTTCGAGCGAAATACACGTCACATCCCAGACATAACTTACTTTCTGCCCAGATCTAATTCACTTTATCCCAGCTCTAATACACTTTCATTTACCTGAGTAGTGTAGGAGAAACTCAAAACGATACTCTATGAACAAAAATCGTTCATTTGAACTATTTTTGTGACTTGACCTCACACCGAAATATCAATACTGAAAGAGGTAAATCTCACTTTGCGAACAATCTCCGGGACACTTATATCACGCCAGAATGGGATCAATTTTTCAACCGACTCGTCCATATTGTGATCATCCAGGTTTGTGATGATAGTTTTGTATTCTTCTAATGATGGCTTTTTCTGTTCGACGAAGCGGTTCTTCTTAAGCTCCAGAAGATCGTCAAGTAAGTTTCTGAACAAGACGTTCAAGAGAGGCTAGAAAAGAAGCAGAGAGAGAGAGAGAGAGAGAGAGAGAGAGAGAGAGAGAGAGAGAGAGAGAGAGAGAGAGAGAGAGAGAAAGAGAGAGAAAGAAAGAAAAAGAGAGAGAGAGAGAGAGAGCGAGAGAGCGAGAGAGAGAGAGAGAAAGAGAGAGAGAGAGAGAAAGAGAGAGAGAGAGAGAGAGAGAGAGAGAGAGAGAGAGAGAGAGAGAGAGAAAGAGAGAGAGAAAGAGAGTCTAACCTAGTCTTCACATCCAGAATGTTCCTCACATTCTTGGCCATTGTGCAGTATCGGTCAAGGATCGTCGGATCGAGACCTTTTCCACCGCACTTGATCATCATGTTGATGCCGCATCTGATCGATATCTGAAAAAAGATAGAGACATTTAGTAGCTGACCACCTCTATTCTAGAGTTCCCTTTTCCGCGAAAATAAAAAGTTTACAACAGAAAGAACAACATTTTTTGAATGAAATTCTGCAATATTCCCGAAGCCATATGCTTGTGACCGGCACGTGTTTTTCTGGTGCTTGAAATATTACCACGTCTGCCATGACCGCTCTCTTACAGATCGCACCATGACACTCCTTGAACAAAAACTTGAGGAACTTTTCGATTGTCTTTCCGCTGACGAGTTTTGATCCATTCGCGAAGAAGATACTGCTCATTCTGGAATATATGAAAATGAGGTATTCGATCGAACCGGAAATTCAACAATTTCGTCGTTTCCGTCGTTTTCATTGAATTTTTAGCGGTTTTTTCTGTAAACAAGACTAAACTGTCTGACTCAATTGTGGAGATGATATCGTTCTATGATATTTTTTATTTTCTTCTAATTCGAGTTGTTTCGCCTACTTTCACTATCAAAGTTAGCGAGTAAAAGAGTATTTGGGAATCTAGTTTATTAGTATTCAATTTGTAAAAAATTAAATTTAAAATTCTCACGTTGTTATTGTGTTTGCGATGTAGACTGTTATCATGTCGACTTCGCCATTTCTAATTTCTTCTCTGACCTGTAATTATCTCAATCGATAATTTATTAAGGAGTCTTTGTACGGTTCTCTTTTCACTGTCAATTTTCAAAAGACATGTCTGACGGCCTTTTTGTTACCACCTTCAGGCTTACTTGGTCAGTGACATCCGACATGCTAGCCACTGAAAGAACTCACAAATTCGATAATTTCCGTAAAGATGGAATCCATCAGTTCATCCATTTTTGTTATGAACAAGGACTGCTTTTGCCCTTTGGCTTCCAGCTGGCGAATAATTTCGAGAAAGAAGTCGACAAACAAATTTGCGTTGGCGCATTTGCACGGGTTGGAGCCAATATTCGTCGGCACCAAGGTTTTGATCATCTGAAAATAACAAGGTTAGCTAATTGTTTCAATTTGGTGAAACGGCTGACCAAAATGAGACAAACAAAAACCAACTCTGGAAATTTCAGCGATGGACATCGTTTTGTTGACGAACATCCTCGCTTTTTGAGCCATATTGTCGTGAGAGAGGTTAGAAAAGTTGGCGAAGGCACTGTACAAAGTATCCATACTAACGTCAGGTTGTTCTGAAAGTTATCATGTTCTCTAGTGCCGTGCTCCCGGTGTCTGCTGCACATTGCATGGGTACGCTTCTTACCCGTGAGACGTGGTGGAAAGTCTGCACGCTCTTCCCTGGACGTACTCTCTCGTCGCCGCCTGCGTCTAGCGATTTTACACACTTCCCCACTCTCAAAGTGAAGGGAGGAGACGTGGCGCGTAAACCTACTAGAAACCGCATAGTGTCTATACTCTCCATCACACACATCTCTCTCTCTTTCACACATGTAATATATAGTGTCACTGCAGTGTTTCTCAAATTTGACCTGTTTGACTTCTGCTTTCCGATAAATGAAGAGAGTCTGACGATTTTAGATCAGAACAACATAAATTTGTTTGTCAGAAATTTGTTAGAATAATTTGAAACACAGTAGACAAATGTTTAAAATGATGCATTTGTAACATTCTATCGACAATATGTTTGAAAAAAAACCTGTCGGAGCTGACTTCAACAGTTTAACCAGATCCGGAAGACGATGTTTCAGAGATCTGAAAGAGTTCTATAAAATGATTACTTTGATAAATTGTAGTCAATTTTCATGGTTACGACAGAGATGAGCTGAATTTTTCTCTTCGTCTTTTTTCCTTATCACGATTTTCAATCATTACAAAGTTACTGTTACCAATTGATGTGTGAAAACCGGTGTACCGCTCAACTCAAATTGAGAAAAACAGTTCTGATAACCTGAATGCTGGCTGATCATAGAAATATTCCAACGCGACAATGAGCGTCAAGGCGAATTGTCCGCGAATCTTGGAGCCGCAAATCTCCACGAACTTGACGACCGCTTCGACTGATATCTGAATGGATAAGTTTTATGAATATGTGTTAAAATGCCGAACCGCTGGAAAATAAATATATCTTGTGCAATTCTTCTGGTCACAACAAGACGATCCGTCAACAACCACAATAATGTGTTAAAATATAAAAATTAAAGGCCACGCCTCGGTTTCCTACTCATGCTACATACTACGTGAGAGGAAGGGGTGGGTGTAGAGTGCCTGACCAACATAGACAATATTTAGGGTTTTGTGTAATTTCGAAAATATAGTTTTTCTGTAACTTTCATCATGAACTCGCCAGTTTTTATTTGAAGATTTTTGAAAACTACATGCTTTATTTTCCTGCGACTTCTCCAAACCTTACCAAGGTGCTGGCAGCAATCAGTTTCACGATCTCCGGTTCGAGATCGTTCTCTGACAGGATTCCCTGTAGGAAACAATGAGCTCCAAGACTGAAAACAGTTGTGTACATTGAATGTGAAGAGTAGACTTACAACACACATTGCTTCAACAGTTCAGGCGGTTGTGAAGACTGGAAAATATCGATAAGTTCAATTTTGACTCTCAGACTATCCAACTTGGTAATTTTTTTTCTCTCTCTCTCTCTCTATCCAATATTTCTCGTGTACTGCCCGTCTGCACGGCAACACATCGAATGACCAAATCGAAAATGTTGGAAGGTTTTCTGAGAAAACATTTCACGATGAAGGACGCTTGGATTAGCAAAAACATGTTCATTCAAAGCTCCCCTCTCCTGTTCCTTTAGTATTGCGTGTGATTTCATGGTTCGGCTGTCACTTTTATTGTGGCTCTCATAGATATCTGTACACTAAAAAATACCTCAACGCACAGCGAGATCATACGGAAGTATGAGAGAATCCATTTCTTGTACTTGGATACATCACCAACATTGCGTCTCTTGTCTTCGTCGATTATCTCCTTCCACATTTTGGCGATGAGTGGAGCAATTGATGGCTTGCTCACCATTGCTTTTGCCGTGGCTCTGACCGTCTGAAAAATTGCATGAAGTCTAGTTACATTGCGATCAGACAGGTGAGATAGGTCTAGTCAATTTTTTTTCGCGGTAGTGTTAAACCTCCAGCGGACAAAGCAGATGATGGCAGGATATAAAGTACAGTTTATTTCAGCAGCTGATGCAGTCAAAAAATGTTCTTTTTTAAGTTTATTTTTCCCTCTAATATCAATCATACCATGCACTGCACTTTTCTTTCAGGAATCAGTGAAATGCATTCAATCAATTTCTTCTTGACGTCTCTGTATGTTGTTGCATCGAGTTTATCGAAAAGCCGTTCCAAGTAGTCTTCGTTTATCTGGAAATACAAGTGAGTAACCAATCATAATGAAAATAGAACTCAGGAGTATAACAACTATCGTCCTTATGTTAAAACTCTCACCTCCACTTTTCCCTTGTCTTCGACAGTTGATTTCTTGGTTGATTCTGGAACCTTCTTGACAGTTTCAGCTGTCTTCACGTTGGACTTGCTGGTTTGGGGAGCCTGGAAGAGCTTCATGTAGTTGAGGATCATATATTTATCCGACACCTAGAGCTTGGGCAAATATCAGGCAAAATTTATCTAATACCAGGGTATATAGTCGATATTGACTTTCACATGTAACCAAATTTTCTACTATTTTCGAATATTTTCTTCTTGTCATCTCCATCAGAATTTAACTTTATGTTAAAATTTTTACCTTCACTTCCGGAACTTTCTTGACCACGATGGTTGATTTCTTGGTTGGTTCTGGAACCTTCTTGACAGCTTGATCTATCTTCACGTTGGATTTGCTGGTTTGAGGAGTCTGAAAGAACTTCATATAGCTGAGGATCAAATTATTTTCTTGTAACTCCAAGCTTGGGAGAAGTTTGTTCATTCATCGGGAAAACTCAAATTTAATGAATTAATCGACATTCTTCACCTTTTCGACTGGTTTCTTTTTGTCAGTAGCACCAGAACCCTCTGTCACCACTTTCCCAGTAGCTTTGATGGTCTCGACCTTCGAAGTGGAGCCAGAAATACTGGACGACGGCGTATCATTGTTGTTCTCCGATTGTGGTTCATTTTTATTGGCGAATCTGAAAAAAACCTTGAAAAATGTAGTCAAATTTACTAGGGACCTTTGGACGATTTCAGCAGTCAGATCGGTGCAGAAATTCATATATTCTGGCATTTCGACACCCTTCATCATGATTATCTTGATGGCCTGCAAAAAATTCTATAAACCGTGAATTGGAAAAAAACGAACCTCCTTCAACTGCGCATCAAGTTGTTCAATGTCACTGGACATTTTGCTTCTGTAAAAAAGAATAACTCAACTAATAACATAATTTTCTTGGCACAAATCATACCTGTATCGGTCTTTTATGAAAGCTGAGAACATTATGTTTGAAAGTAATCAATTCGTACTGAAACGTATTCGTTCATCTCGACGGAAAACAAAAATCAATCAATTTTTATACATTCACAATAGAAATAATTCTTCAACATGACAAATACTCAACATAATTCTCCAGTTCATGAGTGGAACGAGTTAGTGCATGCAATGTCGTACTCATTCGGCGGGTAAGTTCTGACCTTACCGTTGAATCCCAATCCGCTCAGGTCTAATATTCCAGTGCTAGATGGGGTTAGTACGGTTTTCTCTCGAATCGAGGTATTTTGGGACACGACTCTGGAAATACATATTTATAGATACAGTATTTTTCAAGCTATCTAGACAAAATTTCCCTTAAAAATAAAAAAATATTTCGTGATATTGTAGTAATGCTTCATTTCAGAGTGAATATACAAGCTTTCGGACATAATGAGAAAGTTTCAGTAAAATTTTACCCCACCTTCTAGAATCGGAAAATGCCTCGAGGCTAGAACAAGCTCAGCGTTCGACCGGCTCACTCAAACTTCAAACCGAAATAATGACGATGTTAGTGTGCAGCCGTGTCTAGACGTTGAAACTCGACCGTTTTCAGAAAGTTCCAGAAATACTCAGAAGACACAGCTGTTTTCAGTAAATTTCAGCATAAACTAGCCATCCCGTATAGAAAATTACTTAAAATTGGCGAGTTTTCATCCTAGAGTGATAGATGACTTCCTTCTGTCCCGAAACTCTTGATTATCATCATCAGAACCTCGAAATCTCTATCAAACTCTTTCCAATTTTAATTCTAGCTTGTTCAAAACTTCCAAACTCAGCCTACAGAAAAGATGACAAAGAAAGCTCACTGATTAGTAGACATGTTCTTTTCCAATTGTTGATTAAAGCGGAGTGTCACTTCCAGCGGCAACTTCTTCTCGCATAGTTTGAGTATTCTTTCTGCGTTGAACCACGAATTCTGCAATAAACTTTATAAATTTAGTTATAACATAACGATGAGACATTTCACAACAATAACATCCAGCACCCTGCGTGTCACACCCTCACATGACTATGACCTTTTGGGTGTAAACACCAGATGGACGCCCCTTGTGATCTTGCACCACGATAATTCTATGTCTCTGCTCTGACACCACAGGGTATCGAACAGAACTAAACTTGTTGACAACAAAGGTTTCACCAAGACATGTTGAACTCTGATAACCTAAGAGCACCGGTGAAAGCTCTACATGTTTTACCACAAACGTATTATCTTATTTTTCTTAAGGGCGGTTGTTCACCCTGCTCGGAATATTTTTAACTTTAAAAAACGAACCATATTTTCATCATTGCACAGAGTGGAAAGAACGTCTTCCATGATCTCTAAATGAATGACATCTTCCAGGTACGCGAAACCAGCCAGTCTGAAAAAATGTATGGTATGTGTGGGTAATTGCAAGCTTCCAGACTTATTCAATTTATCCGTAGCGAAACTTCAACGTTTGAAGCGAAAGAAAAACGTGGTTTATGTTTTTAAAAATTTATGAATGAAAGTGAACATGAGGGAACCATTCGAGTTGTGGATCAGAATCATTTGTTCACTCAATCCTCGAGTCAAAAATGTTATTTTTCATTCATGAATAAAGTCTAACGTTTTGAAAACTTACACGACTGCTCCTTCCAACATCACGCGGTTTCCATCATCCAAATTCTGAACAATTCAGTATATTTTCAAAACAGAAAAAAACCATTTTTCCAGTGTCATAACAAGAAACATCTTCACTTCGATCGATGAAGTTAAAAATATTCTCTGGAAACTAACCTCAAGATACATCGGGATCCCCATTATATGGTCGACTAGAGCGACTCTGAATTTGGACACACAATCGTTGGAAGTTGTGTCTTGATCAATCAAAGTTCTCCACAGTTTGACGAGGAGCCTTCCTTTCCCTGGGTTCTGTTGCGCTGCCTTTGACACGTGGTTGATCGCCTACAAGACAATTGATAGAACCACCGACACCTGGCACCATTATATACCACTGTAGGATGTTTTTTTTGATAATCTGACACTAAAATCAGACGAGGAGCAGTGACGAGGGGTTGTAGGCGTCTCTTGTCCTGGTTAGCATTCAATAAAACTCGGGCATATCTTGATCAAGCTTCCAGTTGACCATTTTAACACCGTACAGTGATGCCACGATTTACAGACGCTGCGGACGCCCCTGATACCACTCCCTATCCAACTGAGGTTCCAGTATTGCCAGTTGTTAGAAAGAAAAACACCTTTGAGGACGATACTGTTCGTGGTGCCAGTTGAGACTTTCACAAACCGCCCTCGTGTTGTCCGAGCTGTGTGGTTTTGAGGACAAATTTCCAATAGGAATCTCAACTGGCACTGCCGATATCTCTTGTTTTTCGTAGACTGTCAACAGTGAAAACATGTAAAAGAAGAACATACCTCAACATCAACGTCATAAGCATAAAACTCCAAAAAGCTTCCTTGTACAGATTGAAAGTTCTGATACGTGATGGTTCCTAATATTTCTGCTATGTACATCCCAGAGTTCTGAAATAAACTGTATTGAGTGTACCATTATTGGTGACTGTCAAGTGTGTGAATCACTTTCTTCACATCTCATTTACTTGGTACACAGAGAAATGTATGTGAATTATTGCCAAAAACATACCACATGGACGAATTCGTTCGGAATCGAAGATTGACTGGTGGAACATCGTGACGACTGACAATCACCAATTGGTTTGAAGGTCGTCGTGGTTGATTGGGAAATGAGGGATATGTTCCCAACTGCGTCGATTAACTGAAGATGTCAATAAACAAATTAGAAACAATAAACAAGCGTTGTAAAGGAATTTCGATAACTTTTTATCATATCAGATCACATAAATTTTGCGTTTTCTCATATCAAAAAAGGTTAGAAGCATTCTTTTCATGTGATTCTTCTCCATAACTCTAATATTTCCTGAGAGAGGTGAACAAAAGAAAAGTTTAACGGGAAAAACTCACTTGATCGACATCTCGATGCCGTCGTCTACAATTATATGAAATATTAGAGGCTCCAAACGGAGACTCTGGTTGTGCTGGTATCGTTGCATTCAGAATCTCGGTTACATCGAAATCAACAGACGATCGTGCACTGTTGGACTTTGGATCAGAAAACTTTGTGACTATTTCAGTAGTCAGGAGTGAACAAAACTCAATGTACTGTGGATGCTCGATACCTTTCTGCATAATTAGCGAGATGATCTGAAAGACGAACTTTGATGAACCAAGTATTATTAATTCACCTCCTTGACGGTGTCCGATTCGCCGTGCATGGTATACAAGAATATATGGCGATTTCCTGGCAATCTCTAAAATTGAAGATTTTCAACATAGAAACAAGCTCACATAAAAAAAAGAGAAAACAATTCAAGTATTCGAAACGATTTACGTCCGGCAATAAGACAACATAAACAAGCGAGATGCAATTTTATTTTAAAAAAAAGATCTTTACAATTTTGAGATGAAAATCTCACGAATGGGAGGTGTTCGAATGCATTTTTCAAACTGGTTGCAGATTCTTCATTCACGCTGAGCCATATCATGTTCCTATTTTGTGGATCAGTAAAAAAAACCTGACAGCCGGTTTGGAAGTAATCGTCATGGGTTTTCAAGAAAAATTAACGATTTCAGCTCAGAACATAAAACAGTTGTTATGAACATGATGGTTATAGCTTATTCGTCTTCAGAAGCTGTTGAAAAAAATCAAATTCAGACACATAACTTCTACAGCGACTAGGCTATTTTCATAATGCACAGTGTGAAATTTCGGTCTCTTATGAAGAATAATAAAATGAATCTCACTGGTTCTACTTGGACATATTCAGCATGGCGGACTCGAACTCCAATATGTACTTGTTCCTAACTGTTTCTTTCAGATTCGATCCAATCTTTTCCAGCAACTCGAGCCCAACTTTGAAGTACAGCTAGAAAAGAAGTGTTAAAACATGTTATTGTCTCAATTTTACCTCTCTTCTATCCGAATTTCCACTCTTCAACAACTCATCGAGAGTATATTTGACACATTTCGTCGTACAGACACCTTCCTTGACCAAGACGATGAAAAGCCTGAAATCCGAGAAGGTTGGGAACATCGAGGATGACAATCACTTAGTGAAACGTTCCAATTTATCTCCAACTGAATTCTCGCAAGAATCTGTCGTATTCAAGCTCTGCAATTGAAAAAATCAGAGGTGCAGATTTTCAGTTGATGGAGTTTTTTTGCGGAAATTCAAAATCGAACGAAACTTGAGAAAGAAAAATATCATTTCTGTCAATATTAATCTACGAACATCGGAACATACCTTCTGGATGAGAGTGGACAACGTAGCTCCTGTTGATGTCTGTAAGAACGTTGTCAACTTATGTACTTCCGGTTTCTTGCAGATAAAACAGCCGGACAGCCTAGGTAGCACATCTTTGATGACACGAGCATAGATTTTGTACTGTTCGTCGGTCAACTTTGACGGCGGGTTGGACATTTTCTGAACGCTTGTTTAACGTATTTTTGAGCGAGAACTCGATTCAATGAATCGCCAAAAAACCATTTCAACAATAGAAGCATCATTGTTTTGCTTCCAATACTCGACCAACAGTCCCACGGCTCCAACTTGCTTTGACTCCGAAAGCATCTCGATCGTTTCGTTGTACTTCTTCTCTGTGACATGGGTTCGCAAGAACTTTTTACCGAAATCATAGAGAAGATTGCTGATGAGAGAGCTGCAACGAATAATGATTAAATGGATATCATATCAATAACCTGGTGTCTTCTCCCAGCCATTTCCAAATCTGTGTAATGAGCGAACAGTAAGAGTTCATAATGTCGGAGGTCAGTTGTGGACCACAAGTGATAAGCAGAACAACACCATAATGAACAAACTTCTGGAAAAGGCAGTTTCGATCCAACAGAATTCAATAGTTTGAAGAGATGGTAAACCTCATTTTTCTTCACAGTTGCTTCATTCATCGTCACCAGACAATCGTTGAAAAATGCGTACAGGAAGGTCTCGATTTTCTCCGTCTCGAAGATTCCTTTTATGAAAAGATTACCGGCAATGCTGAAATTGTTATTGTATGGATAATCTCATTGAAGCTTTCTGTGATTATCAAACGAGCTACTCACAGTGTGTAAAACATCATTCTGAACTCGTTCTGTCTCTTAACATGTTCAGCACATGTAACGTTTCTGACCATCTGGAAATTGTTATATTGATTGTTACAAAACGATCGGCTAACCTTCTCCAGCAAATCCAAGAAAGATAAGTCGTACTCCATCTCGAACTCATCTCGCACACAATTTCCACTACCTTCTTTTGACTTGAGACGACTGCTCAGCTCATAAATGACAGTTGCGAACAACTCTGCCATTTCCAGGTGACAAACGTTCAGGTTTATGCACGTACGGGACAGATTTTCGAAAAGCTGAACAGTGAGAAGAGTTTCAAAATACACGTTGTAACATTGTTCATAGTAGGGAAATTGATGAATTCAGAATAGAGTCAAAAACAGTTTTTACTAGTTGTTTTCAATTAATAAACTGAACCTAAATGGACCAGTGCGCCGCAGGCTAATCAAATTTTACCATGCGAACGTCCTTCGTGGTTGCTCCATCTTTAAAGTAATACGTTATATTTCCAATGATTTCTTCTGAATTCGTCAGCGTCAGCTTGGAGCAAACATTCTCAATGTTCAACTTTTCATCTGGCGATTCTTTCCTTTGAAGTATGGATGAAACCTGAACTTGATTGTGATCAAAATTTCTGAGAACAAGTGAGCGGCATAATTCTCGTCGACTCTTGAATTCAGCTGCAAATGGTACAACTTCATCAGTTACTTTCCAAAAACACGAAGAACAATCAAAAAAAATAAATATACAAAAGTTACCTTTTGGACATCCTTTTTCGAATCGGACTGGGAAGTAATATTGCCACGTTCGGGAAGAGACTTGACTTCTGCAGGCTATAATGTGAGTTGATTAAATAACAGCGAAAAAAGAAACCAAAGTAGTTTTCTTGATTTCTTTTGTCTTCTTAGAATCGTCTTTTTTGGTAGCCTTCACGATCTGTGGAGAGTTGATAGTTGTATCTTGATCAGACACTGAGTTGTTCTTCTTGGACAGCCTCGACCACAAGAATTATCAGTGCAAAACATTTTACCCACTTGTTAACGAGCTCAAAGGCGAGAAGAGAGCAGAAATCCATGTTTTCTGATTTTTCTATTCCTTTTGTCATTATGATCCTGATGACCTAAATATAGATGATTTTATTTGAACGATGTTCACATATGATGTTCACTCAAAACACCTGGCTTGAAAACTAAATTTTAAAAGGAGGAAACATTGCAATGCGGCGAAAACTCTAGTTCTGATGTTCTGATCGAATAACAGGAAGAAATAATTGAAAATTCATCGACATTTGACATAATAGCATTACTGTTGGAAGTTAATATCATACATGTTGAATATGAAACGTAGTCTCACCTCTTTCAACTGGGCATCCAATTTTTTGGAAATTGTAGTCATCTGAAACGCGTTGAACAATGAAAGTATATAATGAATATAATATCATGAAACATAAAGACTCCATTTTACGCAGAAATGCCAATGAAACAAAGCAAGAAGCGAAAATTTAGATGAGAGAACGCCGAAATGAATCAGTCCGCCGGCAATCGATAATGAACGTAGATCAAGAGCTTACTGTAGTTAAATACACTTCGAAAGGATACAAATATCCTTCTGTTACACTGAATTTGAGAGAAAGAAGATATGAGGCATAACTCCCTGTTTAAGCTGCCACGTGAGGGTGAAGGTGCCTTATGAGGCGTGTTTTCACACATTTTGGCATTTCCAAAAACACGGATAGTGGCATACTTGTATTATTTTTGAGATCCCAATTTTTTGTGGATCTCACTCTGAAAAAAAAACAATTATTTTGAAAAAAATCAAAAAGATTTTAGGAAGCGAAAAATCTAACTTATTTCTGAAAGTATTCATAGATTTTTTGCAAAAAAGCGCCTAGAAAAAGTCATAAACTCTTTCAAGTTTAATTCATTCACGGTAGATCATTTTTTGTTACTGTAGTTCCCACTCTTTTTTCGTAGATCAAAAAAATTTTTTCTTTTTTTTCTCTTTATTTATGGAAAAGAGTTAGCGAAACGTAATAAATCAAATGAAAACTGTTAAATACGTTGATTCAGATACAAACTGTTCAAATTTCTGGAAGGTTGTTTTGAAAAATGCAATAAAACACATAATATTCAGTGTGGCTTCAGTTTCTGTGTATTCTACCAAAGTAAAAACTATACCGAAACTCCGGAACTTTACATATTTTCACCAAAATTTTGACCGAGTCTCTCACAAGTACTCTGACGTTTTAACCCCATTTCTACCGGAACTTTCACGGAATCTCAAAATTTTTAACAGGAATTTCGCCACAAATTTGCTTCTAATATTATCAAAACCGTTCAGTTTCAACAGAAACACCTCATAGTAAGACAGATTTATTAATCAAACACAAAATAAAAATTATGAAGCGCGAGACGGCAGTAGTTTTCACATGAGATGCAGAAGAATTGATGAAAACTAGCCAAAATTGCTACATCATAAGAGCGATCGATCACTTCAATAAAGATTTGCAAAGTAATATGTTAAGTAAGTAAAATGAAGAAATGCAAAAACTCGCATTCAGGTCTGGTTCCTGATTGTTAAAAATTATTTCCTCCGCCTAGTCATTGCATAGTTGCACCAGGTTCTGTCTGACGCACTTTGGTGTGATCACCTTTTCGACAGACTCGTGTGCATCTTCCAGATGAGCAAATTATTTCGACATTGTTGATGCTTTTGCTGCTTGCACGACGGGGACCTAAAACACACAACGTCAAACTCTTGGTCCTTTTTTGAATACAGTATTGTTCATTATGAAAAGTTCGATTTTGAAGTAATTTACAAAAAAACGAACCAATTCACTGCAGGTCTGCGTGGTAATCAGTGCCGAACTGACCAATCTCATTTAGATCAGGCACATTGGAGCCATCGCAAACTGCTTGGGCCTCAGTGAGAAGGAACCCTGAAATATTTTTCTTTTCATATGACAACTGGTACAAAATGCGCATTTAGTCAAAATTAAAACTAACACCGCTGTAGCGAGTTATCAGAAAAGTAGTAGCAGACAAACTTTGTATTAGCACTCAGAGAAAGGCAGGAGAGCAGTCGTTGTACTCCTGAAGCCAGTTCGTTTAATGGATCGCACGTCTGAAAGTCTACAATAATTGGAGGATTGGAAAGAGAGAACTACAAACGATTGTCGTATTTTTGTTTCTCAGTTTGGTCGTTTTTTGGCCAGTGTTTCCTGGAGGAATATTTTCGAAAATCATATGTTTTGTTTTTTTAAAAATCATATGATGTTTTTTAAAACATTATAATGTTTTATGAAACATTTTTTAACTTGGAAAACAGAAAAGCGATGTCTTATCTAAATTCAAATTGAATTGTTTTATAGATGTAGTGACTCAGCTTATCAAAACATAGATAGATAGAGGAAAGTTGGACAATAAAACATGAAAATGAAAACATACCGAGTTGTTTCAAAGTCCACAGAATTATTGACCGATCGATGACATGACGCCAGGTCGTCACTCGACTGTTCTCTAAAAAATTGAAATGTGGAGCTTCGAAATGTACACATTGATTTAATTTAAAATAAACTCACCGTCCTCGGGAAATGAAAAGGTCGGACGAGATACTGAATAAAACCACCGTTATTAATGGAGACGTGACAAAAAACTAACCTGTATTATCTTCAGTCATCTCTCATTCTATTTGGACTTTCTTTCGCTGGTTTCCAGTCGTTTCCGATTTTTAATCAGCATTCTTCATTTTCGTTTTTTGTCTAAACGGATTAAGAAAGGTTAAATAACTATTACACCAAATTCCTGAGACAAGTATGCTTTATAAAATAATATTCTGTCAAAATGTAAGTATCACAAACCTCCGAATTCCATAAAGGACGAAGAATGAGTGAATAAATCA
Source organism: Caenorhabditis parvicauda (assembly GCA_963978915.1). Lineage (NCBI taxonomy): Eukaryota > Metazoa > Nematoda > Chromadorea > Rhabditida > Rhabditidae > Caenorhabditis > Caenorhabditis parvicauda. Next base: position 10,849,827 of record OZ022251.1, on the reverse strand, counting down.
AAAATTGAAAAAAATAAAAATACAAATTATCAAGCTTTGTGCGCTCCGTTGCTAAATTGCGGGTCTTATTTAGTGGGATTCCAAATAATCTCTCAAGCATTTTGGCTTGAATTCTTAGCGGCATAAAATCCGTTTTCTTTATTGTTGACATATTTCAAAAAAATTTATTTTTTTTTAGAGCAATCAGCACTATCTTCGGGTTCAGCTTATGTACAAACTTGGAGTCTCAATTTTTCCTAAGCCTATAGGCTATAGAAAAAATATGTGGTCTGTCCATGGTCTGCCGCTGTCATAGCTCAACTTCCCGAGATCAAGAAATGATGAAAGAACGCCGTAGAAAACCACGTCACACACGTAATTTGGTATCCATTTCTCCGTATTGTAGTTTTTGAATGACACCAATAAACCTGTATTCTCGGCTACAAATCGAGTCCCAAGTGTCCCAAAACACCAGATTTCTATATGTATACAGGTGTAAACACAATTGAGTAACCATATTTATTCTTTAACAAGTTCTCGTGGAGAAGAGGATACCGTAACAACAAAAAGACAGGCCCAGGGAACATTCTCACAGAGTGATACGACTGTGCGGTGGAAGGGGGATGAACGATGAAAACAGCAATGGGAGAGTGATGGCAGAGCGTTTAGTTGGACACGAGACCCTCGTGAATTTGCAGTTGGGTTTTTGTCAGATTGGCCAAGTAGGATACCATCATGTAGTCCTGAAACTTCCATGTAAAGCTTATTGGATTTTTTACTCAATATTTTCAGAACAAAGAATCTAATCGAATGAGAAGAAGCCTCGTTGGTGAGACTGTGTTTTCGCGGCTCATAGGTTTACGCGGATATGCGCATGAAGTTTATAATTCAATCCAACCGCGCGCTACTATGCTGGCCGGATGTTCTTAGTTTTGAAATTAAAACTTGCCTGTTTTGGCATTAATCACTTCAATATCAAAAAAAGAGGCCAAGAAATGGCATCGTTAATGGCAATGTCGCGATTTTGGCTAGTTTTTCTCAATTTTCAACATATAAATCTCCTAGTCTCGATCTGCAATCTGTAGCCAACAGTAATTTCTATTCATAATAAGCTTAGGTTAGGTTGGGAAAACAACTTTTGTGAAGATCTCTTGAAAACCCGGAAAAATAAGAATTTCAGAATTTTTTAGTGAGAAAAACTAGCCAAAATCGTCGCGTCTGTAATATATACAATGGCAAGAATTAGGACCTGTGAAAGTCATCTATCAAGAAAGATGCTATTTTGCCACTCAAATTTCATAGCTCTCCCGCAAAATTTTGACGGTATAGCAGTCGACTTTTTCTTAACTTTCTACATGAATCAAAATATCTTTTCTCATTTTTACTGAAGATGTCGCAAAACTCACCCTCAACGTGTTTTTGACCAACGCATCCAACTTCTCCGGTTGCATGTGCGACGCGGCAGTGTTGACTACTTCCATGAGGTTTCTTCCGAGTGTTGCGTCTCCTGGACCTTCACCGTTCTCGACAACGTTGTCGACGTACCTGCAATTGATTGGTCAACATTTTCTTTCGTTTCTTCTTGAAGTTATTGAAAATGGTTCGATTATGTTTCACAGTTAAATACACATCATTCAATCTTTGTATGAAAAAACCGTTCGGGATTGAATGATATACTAGCTGATATCTTTCAAAGGGAATCACAGCCTAATATTTTTAGAACATAATGAAAAATATAAAAACAAGTAGTCAATACTTACGTCAACATCCGTTCGAGCCAATTGATCATGTCTCCTGTACTGTGTTCGAGCTGTTGTAGACCACTTTCTAACGTTGCCTCTCTACGCTTCGAATCAAGTGCATTCTGAAGCATCCGTTTTGAAAGAATTAATTGCAAGAAAGTTCTTCGCAAAAATTTGAAGTTCTCACATAAACTTCATTCTTTATTTTCAAACAGTGTATTGAAATGTTTTCTCTCCAAAAGTTACAGACCGATCTGCCACTCCTAGCCTGATTTATGCCAAAAACCGTAGCGATCATATTTTTTGGCCGGTATGTCAAAATTTGAAAAGAAATCTCTCACCTCGATCAACTGCATGGCAACACACTCTCCGGGGTAGGCGTCGAGTTCCACCTTCAGAGGGTTGAAAATGGCACAGTGAGCGGCGACACCTCCTGGGATACCTGCCTTGGACCTGCAAGTGATCATCTTGAATATAATGCCAATACAAGAATGTTCTGACCCGTTACTCCCCTCTATTCAGAATATCTTACCGTTTTACTCCGATAAGTCATCAAGGTATCGTGTGAATAGTGTTAACAGTTATATGCGCCAGTTATGATCAATTACTGTTCGGAATCAAATCTTCTGACCTTGCTACCAACCGAACAAAGTTAGACGAATTGCAGCCAGAGGTTTTACTTTTTCAAATTTTACATTCTTAGTTTTTCAGACGAAATCAACTCTCAAAATGCTCACCTGATGTATGCTCTGACCGGCATTCTCGTCTTGTTCTGTCCTGCGAGGCTCGTGTCCAAGGTGAGCACAACGATTGGTGGTGTTTCTTTGCGAGCAGTCTGGAAAGTTTTTTCACTGGTAGATTCATAGTACCATGAAATTTTTGTGGTTGTGAGAAAGAATTTGAAAAAAACCTCATTGATAATACGCATGTAGTAGTCGTGATAAACCAAACAGTTGGCCGTCAGATCGGCTGAGGTGATGAACCTGAAACATGTGGTTGGAAGCATCCTGCTGTTAGAGTTCTGAACACATTGGGAATCGAAAGTCTCTATCAGAGCTCATTGCGTTCATATTTTTCACTTGCAACTTTTTTTTACGAATTCTGACGAAAATCGACATAGGATACCAGAGCTGCACGGAAGTCTGACTTTTGTTTGAAAACATTCGAATAACTAATTTTGTCAAAAATGTGGAGACGTTATTGAAATTGTAAGAAGATGAAATGAAGTTTTATCCACTAAGTGTAGTTCATCTGAGAATAATATATTTACGAATTTTTCGACCTTTTCCATGCTCGAATTCCGTTTTCACAGATTGTATTTCTATGCAACACTTTGGAATACTTTTTATGCCCAATTACAAAAAAGGTCGGCTTTCATTTATAGAAACAAAACAAACCATCCAACAGGCTGCTCGGTGGGTGTCGCCTTCTTCAGAGTGTTGATCATCTGCTGATTGAATTGATCATCAAGCTCCAGATTCTCCGTGTTGTCGTTGAAGGGAATGGCGAAGCAGTTGGTTACTTGAATCGCGTCCTTCTCGTAGAATCCCATGAGCGTTCCGAATGCCTTGTCGCTGGAGACGTTTCTCAGATTTGATCTGAAAAATTATTTCTACATGAAATGAGTACCGTTCTTCAAAAAAAATAGATAGTCGAATTTCGGCATTGAAAAGAGGCAGGTAGATAGGATCTCAGATTTTTCTATGCAACTCGTGAAGAAAGTTCTGACATACTTTTTCATCCAAAATAGCAGCAACAATAGGGAAAAGACCAATAGACAGAGATGGTGGATTGCATTTCTAATTCTTAAACCAAAAACATAAATTTTATTTTTTCACCATTTCCGAGTCATAATTTTCTGAACATTTCTAAGAAAATTTACTTTTCTTTTCAAATTTCGAAGATAAAAATTAAAATTTCATATTTTTCAAAAAAAAAAACTCACTTTGCTCGTCTCATGTACGAGTCAACAATGGTCATGTAAACGACCGGGTGAACCTTGACCTTCATGTTGGAAGCCATCTTTTTTGAAACCCTAAACTGCTGTGAATAGATGGGCTCTGTGGTGGACGCCCGTGTCAAAATCGATATCGCATGGTGTGAAACCAATGGGAAAACGACTGTCGCATCATTTGCAATATTTATTAATTACATGTATTTGAATGGATAGGAATTGTTACATTCCAACTTTAGGATACTCACTCACTTACTTGGATGGTCCCAGTTGTCATGCGATCATCCAAGCATCCAAGTAAGTATCCTTATTCAAAGTCCGAATGTACCAATTGAGCGAATTCAGAATATCGTAAAATATGGCTCCTAGAAGTGCGATCGGGTGATGAGTGGAAATGGCCATGTCGCTGATTGAAAAACTCAGAAATCGTCTGAAGACCATTTCGATTCATCACCTACAGTATTGGCCAAACATTCTGCTTCATTTCTCACACAAGACTCTCTAACCGGTACTGTACGTCTCAAATAATTTAGCAAACATGTATTTACAAGTTATCACAATGAGCGTGATTTGAAACCAACTAGAAACGTAGTTTAAGGCAGCAAGACATAGAATCGATATATTGATCGGGGAATGCAATTCGTAAAAGACACCACGGTTCACTTTCCAGGCTGAGGTACGGCCTGAAACAAAAGTACGAAGTACTAAAAAAACAGTAGTGAGGAACTTTGCCTGTCCACCGAAGTGTCTCTCACAAATTGCCGAAAAAAAACCTTCAAGTAAGAGTGGAACTCTACACTCTTCTTCTCAGTCCTTCACCGGATTCAGAATACGCTGGGGGTGCTTCGAACTGCCCAGCGACTCTGAGCTCTTCCGTCGGTTGTGGTGGTCGTTCAGGACCGATTCCAGGGTATGGCGGTGGTGCTCCGGAGATGAACACTCTGTCTGGGTTCGGTTGCTCGGGGAAGGCCGCGGTGGACGGGTTGTAGCCGTCGGCTCCTGAAACGTGCAAATGAGATGAGTATCGAGTGAATTTGGAGTTTGCGAGTGTTCTAGTTATTGTGTATTAGATTATGCTCCAATTTTCTTCTTTTCATTTGATTGATGAGCAGAAAAATGATTTTAAAAATTTCAGTAGATTTACAAATTCTCAACAAAAAATGTTGTAGTTTCCTCCTTCTTCGCGCATCAGCTGGTTTTCATGATAAGATTGATTTTCCAGCGGAATATCAGTTTTAGACGTATTTTGGAGCTAAGCGAATGAAAGTTTTGTTTTGAAAAAATTCAATTCGGAATAAACTCGAAAAAGCAACACTGAATACTTTTCTCCTTAATGCTTGGCTTTTATGCTGAAATTACATCAAATTCCATGAATAACCAGTTTTCCTAAGCAAAGTCTACCTTTTCAGCAGTTTGTTTCTCATAGTATGCAAGAGAAAATGCATTCTTTCTTAAATCATGGATGCAAAACATCCAAAACTAGAAGTGGAAAATGACGTCTAGCCTCTAGTAGAAGTTACAAGTACAACAGAAAAAGAAACCATGATTTCCACCTTGGTTAGCCGGTTGATAGTACGATGGTGGGGCTGCGTAGAAGTTTCCCACAGGTGGACTGTATTCTGGAGGTGCGGTGGCTGGACGGAATCTGAAATTTCATTTTGAGAACTGTTTTTTTTTCAGATGTATGTATTAACAAATCTACTGTTTCCAGAACACGGTTTTTTTCACGAAGTTATTTCGGAAAAAAAGAACACGGTTTTTACGAAGTTATTTCGAAAATTTGTGAGAAGTACAATTGAAGAAGACTCATTCAGAGAGAGAGAAAGCAACCGATGCATGAAAAACTTATGAAACATTTTGAAATCCAGAGCTATTCTAGTGACATACCGTATTCGCGACAGTAACTCACATCAATTAGTCTACAAAAAAAGTCTGAAAATTACCTGCTCGCCCTATCCACTGCTAGAAGAAGTGCCTGTCCAAAGTCTATACACCCCCCCTTGTTGAAGGTCATTCTCCATGGTACTTCGCCGACCATTTGACTTCCGGGAAACGCGACTGCGATACCACGGAGGTAGTTGGCTCCTGTAAGTACACCAGTCTAATGAATAGATTGTGAATCAAGCAAAATTATTCTCATTCCCAGAACTAATCATCGAAATATATTTTGATCGGAATATCACACTATCATGAGATGAAAACGTCGGAATGTAAAAAATGCTTCTCTCCATTATCAAAAACTTTTTTCCAACGATTTTGTAACCCGAAAAATGATGAATGTGTCTACATATCTACAGCTGGCTATGGTTGTGAATAATGGTACTTATTTCGATCGAATGAACAGCTTCAATTAAAGAATAACAAAAAGTCTCACCGAATATGGGCTGCTCCAAATGAACTTCGTGTAGCGAGTTGAATGGAATTTCAAACGATCTTAGCCAGTCTCCTCCAGCATTTGGCATGAAGATTATTCTGTGTGACGTCAGGTAAATGGTACCTGTTCTTCTGCCTTCGAGAGTCTGTAAAATTTAAATTCAATCGATATTCTTCGATCTTTTTTAAAAGTAATTTTGAATTTTTCGTCAATTCTTGAGAATATTCCACTTCTACACATTCCTTCCTTGATTTCAACATGCAGTGAGAAATGATTTGCATTTCTCCAGTTTATCATCGAGAAATTCCAGTAAGAATTAGAAATCTCACCAAATTATCCGACACACCAAGGGTCATTTCCACACCCTGAGAATAGATAACTATGACTTCTCCATTATAAAGAAGTACTCCATAGCCATCAGGTGTGTTGGCTGTGTTATATGACATCTGAATCGCTAATCAATAGTTTCTACGATTTTTGTGAAGAGGCTTTTCTGATCAGTCATCTCAAGCAATAAGTGTGATTGAAAGAGGATTTCATAATTAGGGTTTTTCGCATTTTTTCGGGCACTTGAATCACCTTATTTTCAAGGCTTACATTTAGGAAAGGTGCCCAAGTTTCGGACAAAGATAATTTAAACTTTGTTCTTCAACCGCACATGATATTTTTTTAGCATGGTCCATCTTTAAACAAACTTTTCAAAGTTTGAATGAAAACAAACGCTAAAAAGGAAAACAAAACATACAATTCAAATAAACAATAAGATATGAGAACGGTTCAAACCGCACTGACAAAGAACAGAAATATCCAATAAAGTTCGCAATATTTATTCAAGCCAATACAATCAACTGAAAACCTCTCAATACTGCTTCCTAATGTTGCTATAATTATGATAACACTCCTACACGATAAAGTTGAAATTAGGGGGGAGAAGGGGGGAGGGGGGGGAGGCAAATCGCATATTGAGCAGTAAGAATCGTCGCAACATGTACAGCTAAGCTCCTCTCTTGTCGAACAGGGTCACCGTACTTATTCACAAGACTAGAAATAATTTACATCTCTCCAAAACTGAGGCTGTGTCTTTTTTGTGGCCGAATTGTGGCTAGAATGTAACCACAGTGTAGAGCTACTTTTTGCATAGTAAACGGTTAACCATCAATTTTGGAGTATAATCAGATTGAAAACAAGAGGGTCTGAGAATTCGCATGTGAGAAAATCAAATACACTTATTTATAAACAGAAGAAGAATCTGGTCGTTGTACTCTGAAACTTGCGCTTATTATGATACCATCTGTTGTTTTGATGAAATTGATTCAATGATGTAGCTAACGTGCTTCGTTAAGAGCTTTGCGTAATGAGATAAGTGATTACTACGAATATGATACATTTGTTTATTAGTTATAAAATTTAAAGAAGGTTTACTAGAACCACACAGTGCAATGCGTTTGAAACGGAATTTTTTGAATACTTTAAGAAAACCTAACGAAATTTCGCAAGAGAGAAAACGGATATGCTCTAAGTATTTGAGAAGATTTATGATTACTTCAAGTAAAAACGAACAAAACACCATGCAGGAGAGAGAGCAGCCAGAGTTTCAAGTTAATAAAAATTAAAAAATCGGGAATCAGAAGTGAAAATGTCAGAAAGTAGGAATTCCGAACAACTCTGGATCAAACATTGCTCATTTTCCGACAAACTTGGACTTGCCACATGTAGCTATGAGCTCATCCCATCTGATTATGAACAGAAAAAACGTTCAGTGAGCTTCGCCAATCAAATTGTAGGGAGGACAGGGTAGTATTGGGCGGATGTTTTGTGCCAAGAACCAGAGATGAGACGTCAAAGATCCTTTTTACCACACGGCTCTTACTTGCAATGAGAAAGGGCTGACGAGGTGCACATATGCTGTGATCTTTTTTTTGTCCTTCAAGATGGCATTCGTTCCATTTCCATGAGTAATGCATCGGAAATGAAAGCCATGATGGAAAATGTAATAAGCATAATTAAAGTCGGTACTTTCTGTTGTCTGATCATCATGAAAATTCTGATGACTTCTGGTTTCAGCCATATTTCGAAAGTTTTTTTTATAAGCCAACTGAGATGTTGAACCGAAATAGAACTTGATTTCAATTTGCTATGATGAATTCACTATTTCGAACTTTCATAGTGAAAATTCTAGCACAGACAAAAACTCGATGCAAAAGGTTTGATACAGTATCAGTACCAGGAAATAATAATGCGAAATAGGGAAACTGTGATACTAGAGGAGCTAGACGGACTCACATTATCACAGAGTGCATTCGGTGATTTAGCATCACAAAATCATGAAATTGTGGTTTTACATTCTGGTCAACTGATTCAGCAGAATAATCATCGGATCAAGTTACTCTACATAGTTACTCATATAATTCCCACGCACTCAGTCGGAAATCTCAGAAGCTCTCTAACACACATGATTCCAGTCAGGAGTGTTCTTGCATACACAACAACAGAAACTGGTAGTGGTGAACGTGAGGTTGCAGCAGATACGAACAAAATGCACTTCAGCAACCAATGATCAAGCCTCAATTGAGGGAAGAGAGAGAGGGAGAGAGGAAGAGAAACGAGGCACACGCAAACACACTGCATGTGGAATGATTCGAGTTTGTCTGTTTTGACGCAAAAGCGTTCACTTTTACAGACGATGGGAAACAATGGAGGGAAAACAATAAATTTCAATGGAGATGATCAACAGCGTCTAGAAACCAACAGGAATCATACATTATCAAACGATTTTGCATTTTGATGATATTCAATGAACACGATTTGCATTCGATGAGCGTTGAAGAATTTATCAACAGGAGTTGATGATAGTCAATGAAGAAGACTTGACTTCGAACGTCTATGTAGCAAAACATTTTCCAACAAGATTCATCAATTATTGATTGAATCTCTATTTTGAGGATATTCTATGAATAAAATTAGCCTATTTTGCATATGTCAGAAACATTTTTTAATTGATTTTAAAATTATATTTCGTGTTTTTATACCATTTTATGGTGATGATCAGAAACGCTACTGATGGATACTGTGAGAATATTCAGATATTGTTACTTAAATTATTATTCTTATTTTCCGATTCATCATGACTCATCTTGGGGAAACCTCAGAAGCCGGAACGAAAAATCACGAAACACACACATGACCCCTGATTGCATTCCAGTTGACCAGCAAACACATGGTTATAGACAACAATGTTCAACATCTCAAAAACCGATGGTTGTTGTATCAAAGTGAATGATCGCCTTCTCTCCATCTTGATGTGTTCCTCGCAGTCTGAGCCAATAAGGAACCAACGATCAAAAGGAGAGCGCATTACTTCGATTGTTCACCACAGAGATAATCTATGCGAAATGGAAGAGGGAAGCATGACATTATGGACGCATCAGACAACATTTGGCGAGGAATGAACTTACTGTTGTCTTTTTTTCTGAAAAACATATTTCTACACATCAAATTTGAATATATTTTTCATCATTACTGTTTTGTGGCAGTGTGCCCTGTCCATTTTGAGGGAGGAGCTAAAACCGAGTACACATTAACTAATCCTACGTGATTCTCAACTTTCGAATAAAAAAGTTGATTCCAGAGGTACCCGGGTGAAAAATCTCATAGAACGGAAGACGGACGTGAACCTAGGAATGTGCATTAAAAGTTTCGAAGTCAAGTTAAATTGAAGAAAACAGCATAATAATAATTGCTTAATTAACCCAATTGTAAGACTGGTTGAGGTATCCAATATCAATATTTGCAATTTGTTCATGCGTCAAATAACAATTATCTGTACTGAAAAGACAAGTGAAAATTTTCGAACGTGTGGATTCCGTGCAAAAATGGTCAATTTCTATAATGATCATCAGAACTGGATGGAAGTTCACTTCATAAGATTATCTAAGTAACCTATTTAAGCGTATGAAGACCGACAGACAGATGGGATCCATCCGTCCAGACAGACCGCCTACCTGTCGCGCGAATCAACCCGTTCAGTGTTTACCTCAAGAAAAGTGATCATCGATCAGGCGATTTCTCAGCGTTCGTAATCTACGAATCACCAAACGTTCGGATAATCACAAGTTAGGGTGCAGGATTATTATTATAGTCCGGTGTTTGATCAATGGATGAACATTGGAGTTGTGGGATGGGACACAAAATTTGGTGATCAGGACAATGTTCACTCACCACGATGTTGGGTTCAAAGGGAAAAGAAAGATAGATCAATTCATACAGGAGAACCATGACGCTCTTATGCGAGCTTTCAATAGGCCAGAGAAGCAAGAAAGATGTTCCCCCTCTCATATGAAAGCATATGTCATGCGATACAGCGATTCTAGAAGGCCTTGCTACGAAAATGCTCATAAAAAGGTTAAAAAAAACCAAGAAACAATCGATCCATCTGGTCACTTTTGAATATATGTGAAACTTTGAAATCTCAGCAAAGATGGTTTGATGTAAATGAATTTTGTTCAACTATCTTAAGTGCCTTTCACAGATTCCTAGAGGAATGCAAAATCAGTAACAGTAACCTTCACTGTAGGCGGTATTTCAAAGAAGATATTAGTGACAGATTTGGAAAAAAAACTCACTTGTAATTCAACTTTTCGCAAAGAAATGAAAAACTCACCACTCTCTACACCTTTTCTCGTTGTAGTTGTGCAATAAACTCTTCTAGCTTCTCTTGAATTCGTCGAACTTGTTCTGAGAAAGAAACATTAAAATTTGGTTATTCAATAACAACTCACGAAGTTCTTCAGCCAAATCGACACGTCTACCCGTCAGATACTTCTTCTTCTTGTCGCTTTCCTGTGACCAGTCGTCAAGAACGTCCTGTCAAGCATATTCTTTCACATGATATGAGAAGAGGGGAAATACCTTGATCTCTTTCTCCAGCCTTCGCTGCTCAGTGTTGGTGATTTGCTGTCGGAGTGCGTTGCAGGTCAAGTTGACCATTTTTTGAATTCTGAAAGAAAAAATACATCTAACACGAAGAAATCTTCTACCTATCAGTTTATATAAGATAAGTCGCAAGACCAACCTGTAAAAGAGAACAATCGTTTGACAGTCAATATCCTGGCCCTCTGTGATACCTTGGCGGTAAAGCTGGTAAAGGGAGACACAATCTCTGCTCGACTGAAAGAGTTTTATAATAAACGTCGCTCAGAACTTATGCAGTATTAATGCTATCACACTGATGTAAGAGCAGAATTCAACCAGAAAACGGAAATTACCTGAATAAGTCTTTCCAAAAAGTGCTTCTTGAAGATCAACTTCCACTGCCTTCGGATGGCCTTTGTCTTGACGTCTATCACTCCCTTCGTTTCCAGATTCCTCTTGATCACAGTCAAATCGTCATCGGTCAGAGCTTGCTTGTGTTCCTAAACTGATTTTGTGAAAATTCTGCGAACATTATAGAATTCACGGGATTTTCTGCAAGGATCTTGCCGAGCTCATCTTGGACGACACAGCAGAAGTGGTTTTCGGCTGATGGAGTTTTCCACAAGACCCATTTGGAGAACGATCCTGGGCCTCTGGCGTCCGACAATTGCTTCTTCACGGCGTTCAATCGTTCTGTCGCGGTCTAGAATAAGAAATACTGAATTAATTTTTTTTAACAAAAAGCCAACGTCTAGTTGCAAAATGCTTAAAATAAATACCTCGTTGCATGAATATTCTCGAGTTCTCTCAAAAAATATGAACAAACGAATGTGTGTGATAAACTATTTGAATTTACTTTGCAGAAAGTAATGACATTTATCGTTCATTTTTTGAATGTAAATCCCACCTTCATGACGAAATAGCAAGCAGAATCCCACGATCGTTTGTCTTGAACTGCGCGGTCTTCCATGGCGTTCAGTTGAATTACTCTCTGAAGTTTCATGCGTACAATTGTTTACATAAATCGGAAAATTACCAAGTAATCGAGAGCTTTCTCATCCCATCCATGAGCTGCCATCGCTTCTTTGATAACAGCGTCTTTGAGCTTGTCGAAAATTGGGTCGTGAGCTTTCTTCTGTAGCGCGTCGTGATTGATTTGTCTCGTGAAGACTTCTTGTAGTGTTTCCCAGCCTGTCTGAAAGAATTTAGTAGTGTTTTTTTTACAATGAAATCTTCGTGAAACATGCTTGGAGATGTTGTGAAAAAAAAGGTCAAACACCAGTTTCCGACAATTTGAGGTGAAAACTATGATAAATTACATCCCCTTTAGATGTTTTCTCTGTTCCTGGTCTTCTTTCGAAGATCGTACATTGAACACTACCTGTATGCTTTTTGTTGCAAGATCCTTGTCAGCGTAGTGTTTCAGACGAATATCGACCATTGTGTTGAACGAACTGGAAGGTTATTCATTGGAAAATATACATCACATTGGTAGTTTTAGATTGGGTGAATTCAAAGAAATCGTGATGGAAGAATCAGCTTTGAATTTGGTGACTCGATAGTGATTAGCATCAGTGAACCGTCTCACACTGTGGCAAAAAGTGTAAGCAAAGCAAGTCGATATAGTAGATCAAATTTTAGTTACTGTAGTTGAAACAATTTTACTTTTCCTATTTTTTCATCCCAGATTCGTAACGGAATAGTGTTTGAAGTAGGTAAAACTATCATTGGGAACAGTCCGCAACGTTCATTATGATAAGTGAAACATTTATTAAAGTACAAACACTTTCGAAAAGGAAACGTAGGTCGCCAAAGCGGTTGCAGAGCAGTTATATTGTCTTATGCCTGTGCCGTGGTGTGTCGTATAAAAATTGAGAACAAAAAATTATACGCTTTAATACTATTTTCTTGAAACACCAAACTGTCATAGAGATTTCGACTTGAAAAAATTAAAAACTAACCCAGAATTGTCAGTAGCATAGGCTGGCATCAGAATCTGATCAAAGACGTGATCAGCTATACCTTTCCACAGCTTCTCTTGCAGGTTTCGTTCCCACTCTTCGACCCCGATCAGCGAAAGGTTGACAATCTCGTCGAGAATTTCACCACGAGCCTGAAATATTTTTAATAACTCGATGAGAGAAATTAGGTTTTTAATCCCTAGTTCAGTCTCATTGTGATGAGACTAATCTCTGAACATCAAGTTTCTGAAGCAAACCTCACCATGGGTGAAATAAAGTTTGATGATAACCAGATTCGTCAAGTGAAAAATCGTGATTTGACTATTTTCTAAAAATAAAAACTTCGTTCTACGAGTTTTCCAATAACAAAAACGGAAATAATCGTAAAATTAAAGAAAAAGCTCACCTTATCAAACAGTTCATCTCGATCCAACTGTCGGATTCTTGGGAAGTTATTCTTCCATTCCGTCTCCAGATTGAATCGTGATGCTCTGAAGGCGTCAGCTTGGCTTTCGATAGAATCCCGTACCATGCGCCAGAAGCAGTCGGAGACCGCGAGAGACATGTTGCGGGTCGTCATTTGGGATGGCTTCAATACCCCGTCTCTGAAAAAAAAACAGTTGAGAGGGAAAGTGAACTTCATTTCTCTTTTGTTTTCGAATGGTTTATGAACTCTTACTTCTCAATAAATTCGAATAAAACATCAGAAACAATGGAAAGTGCATGAAAATTATCATTTTGCACAAAAACTACGACAGTCAACTCTAAAGTGATAGAAAATCATTTGGGAATCGTGGGAATTCATTGAATTTTTCAAAAGGATTTTGTAACTTGACTCTTTAATGACTTCAGAGTAGACAAGCAATGAATACTTTAGGTACAGAAAACGTTGACAAACCTCAATAATTGACTGTTCGAGAAGAACTCTTCTTCATACTTGCGAATTTCTTCAATGGCGTCTCCACTGTTTCCTCGACCGGTCACAACACCGAAATATCCGAGTGCCTTCATCGGGAACAGCTTTCCTTCTAGAATCTTCTTGATTCTATCCGGATTGGCAAGATTCTTCTCTGCGAGGTCAACCTGAACGTTTGTATCAAAAATATTGATGATCACGAAAATCAATTATTTCACGGTTCGTTCACTGGTTATCAAGTTCAGACTTCTGAAGGGGTCAAAAACAAACAATTCCAGAATTTTTATATCGTCTTTGATATTAGAAAAACTTCAATCGACCATGTCTTATGTATTTTACTGAACATTATTGAAAACGGTCAAAATGTCTTTTTTTTAAACAAAGATCGAATATCGACTCCTCGATTTGATAGATACTCGATCGAATATCGACTCCTCGATTTGATAGATACTTCTCTATTATTTTGAAAATCGTTAAAATCATCGCTATTAACACCATTTCAGACTATTTTATGTGACGAATATTAAATTCACCTTCGTCAACACAAGGATAGTCCGCTTTCCACTTGGATCGATACTGCTGACCAGGTCGGTTACGTTACTTCGTTCCGCGTCGACAGATCTGAAAATGGTCTATTGCTATCTGAATGAGCCTATAACACGCTTACCCATCCTGAATACACAAAATAATGGCATTCGGATTTTCCATATGCTGCCTGCTCATTTTGATGATATCGTCCTTGGTGTCGCGGGCCATGTCTGCTGTTACTGTTGATATAACTCCGGGAAGATCGACTAGTACCATCCTCGGTAGGCTTGGTCCTGAATAATGGTAAATTAGGCAAGTTTATTGTCGTTGAACATAAGCTTCTCAAATCTATATTGGCACGCTTCCTCATGAATGAAAAGATTCATTAATTCCACAAACATTTTTTGTAATGTACACATCTTCGAAAATAACCTTTGACAGTGAGTGCTATGACGTCATTCGACACAGTTTTTCCTCCTCTCACCGAGTTTCGCATTCTGACTTCAATCTCTTGGCGCAGTTGCTTAAGGTCATTCTCCTTTGTCAGATCGAACTCTCTTGACGAGTCTTTGAACTGAGCCACATGGTAGGGGCCTTCGGAGAGGGTTACCTGAAAAAAATACCCAAAATCACAACGTTAAGTGTGAATGAACCAGAATTTTCACAAACATAACGTCCACTTGATAATTTCGAAGTCTTACCTTAACAGGAGCTCTCGTCATCATTTCACCAGACCCTCTAGGGAAGATTCTTGCCTGAGCGACCATTTCCAGCACCGAGGTTTTTCCTGAACTAATTTCAGTTGGATGATTGGCTACATCTGGCCTACCCGCACTCTGGTCTCCAACGACCACTACACGCGGTAAGTTGTCCGACGTGTTGTAGCTCGAATCGTATTCGTTGAGCAAGTCCAATACCTCACTGTACATGTCAATCAGGGACCTCTGAAAATAGATTTTTTTGCTTTTTAAAATGTACACTACACTGATGTGGTTACAAAACTTAACGGAATAAATTGAAAGTTATCGTTCAATTGGTTTCAATGATCAAGGGATTCGTGAAAATTAGAAGACTGTTAATTTAACGTCAAACGGTTTTGTTTCACCATAATCCATCAAAAATCCCACCTTTAACCGTTTCAACCTTCTAGCCGCTCCTTGGTCTGACAGCAGCAGTCTCTGTTTCAACACTTTGTTCTCTTTTTCCAACCGCTCGAGCTCTTTCTGATACTGACTCTGAAATATATTATCAGAAATGTCGATAAAATCCAAAATACCTGCGTTTTCAACATTTCTTCCTGAAGTTTCTTGATTCTTTCTTCTGCATCCGCGGGTTTCTCTGGTTCCTTTTCTTCTTCCTTTTTCATGCCAAACATTCCAAGGGAAAAAAGGGCGGTCTCTAAATTTTTCCGTCAAATCTTCTGAACAAGTTGAAGACAACACTATCGACTTTTCCTAATGATTACCTTTAACTGGTAATCCATTTCCATTGCTATTGCTATTCTCTCCTGATCCTGATTCTGCAATGGTATTTTTGTAACTGGTGATCCAGAGATAAAACCTTTATCCTTTTTGAATTCTTCAAACTTTGCCACCCATTCGGCCCACTTCGCACTATCTTCACCACCAAACGATGCCTTGATGTCACCAAACTTTTTGGCGAGTACACCCCAGTGACCTTTGGCGTCGAACTGCGCCCAGTCCGGCAGATCCAAGTCTGGGAGGTTGCTTTTCCATTCTTCGTACCACTGTAAAGTGATGTGATAACTTTCTTCAGTTCAAAGTAGAGAGATTTTTTTAATATATAAAAACCAACCGACTTTGCTGCGACACTACCACCGACCACTCCAGTTGCGACAAAGTATCGAAGCTTGAGAAGATGACGTGCGACACCTCCCACGATTCCGACGAATGCTCGTTCAGACTGTAGGTTAACAATGTAGGCGCGTTTGTTCAATCTGGAAAATTTATTCTTCTGGTGGAATAGCTTGTTGGTGCATTTGAACAAGTGAGCAGGAAATTATTACCGTCTAAGAAATTACTAGAAAGAATTACCAAAACGAAGAGGAAAACTTCGAGTTCATATGCAAACTCAAGCAGGAAAAAACAATCTAACAACTTTCTTTCCAATTTTGAAAATAATCAAAAGAAAAACCTTACAAAGCTTTTTTGTACGGCCTGACAGTCATGATCCCTCTCCGATCATCATGGGAGAGTGGCGACGGCACTGCAGCCGAACGAAGAGCACTGGCGTAGAACCTGAACCACGATCTACAATTAGCTGACAGACTATTGCTTACCGTCCAGCTCTCAGCAATTTTTGGTCTCTAATCCTGATCATCATTGTTGCATACCTTAAATTTATTTATAAAAATGTCAAATACAGTCAATTAAAGAATTTGCAAGTAGGAAAAGAGATCTATATGACTCAAGATAATACTAAAAAGTGCAGAATGGATTCCGACACGTGGATTTACAAAATTTGTCGAATCTATTCTGAAACTTGTGAAACCTACATTTCTGGTATCAAACATCGGTTTTCAGATAGAGAAAAAACTTCCAGAAAGTTAGGTTTCGCCCCTATGCACAAAAAAGCTTGGAATGATGAAAGAACAACGAAATCACAAAAGAGATATGAGCACAACTTTACAAAATAGGGGCTAAATTAAGGAAATCGGTTTGTCAATCTGACTTGGTCTTCTTTTTAAAGTAAATTGGGAGGATGGAGACAATTGCGAAGAAGGTGAGAAGAGCCACAGAGTTCCAGCTCCATGCAACATCAGTGTGAGTTAGTTGTTCGAGGGTGGAACCGGCTTGGATGTAGAGGAAACTTGGTGGTGCAACACCAAAGAATGTTCCCCAGAAGAATGGTGTGAGTGGGACGTCTAGAACTGGGGAAGCAATATTAATGAGCCAATTTGGGAGAATGGGAGTTACACGGAGGAAGACAATGTAATTGAAAAAGTCGTCTCGGTGTTGACCGATATCAGCTTGCCATTTGGCAATTCGTTCTGGGAAGCGTTTGATTACAAAAGCACGACCAAAAAGGTGAGAAATGGTGTAGCAAATCATTGCTCCAATAGCTGAGCATGAGCAGACTAAGGTAATGGCAACCGCGAAAGGAAACAGATAACCGGAAAGAATTGTCAAAAACAGAGATCCTGGAATCGCAAACGACTGCAAGGTGATGTAGACGACCACAACTCCTGAGAGAACCACGTAGAAGTTGTCTTCTTTGTACGTCGAAAGAACTCGACCCAGCATTTTGGCATCTTCCAAGTTTCTGGGATACTTGAAGTGTACCTTCTCTTCAGGTGTCATCGTCGGGAAATTCAGGTAGACCAGGAAAAGTAGCGCTACGAATGAAGCGAAAATTAAAAGCACGACCAATGGTCGACTTCTCTCATTTTCAACTGATGGGTGATTGGCGACAGTTTCTGCCATACCTAGAAATATTATTTACATAATGATCGTAATAAGAAGAATAGAGAATAATCATCATCAGAGAAAAGCGAAAAAAAAATAAATAAAATTTAATGTAGGTTTACGAAATCATTTCGTGTCGAGAGTCGCGAGGTCCATAAACCTTGTGACTATTTTATTTTATTTTTTTCAGTTCTGAATATTACTAAAGTTCATCAATATACCTGGAAATAATCAGTGTCGAAATGGAAGCCAATTTTGAAGATGACTTTGACCCGCTGTTTCACTATCAATACAGGTTTTATAAGTTGAGCATGGGTAAAACATACCGTTTTGAAGATTCATTGTAATCGGTGACTCAACAGTTGGCAAATCGAGTTTACTGAGATTCTTCACAGAAGGCAGGATAGCTGAAATTAGTGATCCCACAGTTGGAGTCGATTTCCATGCCCGTATGCTGGAGCTTCGTCCCAATTATCGCGTGAAATTGCAACTCTGGGACACCGCTGGTCAGGAAAAATTCAGGTTTCAAATTAGCCTCCATCAGCTCTGAAAATATAATTACAGGGCTATCACACGCTCGTACTATCGAAATTCTGTTGGAGTAATGGTGATATTCGACATCACATGTCGAGAATCGTTCCAGAATGCGGCGGGATGGTTAGAAGAAGCTCAAGCAAACGTAGGTGGACCGAATCCTGAAAAGTGTGTATTCCTGTTGGTCGGTCAGAAACTCGATTGTGCAGATCGGAGAAAGGTATTTTTGTTCATAAAAAATATATTGAAGTTTTTCGCAAGAAAGAATAATTCTGATTTACAGGTGGACTATGAGGAAGCAGAATATTTCGCGAAGTACCACAAAATCAAATATATTGAAACCTCGGCTATGACTGGAGAGAACGTGACTGACGCCTTCTTGATGATGGCACAAGAGGTTTCTTTTGCTTTCGAATTTCATCAGTGAGCAGCAATGACTAAATTTTCACATTATAATAACTGTGACATGATGTTTCACAATGGCATTGTTATAATGGTTTATCCAGCGTTTAATCACTTTAACTGCTGATAAAATCGTTTAAACGTGGGGAAAAAACAATACTGTAGAAAAAACGAAATGACTTTAAAATGAAAACAGTGAGATAGAAGACTGGAATGAATGCAGCGTAGGTCATAAACTGTCCTAGGTAGTTCGGTCAAAATTTTCTACAATTATAAATGGAGTTTGAATGCTTTCCAAAAAATCTTTCATTATTTTTTCTTTTCTGTTATTTGCCTAGGTCTGCAAATCAGTTTTAAAATACATCTATTTTACAAATCTAAGGTACTGAAAAAGATGTTTCACAGATAATCGAATGACTGTAATTTCCATTCCAGGTAAACAAAAAAGTCGAAGCTGGTGAGTTGAGCCCGGCCGATGGTTGGGAAGGATTAAAAGGCGGTAGCATGACACCTTCACGTTCCCATTCTCAAAGTATCGTATTGTACGCTGGTTCAAGTCTAAGGGACGGACGATCCTGTTGGTGTTGATGTTCAACTTACCGTTTGTACAAAACTCGCTTTTTCTTTATATGGACACGACCTATACCACGCCCCCGAAAATCAGGCCTTTGAATTCGGTACGTTTTCGAATTTTATTTAATTTTAAAATTTGTCAAGATTCAATCTTGACGGAGGATGAAAAAATTGTATTTTTAAGTATTATCAGCAAAAAAACGAGAATTTGTGTTTTTTTGAACAATCGAAACTTTCGAATTCAAATGTATCGACAATTATCATGAAATGATTGCCCTTTTCAGTATATTAAGTACAACCCTGAACCTAATCTTTGTTAGAACTACCACAACCTACAGCGGGTAATCCAAAATAATTCAGCTTAAGCTTGAACCGAGTCATATTGCTCCGAAGATTAATTTCTTTCCATCCCAGCCCCGTTTCCAACCTCCGTTAGATTCTTGTAGTTTTTACAGTTCTGAAAATATAAATAATCTTCATTCAGTACGTCATGAGAGTAAATGGGGAAATCGTCAGTTCAAAATCACAAAGAGACCTGCTACACTAGGAAAGTTGATTAGGCAAAGTTGAATTATATGAATTGGAAAAAAAGAAATAAGTATTTCCAAAATATTCGATTTTTCTCTTCAAATAATTTCTTATTTTTATGAATTTATGCGTAAAGAGAAACAGTCAGGGGGTGCGTTTATCACTGATGGTATCAAATAGTTCAATCGTATTCTTGGTCTCTGAAATAGTGCAACTTCACGACATGTTCTGTGCAATTTCTCGTCATCGTGCGTACAACACTTACTGTAACCGACGCGCACATGTCTTGTCGTGAAGAAGTATCAAAGTGGAAAATAAATACAAATTGGGCGAGCTTACAACAAACTTTTCACATCCCATACAAGTATGGTTCGGCTCTGGGTGCTAGTCACAAGACGACCTTGCGTCTCCTGCAGGTACATCGACGTAATGCCAGACTTCACTTCGTGGCGGACTGCGAGTGGTGTCAGACTGAAACTCAGGAAATGAGAAACGATTTTCTCGATGCTCTCTAATTTTCGATTGTTTTCAGTGTCTTGGTCATAGTTTCCTTTTTCGTTCTTTTTCTGATGAAAGAAGATGAATAGACGAAGAGTTCACTGTCTTTTTTCTCGAATTCAAAAATTTTCACAATCTTGCCAAAATTCCTCACATGAAAACAAAACTAAAACGTCGGAATTCCGTAAAACCGTATCGGACAGCCATTACTTTCTCCATACTTTGAATTGAAAAAATGAAAGTCGATAAAAATTGTTTTGAATGACTCTGAAAATATTCCATCCCAATTTTGAACACCAAATTCGCAAATTAAAAAATCTCACTCAAAATTCTCCGGGTGTTCCTGCATCTTGGTATTGCACGCTTTGCATATCCTTATCTTCAATTCATAGCCCATCGGCGGGTAGGTCGTCCAGTTGTTGCAGCAGCTTCCACACAGTGCTGCACCACACGTTCTGCAGTGATGTTGGCGGAGGCCAACTACCTGAAAGAGTGAATGCTTCGTGAACAGTTAATAAGTTTCCATTTATTCATTGCAGTTATTCCTAACATTTTAGTCTTACCATTGCACGTTTGACCGAGCGAATCTCGTCTCCATCCGACCATTTCTGCATCTCCCTCGAACCCATTAAAATCATAAAGGACAACCCGAAATATTGGCATCCCGAAAAGTGGGCGGAGCTAAGGAGAGTTCGCATAAAAATGAAGACACCAAGAATTTCCGACTATCTAATTGTACAAATTTGAGAAAAGAACCTTTCTCTGCCACATGGCAGTCAGATTCCAGAAAAACGGCGAATTGCATTGTTGGCAGCAATCAGACGTTTTCCAGCCGGGGGTTTCAAGTCTGAAGTTTATGAATTTTCCAGTGGAATCCGTTAAAATAGAAAACAAACCTCTTTGTTTTCATGTCCCAACATGTCAAATTTCCTGAATCGTCCGCCGAGAAAAGCCTTCTCGCACCAGAAGCTGACACCAGTGATGTAACTTTCGTTGAGTGACCGCTGGAATTTCGGTAATTCAGATTTTGACTGTTATTTGCAAAAAAACGTCAAATGGAAATGAAAATTCATCGATTCGTACGACACATTTGCTCGACACACAGTTACCAAAATCAAGATTTCCTACACTGAGAGTTAAGTTTTCTATTCGCCAACTCTATGCTAGAAATAACTTTTATATTTAAAAAAAACATACTTGAGTTCGTAAGCTTCTCCTTTTCCACCTCCAATGTCCCACATGATAACCAGATTGTCATAGCTGCCAGAGTACAAGACTTCCTTCAGTCGATCGAATGCCAGGGATGAGATTGCTCCTGAACGTATCTTAAAATACGGTGATCTCTCTATGATCTATGATTCAAGAGTTACGCTCATTGAGATTACTGTCATCTACGAATTCGTAAAAAATATTTTAAAAAAAACAAAGATTCTTTTTCATCTGAAGAACTTGTAAAAAAATCTTCGTGAACAGGTCTCCAGTCAAGGTGAATGGAAAATAGAGCATCCACTTTTTTCCGAATTAATTTACACAAAAACGTTCAAACATACTTAGGATTTACCGTTTCGAAGAGTTTCTTACGAAAAATAACCTGTATGAGCGCTTAGCTTCGTCACAACGGATGCATTGTTTCCGGAAAGACGCAACATTACGATGTGTCCTCCGTAATCTCCGATGAATGCAAAAGGAAGGTCGATGACAAGTGCGGTACAACTGTTCTCACAATTGTATTGTCCTGCAAATGTGGGTGTATTGAAAAATTTTTTATCATTTCAAAAGTGTCAATTTTTTGAAATTTTTGGGCCTTTGATTAATCTTTGTCACGTTATTTTCATAATGAAGACTTTTGAAATTCGGAAAACGGGATCAATAAAGACAAAAACAAATTTAAAACCTCACCCAATTTAACACCAGTCTCCGAGCAGTGCCAAACAACAGTTTTGTCTTTAGAGCAACTGAATATCTGCTCCGAGGTTAACCCATAGCCGAGACCCGAAACTGGTCCTGCATGAACTGTCCATTTTCTCTTCTCTGTCATGCTGTTGAAATCATCAGCAACTGAGAACTCGTAGACGTTTCCATTGATGAGACCAACCAAGAGGCTAAAAGGCCATGAAATGAGAAGAGACAATTGAACACAAGAATACCTGTACGTCTCTTCACTGTAATAAATACAGGTTGGAGCCAAAGGCAGATAGTGAATTATGGACGGCCAGAACTGTTCGTTGTCACGTTTCAAGTAAAGCCGAACGGTACGGTCTTCACTACATGTCCACACACCTGTAAAATGATTGAAACAATTCAGAAAGAATCAACAGAATGAAAAGGAATTTCAGTGTTTAATAATTAAACTTAAAAAAAAATAAAACGAACCTTCATCTTTTGCCAACAGAACAACATCATTAATTCGAGCAATATGACCTTCGATCTTGTAAAGAAGAGCTGAAACCAATCTTCAAATTTTTCTTGGCTTCGAATACCTGGTTTTCCGTCACCAAAGACGCTGCTGCTAGAAGCACCCTCGTGATTGGATGCGTTGATAACAGCCGCCATCGGTTATATCACCTAAAAGACAGGAAATTATTGAAGCCAAATGAATTTCAAAGAAAACACAAGAGAACTAGATGTTTTAACCTTCCAACAATGGTAACAACCCAACAGACGGTCAACGTGTATCCGTTACTATAACATGCTAGTCAATAAACCGGTTCCAACACTTCAATTCTGAGTTATCGCGTGGAAAAAAAGAAAAATCATTGGTATTCGTAAATGCACAGAACATTGTCCTAAGAGCGCACTTGACTAAATTTTTTTTTTCATAAGTGTAACCCGGCTAGCCGCGGCTCTGTTTTGTTCATCCTGTGTTTTCGAGCAAGCTATGCTAAATGTCGTATAGAGAAGCTCACTCGGTTCTTTCGTCCGATACCATATCACCAATAGACATTTTGAATCGAGAAACATGGTAAGATTTTTCTGTTTTCGAATTCGTGCAAGGCGTGTTTTGACTCCAATGAAATGAAAATGAAATTACTGCGTAGTTTGAGCGTCAAGGCGATTTTATCGTGAACTTCACTTTTATTCTTCATTTATGGTAGGGTTACGGTATTTCTTTAACTGTAAGCTCTAAATTCAACGCAACTATAATTTCATTTTTACCAGCATCCAAACTTTCAGGAAACCAAACAGACGTCAAGTGTTGATCGATGATTTCTGTGACCAAAGAATTTTCAACCTGAAAATATTGAAAAACGTGCCGTATACATTCGCCCGTCTTGGAAATGTTAATGCCATTGCGGTTTCTGGAGATAGGTTTGATAAAAGCAGTGTCTGCAGTTTATAATTAAATTTCTACAGGATAGTTTGTGGCGGCGCCAACGGTTGTGTGGATGTTGTGAAGCTTGGTGATTGTACCGGAAACCCAGTATCAATACTGAAGAATGATAGTCTGTGAGTTTTTTTTCAAAATGAATCAACTTTTAACGACTTCATTCTAGCGATGATCGTGGTATGATCAACGATCTTCAATGTCATCACTCAGAGCACGATCTACTCATTACAGCATGTGCCAACAATCAGATTACCGTAGGTTTTTGGGTGGTTCTCACCTTTCTTCGTTTAGTGAAATTGAAATGGCCCATACCAAAACACACCGAGCTCAAGGTGATCGTCATCGATTAGACGCGTTGCACCTAAATTATATTGAACGAAAATTCGAATGGTCAGGACACGTTTGAAATATTTTCAGGTGAGTGGAATCCAAATCCCAGAACGATTTCAATCTACTGAAACCATGATGCCTCCTGTACAAATCCATTGGAATGAAGTGGCTAGGAGGAACGCGATGTTGACGTATGCTAGTATGGAGAATCATGCTAGTGTTATTGATTTGAGGTGATTTTTTATCTCAATTGAGGACAATTATGATTTTTCTGATTGACCTGGAACTATTTTCAAAATTAGCTTGAGAGCTCACACTCTTACGAACATTAGTAACTACGAAAACCGAAAGAAGATAAAATTTAAGAACTTATGTAGGAAAATTACCGATTAAAGCGTTTCGAAATATCAAAAATGAACTACAAACATCGTTGAAAGAAATACCGCTCATCATCAGCTGATAATAATATTAAAATATGATTATTTTGTTCACTTTTTTTTCAAGTGCGGTCATTTGTTCGCATACTTGATGAGAGTTCAGTGCAAGTAAGATCAAAATCTTTTTCTAGGTTTATGGATATCAAGAAATCTTTCCGGTGGGACAAGGCTCCAATCTGCTCAGTTCAATAGTATCCGACTAGCAAAAACATTCTGGCTGCAGGTGACATTTCAGGAAGAGTCGTCTTCTTTGATACAAGGTACTTCATTCACCCCATCTCCCTTTTTGTGAATAGCATAAACAACCGTCTTTTTGTCCTCACGAAAGAATTTCCAGAAGCTCAAAAGGCGCTCTTGAATGGATCAAAGCACATAACAGACCTGTCTCAGCTATCAAGTTTACGTCCGATGGAACTCAGTTTGTGACTGTGGATGAAGGAAGATTAGTGAAACTGTGGACCACGAAAGGGATGAAATGGATTAGAAGTTTTCAGGTTCTTTTCTTCAATCGAAAATTTCAAACTTTACAAGATAGATAGATAGTTTATTCCCGAAAGGCGAGAGTAAAAGATATACAAAAAGAAGGAGAATAATATATATGTCAAAGGTGTGTAAAATTCGTCAAGTCATCATCAAATTATGTTCCGGTTCTTTTCTTCTTTGAAAGAGCGTTGTACGATTCAACTGCACGAGGCACA
Source organism: Caenorhabditis parvicauda (assembly GCA_963978915.1). NCBI lineage: Eukaryota > Metazoa > Nematoda > Chromadorea > Rhabditida > Rhabditidae > Caenorhabditis > Caenorhabditis parvicauda. The sequence goes on along the minus strand of OZ022251.1, from coordinate 10,824,709 downwards.
AATGCGTATTCTCGGATCTTTTTCTTTGGTACGTCGTAAGAGAGTTTCCGCGAAGTACCACTTGTTCTTGACTCTGTAATTTTAAACAAGTTAACCTTTACAAGTTTCACAGGCTCACGGAGTTGGTTTTATTTTATGAAAGAAAATGCTCAATGTCCAAAATGTCATAATGAAGATACGTTTGAGTTGGAGGAAACACGTGCCGCGCAGCATCGTGCGGTTGGACTCACTTGTAAACGTGATGCGCATCTAGCCTTCTTTCATTTGAAAAAAATTATGTCAGCATATAATGTATTTTTTAATTTATAAATTTTCGATTTGGATTGTAAATAACGGAATTTCAGGTGAAAAAACACAGCGCCTACGAAATAAATTTGATAAATCCGACACTGAAAATTTCTCTGAGCGATGAAGGTGACTTCGTCCACGTCGCGATTCCGGATACAACATCAGTTACGGTTGTCTCATTCCCAAAGGTGAACTTGGAAATAATCAGCAGGAAAAAGTCTGGAAAATTTGTTTCTCATACCATAACTCTAGTCAAACTTGAAAAAAGGTTGAATATAATATTCTTTTATTTTGGGAAAGTCTTTTAATGGGGAGTGTAATAAATCATATGGCACTGTCCAATTTTGAAAAAAAAAGAAGAAGTGTGAATACTACTTGGGATAAATTGAAGATAATGAGAAGAAAAAAATAAATGCGAATTTTTCAAAGGTGTTATTCTATTCGCTGGTTTATTTGAGTTTCTTTTTCGCATTCATAAATTGTTTTAAAAAATTTTAATAAATAAACTTCCAAGTGCTAATTTCAAAAGTTTATATTTCAGAACGGCGGAGAAGTTATACAGCATAACCTGCTGGGTCACTTCAGAAAAGTGTTTTCATGTGCATTTATTCCGGGAAAACAACAGGTATGTTTTCAAGCAGTTTGGAGCAAAAGTTTAGAATTTTTTGATAATTCGATCTTGGAAAGCAGGATTCTGGAGAATATAGAAAAACAAACACTACAATTTTGCAGCTTGTGTCATCTGGAGCAGACCGATCAGTTCTCTGGTGGGTCCCAGAGTCGGACAGGGCAGCCGCAATGAGCACTTCGGAAGGAAGAAGTGTGGCGCTGGACGACGATTGGTCAGACGAAGATGAAGAAAGCACACACTGGTGAACTTGAGTTTTTATCTTGTTATTTATTTCCCTTTACTCAGTTTATGTACATATTAGGCTGTCGCGAAAGTCTTGGTATTTAGCCTCTTTTTCGAGTAGAATTCGCGGAAATATTATTCTTCCAAATTTTATCAATCAAGCAAAAATCTCTGAGAAAAACACCTCTCTTTGCTATTATTCATCAGTTCTATCATTTTCGAAACTATCGAAAGCTTACGGACTCACCCTCGCAAAAGTGTAGAGGTGTGGGAAAAGATATGCTCGAAAAATGCCGAATAAGATTTTTCCGAAACACTACAGCGCATGTCAAAATGGAGATGTAGCGACAGGCCAAGCCTTTTCCGAAGCCAATGAAATCGCCAAATTCTCAACAATTCGGGTTTTTAATAAATCTTTATTCCTCTTTTTGTATGTGCACATGGTCGTATTAATATGAAGTAGTCGTTCTTTTTTAGCATGTTTGTTATTCAAACAGTTTAAAAGCATAAGGAAAAACCAGCAAGTGAACATCGCCGTCGGCGTCCCGCCCTTCTCATCGCAGTAGATCAAGGATAGGTTAATGTAGTTTGACTCACTCCAATTGATGATGAACCAATAAGCAGTTGAGTCGGTGCTCCACCTCCTTATCGCACTAGTTCAAATTTCTGTTACAGTACTTTCATCACATGTTCGGAGAAGACATGAAGTCCTATGGTTTCTGCTAGTGTTCAAACCATACCGTTTGCGGGGCCGAACTGTTGAAGAAGTGGACTCGCGCCAAGTGCGGAATAAAAAATAGGGAAATGTTCAGAAGTCGCCGTTGGTGACTACAATAAGGTATGCATATCTGGCGAGCGTCGCACGTCTCATCGATCCGCTCAGCGCGTGGCATGCACAAAACAGAGCGAAAAAAGAATGGCGTGTGAATGGATTGTGTTAGAAGTGTCTTCAATGGATTACTGTATCGTTCATGAAGATACGAACAACCTATGAAATCTCCTCCATTACCATGTGGAGGGAACCGGTTGTCATAAATTATGAAGGATACTGTAAAATGAGAGAGAAAGAAAGGGAGAAATAGAGAGAGAGAGAGAGAGAATGAGATGAGAGATAGACAGATAAGGAAAATGAGAAAGAGCGAGAGGAAAAAAGAGAAAGAAAAGAGAAAGAGAGAGAGAGAGATAACCTACATAAATTTCTACCAGGAAAGCTTTCCGAAACTTTGTCCTGTCTCTGGTTAATGTCGTTCCATATTCTGAACATCCTCAAATTCGTTCACTGCTCACTCCGTTAATTGTTCCCACGAAAATTCAAATCTTCAATCACTGTCTTCTTCTTCTTTTTCCCACGCTATTAGAAAATGGGTGGTACGGTTCGGCAAATCTACCTTTCACAGAGAGTTAGTCCCCTCACATCGCCCACTCCAACTCCCGCCGAGGTAAATTTCCGATATAACATATGACAGCTATTAGTGTTTTTTTTTACATCTACTTGTAGGTTGTAAAGATTAGGGTTCGAATTCGTTTATCGCTTCTCATCAACCTTCTTTGACTAGAAAGTAGAAGTTCTAACGGAAGTTTGAGGATTTCATTCGGACCCATAACCAAGCACTACTGGTGTTCTGCATGAATCAAACTCCGTGCGACTGGCGATGAGCGAGATGACCATCCACTGGATCACGTCTCTTCTGGACAAATGTTGGACAGAAAGGATAAATATTGTGACTTCTTACTTGAACAATCTCACTCGATGTGATGACTTGAAACTGTCCCGTTTCACAAGTAAGATCTGGGCAAGAGGTGTGACTCAAACAGCCAATAAGTACAGTTCGTCTAACGTGTAACTTGCAATCCCTCTCTCTCTTTTTCTCTCTCTCTATCTCTCTCTCTTTTTCTCTCTCTCTCTCTATCTCTCTCTCTTTTTCTCTCTCTCTCTATCTCTCTCTCTTTTTGTTCATATAACCTGTAAGCAGTGACCGTTCAATCAGTGACTCTTCCTCTTTCATCATAAAGGTACTCCAAACTTTTGGGTGGACAGGCTTTGGACCGGACATCTTTCGCCCAATTACAGTTCAATGCCGGTCCATTCGCAGTCCATCTTCCGCCCAGTCAGACTGTCGTCCATTTACTGTCCGGTGCCGGTACACCCAAATTTTTGGTGGTAGCATAATACATTCCGACAAGTCTCAAATCTCATGTGACTCTTTTTGTGCATGAAATCAAAATTTTCTCTGTTGTTTCGCACCCAATTATTCGTCCCTCCACCTCTTATTAAAATGGAAGGTGAGAGCTTATCATATCATACAGCCGGGTATCGATCGTGCGCGCCTTTCTCTGCAGCTCATGAGATAGAGAAGAGAGAGAGAGAGAGAGAGAGAGAGAGAGAGAGAGAGAGAGAGAGAGAGAGAGAGAGAGCGAGAGAGAGAGAGAGAGAGAGAGAGAGAGAGAGAGAGAGAGAGAGAGAGAGAGAGAGAGAGAGAGAAAGAGAGAGAGAGAGAGAGCGAGAGAGAGAGAGAGAGAGAGAGAGAGAGAGAGAGAGAAAGAGAGAGATAGTAAGAGTGGAGAGTGAATTAGAGAGATGGAGAAATCTATTAATTTTCAATAAATGTTGAAAAACGACTTTAACAACAGAAGGATTCTACATAAAATATCTCAGTTATCGTGAAACACTAAAAAGTTCACAGACCACACAGAAAATCTTCATGTGAAACACGAAAAATTTTTGGGACCTCCCACGACGTTATTTTCTGTCTGTTTTTTTTGCACAAATTTGATACTTTTTATTAATTTGAACTACGATCAAAACCTGAAAACTTACCAGTAGAGTTTTCGCATCAAATTTTTCAACTATCCTTCTCTCTCCCTCTCTCTCTCTCTCTCTCTCTCTCTCTCTCTCTCTCTCTCTCTCTCTCTCTCTCTCTCTCTCTCTCTCTCTCTTTTTCTCTCTTTCTCTCTCTTTCTCTCTCTTTCTTTCTCTCTCTCTCTTTTTTTCCAGTCTTTCTCTTTATCCCATTCTACTTTGTTATTCCAACCGACGGCGAGCAACAGCCAACTGGAGCGCGCGTAGTCGAGAGCCACCCATGACAGAGACAACAGACAGAGAATGGCGAGAGAGTGAGAGGAATAGAGAAAGAGACAGCGCGCGCGCCATGGCAGGCAGAGTGTTGCTTTTGCCTGAGGCATATTACGCGTGTTGTTCAGTCCACCTCCTCCCTCTCTCTCAGCTGTGTCTCGGCTCGTTTTTGCGCGCGCGCTCTCATTTCCGAGAGGCGGAGAGACGGAGAGATACAGACAGAGAGAACATACACAGGGGCACAGACATCGCCTTCTACGGC